>CM060908.1:834988995-835613995 GCA_030737815.1 Allium fistulosum | reverse complement strand
TTAATAAAAGTAGAATTTGAAAATTAATTTTTTATAGAAAACTGAAAAAGTCTTTAAAAGAAAACGAGGAATAAGTTTTGGACTTAGAATTTGAAATTTTTCCCCTCTAGGCTGGGAAATAATGTTAAGTAACCAAGTATTTTTGAATTTAATAGAAACTAAAAAATAACACTTTTAAATACAAAGATTTTGGGATTTGATGTTTTAAAAATTTAGAAACCTTAATTTTTAAAATGGAACTATAAACACCGAACCAAACTCCTAAATGTGAAGTAGATAGGAATCATTTCCTAGGTGTAACGGAAAAGGTGTAAGGCTACAAAGGAGACAGCAGTAATTACTTTTGGAAGTAATAATAGAGTTTCCGTAGAGTGTATAGGACCCTAGTGAGAACCTAGGAATTTTGATTCAGGTGAGCAGACTAAAGAAGAACAGTAAAATGGAGTTAGTAAAATTGTAAGACACGCATGGTTAAGAATGGATATTCCTGATTTTGGAAGAACTTGGGTAAAGCATCTTCCTTTCGTGGAATTCGCATAAGATAGTAGTTCTCAAGCTAGCATTGGAATGGCACCTTCCAAAGCTCTTTATGGAAGACCGCGCAAGTCGCCTTCATGTTGGTTAGAGTCTATAGAGAGATTGCTACTTGGTCCCGACATGGTTAGAAAGACTTCGGAGAAGATTTGTTTGATTAGGAGAAAATTTGTATCTCATATCCTCATCTTTTCGATAATAAGTTTTTGAATTTCCTATTTCCATATTTAGTTTTGAATAGGTTCTTTCCTTTATTATCCTTTGGGAGGTTAGAACTTAGGATTTAACCTATGGATGGTAGGATTTGATGCAAACATGTTAATAGAACATGTTATGAATGATGTATGCTAGTGATTGCAAGTGTTTGCTAGTGGATGCTAATGGACGCATATAGGTACACTAGGCACTATTATTCCTTAGGGATCGGCCTAATTAGGACACTAGAGCATATGCATATGGATGTGCGTGCGTTTTTAATTTATTTCTATGGTTGCTATAAATGGATGTTTACCACATGATTGTTGCATTTGGATGATGTTTGTAGCACGCATATAGAATTATCAGTTATCATTAGGGAATTTTTGCATTCATTTGGATACATGGCATGAACATGATTGCATAAAAGGAGGTCAACTGAATCAGTGGATCGCCTAATCTTTTGCATTAGTCAAGGACATTTACACTACACTAATTGCATAAGTATCATAAATTGCATTAGAAAAACTTAAGGACAATGGATGAATAGTTGATGATTGAGTAGTTGGTTGTATAATTGGATGAAGACATTTAGTACATTCTTTTATCCTTAGATATTTTTGGGACGAAATCCCTTAAGGAGGGGAGAATGTAACAACCCGAAATTTAACCCATAATAATTAATTCGTTAATTAATTAAATAATAAAATAACTTTGTGAAATTATCAGAATTGAGCCAAGGGAGTTGCACCATTATATCCGTGGTAATTTTCTGGTCAATTTCCGTATGTAGAACGTCAAAAACCAAGCTAATATGAACGAGATATGAATTAAACAAGACAACGAAATATATATATATATATATATATATATATATATATATATATGGCCAGGTCGATCGGTCGGTCGACCCGCCTGCCCTTCTGGGGCGAACGAACGAACGTTCGTTCGAACGATGAGCACGAATTTAGCCGACTTTGCACGTCATTTGCATTCTTTATTTCAATCTGATCCTTCTATTCTTGCATCCGATGGCTCCTACTCAGCCTATGACGTGGTTACATCCTATTCAATCCCTAAATCCAATGGTCTGAGATTCACTTCTACCCCTATTAATAGAAACCTAGGCCTAACACTTTTTCTCATTCTAAGATTTTCTCTAGTTGGGTTCACCTATTCAGGAAGGACCCTAAGCGGAATAATTTTCCAAGGAGGAAATCATTTTAAATAAAAACATTTAACAACCCCAAGTGGATCCATGAAGGCCTAAAGGGAAGAGCTAAGGACCAGAGGTGAGTGATTGTAATTGTTCTAAATTTCTTTAAGTAATTTAAAATGATAGGGTTTCCAACAGTTGTAGTTTTACTATGATTTTTGGAGTAATATTTTTAGTAATTTATTTTCAATTTTTAGAATTATTTTTAGTTAATTTTAGTTTATTTCTAGCTTTTCCATTTATTTACAGTTTATAGTATTTTAGTTTATTTACTGTTATTTATGCGTTATTTACATCTTCTTCTTACGCCTTGGATTTCCTTCTATTTTCAATTTTCTTTTATTCCTTCTTCTTATTCTTCTTCGTGTATGGATTAGAATAGAATTAACGCGAAATTGGATTAAATTAGAAGAAATCTTAAATAATGGAATATAAGATGTAAATTATAAAAATTGTAATATAAATGGAATTGGACTGAAATTATGCCTAAATATGATATTAATTGGACTGAATTAAAGTGATTGGTCTAGTTATAACTTAGAATTATAACTAAAAAGAATAATAGAAGAAAGAAGCTTATTTTCACACTTAGACCTTGGGTTAAGTAATAAGCATGATTATAATGCAGGTTATAATAAGAAATAGAATAGAATAAGGCTTATTTTAAAACTTAGGATATAATAATAAGCACAGATAGTAAGAAGAACAGTAAAGGCTTATTTAAATAATTTATCTAAGTTAATAAGCAAAGAATTAAAGTATGACCTATACCAAATAGCATTCCCCTATTATTTTTCTATGGGTACGGTGTTTCACATAAACCTAAAGTGAGACGAGAGGCATGCGTGTGCTAACAATGGTAGTAATTGGTCAATAAGTAGAAGTCCAAATCATGGAAATTTGGGCAAGGGGCGCAACTAGATATTGTTTGGATGACGGGCCAGTACCGGTAGCATTCCCCTATATTTTCTTATGATACGGTGTTTCACATAATCCTGAAGTGAGACGAGGGGCACGCTTATGCTGAGTCGAGGTAATAATACGACCCAATAGGTGGAGCAACAGGTAGCATGAGCATGGTGACAGTTACGCATGCGACTTCCATTTCGGTGCTCAGTAATCGCTATCAGTTCCAAGCGCTTAGTATGTGTGTCTTTCGTAGACACCATTGCCTTCTTTGTAGGGAGCTATGTATCTTCTAGTCCACAGTGGGTGCTTTGTGTATCTTTTGTAGTTACCATTGGCTGCTGTGTAGGGAGTTATATAGCATCTAGTCTGCAGTAAGGTCTATGGAGTAACAGGCCGATCAAAGGGTAGAATTAGGATTTCAGCCTAATTATAGGATTAGGAATTCAGCCTAATCAAGCAGCTATCAAAGACAAGTGCAAACAATCAATGTTCACCTATCTTATCAATTGTAATAGTTTAATCGTATATTCTAGTTTATCTCTTTCCTATTTCCTTTGTTTCCTTTTATATATACTAGAACTATTGAAGAGTCTATTACTTTTACTTTGCTTAAAGATTCTAGTAGTTACTGTCACTCACCAGACTTTTAGTCTGACCCACTCCTCTATTTTCCCCCTTTTCCCCCCGTAGGCAATCAAGGGAGAGGGCAGTAGATTGCAGTTGCTTGGTGGTTTCTTGGAGAAGATTTTGCTATGTATTTCCCTACTTTTATTTTCGTTTTTCTTTCTTTGTACTGGCACTTTAGAGGGATATTTATACTCTGATTTTTGTTGAGACTACGAATTTTTATTTCATGAGACAAATTGGGTTTTGAAATATGTATGTTGTATTTGGTATTTGACTCATTTGGTTTATGAAGCAATTATGAAGTTTTTGTGTTGAATAAGTTATTATTTTAGTTTCCGCTGTTTTTACGTATTTTTGTCTTATGAATCTTAGTCTCTGTTAGTTTCAGTTATACCTACAACGCACCACGCCTTTTAATGTGTCCTTTTGGGTATATTAAGGGATGTTGGGGTGTTTCATACATGTTTAGAGATGGAAGCCCAAAATGCAGAAAAGAGATCCTCAACTGAAAAGAGTGAAGATGAAAATGCGGTGTGTCAAGAAGAAACTGCGAAGTGTCAAGTGGAAAATAATAAAGAAGCAACTAAAATAAATCA
The DNA here is from genome assembly GCA_030737815.1 of Allium fistulosum. Lineage (NCBI taxonomy): Eukaryota > Viridiplantae > Streptophyta > Magnoliopsida > Asparagales > Amaryllidaceae > Allium > Allium fistulosum. Next base: position 835,609,918 of record CM060908.1, on the reverse strand, counting down.
AGATACACCAGTAGACATAGCAAAAGAAAATGAAAATTAGATTGAAACAAACAATACAATGGATGAAAATCAATAGAAGGAAACAACACCTGAAAAACATGAAGAACAAAAGGAAGAAACAATTGTTGAGCCTAATATAGAAAAAGTCCACCAAGTAATTGAAAACGATAATACATGCATAGAGACATAAACAACAACGAAAATGCACGAAAAAATGCTCCAACCAAATCAAGATACACCATTGAAGACAACAAAAGAAAGTGCAGATATGGTGGACAAAACAAATGAAAATTTTCTTCCAACAAATCAAGAAAAAATGGTTGAAAAAGAAATAGAAGAAGCTCAAAGCATAGAAGAAGATACCACTATCAAAAGCCAAATTGTACCCTACCATGCTTCAGTACTTGATTTCACTCCTTCATCTTTCAAACTCTATGCCTCATAAGAGTTTGAAACGAAAAAAACTAAAAAAATCAAGTAAAGAAACCAACAAAATCAGCTGGCCAAAAAAGCAAAGCAACAGTAAAAAACCAACTTCTTATGTGCAAAGAGTAAAAGCAAGAATAAGAAAAACAAAACAAAGTGACAGTTTTGACTATGGTCAGAAAGTGAAAAAAACAAAAAATAAGCCAAAACCTGAAAAGAACGAAGACGATGAAAAAGAAAGTACAGAAGAGTCCTTCCCAGAGCCAATTGTAGTAATAGAACCAACACTTTTAGAGATAGGACTAGGATATTGCAAATTCTTAGTAAACCTGAACAGAGAACAACAAGAAGTAATCAAAACATTTTTTGCACTGACATCATAAAAAAAGTAAGTTTACAAATATTTATACCGATGCTTCATATTAAAATAACATTAATTAATTAATTCAAATCTTTTTTGTTACACAGTGAAGTAGCATGGGAGGACCATGACACAATCAAAGGAGGATGTGTAATAACAAAAAAAACACAATGACAAATTATTAAAGGAAATTACATGGATGGGCAGGTACATAAAATTTTTTCCTTAATAATACCGATATCAATCAAAATAAGTACAAAAATTAATACCTAATAGCTGTTTGATTGGAATTCATGCTTGGTTAATTTTTGCTACTTATAACAGAACTGATACCTATATGTATGCAAAAATGATACCTACTTTCTGTTTTTTATAACTTGATGCTCTGTAAATTTAATTATTTAGTTGACCGTCATATATGACAAAAGTGATATCAAAATAATGCAAAACTGATAGCTAGTAGCTCTTTGATTGGAATTCATGCTTCATTATTTTATAAATTATTTTCACTATTATTTAAAACAAAACTGATACCTATATATATGCAAAATTGATACCTAGTTTCTGTTTGATAAATGTTGATGCTCTATAATTTTAATTATCTATCTAACTGCCATGTATGACAAAAATGATACCAAAATAATGCAAAACCGATACCTGATAGCTGTATGTTTGGAGTTGATGCTTATTTTCTTTCTAAATTATTTTCACTGTAATTTAGACCAAAATTTATACCAAAATATAAGCAAAAATGATACCTAGTTTATGGATGATAAAATAAGATGATTATTAATTTTATAAAAATATATTAAGTACCATGTACAACAAAACTAATACCAAATCAATGCAAAACCGATACGCAGAAGCTGTTTGATTTGATTTAATGCTTTGTTATTTTTATACTTTTCAATATATACTGCCACTATTAACATTACTGATACTATTTATTGTTTAATATTGCTTCACAAATAATAAAAACTTACAATTTTCTATTGTTAATATATATATATATATATAATTGACTAGTATATATCTAAATGTGGGCTGACAGTGCATAACTATGCATTCACGACCACAATGACTATAAAGGACTTTAATATGCAAGTACATAATAATTGCTTCATACATTGAATTGTAACTTATTATTGTATTCAACAGAAAGCGGTAGTCCTGAATCTAAATAGTATTCAAAAACATTTGGTCATGCCTATGCTTGAAACAATTGTATAAGATAAATATGCAAAAGATATTTATTTCCCTCTGCATTGTGAAGACCATTGGACATTAGTAACTTTGACATACACAACAATGCAATGGTGTCATGTAGATTCTAGACGTCCTAGAAGATCAAATGACAGAAACAACCCTAGTCTAAAAGAAGATATGAAATTGCTTATTTTTTTCTAAAAAAATTAACTAATACAATTGAAATAAAGTGAGCATAATCTAACTTTGTATCTTTTGTCTTTAATAGAGAAAACGAATTGAAGAGACGCTGCAAGAACTCTGAAAAAATAAAAATATACAAGACATGGATGTGAAACCAGACGAAATGCATCAAATCAAGTGTGCACAGTAAGGATCAGACAAGTAAGCTATTTTTTTTTGTTAAAAATGACACCCACCAAGAACAAAATTGATACAAGAACTGAAACTAATAGTGATACTGAATTGATAATTACTTGATACTTAGAACTTGTAATCTATTTGCATTATAATCTTTTATATAAACAACTATACATCTTTGTATGCCTAGTACATTGAATTAAATATGATTCATACAGAAGCTATTATCTTTCCGTCCAATAAACATTTCCTTTAGATCTAAACTGATACCTACATACACAAAACTGATAGACACAGGCACAAAACTAATACATACATAGACAAAACTGATACTAAAAGTGTATATAATCAAACTAAAACAAAAAACTACCACAAATCTTAAAATGGTACCTACAGGCACTAAAACTTACTAAAACTAATGCTAACTGTAACTGTGGTAGTAAAGATGTTAAATACTTTAATTCAAAGCCTACGATCTGTTTGCACCATTATCTCTGAAATACAGTGTTTTACATTCGTTACAAATTTGATACTACAAGTGATGCAAACTGACACTAACGATATATTTTGCTTTGAACAGGCTTGACTGCGGTATATACGTCATGATATTCATCATTTCACTAAACAAAAGCAGAATACCAATCAAAATAGATACTAAACAAATATTGAAAACAAGAGCAAGTATTGTGCATGAGATACTGACAGACAATGAGCATTGTTGGAATTTAGCCAAGTTCATGTCAAGCCTAGAAGAAGAAAAAGTGAAGAAGTGAATTTGTTTGCAAAAACTGCTCTTATAGTTGACCTAATATACATTTGAGATGTCATGTTAGAAGTAATAGAATTTAGCTTTTTTTAATGTTGATACAAACACTTTTTCATATTATGTCAATTTATTGTAAAGACTATGAACTTATGTCCGATGTTGTAAAAATTAGCTTTGTTTAACTTCTCTCACACTTGATGTTCCATTATGACTGTAAATATATTTCTATTTACAAATGAAACCGATACCAACAGTGTGCATAAACTGATGCTATTTTTTCACCTACCTGAAACTATGAACCGATGCTTTGCTTTAAGTTCTGTTCATTATTTTTAATATTTAAATAAGACAATTGCCTATGACTTAAATCAAGATGTTGACTATTTCTTGTATTATTAGTATTTTCTTTTTCTTGCTATAGAAAAAAGTCCGAATTCAACTATGATTAGATATCTGCATTTGAAAGAATTTTTGAACACTCCAAGTCCATGTCATCTTCATTGTATTAAGCTAAAATATTTCAACCCTTTGAATAGTTTGTATATCTGCTAGTTAACTGTCCTGTACAACAAAAGTGATATCAAAATAGTGCAAAACTCATACTTAGTACCTGTATGATTGGATTCATGCTTGATTATTTTATAAATTATTTTAAATGTTTTTACAACAAAACTGATACCTATATTTATAAAGCAAAAATGATACCCAGTAGCTGTTCCATATAATATGATGCTCTATAAATTAAATTATTTAGTTCATTGTCATGTATAACAAAAGTAATATCAAAATAGTGTAGAACTCATCCTTAGTACCTGTATGATTGGAATTCACGCTTGATAATTTTATGAATTATTTTAAATATTATTTATAAAAAAACTGATACCTATATTTATGCAAAAATGACACCCAGTAGCTGTTTGATATAATATGATGCTTTATAAATTAAATTATTTAGTCCATCGTTGTATGACATAAGTGATACCAAAATAGTGCAAACTCATACCTAGTAGCTGCTTTATTGAAATTCATGTTTGGTTATTTTATAAACTATTTTGACTATAATTTATAAAAAAACTAATGCCTATGTATATGCAAAACTGATACCCAGTAGTTGTTTGATATAATTTGACAATAGCACTATACCAAACAAATATTGAGTTGCTAAATGTTCGCCATAACATAGTCTACATTATATATTAACATTTAAGATCATAATTCTTCTCATAGTTTTGCACTTCGCAACTCAGCAAACAAATACTTGTAATCACTTCAAAACTAGAAAGAAATAAAAATCACCTTGCACAAATGATACTAAAAGCATCCAAAAAATGATACGATAATTGTTTACAACTGAAACTGATATTAAAAGCATACAAAAACCGTTATCATAATTTGTAATACCTGACAATGATACTAATACCATACAAAAACTGATACCACAATTTTACATGCCTGAAACTGACATTAATAGTACCAAAAACCGATACCAAACAACAAATGAAATTGAATAAACTGAACGACATATAAACATTATAACACATCACTTCCAATGCCACTTACATATTCCAAAACACACAATAGTCGACTAAAATGATACTATATAACAAAGTTCAACTACAAAGAGCAAGTCAATGTCAAATTTAGTATATGATAAACCAATATACTTATATAAAAAGGTTCAATTACATAAAATTGCTAAAAAAAACATACAACCAAGTATAACTCTCAACAAATTCATAAAAACATGAAAATCAAATTATATCTTCTTAGAAGCTTAACAATTACACTTATTTTGATCATACTGCTTGCATATACCACATTTATTTTGCTTATTTTGAAAATATGCAAATCCTTCTTTCCATTTTATAGAAGGTCTACCGGCACTTCATTTCTCCTTAGGTGACTTAATAACATCTTCAACGCTTGCATCAACAATTAGCTTATCAAAATTAGAAATAGGATCAATAGCATTAGCATATTAGAAGATAAGCATCCACAGTGAAATAGTTCTCAACAAAATGATATACGAACAATTTTGACTTCTTCATGCACTTAATAGCATAAGCACAAGAAAATCCTGTAACTTTCCATTGATTGCAACTACAGCTGCACTATTTAAGATCAACACGATGAGAGTTTGGTGATTTCACTTCAAAAACAAACTCTGAAAATTTTTATACATTCCATCTGAATCCTTCTTCAATCAATTCACTTAAACAGCAATCGATAGAAGGACAAAGAGTAGTATTCCACAATTGACACTCCTCTCTCCTTTTAGCCATTTGTTTCATAACTTTAACTCGAATTCCATTTAAGCATATGGTAATAGGCAAGGCTCATTCATCCAAAATTCAACTATTAAAACTTTCGACAACATTTGAACTCTATTCACCATATCGTTTACCCGGAAATAACAAATCAGCCCATTTATCAAAAGGCTTATCCTTCAAGAAATTCACAGCAGCAACACCACCAATTTCAAAAAATTTAGAATGTACTTCTTCAAATTCATACATATTAGAAACTCTAGAACACATCTTGAACAAATCAATGATAGACACATTCGAATTCTTTGCCTTTACTACTGAAAGTATATTCTGTTACATATGAAAATAGCAGTAACTATGAAAAGCTGAAGCAAAAACTTCACGAACACCTAAAATTAAACCTTGATGGCGATCCAACATGAAAACCAAATCACGATCTTCTTGAAGTATTTGATTTAAATAACTCAAAAACCATTTCCAATTATCCAGATTTCTAGAGAAACTATACCCATAGCTAAAGGGAAAAAACCTACAAATAATAATTTTAAAGAAATATTAAAAAAAATTCAATCAACTGTTAACTTAAAAACTGATACCTAAAAACTGCCAAAAAACTAATACCTAAAAAATGAATAACTAAATTCTGATACTATGTAGTAAAAAATTTAAAATTATGATACCTAAAAATGATAATAAGCACTAATCTAATACACACCAAAGCCAAAACTACAACACCACAATACATCAGTTAGTGAAACTAAAAATAACAAAAACTCAACTATAAATGATATAAACAAAAGGATACTACCAGAAACTAATACTGGTACTAACAAAAACTAGCAGAAACTGATATTGAACTAAAAGTCATACTAAAAAACTCAAAATAACATGTACTGAAACTTAAAAATGATATTAACAGAAACATAAACTAATAATGGTTATTTTTCACAACATTGACACAACATCACCACATAACCTAAAACACAAAAATTATAAACATACCTTGATTACCATTTTCAGCAGTAGCACCCATCAAATTATCTGGCCATCCCCTTAAATGAGTATCATCTAAATCTAAAAATATCATAGGTCGATAATGCTTGAAACCAAGAAAACAAGCACCAAAACCAATAAGCACTCTCTTAAATTGATTGGTACAAGCATCAACATTCATATCGACATAACTACCTGGATTATGCTTCTTCAATGCTTCTAAGTACCAACTCAAATCATTGTAGGACATAACATCATTACCATGCAATTTCATTAAAGCAAGTTGTTTTCCAGAATAAGCAAAAGGGTAAGACAAGTCAAGGTTGTATTCTCTTCTAAAATCATCTATTATATCTTTAGGCTTTTTACTAGGACAAGCTATGACGCCCTGCCCCGATATTCAAATTCAAATTCAAAATAATTCAAAATTTGAATTTCATAATCTCCTAGAGATCCTTTTCTTCACCAAAGTTGTAACAAAAAACTTGAGTTACTGTAAGAAATTTGTCAAGCTGTAACGCCCCACCCCGAGACCCACACTAACAAAGAGAATTACATAGTAATTCTATCTGCTAATGCGAAGAATATGGCTGGTTAAGAACGACCATCATAGTCTTGCATCAGATAAGAGCTTGTTTGATGTGTGTTTAGTGTTTGATGATACAAAATATATATATCGCATTTTAGATGTGTTTGCAGATTATACACATACATGAATAAATGTGTCTACAAATCTTATACACATAGGAATAAATATTTATTTCAAGTACGAATACTATTGCACAGAATTTGACAGATTCGAATCAGTATTTTATTCAAAATAATATTTTATTCAGTACAGTGTTTTCAGTTCATACACTGATTTCATACATTGATTTCATACACTGATTTCATATTTACAATTCACTCTCACTCATACATTTCATAGTTACATTTGTGTCCTCACTACATCACTCATACACATTGTTTTTCTGAATCTGCATTGTCCAGCTCCAGTATTTGTCTTGTCTCCTGTGTACCTGTATAATTGATAATCTACAGCAGTAATCTAAACATAAACAAATTTAATTTGGAAAAATATAAAATTTGTTTTTAAAAGTTGCCTCAGATATATAGGTTAAACGTCATCATCTTTGATTGTGTAATATCTGTGCATATCAGTATTCATATCAGGGACAGGTAATTACGAGTGGCTGCAGTACACACGTATGCACATGTGCACTGCCTCGCCAACTCGAGTGCACAAGGTCAAATCAATATCAGATTCAACACAAGTGCAAATAGCCTCGAACAAAATTCAATGATCACTGCAACAATGAACTGTGCATGTACACAGTGAAATTCAAAATCTAGGCATGAACACAACAAATCAAGATGAACCAGATCAGTGTTCACAATGCAACAATGAAGTGTAACTGCAAGCAAGCATCAATATACACTGATGATCAGGTTCAGCTCACAGAACAAATGCATGTACAAGTAAACTGATGCAGCAGTCTCAATCAAGACACAAATGGCAATTCCAAATGACTCAAGTTAAGCTACAGGGGTACAAGTGCATCAAGTTTAATGACCAAGTGATCAAGTCTCTACATAAAAGAGGGATGAATACAATGTCAAAGTCAAAGAAGAAACTGGCAACAACACTATGCACCAGCATCTCAAACAAAATACAAAATGAAGTATACCAAATGCAACAGGGTCAGATCAACATCAGTTCAACAGGTTTAAAAAGTCAGACAAGGTTGCTAGCATATGAAGACTACAGCAATGTGAACAAATATGAATACAAATCATATGCACAGGCAAAGACTTAAGTATATCAATGCAAAGCTTCTACAAATCAAAAAAAAAAAACAAAGCCAATGGCAAGCAATGTATACAGTTCAGATAAACAAGCCAGAGCCACCAAAGTGCAGAGCAACTACAAAGTGGCAGCAGTTCAGGTGACAGAACAGGGACCAAAAATAAGCATATACAGAACTACAAGTGATGCAGCATAATAAACAGTCGCGAATGACCAGAGGAGATGGTCAGAGATGAAGTACACAGAAGCCAGAAATGCAGACGCAAATCAAGTCGAAAAAAAAATTATCTGAGCCGTATAATTTAGTTAAGAAAATAGTGAAACAGTCAACTTTATAATTTTGGAAAGTTTATGGAATAAAAATCAAAGATCGCACGTTCGAAATCGAAACCGTGCTCGTGAAGAAATTCCCAAAAATACCAAAGCATAAAACAGGAAAGAATCAGCAATGTGGGAATCACATTAATCAAATCAGACGTATTATATAAAGAGACCCAAATCATCATCGACAAAAGGGGGAAAAATAATAGAGCAAAAAATAAATCATCACAGGCAGTAATCGACATCAAGAAATCGCAAGTACCAACATACCTGAGGTCGATTCTCAAAAACCCTAAGGAGCGCGCAAGGCAGAAGGAAGCACGAATCATCTTCTCGAGCAAAGCCAAGCAACATCAATATCTCAAGCAAAGCCGAGCGCTCAAGGGAACAAAGGGAACGAAGCCCTAATTTGAGAAAAGCCAAAGCCCTAGCAAATCTCAAAGAAGCTAAAGCAAGGCCGAAGCCCTAGCAAATCTCACAAGAACGAACGCGAGGCGAAAAGCCCTAATTCAATCGAGCAAGCAGCAAAGAGGATCGAATTAGATCGCCGAAGCTTTTGAATTTGGGCCGGGTTTTTATTGATTTAGTTTTAGGCCATTTTATTTAGGGCAAAAATTGATTTAAATTTTCAATCTAAATTTTGCCCTGGGTTTAAACTGTATTTCGTTTTTCAGTTTGTATTTCTCAAAGTCCAGTCAGAGTTAATCACCACCTAGGGTTTAGGTGTTGTCAGATTGTCTAGTTAGAATTAGTTCAGTGAGCAGGGGGCTGCGAGTTTGTAAAGCTCTATAGGCGGGAGCAGAGTTTGCGAGTTTACGAAACTCTATAGGCGGAGCAGGGTGTGCGAGTCTGTAGGAGTGTTTGTGAGCGGGAGCGAGTGTCTGCGAGTCTGTCAGAGTGTTTGTAAGCGGGAGACTGTTTAATTCTAATAGAAATCTGGGAATGCAGCAGTAGGTAGGGGTTGCCGAAGCTGGGTAAATTTTGTGTGTGATTTACTTTACTGCATATTTATTTATTTGCTGTTTGCTTCCACGTTTAATTTGCGATAACCCTATTCACCCCCCCTCTAGGGTTAATCTAGATCCTACAAGTGGTATCAGAACGAGGTAATTTTTTCTTTAACTCTAGAGTCATGAATCCATCAAATAATGCTTTTTCTGAGGGGCAATCTATTGCTACTTTAATGGGAATGATTATGCTTACTGGAAAGTTAGGATGAGTATTTATCTTAGTTCTGTTGATTATGATGTTTGGGATATTATTGAAACTGGCTATACACCTCCCACTATAACTATTGGTGATACTGAGATTCCTAAACCAAAGGATAGGTGGGATGCTAACGATAAGAAGTTAAAAAGTACTAATGCTAAAGCCATGAATGCTTTGATCTGTGCTCTTGATAAAACTGAATTTAATAGAATTTCTCATTGTAAAACAGCACAGGAAATCTGGCATACTTTGGAGGTGACACAGGAAGGAGAGGAAGTTTCAACTAATAGCTCAGAGGAGGCTAACTTGTGTCTTACGGTGAGATCAGATTCAGAAGCAAGCTCAGAGGAATCAAGATCAGATTCAGAAGAAAGCTCAGAGGAATCTAATGAGGTAAAGAACTTTTCTTATAAAGACCTTGCTTATTTCTGCATCGATCTCACTAAAACAGTTAAAGCTCTTGATTCTAAAAATGAAAAACTGAAATCTGATAGAAAAAAACTTGTTCATGAAAATTTTAGGTTAGAAACTGAACTTGAAAAAATTCAAAAACTAGAATGTAAAAACTGTAAAGCTTTAGATTCAGAATTATCAAAATTGAAGAATAATTTTGAGGATCTTGAAAAAGAAAATTTGAATCTAAAGGAAACTATCGAGACTAGGAAAAAGGATTTTATAAATAGATGCACCTCACTTGTGTCTGAAAACTCCACACTGAAAACCAAAGTCCAAGATCTTGAGAAATCACTGAATAACTTTTCTAGAGGAGAAAAATCATTCAATATGCTGTTAGGAAATCAATTGTTTGCTAACAATAGAAAAGGACTAGGCTTTGGAAAAACACAAGTTGAGGATAGTGCTAAAGGAAGGAGTGTCTTTGCTAGATGTGTAAAATGTGGAATAATTGGACATCATGTTGAAAATTGTAGTCATAGGAACAAGAACACGAAATTTATAAAAGTTTGGGTTCCTAAAAATTCTACAAACAAATTTCATATCTATTGGAACAAGAATGAAAGGACAAAACAAGTTTGGGTTCCAAAGGGATTATTTATTCACAATTATTCTACCACTAACAACCATGGACCTATAAAAACAAATAGGTCACATACATCTTTAACCGTGTAGGTGTGGTGGCAGGCTAAGGAACAACATTAGTGTTATCTGGATTCTGGCTGTTCCAGATATACATCGAGCGTCAAATCAACGTTCCTTAGCCTAGTATAAAGGTGACATATTCACTATGGGCAAACAACGAAAGAGAATCGTACAGGTAAAACAGGTAGTTATCTTTGTTTGCAAACGATAGATAACCGGTAAGAATCTGCACCATAATATGAATTAAATCAGCCAGTTATGATTGATGATGTTAATTCTGATTTTTAGAAGTAATAACAGATTCTAACTTGCTTGATATGATCTTATATGATTTGACTTTAATCTGTGCTTGAAAATTGATCAACCATTTTCTTCTTGAACTTAATCTGTTTGGTCAAACTATGATTGATTACTGATTGCTCATGCTCTAAAAGGTATTTTTAGAAATTGTTGAAACTGTTGAAACTTTACTAAAAAAACTACAAATTGCTTTTGAGATAATCATGATATTTTAACTGTGATCCTACAGAAGGTATACATGCTCGCTCTTCATTTGATAAAAGTTTGTGTGCGTTTTGTTGTCACAGTAGTTTATTTCTGAAATTGAATCTGATTTTGTTGAAATGATTCATGATAATGAAAGTTGAACTTAATCAAGAAATATCGAAGGATAATCAGTTCACTTCTATATCTTATTACTTCTAGACCTGATATTATGTTTTCTGTGTGTTTGTGTGCACGTTTTCAAACTCTTTCTGATTTTGGCTTAGTTTTAAAAAAAAACTAGTTCCATTAAAATGTGATAGTAATAGTGCAATAGACTTGTCTAATAATCATGGTCATCATTCACGCACGAAACACATTGATGTGAGACACCATTTTCTTAAAGATCACATTGCTAGGGAAGACATTTGCATTGAATTCATTTCAACTGAGGATCAACTTGCTGATATTTTCACAAAACCCCTCCCCGAAGACAGATTTTCCAGATTACATTTGGATTTGGGGATTATGGAAATTGACTAATCATTTTTCAATTTTTGGTTGAAATATTCTTGAATATTTATTTTCAACTTCATTTTCTAGAATTCAAACCTGTTTTGGATATTATTCAAAGGTTGATTCGAATATGGTATTCAGTAGTGGAAATACGTTTGGTTTATGAAATTTCATAATATGATTAATTTGGTAACTTATTCCACGACCATTTCTATTTCTACCATCTTTCTATCACTCATAATGATTTTGAAAAATGAGAAGAGTGAAATTACTTTTTAAATTAAAAAGGAAAATAAAGAAAAAATTTAAAAAATATTTCACATGCATCCATTCTCATTTAAAAGTCCTTATGGTTATGCATGGATGGATCATGTGAGGTTATCAACACTCCATTCTCATTTAAAAGTCCTTATGGTTATGCATGGATGGAGCTTGATAACTAATGAGTAACTGCTAATCCCATTTAAAAGTCCTTATGGTTATGCGTGGTTAGTAAGTGCTTATTTCTTTTGTGCTTAAATGTCAAATCTTTTTAAAATTATAACAAATAGAATAAAACATCTCTCTTCTCATTATAAAAACCAAATCATCGATCCATTCTCTAAAATGTGGAAATTGTTATCTTGTTATGATATATTATGGTTTTTCACTGTTTTTTCCATTTGTTTTTCCCCTACTGTTTCATTATTTTTTGTCAGTCTTTTGATGATAACAAAAAGGGGAGAAGAAAGAGATTTTGATAAGAAAATCAGTATTTTTGGAATACTACACCAAATTTGTTAAATGTTGTTAGTTATTTTCTATAGTTCTTTTATTCGTTTGTAATTTCCTAAATCTTCTAAATAGGGAGTGGTCTCAGTTGTAGGGGGAGTATTCATGTAGGGGGAGCATACATGTAGGGGGAGCTAAATATAGTCATGTTTAAACACATCTACTGAATTTCAAAATCTTTAATATATATGTTTGTCATCATCAAAAGGGGGAGATTGTTTGGTGTGTGTTTAGTGTTTGACGATAACAAAATATATATATCGAATTTTAGATGTGTTTGCAGATTATACACATACATGAATAAATGTGTCTACAAATCTTATACACACAGGAATAAATATTTATTTTGAGTACGAATACTATTGCACAGAATTTGACAGATTCGAATCAGTATTTTATTCAAAATAATATTTTATTCAGTATAGTGTTTTCAGTTCATACACTGATTTCATACATTGATTTCATACACTGATTTCATATTTACAGTTCACTCTCACTCATACATTTCATAGTTACATTTGTGTCCTCACTACATCACTCATACACTTTGTTTTTCTGAATCTACATTGTCCAGCTCCAGTATTTGTCTTGTCTCCTGTGTACCTGTATAATTGATAATCTACAGCAGTAATCTGAACATAAACGAATTTAATTTGGAAAAATATAAAATTTGTTTTTAAAAGTTGCCTCAGATATATGGGTTAAACGTCATCATCTTTGATTGTGTAATATCTGTGCATATCAGTATTCATATCAGGGACAGGTAATTACGAGTGGCTGTAGTACACACGTATGCACGTGTGCACTGCCTCGCCAACTCGAGTGCACAAGGTCAAATCAATATCAGATTCAACACAAGTGCAAATAGCCTCGAACAAAATTCAATGATCACTGCAACAATGAACTGTGCATGTACACAGTGAAATTCAAAATCTAGGCATGAACACAACAAATCAAGATGAACTAGATCAGTGTTCACAATGCAACAATGAAGTGTAACTGCAAGCAAGCATCAATATACACTGATGATCAGGTTCAGCTCACAGAACAAATGCATGTACAAGTAAACTGATGCAGCAGTCTCAATCAAGACACAAATGGCAATTCCAAATGACTCAAGTTAAGCTACAGGGGTACAAGTGCATCAAGTTTAATGACCAAGTGATCAAGTCTCTACATAAAAGAGGGATGAATACAATGTCAAAGTCAAAGAAGAAACTGGCAACAACACTATGCACCAGCATCTCAAACAAAATACAAAATGAAGTATACCAAATGCAACAGGGTCAGATCAACATCAGTTCAACAGGTTTAAAAAGTCAGACAAGGTTGCTAGCATACGAAGACTACAGCAATGTGAACAAATATGAATACAAATCATATGCATAGGCAAAGACTTAAGTATATCAATGCAAAGCTTCTACAAATCAAAAAAAACAAAGCCAATGGCAAGCAATGTATACAGTTCAGATAAACAAGCCAGAGCCACCAAAGTGCAGAGCAACTACAAAGTGGCAGCAGTTCAGGTGACAGAACAGAGACCAAAAACAAGCATATACAGAACTACAAGTGATGCAGCATAATAAACAGTCGCGAATGACCAGAGGAGATGGTCAGAGATGAAGTACACAGAAGCCAGAAATGCAGACGCAAATCAAGTCGAAAAAAAAAATTATCTGAGCCGTATAATTTAGTTAAGAAAATAGTGAAACAATCAACTTTATAATTTTGGAAAGTTTATGGAATAAAAATCAAAGATCGCACGTTCGAAATCGAAACCGTGCCCGTGAAGAAATTACCAAAAATACCAAAGCATAAAACAGGAAAGAATCAGCAACGTGGGAATCACATTAATCAAATCAGACGTATTATATAAAGAGACCCAATCATCATCGACAAAAGGGGGAAAAAGAATAGAGCAAAAACTAAATCATCACAAGCAGTAATCGACATCAAGAAATCGCAAGTACCAACATACCTGAGGTCGATTCTCAAAAACCCTAAGGAGCACGCAAGGCAGAAGGAAGCACGAATCATCTTCTCGAGCAAAGCCAAGCAACATCAATATCTCAAGCAAAGCCGAGCGCTCAAGGGAACAAAGGGAACGAAGCCCTAATTTGAGAAAAGCCGAAGCCCTAGCAAATCTCAAAGAAGCTAAAGCAAGGCCGAAGCCCTAGCAAATCTCACAAGAACGAACGCGAGGCGAAAAGCCCTAATTCAATCGAGCAAGCAGCAAAGAGGATCGAATTAGATCGCCGAAGCTTTTGAATTTGGGCCGGGTTTTTATTGATTTAGTTTTAGGCCATTTTATTTAGGGCAAAAATTGATTTAAATTTTCAATCTAAATTTTGCCCTGTGGTTAAACTGTATTTCGTTTTTCAGTTTGTATTTCTCAAAGTCCAGTCAGAGTTAATCACCACCTAGAGTTTAGGTGTTGTCAGATTGTCTAGTTAGAATTAGTTCAGTGAGCAGGGGGCTGCGAGTTTGCAAAGCTCTATAGGCGGGAGCAGAGTTTGCGAGTTTATGAAACTCTATAGGCGGAGCAGGGTGTGTGAGTCTGTAGGAGTGTTTGTGAGCGGGAGCGAGTGTCTGCGAGTTTGTCAGAGTGTTTGTAAGCGGGAGACTGTTTAATTCTAATAGAAATCTGGGAATGCAGCAGTAGGCAGGGGTTGCCGAAGCTGGGTAAATTTTGTGTGTGATTTACTTTACTGCATATTTATTTATCTGCTGTTTGCTTCCACGTTTAATTTGAGAAAATTTGCGATAACCCTATTCACCCCCCCCTCTAGGGTTAATCTAGATCCTACAGAGCTAAGTATGTCGGTTTTGGCACTAATTTTTTTTTATTTTATCTCAAGTATTTGACATACTTAATTCCTTTCTAATACACTACTATGGTGGCTACAAGATCAATTCAGAAACAAAATATGATAATAATACAATCTCATGTAAAAGAACAACAACACAGATAATATACATATACACTTACATCAAATGTAATACAACATGCCACAAGTGGTATTCAACCACAATATATACATACATCCCCACAAAAGAATAGATACATCATAAGGTTCCCAAACAAAAGACTACAACACAAAAAAATATGCCATAACCAAAGTCGATGAAGAAGCCCAAAAGGTAAAGCTAGCATAGGTCCAAAAGCTAACCTGCAACTCGGGTTGACCCGAGTAATAAATACACGGGTCAGGCTAACTAGAACTTGATATTAGCCTAAGATAAAGGAATATAAGTGCATAAGGGAAACATTCCTTTAAACATAAAGTAATGATATGTAAGAAAGTCTATTTATACAACTAAGAAAAGGTATTCCATAAGGCCAAAGTTAATCACATGATAAGGGTTAACATGGCATAGATGTTTTACATTCAAAGGGCTATACAATGTAAGTGAACATAATCAATATATTACCCATATGTGAAATCATCAAAATTTCCAAATCAAAACTGATGAAACTCAATAAGAGTTTATAATCCCAATATCGAAATCACCATAAAACAACACATATATATAAGCCTTTCTCTAACTCAAGGCTATAAGTGAATTCATTATCTCAAATTGGTGAAATCGAAATCAAAAACTCATAAAAATTCCCCGGATTGGCCAAATCCCATTTGCATGCTGAAGCGATGCTGCAAGTGCCATCCCCCCAGTACTATATATATATATTAGGTACCTCTCCCAGACGATCGAAGTCGTAAATCTCAAACGACCAAAGTCGAAATGCCAGATGACCCGAAGGTCTATAGTACTGGCAAATCCCAGAATGTGTCACAACTCCCAGATAGGAACCTGAAAAGTGTTAACGTGCGTCCCATACCACACGTTCACACTTAACGGTTTACTAACCGCTAGCCATTGCCACACTAGAAAACAGAAATCATTATAAAATCTCAAAACTCGGAAAACTCAGACTCACCTCATCTCATCGGCAAGTAAAACACTATAACGGGTTCTCATAGATTGTACTCCTAGAATAGGAGATCTCAAACCACAACCCGCCAAATATTGGCCTTCCCAGATAATTCCTAAAGATAGGAATTATAATCTCAAAAGCTCGCCATAACTTGGCTAAATAACTCAGAAATCAATAACCCAGATATTTTCGATCATACAAGTCCGGAATTAACCGATAAAGTAAACTCACGTGTCTTATACCACGGGTTTTACTAAACCATTAAATTCTCTTTCTCATACATCCGAAATGTGTAAAAATATTGTATATTATTTATATACTAATTAACTTGAGAAAATGGGATTTTACAAAATTTTCTGATATCATTTTGAAGACATTTTCTTAAAAATTCTGCTTGAATATATCTAAAATACTTTGAAATAATTTAATAATAATTTGAAAATATTTTATAATAAAGATTTCAAAAACCAAACTATCTAGAAATTTTCTCAAAATTTATTTGGAAGAAATAGTGCTTGAAATCGAGGAAAAACGAAGAAATTATTCCAAATCGATATTTGAATTCAATTCAAATATAAATTAAAATTTTAAATTCCAAATTACTCCAAACTTCAGCTAATCCATTGATGGATATCATAGCCCATAGTCATCATAAAAATCGTCTTAAAATTTGCATAAGAATTAGCCACAAAAACCAAAGATATAGGTAAGCAACAAGTTAAAAAGGCTCGGATAAAAACACAATAGGCTCACGTACCTGGGCCAATAGGGGTCGACCCAGGCTAGTGGCCAGGTCGACCTGGAGACTGCTGGGTTGACCTACCTGTCGACCCAGGCTACGGAGTTTATTTCCTGGCTGATTTTCGCTTCGTATTGAACTTCCAGAGAGCATTTCACATAGCAAACAAATGAATTAAGGACTGAAATTTGACATGCAACAAGTTTAACATCTAAACAAAACTTTGGAAACGATTCAGCAGCAATTTGAGTGAAAATCAAAGAGTTATAGCCACTCAAAGTAGCAACCAGAAACCAGGAAACAAGGAACAGAGAACAGAACGTATACAGTAACTATTTCTGAGCAATTTTCTTTACGGGAAAAACTTGATTTAGTTAGAAATTGTGAGTTTTGAATTCACCTTAGCGAATTAGCAATAATTCAAGAGCAAGCTATGATCTTTGGTGAAGAAAAGGAGCTCAAGGAATCCATATAAATTTATTAAATACACGTGAGTTTACTTTTTCGGTTAATTCCGAGACTGTTCTTGAGGTCCAATCTAGTTTTTGTAGCTACAAATGGGCTGTTGGGTCCTTTCTCTTTTTTTTAGTTGTTGGGCTATTATTGGGCTATTGGGTCCATATTTTATTTATAGCTGTTGGGCTTTTTATTGGGCTGTTGGGTCCTATTTAGAAGTTGAGATTATATTCTCCTTTGGAGATATTTGAGTTTGCCTTTTGGCGTATTTTGAGTCGAGTTCCCTCTATTAGGAGGATATATCTGAGTTTGCCACTTTGGCATATTTTGTGCTTGAGATTCTTCCATTTTGAGATTTCCTTTGTATTTTGCCATTTTGATGAGTTTTGATTTTGGGTTTTATGCCGATGAAATGGGGCGTTACAGCTTGGTATTCATTTTTCCAAAAGAGTTTTACCAATCCATATCAACAATTCTTAAGATAAAATTTTAAAAACTTCAAAATGACTTCATATTCAAAGATAAGTTCTATGAAAAATAAAGTTGTAACGCCCCGTACTCAAAATACTAAGGTTGCGGGTCCCTCGATAGGATTCGCAATCCTTAAGAAGTGACAAAACATGAAACAAGCAAAAGTAAAACACCATCAGGCTTCTTCGATATGAGTGACCGTGAAGCATTGGAATCGAAGAGAACACAAATAAAATGATCATAAAATAACATAGATCTCTAAAGAAAAAATGAAGGAGTACCTCTAATAGCTTCAATCGTACAAGTCTGGAATTAACCGAAACAGTTAACGCACGTGTCCCATACCACGTGTTTTACTAAATTGTTTAATTCTCTTTCTCGTACATTCGAATAGTGCAGAAATGTGTATTTAATATTTCAAATAATTATTATATAGTAATTTAAAAGTATTGCCAAACATAAAAATCTATTTATTCTCTATAATAAGGGAATTTCTAAATACGGTTTACAAAACTGATTCCCTTCGAAATCATGAGGCGAGTCATGAGATTTCCGAGTTTTGAGATTTTTGATGATTTTATTTTCTAATGTGGCATTGAATAGTGGTTAGGAAACCGTTAAGTGAGAACGTATGGTATGGGACGCACTATTACCACTCTTCGGGTTCCTTTCTGGGAGTTTGTGACACATTCTGGGTTTACCAGTACTATAGACCTTCGGGTCATTTGAGTTTACGAATTCGGTCGTTTTGGATTTATGACTTCGGTCGTTTGGGATCTACGACTTCGGTCGTCTGGGATAGGTACCTAAAATATATATAGTACTGGTCTGAGTTTGGCACGTGCAGCATTGCTTCGGCATGCAATCGGGGATCTGGCCAATCCGGGTTTTCTGAGTTTTATGAGTTTTATTACGATTTCACCATTTGAGATATCTTTAGTACATCGATAGCCTAGAGCTATATGAGATGTTATACATATATGGTGATTTCCTTTTTATGAGGTTTTGAACTCTTATTGAGTTCCTTGAGTTAAGAGTTTGCATGATTCCTTGATTCTGAGTTATATATTTATATGCCGATGAAATGAGGCATAATTGAGTTGGAGATTTTGATGTTTCCTCTTATGGCTATCATTTTGCTTATTTACATTTATGTTGAATAAACTTGAGTAGGAATCACTTATGGTATGTTAAACCTATTCATGAGTTATTGTTGAGCCATTATACCATTGCCACCCTTGGAATTGTGAATAGAACTTCGTTTTTTTCATTCCTTTCTATTTAAAGGAATGTTTCCCTTATGCATGTATATCCATTTATACTCTTCAAACATATGAGAAAGTGAATTAAACAATTTAGTAAAACACGTAGTATGGGACACGTGAGTTTACTTTTTCGGTTAATTTCTCTTTACTTTCAAATACCCAAATTCTTATAACAAACTCCATCTTTAACATGTATAACTTATTTTTATTAACATATACACTAATTCTCTTATTTTAAATCTAAGAAAAATTAACCGAAAAAGTAAACTCACGTGTCCCATACCACGTGTTTTACTAAATCGTTTAATTCACTTTCTCATACGTCCGAAGAGTATAAATGGATATACATGCATAAGGGAAACATTTCTTTAAATAGAAAGGAATGATAAAAATGAATTTCTATTCACAATTCCAAGGGTGGCAATGGTATAATGGCTCAATAATAACTCATGAATAGGTTTGGTTGGTCTATCTTGCCTCTATTGTGTCTATCTAGCATCGGTGTGGTTCCTTCCGTAGTTCATACGGAAAGATCATATCGATAATCATCTTGTTGATTTGAGTTCGGGTTGGAGTTGTGTTAAATCCCAACTCTACTTTGCATGCTTGTAGAAACTCAGATCATATTTCATAAAGGAGAAAAACTGAAACAAAATTTGTTTACTTTAGAAAATAAGCTTTTAAACCAATTTACGAAATCAGTTTTGAAAACCGTATTTAGGAATTCCCTTATTATAGAGAATAAATAGATTTTTATGTTTGGCAATACAATTCAAATAATTATTATATAGTATTTTAGAAGTACTGCCAAACATAAAAATCTATTTATTCTTTATAATAAAGGAATCTCTAAACACGGTTTTCAAAACTGATTTCGTAAATTGGTTTAAAAGCTTATTTTCTAAAGTAAACAAATTTTGTTTCAGTTTTTCTCCTTTATGAAATATGACCTGATTCTCTAGCTGTAACGCCCCACCCCAAGACCCACATTAACAAAGAGAATTACTGGGTAATTCTGTCTGCTAATGTGGAGAATAGGGCTAGTTAGGAGCAACCATTTTTAACTTTTGAAATTCAACAAAAATACTTTTCTCACTTAGAAAAAATATTTCAAACCATTTCCAAACCATTTCCAAACTTTATTTATAACCAAAACATATTCTAAAACCAATTTCCACCTTTAAAAAAACCATTTATTCCCCATTTACTTCTTATTTCAAAGTATTTTAAATACTCACAATTGCTAACTAAATCAAGCTTTGCTTGTAAAGAAAACTGCTCAGAAACAGTTACTGTATACGTTTTATTCTCTGTTCCTTGTTTCTTTTTTTCTGGTTTCTGGTTGCTACTTTGAGTGGCTATAACTCTTTGATTTTCACTTGAATTGCTGCCGGATCTTTTTTGGAGTGTTGTTTAGATGTTAAACTTGTTGCATATCAAATTTCAGTCCTTAATTCATCTGTTAGCTATGTGAAATGATCTTTGGAAGTTCAATACGAAGTGAAAATCACCCGGGAAATAAACTCCTTAGCCTGGGTCAACAGGTAGGTCGACCCAGCAGTTTCCAGGTCGACTTGGAGGTCGACCTGGCTACTAGCCTGGGTCGACCCCTGTTGGCCCAGGTACATGAGCCTATTGTGTTTTTATCTGAGCCTTTTTGCCTTGTTGCTTACCTATATTTATGATTTTTGTGGCCGATTCTTATGCAAATTTTGAGACGATTTTTATGATGACTATGGGCTATGATATCCATCAATGGATTACCCAAGATTTGAAGGAATTTGGAATTTAAAATTTTAATTTTAATTCGAATTGAATTCAAATATCGATTTGGAGTAATTTCTTCGTTTTTCCTCGATTTCAAGCACTATTTCTTCCAAATAAATTTTGAGAAAATTTCTAGATAGTTTGGTTTTTGAAATCTTTATTATAAAATATTTTAAAATTATTATTAAATTATTTCAAAGTATTTTAGATATATTCAAGCAGAATTTTCAAAAAAATGTCTTCAAAATGATTTCAGAAAATTATTGTAAAATCCCGTTTTCTCAAGTAAATTAGTTTATAAATAATATACAATATTTTTACACTTTTCGGACGTATGAGAAAGAGAATTAAACGGTTTAGTAAAACCCATGGTATAGGACACGTGAGTTTACTTTATCGGTTAATTCCGGACTTGTACGATCGAAACTATCTGGGTTATTGATTTCTGAGTTATTTAACCAAGTTATGGCGAACTTTTGAGATTATAATTCCTATCTTTAGAAATTATCTAGGAAGGCCAATATTTAGTGGGTTGTGGTTCGAGATCTCCTATTCTAGGAGTACAATCTATGAGAACCCGTTATAGTGTTTTACTTGCCGATGAGATGAGGCGAGTTTGAGTTTTCCGAGTTTTGAGATTTTATGATGATTTCTGTTTTCTAATGTGGCAATGACTAGCGGTTAGTAAATCGTTAAATGCAAACGTGTGGTATGGGACATACGTTAACACTTTTCGGATTCCTATCTGGGAGTTGTGACACATTCTGGGATTTGCCAGAACTATAGACCTTCGGGTCATCTGGCATTTCGACTTTGGTCGCTTGAGATTTACGACTTCGGTCGTCTGGGAGAGGTACCTAATATATATGTAGTACTGGGGGGATGGCACGTGCAACATCGCTTCGACATGCAAATGGGATTTGGCCAATCCATGGAATTTTTATGAGTTTTTGATTTCGATTTCACCAATTTGAGATGATGAATTCACTTATAGCCTTGAGTTAGAGAAAGGCTTATATATATGTGTTGTTTTATGGTGATTTCGATATTGAGATTATAAACTCTTATTGAGTTTCATAAGTTTTGTTTTGGAGATTTTGATGATTTCACATATGGTTAATATATTGATTATGTTTACTTACATTGTATAGCCCTTTGAATGTAAAACATCTATGCCATGTTAAACCTTATCATGTGATTAACTTTGAGCCTTATGGAATACCTATTCTTAGTTGTATAAATAGACTTTCTTATATATCATTCCTTTATCTTTAAAGGAATGTTTCCCTTATGCACTTATATTCCTTTATCTTTGGCTAATATCAAGTTCTAATTAGCCTAACCCATGTATTTATTACTCGGGTCAGATCGAGTTGCAGGTTAGCTTTTGGACCTTTGCTAGCTTTACCTTTTAGGCTTCTTCATCGACTTTGGTTATGGCATAGTTTTTGTGTAGTAGTCTTTTGTTTGGGAACCATATGATGTATCTATTCTTTTGTGGGGATGTATGTATATATTGTGGTTGAATACCACTTGTGGCATGTTGTATTACATTTGATGTAAGTGTATATGTATTTTATCTGTGTTGTTGTTCTGTGACTTGAGGTTGTTATTGTTATCATATTTTGTTTCTGTATCGATCCTGTAGCCACCATAGTAGTGTATTGAATAGGAATTAAGTATGTCGAATACTTGAGATGAAATGAAAAAAAAATAAGTGCCAAAACCGACATATTTAGCTCTTATCTAATGCAAGACTATAATGGTCACCCTTAACCAGCCCTATTCTCCACACTAGCAGACATAATTACTATGTAATTATCTTTGTTAATGTGGATCTCGGGGTGGGGCGTCACACACTTAACCTATCTCAAATGAGTTAACCCCACCAAATCCTAGGTGTTCGCTCAACCTAAGCTCTGATACCACGTGTAAGGGTCTAGGCTTTTCAACTATCGACAGTGACAATCGGTAGGCTTTTCAACCATTCCTGCACCATCATGGCCCCACACTGGTACCTCGAATCTGACGGTTAGCCCTGCGACTAACAACCAACCCTTTTCCATCTAGGGACATGAAGGGGTAAGAGTCTCTTGCTCGCCACCAAACAGAAAGCGAGAACCCCCTATCATGATGCACACTCCAACTGATGGAACATACCCCAACACGAGGGGTAAGTGCCAGATCAGATCCGATCCTGGTCTCTCCGAAACAACATTCGATGATTTCTAGTAAACTTAACCCTGGTTCTTTAGGAAATAAATAGTCAAAGATAAGATCGGAGATCACCTCCTAACCATTTGTGGATGAATTTCCTTATCATTGTCCTAAGTGAACGAAACGAGATTTATACGCACAGTATAGCATCATAGGAGACGACTATGCCATATAACCCACGTGTTTCTCCTAGATATTTTCAAAGTTACGTTTAGGTCTAATTTCGATAGTCGGTTATTAAACCATCAAATAACAAATATTTAACCATAGATTTTATTTTCCCACGGAACCCACTGAGCCTCTCATTCATAAATTTTAAAATCACTTTTCAAATACTTGAAAATCATTTCCATATACTTATATCAACAGAATAAGTATATTTAAAAAACACAATATTTTTGATATTTAGAAAATATAACCATGTACTTATTTTAACGGTATAAGTGTATTTTCAAATCATTCATTTCGAAATTTAAAGAACCTTTCCCATATACATGCAAAATGGTATAAGTATCTTAACCGATCACTTAAAATGATTTATTTATCTCAAGATCATATTAAAATGATAAAAAATAAGTATCCTTTAAACAAAGGAATAAATATCCTAAAATACCATCCCTTTCTTTAACTATCATTTCTCTTTATTTTAAAAACATCTTCTTTATAAATTTCCAAAATTTATTTATATAATTCCTTATAAATCTCCAAATTTTATTTGTAAAAGTACTCTTTTATAATCTCCTAACTCATTTATAAAATTTCCCTTTTTAATTTCTAACCATTTAAAATCCCTTTTTTTCACAACCATTCAGAACCTAACTTCTTTTCCAATTTTAAATCCTCTTTCCAAGTTTCTAAACTCCTTTACATAAATCCATTTTACAAAAAATCCATTTATAATAATTTATTATAATATATTTTTGTTATTATTATTATTTTTAATAAATAAAACTAAAACATCATAAACATGGCTTTTACCATTTTTAAATAATATAAAAGAAATATAACTAAAACATTTTTAATAATATAATAAATAAACTCTTAAACTTTTAAACATCTCCAATGGATAAATAAAATAAAATAACTTTAAACAACCTTTTAAATTAAATTAATTATCTTCAATAATATTTTAAATGAAATAATCATCTAGTTTTAAATACTAATAACAAAATAATTATTATCTTCAAAAACATTAATAAAAATATTTATTTTAAAACATTATAGATAATATAGTAATTAACTGACAAAAATATTTTTTTCAAACATTTGTAAATAATTATTAATAAAGCTCTTTGTGTCTATAGAAATAATTAAAACATTTTTCTTCTAATTTATAAAATTAGAAGTTAATCAAATCCACAATTTCTGAATCTAGAAAAGGCTCGACAATCGCAGTGGTACTTAACAAGCTACCAACACCTTCCATTTAACTTCTAAAATCAAATTGCTGGTATTTAGATAATCAAGCATATACGTAAACCAATCCATAATTAACGATCCATTGACAATTAAATAAATGTCCAAATTAATATAATAGTAGAACAAGGATTTATTCTGCTAACCAATGTCATCCAAAGATAAACTCTTACATTTATTAAAAGGTGTTTATTTGGCCAAATAGATAACACCAAGAAGTATGCTTACATTAACTATGATATAATTTTAAACAATGTAATTATATTAATCAAAATCAATATCAATATCAATATCAATTTATCACCTCATATATGATCCATTACTTAAACAAGTTTGAACACAAATTTAAAACTTAAACAATCTAATAGCATTTCAAGATGCTATATCGCTATCCTAGATCAAATTCAACCAATCTAATAACATTTCAAGATGCTATATAATGAACCTAGACCGAATTCAATCAACTAGCAAATTCAATCAATTCAGGCAGATACAAATAAATTTAGTCTACACAATATTATACTGGTAAATCAGAAAGGTGAGTTTAGCTCACCAAAGTGATCCGCTTTGAACTAAAATCGAACGACGTCTGATTTTAGCTCAAATTTCCAACTTGCTCCAAATTGGACCAAACCAGTTCCATTGCGAAGTTTTCATCCTTACGAGTGCAATGCAAAATGTTTTGTCTCGATCGGACCTCGTATGAGAGAGTTATTGAATTAATAAGTTAACGATTTTAAATAAAATTAATTAAACATTAATCACCATTTTTAAAACTAATTACCATTTAAACCTTCTTCTCCACTAACTCCCGCCTCTTCCTATACCCATACCGCGCATGCTCATATGTACACGCATGCCAATACATCACCCAAACTCCACGATTACCGAAAACGACCCCACCGACGAATTTCCCTTCTCGATCTCCACCTCCCGGACCCTTCAGGTTGAAGCCCGAACCCCCCTATCAATTTGCATTTCATCCCTCCTCCATGCTACAGTGCGAAGTCGCACTCCACCCCCATGGATCACACAAGCTAAAATTTCACTAGTAGATTCTATTCTCTAAGCCAAAACCCAACATAGCATCCATTCGACCAATCATAGCTCAAAAACCGCAGATTCTCAAACCCTAGTTCCGCCTATGCCTTACTGGAGATATTCGAACCCCAGGAATTTCCATCGAGCTCTACAAAACCAGTATCACCTCGTAGATCTACCTCTAGGGATTCCAAAGATATTTATTTCATAATTTTTCGATGAACAGATTTTAAGATTTTGAATTTTAAAGTTTGAAATCTTTTTTCCCTCTTTCCTCTGCTATAGTTCTGAGAAGAACGAAATTGAATTGAAGAGCAGACAGGAAGGATGCACATATGTATGAATTATTGGAGTGAAGGTTTATATTATTTTAATATCTCAGTATCTTGCTGCACCGTATTTCGTCCGCATACGGATCTCGAATCGATGAAACAAAATTATGGTTGCACTCAGAACGATGACACGATTCCAAAGAAATAATAATATATATACTAGTTATTGGATTCTATAAAATCTCAAAACACTGCTATTTGAAGATAAAACGTCAAACGGATAATTCAAATATTTTCCAATTTGAAATTCATAGAAAACTCAAATCAAATAAATTAATAATACGTCAACAAAAATAGATTCGTAAAAACAAGAATAAATTTCTTGATTATTTATTGAACTATTTATTCCTTTAAATAAATCTACAAGTTGAATCCACTGTTATTATTTATAATTTAAAAGGAGTTGAACAAGTCCATTTAATCCATAGAATTAATATTCAAATTAAATCTTAATATTTAAATTATCATTCAAATAACAAATTCACAATTCAAAGATTTTAAACAATCTCGTATTTCAATTCAAGTTCTAAAGCTTTATAAACCAATATTTTAAATATTAACATTAGTTAAGTATTCAAAATTTAATGACTAAAATTCTTGGTTGTTACAAGAAACTTTTCATCGTACAAGGGTGATAAATAAACTACCAAGTGTACCTTACGCTCAATCGCCCTCCGGTAATTTCTTAATAGGTTATTTATACAACCTTAAACAATTTGAAGTATCATTTCCCAACTTACCATCAACCAAAACAACAAAGGATTTAAGTATTATTTAAATTTGCATGATGTATATAAATATTTTATGCACAATATCAATTCTAATCGCTTGCTTGAATACACACATTCCACTTTCGAACTAGTATTGTTAACCCGACCACTCTAGTGCGGACTCTGATCCGATTTCTTGATTCAAAATTTCCGTTTCCTTGCATAGCCATAAACCATGATAGAAAACTTCAAAATCATACCAAAAATTCGTATCAATTGTTCGCCGTCAAGAATCGAGCGAAAAATAATTCGAACTAGTGTGAATTACTACAAGTCTTGTATTCAAATCTGAATCAAAACTGTTATGTGAATAAAATGATTTATGCACAATTTACATATTTTATTCTATTGGTTTCTTTTCACATCATTATTTACTTTTCATTTGTTTTGAATTCATTCATACAATAATTATCTTTTATTAATTTTCCTTCATTACTTACACAATTTATTTCCCATTCAATATTTGAAATCATCAATGAATCCATTATTAAAGTATTACGTACATTTCATTGCAGTTTATTTCACATTTAATATTTACTTATAACCTTGATTTCTATTTTAATATTCATCAATGAATCATTTCAGTCATTTTCTTGAGTTTATAATTATTTACTTAAATAGTATTCACTTTTTTCTATTTAATTTAATAACTAGCATTTCAAAATATTAACTTATGTTTAAAATATTTCTTGTACATCATAATTCTTATTTGTAGACATAACACCATTACTTAAGTTATACTTGTATAAAATTCTATTACATATTCATATTAACATTTCAACTTTTAAACATTTCAATAAGTTTTATATATGTTTTTAGAATGTAATTGAATGTTATACAAATTTATCTTATTCATTTTAGTTAGCAAAATATTCAATAGTTTACATCTTCTAAATTTCATTACCCTTTAATTTACAAGTGACAAATCTCCAATTTCTTTTTAGTTTCATTAATCACTTAGCTTCAAATTTCTTATTTTTCCTTTTAGAAGTTTCCAACTATTAAAATTTCAATTTTTTTCTCCAACTGAAAATCATTAATTTAACAGGAACTTAAGAACTAAATACCGGGTTCATTTCAAATCATTTTGAAATAATATATATATATATATATATATATATTCATATCTTATATATATATATATATCAAATTATATTTAAGAAAATAAAATTAAAATTTGTCTATCAAGACAAATGTGTAGCAAAGCTACTATAATGGTTTTCCCACTTTGAAACTCGAAAATGAATGTCGATGATGCCGCGGTCATCACCGAAATTATTTTCCAACGATAGAAGAGGCGAGTACAGAACTTATTTCCTTTAAAAATTCTTTTAAAACATTCTTTAAAATCACACTAAAAATATTTATATCTGAAAATACTTCCAAATAATACTAATATTATATTCCAAAATCTTTGAAAACCAATTTCAAACCCTTGGAACTTAAGTTCTCAAATTTCCAATTTATATTCACTTTATTTGTAATCCTATTTTGCAACCAATATTTATAAAATTTCACTTCCTAACAAACAAACATATCACATACAACTATATCCATTTATAAAAATTAATCTTTTATATACAAAATATAATTCTAGGTAAAATTATTTCATTTACCTATATTTCAAGAACAATATTGTGTCAGTCTGCCGTATTAAGTGTTTAGAAATCCCTATCGATGCCATAGCATCTTATGTACCGACCAGAATTCATAAATACTCAACAGAACAAATTAACACAATCTAAAAACATTTTTATAACACTAACAAATATGCTCTCATATACACTCAAACTCATTCTAGAGTATTAATAACCCTAGCTCTAATGAGTTAACCCAAACAGGCTAAGGTGTTCATAAACCAAAGCTCTCTCATATACACTCAAACCATTCAAAAGAAAGGATTGTCAATGGGGTAAATAAGAAAATAAGAGAAAATAAGGAAAAACAAAACACAAAATCTCACATTGGAATGACAAAATATAATAATCAAATAAACAGTTCATGAAGCTGTTTTATAATATACATTTGATTACACAATTTTTACAACAATCAGAGTACAAACAACGACATACCAATAATGATGCAGCGGACAATTACTAATAATATAAAATATTAAACTTCATCTTTGTCCTTCAGAAATAGAGTCTTTAACACTGAAAAGCTTAGGCTGACCCGAGCGTAATAAAAAGACAAAACACTCGAGTCAGAACTAAAAGATCTTATGTAAGTTAAATCAACAACAAGTAAATATGAGTGTAATGGGATGTTTATGGGATTTTACATCTCCTATCCAGTATATAACGTGTGTGCAATAACTTAAGAGATGTTTCGAGATTTTCCATCTCCTAAGGATTCGTTAAACTATCTATATGTAGTAATATACGTTATATATATGTAGTGTCTATCTGTAAAGTAAAGTATTAAAATAGCGTTAAGGCGTTACCCATATCCCCTTTAACACATTTTTATCGGCATCGTAGTCTATACAATACTGTAAACTCCACCGTAAACTGGTAGGCTATCAGGGAGCACTCTATAGGTACTACACAAACCAAAATCGTAGTGGGATCGATAAGGCATATGACAAGGCACGCGAGGCAATGCCCAGGGTAGGGTTCTACCATTTTGCACGCCCAGACTGGTGGTAATGCATAGCAGCTACTACCGCCCACCTCGAAACACACGCCCATAATCAAATCGAGGGTGGCCACCAATCAATCACAAAGTAACAAAAATGGTATCGAAGAAGCATGTCCGATAGAAGGAGCGACCTCACTTGTCCCGGGATAGGTCCTGTTTTAGTCATATCAAGCTGACCCGAGGGTCAGGGCTACGTTCTTACCTCATACTAGTAGCGTTCTCCAAACCATCCTACTTTGTTCTGGATTCTCCACTACGTACACGGTTGTTAAAGTGGTTTCGGAATTGGCAAAGAGTATGACAATATCCGACCTCCGTCTCTTTAACAACCAAACGATTATTTCACACCGTAGTCATTTTATAAACATTTTTAATAATAAATCTAGAAAAATAGTTTATACCTTCATATCAAGATATACATATACTTATTCCAAAAGTATAAATATATTCATAAATGCCTAGGAAGATTTTTTTTCAATCAATTTCAAAAATAATTTATAAATCTCTCTTAAACCATTTATAAACTATTTATATACTTTAAAACCATTTATAAAGCTATTTATAAATTCCAAAATAGTTTAAAACTGTTTCCCTTTTCATAAACTTCTACGCAAATTCCTTTAAATGCTTCCAACTCCTTTTATACAAGTTCTTTTATAAAACCCTTTATAAAATCCTTTAAAACCTTTATAACTCCTTTATAAAACCATTATAAATTCCTTCATAAAACCTTTTAAAAGAATCCTTTTGTAAAATCCATTATAAAATCTCTTACAAAACTTTACAAAATTTTAAAATCTTTTACAAAAATCCTTTATCTATTAAAGTTATTATAAAAGTCTATATTTATTATCTTAAATCAAACTACATTTATTATATTAAATTAAATTTAAAATATATGTATAAAATAAAACTATATTAAATATTTTGTTAAATTAAATTTTAAACTATTTAAAATATATACATTTAAAACTAAAAGTTAAAATCTTAAATTTACATTTAAAACCATATATTAACTTATAATTTGAAGCTTTAAAACATATAAAATAAATTATTTTCCAAATATAATTTTTTAAATAAAATAATTTAATTAAATTTAAAAATCAAAATTTTAAATCAAACATACTTTACCATTTAGAAAATAATTTAAAACCGACCGACGCTGTCCGTATATAATTTTCTACCATATGGTCAAGTGATTGGGTATGTATCATTTCAACTCAATATAGTTAAATTTTCCAGGTATATATCATTTCAACCTGTATCCCAAATTAATAATTTCCAAATCAATAAAATCGCTCGGGTATGTATCATTTCAACCCATAACGATTTTCCCTAATCTATAAGATCATTCGGGTATGTATCATTTCAACACATAGTGATTTTTCTAACAACAAACTAAGGGAACTTATAGTGTGATAACAACATATATAATAAACATAACATTCAATCGTCCAAAATGTCAACAAATAAACATCCATCACAATCAACATCCACATCAGTCAATAAATCACAACAATTAACTGGTTATTAATAGTAGGTATTTAACTATCAATTTAATTCAATATTAATTTAAAATGCAATTTAATTCAATATAAATTCAAATTAAATTTAAATGACAATTGAAATTACCAAATAGCAATCAATAAATTTCTTATCATATCATATACTTAATTCAACTAACATAAGAAGGTTTAGTATTTCATGAGTGGGTTAAATTACTCACCTTTGATTTATAGTCGATTTAAAATCCAAATAAAGCCCAAAATTTGAATAGTCTCCAAATTTAACCAAACCTTTTCCATGTTTTCCGGAATTTTGATATGAACCTAACGGAAGAAACCGCGTCCAAATCCGAGTTCGTATGCAAAAGTTATGTGGATTAGAAGTTTGAAATTTTAAATTTTAAATTAAATTCAATATAGGGGCAATTTCGTAAAAATCTCACCGTGTAAATCCTACCACGTGTTTAAACCAGCTACAGCCCTAACAGCCGCCTCGACCATGCTCCAAACGTCGCCGCTATGATCATCTTCGACCAGATCCATGAACACCACTCGCCTCCCCAGTCCACGCCGCCCAAATGCTGAAGTCGCACGACCCTCCGCCTCTGCCTGGACGCACAACCGCCGCCCACGTATATGGCCAAATCGCCGTGAAAATCAACGCCTCCAACATGAATGAACCATACAGATGAACTCCTGTCAACTCCCTTTATGTCGCGGTACCCTTCGATCGTCGTATAATCGACGATCCACCGTTAAAATCAAAAATCTTGAATGGACGGCCGAGAGTTCTTCACTGATTTCTAGCCAAACCGAACCTCCAATCAAAAAATGAATAGTAGATGTAGACTACGCTCATCGAGAGCTTCGCGATGATATATAATTCGATAGGTTTTGAGGAGTTTGAATTGTAACAACCCAAATTCCAGTGGGACTGCATTTTTCGCAAAAATGCTAAAACCCAAGCCCACTAAAGCCCGAGTTGGGTATCTGGTATCCTGCAAATAGGCAAAGACAAATATATTAGAGCTCAAGTAAATATCTCACAGCGGAACTCACTAAAATATAATAGTAAGTAAATACTCACCAAGATAATAACACTTTCTAAACAAGTGTCTCAAAGCTGGATAGTCTCTGCCATCTACCTAACCTGTGGGATGTATGAAGAGGGGGTCAGAACTAAAGTTCTGGTGAATGGACAAATTATACACTTCTAAGCTTAATTATACATATACCGTCTTATTTCCATTTTCTGTTATGTTAGGTTTATTGGGTTTATAATACTCTCGCCTCTATGCGTGAATCGTACCTATTTACTCCCTAGTAGATTAAAATCTAATAACAAATATATATGTAGCTACATGCCCAATGACTGCATTGGTCCTAGGTACTACCCATAGTACCTTCCGTATCCTCCTCGAAAAGGACTCCATCGTCTTGCCCATAGAGCATTCTGTAACTACATCTGTAAAGGACAGCTTCGTGAGGCCTACAATACAGATGTTCCGCCGTCTACAATGAAAACGTAAAACTGCGTCCGCACTAGCCTATACTAATGCTCGGACATCCACAATGTACCACCCAGTGCGTACCTTGAGGACTATATGTAATCATTCTGTCTACTCCCTGAATCTCGCCAAAAAGGTATACCTTGTATGGAACTCGGTCGGGGATTTTCTATATCTGTAAAGGACAGCTTCGTTAGGCCTACAATACAGATATTCTACTTGGTCTGTCTCTTTTCTCATCGTGGCTATGGCCCCACGCAGCCACCCCTCAACTAATCGAAAGATCTCTAAAGAGCTAAGTGGTTGTGCCCTACTACAAACAATCTAAACATCCAATTGGCTGCACCCTCATCCAATGTCTCGATAGAGAAAGAATCATTGGCATGTTGGTTTAACTCTAGTTTTTCCCGAACTCGTTCTTGATTGATGATGGATTGATCTCTGCATGCGACTATCCTTTTGGGTCCTGGCCAATAAAACCTACTCGCAAGTCAGAGTACAGTGTCATACGAATATCCAACTCCATTCATCAACCTTTTGACTACTGATAAAGGTCCGCTTCGTTAGGCTTGCAATGCAAAAGCAGTCAACGCATACTCTCTTGATGGAACACCTATAGACCTGCCTCCGGGGGTGCAGCTTCGTTAGGCCTACCCTAGAGGGCCATCCTAGAATACCCTCACGTCCCGTTGAAGTCTCGTACTTCCTTCTAGCCCAAATTAACTAAGTTGGACGTGATATTTCTGTGCTAAAAATCTATGACGAACTACTTCATTAGGCTCTTCATCCTTTGGGCTGCTCCAAACACATCTTACCATTTTATTAGACCCTACGTCTAATCTTTTATCATGCGTTTAATTTACTTTTCTTATTCTATTGGTTACGTATTTACCCTAATCAGCATAAGCATATCCCAGCCTCACCTAACTATTGTGAGACCATCAGTTCCTGACTAAAAAGGGAATGCTGTTGGTATGGGCCTTTCTTCTATGTTTTCTTATTAACTTTGTGTAAGTTTTAAAATAAGCATTTTATGTTATCTCTAATTATAACCTGTGTTATAATTATACTTGCAATTGTTACTTCTATATTCTTTTCTTTCATTTATAACTTACATGTTATAAGTGTAATTACAAGTGCCTCTCTTCTATTCTAGTATGTCCTCTTTTATTATGATACTATATTCCTTCTAGTTCTCTTATATTATATGACATCTTAGCTTGGGACTACGTCTAATTGTCACAATTTACTTATCATAACAACTGCTTTATTTTTACTTTACTATCTGCGCAGTAATGCAGATCTAGGCACATTTATGTTTATTATTTCTAGTCTTGTCAAATAATTAACTTGATTTCTTCTTTAATTTCTTTAACTCTTCACTTTATTCTCTTTTATTCTAGGAAGTAGTTCTATTCTATTTGGTTGGTTACAAAAACTGTGCTAAAAATCCATTTCCATATTTTAAAACTAAATAATGCTATAAACAATAACTCATAGTTGCAAGATATTTCTTTTAATGTCTCTTTAATTATTGGATAATGCAAAATACAGAAATATCTCTATTTTACACTAATTCCCTTTTTCTTTCTTTTATTCATGCAATTACGGTTATCGTTAATCTTACAATATTAAACTATGGAAATGTATTCTCTTTTCTAAACCAACCAACTAATCTATTACTAACTTCCAAATCAAGTTATTTAATTTTCCCTTTTTTTGTTTATTTCTCCCGTTTTAGCATAATTTACTGTAAATTTCTTACTTTTAGGCTTATGCCTTTCTCTATAACTGTTAAGCCTAATATTATTCATATTTAATTAGATTCCTATCTTTCTTTTCCATATAAATAATAATTAAATATAAGCTCTCTTATAGAATTTACAGCAACATAACTAATTAGCAGAACTAATTGCTGAAATAAATGTCGAATTAAAATATTTAATGGGAATCTAACGATAATATATCATAAACGTAAAAGATATATAATTTAAATCCACTCACATGTCGTCCTTAGCTTTGCTCCATGGTCTTAGCTCTGCTCCATGGCCTTCCTAGATCCCTTTCTAAGGTGTCTAATATTTTTATTAAGAAGATCTTCTCCCTAGAAATATTTTCTATTTAGGGTCCAGTCTCAGGCAATGACCCCAATTGGGAGAAAATCTGATTGTGAGAAAATAGGTAGGCCTAGGGTCCTATTTATAGTAGAGTTTGGGGATCTCAGACTGTCGTCTTTTTGGATTGAATCTGGTGTAACCATGTCACAGGCTCGCTGCTAATCGTTGGATCCATAAAACAACGTTCTGGATTGTGCAAAAATCAAATTTAAAGAGTTCGACATGTACCTGGACGAATTGTCGTCCAAAATATAACGCGGGTCGACCCGTGTGCTTTGAAGGTCGACCTAGGGTCGACCTGTGTGCCTTGGAGTCGACCTATGGGTCGACCCATGCTATATTATTATTATTATTATTATTATTTTCCTGATTTTTGTTTCTCTCGTAACTTCTTCGTATTAACTCGGATTTTGTCAAGTTATATATAGAAATTGATCAGAAAATTGCCATGAACACAATGGTATAAGTTTCGAGGCCATATTCTAACAATTCCAAAAATGTTTATTTTCACTGTTCATCGTTATTTGGTTATTTAATTATCTAAAAATGTAGGGTATTACATTCTCCCATCCTTTAGGAAATTTCATCCCCGAAATTCGACAAGGGTAAAATTATGCAATTCCTCGCATCAATCACATCCATTTTGTGTACATCCAATTTTGCAACCATCTGTGTCCTTGTGCAAAGTGTCATTCAACACAAAATATATGCATGTACATGAATTTCTAAGCGGTACCTCCTATATGAATGCTTTTATTCTTTAAAAAATTATTTTAAAACATGATGCACATACTTTAAATATACTTGCAATTTCTGTATGAATGCAATCTTTTGAAAACTCAAAACGTTTTTCATCTAATTTTTCCCACACTCCTACTGAATAGAGGTGTAGTTCAATGAATTTTAAGTCCAAATCCTACCACACAACTTTTAATATTCGAATTTCAAAAATCTAATTTTCCGAACTCGATTTCTTATGTCAGAAAGAAGGTAGAAAACGGAAAACCTTGCGTTTACCGTTTTAATTTTGTACACCTATTTCCCCGTACTTGGAACTTATGCCGCTATTCTATAAAAATGTTATTTTCTTTCCCAAGCACAATTTACATAAGAAAAACTTTCCTTTTCAAACTTTTTCCCAAGCTTAATTTATGGGAAAAGTGTATTTTTCTTTTGCAATTCTCATTTATTTCTATTGATGTTTCTATCGCTTTCTTTAAATCTTACTGTTTTCTTTTAGTTACTTTTATCTACTTTTAATTTCTTTAATATAGCAGCTAAACACAGCTATCTTCTAGGGCTAGGAGGCCTAGGACCTGTCCACTCTAACACAGAAAGGTTCTATTCTAGGAATCCAAGTAACTCATATGCTCCTCCTGCCGCCTATTACTCGCTACTAACTTATGTTGTATTACTCACCATGAATAAGATCTATTCATCTCTTCCTTTCTATACTCAAAATGGAATAACTAAGTCTCATTTACTGCAATAAACAAGGATTTTAATCTATGCAGTCTCTATCTAAAAAGGCAACTAAGCTTGGGGAAATTTTCTCTTTACATTTACTTTTCATTTTTTCCCAACTAAGGTCTATTTATCCCAATCACGTGTGTCTTACTATCTTATTAATACCACTTTACTATTCTTCTATAGTCTACACACATGAAGCAACATTCCTAGGTTCTCACTAGTGTCCTATACACTTTATGGGAACTTTTATTACTACTAATAAAAGTAATCACTGCTATCTCCTACATAGCCTTACCCTTTTCCCGTCACACCTAGGAAATGATTCCTATCTACTCCATATTTAAAAGTTTGGTTTGGTATTTATCATTTCATTTCAAAAATTAAAGATTCTAAAATTTTGAAACATCAAATCCTAAAATTCTTTCCTTTAAAAGTGTTACTTTGAAGTTTCTATTAAATTCAAAGGTACTCCCCAAACCTAGAGGGGAAAACTTACAAATTCTAAGTTCAAAGCTTATTCCTCTTTTCCTTTTAAAGACCTTAACAGCTTTTCATATAAAAACATTGGATTTTAAATTTTACTGTCTAGTAAGTTTTCTCTTCCAAAATCTTATTTACTTTTTCACCCAACCATTTTTCTTTAAAACATGCCTTGCTTGTCTTTAAAACATTTTTCTTTTCTTGACTTCTAAAAATGTCCTCACATGTTTTCAAAACATCTTCATTTCATAGATTTTCAAATTTACAAAAATTGGAGTAGATAAGAACAATTATTCTATCAAAAATCCCTTAACTTTTCTACTCTTCCAATTACCTAACCTTGGAGGAGTTTCTAATTTACTACAAATTGTGATTTTCTACAAAGGCAGGGAACCCATGCGCATAATCAATGGAAAAATATGAAATTTCCATTGCTTAGCTTTCCTACTAAGGCTCTCTATACTATCCCTCTTAATTAACACTGTCTCTAATTATTACACTTCTCATTATACTTAATGGTTTTATACCTTAATGTATTGGAACTACTTTCTCTTATGAGAAACCATTAACGCTAAAACCTTCTATGAATATTTTAAAAGAGGATTTCATGTTTGTGTGAAATTAAAAGAAACTTATTTTATAATTTATCGAAATAGGCTATACAGAATATGGTGCTTTCCATACCTTGTACATCTCTTCCACATATTCCTTATAACTTGCACTAAACATCTTCACTTGTGGTTTGGTTTCATAGAAAGTTATACCATTATTCATTTCATTCCAATAGATTAAAGTATGTTTAATCTATATTTACTTACAATAGATATTTCCTACGAAAATTATTAATTTCCTAATATTTGACTTACATCTTTTCCAGAATAATTCATTTTCAAAACTGTTTTAACATTTTCATAACTAGAAAACATTTCCATATACTTATTTAAATAATAAGTGTGCTTACAAACCACTTTATTTCTATACTTAGAAATTATCTTCAAAATTCATTTTTATTTGGGTTAAAACAGATGTTGCGTAAAACACCGTTACTACAACCCAAAAATACTAGTATATGGATTCGGTTAAAATAAATATTAATAAATCTTATATGCTATGTAAAGACATTTCCTTTAGGAGTATAGACTATAACAATAGTGCCATAGTCTATACTTCCTTTATTTTTCACAAAAACCTATTACAACAATAAATGTTGTAACCTACGTTTTCGATACTTAACACACTCTAGGTTTTTATATTTTAAAATCTTTGTTTACCTACAAGGAAACTAGCGAGCTATATATGCTCTACAATTCTTCAAAAAGAATTAAAATTCACATCATATAAAAAAAATTTAAATTTCATACCACTTTTTATTTTTTCAAAAACCCAATATCTACTTCAAACATATCAACAATTATATTTTTCAACTTTTCAATTCCAAAAAGTTTCGTTTTATTGGGCTAGACATAAAGTGGATTTTCTTCTTACTACCCTAGGAATATCCTTCTTAAACTTTGGAAATCTCATTCCCTTACTAAAATCTCTTATTCCTTCCATAATAAAAATACTCTCCCTATTATCCCTAGGGAACTTTATCACTTCTTATGACATATGGATACTAATCTTCTTTCAAAACATAGCTTATTGTACACTATAAATTGGTAATAACTTAGGGCTCAACACTCTTGTGTCATCCCAAACCCAACGAGCAAACTATGCATAAATGTACTTCCAAAAACTTTCCATATGTTAAAATCTATAATTGGGGACTATTTGGATTTTAGTACATAATATTTTTATATTTTATTCAAAAATACAAATACGTTCACTCACTATCTACCTAGAAACCCTAAACCTAGGCTCTGATACCAAATGTAACAACCCAAATTCCAGTGGGTCCGGATTTTTTTACAAAAATGCTAAAACCCAAGCCCACTAAAGCCCGAGTTGGGTATCTGGTATCCTGCAAATAGGCAGAGACAAATATATCAAAGCTCAAGTAAATATCTCACAACGGAACTGGCTAAAATATAATAGTAAGTAAATACTCACCAAGATAATAACACTTTCTAAACAAGTGTCCCAAAGCTAGATAGTCTCTGCCATCTACCTAACCCGTGGGATGTATGAGGAGGGGGTCAGAACTAAAGTTCTGGTGAATGGACAAATTATACACTTCTAAGCTTAATTATACATATACCGTCTTATTTCCATTTTCTGTTATGTTAGGTTTATTCAGTTTATAATACTCTCGCCTCTGTGTGTGAATCGTACCCATCTACTCCCTAGTAGATTAAAACCTAATAACAAATATATATGTAGCTACATGTCCAATGACTGCATCGGTCCTCAGTACTACCCATAGTACCTTCCGTATCCTCCTCGAAAAGGACTCCATCGTCTTGCTTCTAGAGTGTTATGTAACTACATCCGTAAATGACAGCATCGTGAGGCCTACAATACAGATGTTCCGTCGTCTACTATGAAAACGTAAAACTGCATCCGCACTAGCTTGTACTAATGCACAGACATCCATAATGTACCACCCAGTGCGTACCTCGAGTACTATACGTAATCATTCTGTCCACTCCCAGAATTCCGCCAACAAGGCTACCTTGTACGGAACTCAGTCGGGGATTTTCTATAACTGTAAAGGACATCTTCGTTAGGCCTACAATACAGATATTCTACTTAGTCTGTCTCTTTTCGCATCGTGGCTATGGCCCCACGCAGCCACCCCTCAACTAATCGAAAGACCTCTAAAGAGCTAAGTGGTTGTGCCCTACTGCAAACAATCTAAACATCCAATTGGCTGCGCCCCTCATCCTATGTCTCGATAGTGAAAGAATCGTTGGCATGTTGGTTTAACTCTAGTCTTTCCCGAACTCGTTCTTGATTGATGATGGCTTGGTCTCCACATGCGACTATCCTTGGGTCCTGCCCACTAAAACCTACTCGCAAGTCAGAGTACGGTGTCATACGAATATCCTACTCCATTCATCAACCTTTTGAATGCCTACAAATGTCCGCTTCGTTAGGCCTACAATGTAAAAGCATTGAAAGCATACTCTCTTTATGAAACACTTACAGACCTGCCTCCGGGGGTGCAGCTTCGTTAGGCCTACCCCAGAGAGCCATCCTAGAGAACCCTCACGTCACGTTGAAGTCTTGTACTTCCTTCTAGCCCAAATTAACTAAGTTGGACGTGTTATTTCTGTGCTAAAAATCTATGATGAACTGCTTTGTTAGGCTCTTCATCCTTTGGGCTGCTCCAAACGCATCTTACCATTTTATTAGACCCTACGTCTAATCTTTTATTATGCGTTTAGTCTACTTTTCTTATTCTGTTGGCTACTTATTTACCCTAATCAGCATAAGCGTGTCCCAGCCTCACCTAACTATTGTTAGACCATCAGTTCCTGACTAAAAGGGAATGCTGTTGGTATGGGCCTTTCTTCTATGTTTT
Source organism: Allium fistulosum (assembly GCA_030737815.1). NCBI lineage: Eukaryota > Viridiplantae > Streptophyta > Magnoliopsida > Asparagales > Amaryllidaceae > Allium > Allium fistulosum. The sequence continues at coordinate 835,569,740 of CM060908.1, read as the reverse complement.
CATTTTAACTTAGTGTAAGTTTTAAAATAAGCCTTTTCTGTTATCTCTAATTATAACCCATGTTATAATTATACTTGCAATTGTTACTTCTATATTCTTTTCTTTCTTTTATAACTTACATGTTATAAGTGTAATTACAAGTGCCTCTCTTCTATTCTAGTATGTCCTCTTTTATTATGATACTATATTCTTTTTAGTTCTCTTATATTATATGACATCTTAGATTGGGACTACGTCCAATTGTCACAAATTACTTATCATAATAACTGCTTTATTTTTATTTTACTATCTGCGCAGTAAATGCTGATCTAGGCACATTTCTGTTTATTATTTCTAGTCTTGTCAAATAATTAACTTGATTTCTTCTTTAATTTCTTTAACTCTTCACTTTATTCTCTTTTATTCTAGGAAGTAGTTCTATTCTATTTGGTTGGTTACAAAAACTGTGCTAAAAATCCATTTCCATATTTTAGATCTAAATAATGCTATAAACAATAACTCGTAGTTGCAAGATATTTCTTTTATTGTCTCTTTAATTATTGGATAATGGAAAATACAAAAATGTCTCTATTTTACACTAATTTCCTTTTTCTTTCTTTTATTCATACAATTACGGTTATCGTTATTCTTACAATATTAAACTATGGAAATATATTCTCTTTTCTAAACCAACCAACTAATATAACACTAACTTCCAAATCAAGTTATTAAATTTTCCCCTTTTTAATTTATTTCTCCCGTTTTAGCATAATTTACTATAAATTTCTTGCTTTTAGGCTTATGCCTTTCTCTATAACTGTTAAGCCTAATATTATTCATATTTAATTGGATTCCTATCTTTCTTTTCCATATAAATAATAATTAAATATAAGCTCTCTTATAGAATTTACAGTTTCAACATAACTAATTAGCAGAACTAATTACTGAAATAAATGTTGAATTAGAATATTTAACGGGAATCTAACGATAATATATCATAAACGTAAAAGATATATAATTTAAATCCACTCCCATGTCGTCCTTAGCTTTGCTCCATGTTCTTAGCTCTGCTCCATAGCCTTCGTGGATCCCCTTCTAAGGTGTCTAATATTTTTATTAAGAAGATTTTCTCCCTAGAAATATTTTCTATTTAGGGTTCAGCCTCAGGCAATGAACCCAATTGGGAAAAAAATTTGATTGTGAGAAAATAGCTAGGCATAGGGTCCTATTTATAGTGGAGTTTGGGGATCTCAGACCGTCAGATTTTTGGATTGAATTTGGTGTAACCATGTCACAGGCTCGCTGCTAATCGTTGGATCCATAAAATGACGTTTCAAATTGCGAAAAAATTCAAATTTGAAGAGTTCGGCATATACCTGGACGAATTATCGTCCAGGATATAATGCGGGTCGACCTATGTGCTTTGAAGGTCGACCCTAGGGTCGATCTGTGTGCCTTGGGGTCGACCCATGCTATTTTATTATTATTATTATTATTATTATTATTTTCCTGATTTTCGTTTCTCTCGTAACTTCTTCGTATTAACTCGGATTTCGACAAATTATATATGAAAATTGATCAGAAAATCGCCACGAACATAGTGGTATAAGTTTCGAGGCCATATTCTGACAATTCCAAACATGTTTATTTTCACTATTCATCGTTATTTGGTTATTTAATTATCTTAAAATGCGGGATGTTACATGAATTTTGAAGTATGATTTGAAATTAGGGATTAGTGTTTTGGAAAGATAGCCATTGGAGAAGGAACCGATGAGAATAAAAGTACGTACAATAATTGGAATAGACTGCTAGGGTTAGAGAAAATATCTATTTATATAGACAGAGATGGATAAGAATGGATGGACAGATCAAATTGGGTCGAAACTATAACAACGACCTAAAAAGCCTGTTTATTTCCCAAACAAAAATAAGTCATCCCATATATCAAAATATAGGTTTTCGATAGTTTTAAACTCAATGGAACTATTTTCAAACCCTAATTCCATTGTATATAGAAGTTAGTTTTTAAAATCAAATTATTTCATTTAAATTCCATTAATTTATTTCTACGCATTTCGAGCTCGCACGATCAAACGATAAGTCTGATCGCTACGAAACTTGAAATCTTAGAATAATTCACTATTATGGATCCGATGAAACTGGTTTTGTCAAAATCCGTGACAGTGCCTAAAAGCCCAATTTTACACGTTAATTAAATAAATTATTAATTTAAAATCAATTTAATCTCCTTTAAATTCTAGATTAAAAGTCAACAATTTTCATCATTCTTAATTAAACAGAAATTTATAATCTTTTGAAAATAAAATTTTCCATGTTAAATCCAAGATTTAAATATTACATTAATTTCAGCTTTTAATTACAACTATAATAAATCCATTCATTATAATTTAAATTTCAAACAAAATCTTTTATTTAGATTAAATGCTTATACTAAATCACTATTACCTGTAACATAAGTTTCCATCTTACTATTCTCATCACTTAACAATTAATGTCTTTTACCGTATTTATAACAATATTTTAATTATATTAATTTTGTTGATTTCCAAATTAATTTCAAATGGATTAAAAAATGAAATGATAATTAAAACAATTATTACACATTCGTAATTCAAACACATTTCTAAGTCTATTGTTTACAAACAAAAGCCAATAAATTTATGTACTAATTAGTTGATTTCATATTCTATAATAAACCTAGTTCAATTAATAATAGATAATTTCAACATTGAATCCAGCGTTTAATTTATTCCTTATTTAAAAATTTAACCAAATTAACTTTACAATTATTTTAATTGATTGAAATTACATTAAAATAATTGTCAATAACATTCAAACAACATTATTAAATCATATTCTAATTATTTTTCTCATAAATAAATCATAAATTTTAATTTCTCACAATATTAAATTTCAAAATCTTATTTAATCTAATAGTTTTAATTATAAAAAAAATATGGGTCGTTACACTTTCTTTAGAAACCTCGAAACATTTTCTGAGTATTGACCAAACCTCTCTACCTAAGAATACGCTAGCAATTGCCTACTACTCGTGCCTAAACGAATGATTGTTTGCCTTGTGTAAACCATATGGGGGAAGTTACGCAAAATGGGAGTCCTTTAGAGCGAATTGGGGTGAGAATTATAGCCTCATAGTTCTCTCTAACGATGAAGTGGAACAGCCAGAATATCTGCCTAGAAATGGTGGGTTTCCGATCGAGGAAGATTATCCCTATAAGATCCAAATGATTTTGGCTTTGAAGATTGGTAAATGAAATAATTTACCAACGATTATATTTTGAATATAAAGAATAATTTTCAAGTAATATAGTTATTTGATTGAGAAAAAGATAATACTAAATTATTATCATTAATTGATCGGTTGTTTAACTAAAAAGTTAAGCACGAACACATCGTGAATTTATTTTCACAATTTGACTATGAGGTATTCATTAAATGTTTATTAAAGGAATTTATTTAAGATAAATTAATCTTATGAATACGTTTTATATACGAAATTTTATAAAATGGATTTATAAAACGTGATTTATAAAGGAATTTGTGAGAATTTAAATTTTGATATTTTTGAATGGAATTTCAAATGGTTTTTGGAAAAAGAATAATAATAGTATTATTTCTAAAAAGGGATTTTGAAAATGAAAATAATAAACTTATGGTTAATTAATCCGAGTGGCTCGAAAGTAACTAAAAATGGGCAGGAGATGTGTTCGGATGGTAAACGCTTCTCTTAAGTATTCCCCCTCCTGTTAAGGAAATATGCGATACTATTGGTAGTACCCAATTCCTTGGTATCATTTTAGAGTTACTCGATCAATATAATTTTGTAAAGTAAAAGGAATAATGTGAATCACTTATTTGACAAATTAATGGTTGTCAATTTTTATCAAAGTGTATTATCTAAATTGATAAGCATGGGTATGCTTTGATCGTTAAAATAAAATATCTAAGTTAATAATGAATGATTTTGGGTTTGTAGTAAACAATGTTTTAGCCAATTTGTTTTTAAACCCTTAAATGACACTTTGGAAGTAATCTTACGGGCATATCTAGATCATTAATAATGGGATTTTAAAGATAATAACAAGTATTAGAGTCTTTTATAAAAGATAGAAAATATTATAATTATCATGTTATAAAAAAAGAAGTTCATTTTAATAATGTTCTGGTGGTAGTTGTTTCAGTCTCTTTGATTATATTTTAAAGTAAGTAAAACTCGTTAAATAAATTATGAATATACTTAAAGCAACTGAATAAGTATATGAATACTTTTATATATTGAAACTATAATGGTAAAGAGAATATATATGTACAAAGGAAGTTTTAAAAGGAATGTTAAATTGATTAAGTAAGTTTTAACTGAATGAAGAATGTTTTCATATTTTATATTAGTTAAAGAAAGTTTATGGTTATTTATCAATTTAATGAATTATTTTGAAAATGAATTTTCCAGAAACCATTAAGATATGTATTACAATAAACGGATTATGTAATATAAATAAGTATTTTTATAAAAAGTGTTTAAATTAAGAAATTATTTAAGATATATTTTATAAAAGTTTATTTTATAAAAGAAAGTGTGATTAGCAAAAATAAAATGATATTTGAGAGAGATGGATATCCTAATGTTTTTAAAAAGTATAAATGGAAAAGTTATGTAATATAAATTAAGTTTGGAATTAAATTTATAAGGATATTTATTAACAAAGAAATTTAAAAGGAATTTTGGAATAAGAATTTTAATGGTATTACTCCAAATAAAGGATAATCGATTTCTTTTGGAAAAAAGATAGAAATACTTTGTGAATAAATATTTGGAAAAATGTAAAAATAAAAAGGTAAAATGGTTATGTATAAAGAATTATCTTTATAAAAGTTTGAATAAAGATGAAAGTTTTATGGAATATTTTCATAAGAATTTTGGGAAGGTTATTAAATACGTATGAAGTATATGGATTGTTTTGTTGCACGATTTAATCTAAGATTCGAGTACAGAACTTTGTCGTGTTTGACACTTATCCGAAAGAGGATTTATCATTTGATTCTTGACGATGAACATCGATGAAGGTTTGTGGTTGGATGTTTGAGTTTTCTATCATAGTTGAGAGCTATGCAAGGAGAACTAAAGTTCTGATCAGAAAGCCTGGTCAGAGTCCGCACTAAAGGATCAGGGGATCAATGCTAGTTTGGAAGTAAAGTTGTGGATTCGAATAGTAGATCGAATCATATATTGCATACGGGTGATCTATATACATTGTACAGGTAAAAGTTCAAAAATAAATATTTTGGGCAAAACCTTTGGGTTTTTGTTTTGGGTAATTTCGGGGACAAAATTCTTTTAAGGGGGAGTCTGTAACAACCCGCAAATTTAAAACTTTGATAAATTATATTTATTTTTAAATTTATTTAAATAAAAGGTTGATAATACAAATAATATTGTCTTGAGTAATAATAAGTGTTTGCACCAAAAATGGGCACAACACTCTTCGGAAGTCGTTGAAGAGATAAACGCGTAGAATGAAAATTAATACTGTGGATTATCTAACAAAAACTCCAAATAACAGAAAATAAATTGCAAAGACAAGCGATTTAGAGTGGTTCGGCGTTTTGCCTACGTCCACTATGAAGTTTGATGATTTTATTGCTCGATTCCTTGAAGGTTACAGTAGTTGATAATGTACTACAACTGAATTCAAATGCTAAGTGTCAATCTAAAGCAGCGGCGGTGTTCTGGAGTAAATCTGGCAGAATCTGGGCGCTCTTCAGTACTTAGAATTCTCCGACCCCTTTTCTGAATGACCAGGGGGTCTATTTATAGGTGTAGGAGGCTGGTATTTCGCCCAAAATGTGGGGAGACCAGTTCTGGTACGTCAGGGGGCCCACATGGCCGAAATCTGGAGACCCGGGCCCACTTTGGGATCGATTCGACCCTTGGTTCGAATCGATCAAGAAATCATCCAATCGAGCTGAAATTTGGTGTGTACATTCTTCATCATGTATTTGAGCTTCTGTGAAAATTTCATGGGATTTGGACTTGTAGAACTCGAGTTATGATCGATTCAAGTTGGTGTTTTTCGTATTCTGGAGTCGTTCGAATCGATATGCTCGAATCGATTCGTTCGAATCGATCTTCCTGCTTGTGAGGATGGTGACGTGGTGCGCTTTCTTCGAATCGGTCCGCTTTGCACTCCGCTTTGACTGGGTCGAATCCATGACTTGGATTCGAAGATGGTGGAGTCGAGAGCAAGCTGTGTCTCCTGGATTCGAAGTAAAGATATGTCTCATCGATTCGAAGTGAAGCTTGGTCTTATCGATTCGAAGTGAAGCTTCCACGATGGATTCGAAGCAGACAAAAGGGATGGATTCGAAGGTCTTTTGATGGATTCGAAGTAAGAGGGGGTTTCATGGATTCGAATGATCTATCGATTCGAACTCAAGCTATGTGAGGATGGATTCGTGGTGAGGCTCTGGGCCGATGGATTCGAAGCAATTCTCTTTTGATGGATTCGAATTATAGAAGGATTCGAACCAAAGCATATCGATGGAGTCGAACCAATGCATGTTGATAGACTCGAACTGAAGCACGTCTCCATTGTTCTTCCAATGGCGATAACTCGAGCATACGAACTCGGATTGCTTCGAAATTTGGAACGTTGGTTCCTACTGCTTTGCTTAGCATATCTTATCAATTGTAGTCCGATCCGGACTCGGACAAATATCGTCGATATCCGTAGTGATCCTATGTGTAACCGACTTCCAAGATGATCTGTTACTGTTTTCTAGTTAAGCCCTTGGTATCACGGCCTTGCCAAAAGGCGGGATAACATTTGCCCCCCAAAGTACGTCTTGTGTAAACATGACGTGCTTTGAAAAGCTGCAGTCTCTCATTGGATAGCTACATCATGCTTTATCGAAAGTTGCATTCTGTATTGTTGTAATCGACCGTCGCACAATAGTGACTGGCTGTCAGTTTTTTGAGTCGTGACGAGATGAACATTCGATCCCTGTAAATGATAGAGATCAAACATTAGTCAGAAATACGTGCATACGCGTATTATCTTGGCTTTGATTAACGTTGCGTGATCGCAAGTCGTTGTCAGTTCGGTTTACTATCGAAATCTGCGTCGGTCCTCTCCTGGACCGATTTGAGATTTGAGTTAAAACACTGCTTTTATGATTATCTATGATCATCCTCTCGTACTGATCCTCTCCTGAATCGGTATAAGAGTGGACAAGCAATTTTAAACATTGGAACGGTTTGTCCATCTGACCAGTGGTATTTGACGGATGCGAAGCTATGTTTTTTGATCCACTTCAAGTTGAGGGTTTCGAGGTGGGCACTTCGAATCGATGGTTCTCCGAATCGATATTGCGTGGATTTGAATTTTTCTGAGTTGGTGGATTTGCCATTGAGGGATTCGAACTTGGCTGTTCGAATCGTTGGAGTCGAACGTTCTCCCTGACTCTTCTGACGTTGCGCCTCGAATCGATGAAGCTTCGCTTTGATATTGTATGGATGGATTCGGAGGGATGGATTCGAAGTAGATTTGTAACCTGCGTACCCCTGAGTTCGAATCGATGAAACCATTTTGCCTGTTTCGAATCGATAGAGGCTTCTTAGTGATCGACTCGAAGATACTCGTTCGAATCGATAGGCTGAAGCCATTTTCTCCGGTTGCATCTGACCGGGATGCGAAACGTCTCGCAATCCCCTATATATATCGAGATCTCTTTTCATTTTCATTTTTTACTTTCTTACTGTTGCGAGAGCCCTTTCTTCGAATCGATCTTTCAAGGTTCTGCGCTTTGCATGAGTTGACCAAACTCCTTCAAGTTTTCATCTGTAATCGAATTCAACCAGGTAACCAAGGGATCGATTCGAACAATGAAAGATAAAACCGGAAACGTCATTACTAATCTCGACACCTCTCGAAAATTATGAGGAACTGTGCAGTCGAGAGTGGGTCGACTCGATGAATCCGAGGAACGAGTTCGTTCGCGTCGAATCGATCTTGAGTGCTAAAATGGAGGAGCGTCGTTACTTTGACTCGATCAATTCGACGCCCAGCTGATGTCATCCTGATCGATTCGAAGGAATCGACTGCTGATCGATTCGAAGCTGCGCGGAGCTTATGGATTCGAAGCACTCTTTCTTCTTAAGGCGTTTACCGAGTCGACCTTAATGGAGTCAAGGCGTATGGATTCGAACAGCATCGATTCGACTTATGTCGATTCGAATCGATCGATTCGAACGTCCTAACACTTGTTCTTCTGATTTGCTCCAACATCTGAGCTGCGACCAATCTCAAGTTGAACTTTGACGAACATAATGAACTCTTAGCATACTTGACTCCGACGAGCTTCGGCCTTACATAGTCGAACTTGACCGAAAGATTTGACCTCCTTTTTGAGGCTCGTTGATGGAACTGTGACTTAACCAACAATATAACTGACTTGTACACGAGGTTGGTTCGTAGTGTTCGGATGTTGTGGAAGTGACGGTCAGCGATGACGGTCATTTTCATTCTCAAATTCCCAAGATATGTTGTACGAACATCTTGTTTTATTCTGTTAAATTTGCTCAAGTGATGCATATCATTTGTACTGCACGACACGTTCACACACACACTATACTGGGGCATGTACGGGCTGGTTATGAACTTAACGTTGCTTTCTGATGAGTTAGCTAATTATGGAATCTTCGAGCTCCCAACAACAAGAGGTGCAGAGCTCGACTCCTCCTGTGCCTGAGATTCCTGACATCCCTGCCGACGTAATCGATCCGGCTCCAGATGAATTGCCGGAGGCGATATTTATCGAGGACCCTGTTGATTCGGTTCAGTCCAACATATCTGAATCCTTGTTGGGACGAATATGCTTAAAGCATAACATATCTTTGGGTGACGTATTATTGCCCAGCGCTACCGATAGACCGCACAATCCACCTGAAGGATATACAGCATTCTACCGTCATGCTTGTGCGGCTGGAACTCTTCCTCCCTTCAATCAATATATCCGAAGGATGTTATCATATTTAGGGATCGCTCCTTCACAACTTCATCCCAACGGGCACGCGCTGCTGAATAGTGTCTTCATAATATTCATGGACTGTCTTTTTCGCCCGCCTAGGCCCTTCGAGATCAGACACATATTTAACTTCAAGAGCAGGGGTGATAGCCCGTCGTTTACATTCCTGGAGGCAGTTAGAAATTGCCAAGTTGTAGTTGGAGCTTGGACGCGCCTGAGCTATTTCAAAAACGAATGGTTCTACGTTCGATGCCCTCCGGGTTTCGCTAGGCGATGGTTGTCTAGACGTGAGCGCCTTAACCTGTTTCTTTGACCAATATCCCTTCGGTATAAAAATTGACATTTCATTCCTTTTACAGCTATTATCTCTAGGCCCGATGGAGGGCGTTTCAAGGGCACTGTCCGGAGTCTTCAAGAAGTCCCAAGCGAGCTGAGGCATATCGACTCGGTGCTGAACGACTACAACTTAAGAGTTCTGGGTTTGATTGACATTAATCAAAGCATAGTTGTTGAGGGATTTTCAAAGTCCGTCTCCAAGAGGGAAAATAAGAAGAAACCCAAGAAGAGAAAAGCGAAGAGGTCACTCGGGATCAGAATAATCGAGGCGAGTGACGAAGAAAGAACTCAGACGGATTCAGAGCCGATGGCTGACCTTTCGGGAAACTTGGAGGAATCGGGAGAAAAACGGAAAGGCAAGGCCGCCGTTTCCAAAAAACTTAAGTCAAAAGGGGGAAAATCTGTAGATGTGTTTCTTCCCGCTTCCGGAGTTATGATTTCTGAGGCCGCCCCTTCTCATTCGAGAGATTCTCTCAAAGGGCTTGACGATATTCCTATCCCAGATTATATATCAATCTCTCGTAATCCTGGGTTGGAGGAATTACAAGATGTCTTAAATATGAACGAGCCCTTTCCTTTAAGTGCGGTCAACACTTCCGGTCGGTTTGGGGGTTTACACATTTACACACACTTTCACGGCACTTCATGATTTCTGCATAGTAAACATTGCTTTATGGGATTTTAATCCGTAATTCTTTCTTATCGCAGGTGAGATGTCAGGACGCGGCTCCACTCTAGATAGGCTTCGGAACGTGCGTCAGTCTTCTCCATTCTATGATTCCCGTAGGAGAGAGACAGATAGGGACCATGGGCGAGGCTACTCGAGTCAGGAACGTTATGATAGAGACAGAGACTACTCGCGTAACCGTTCTGGTTATGATTACTCTGATAGAGACCGGGGGTATCAGCACCGACCCCGATCTCGTTCTCCTCCGCCTCCTAGGGCACCAGTAGACCTCCCAGGGCCATCTCATCAGCAACAATTGCCTTCCCAATCTTCTCGGCCTGACGCTCAACGGCCTAGAGTGGAACCAACGGTAGCTGCTATAATTGAACAAGCTCCGGCTGAGTTGACAAGCGAGGGAGCTGCTAAACTTGCCCAAATGAAAAACGACTATCCGGAAATTTGCATGGATGGCTACATCTTCCCTCCTAACTTTAAAAGAATCCCTCCGGAAGCTGAGACCACTGCTCATAATTACATTCACGACTTCTATGCTCAGTACAAGGAGTGGTATAAGGCAGCCGTGAAGGCTTCTAGAGTAGCTTTCGACAGGGCGAAGATTATTGTTGAACGCGATGCTGAAATTGCTAAACAGAAACGCATCATTGAAGTTCTTCAATCTGAAATGGAGACGTCCCGGAGCTCTGAACTTCAAGCTCTCCAGAAACACGAGGACGCCGTGGCCAAAATGGCTAGGATGCAACAGGAACATTGTGCCACGGTAGAAGAGATGGGCCACCGCAACACCACCGTTGCAGCTGAGCGAGACTTAGCCGTTAAAGAGCTGAACGAGCTCAAGGCCAAATTCGCTGAAATGGCGAAGGAGAAGGATGACGCAAACGCCACCGCACAAGAGGCTTGCAACCAAGTGGTATCTCTTAGGGCCGAACTTGATGCGGCGGCGGTCAAGTCTAAGTCTGCGGAAGCAGAAATCTAGGAAAAGATTTTGGAGGAGAGGTCCAGGCTGGACGCTGAGTTCGACGATCTCCTTGTCACGTACAACGCTAATGTGCTGGAGCATAGAAATTTAGCGTGGCTGGGAGATGACTCCATGATTTTGTACAATGCCTGGACCCGGCTGGTGAATGAGAAGAAGGCAGTGCATCCAGATGAAACATTTGACGACTTTGAGCTGGAGATGCGTTTGCTCACTGATGATGAGAGGAAGACTCTTCATGAGGTGGTGATCTCCATGGCGAAGGAAAAGCTTGGCGTTCAATCTCTAGAGACAGGCGAAGGTTCGGGGACCGCGCATCACGAGGCAAGTGTTGGAGCTGTACTCCCAACATTGCCCGAAACCACTGGTGCGGTAGACCCCCAATCTGTTCCTGCATATAATCCTGACCAGCCGTTATTATCTTCTGCCGATGATTCCACCCATGTTTCGGTCCAGACCAAGGAAGGTATTTGAACGCTTCTCGTAGTTTAGTCGTGAAAAACCTTAAGCAACACACTTGGCTAACAATCTTCGTTTTGTCGCATTTCAGTGACTGAAGTTATTGTGTCTGCGCCCCTTGCTCTATCAGCTTCTCATCAGACACAAGGGGTTGTTTTTTCTGAAGCCGTCATGACTTCCACTTTGATTGGCGAGGAGGGAGATGTGAATATGTTTTCTTTCAGCGCTCAAATGATTGAGGAGCTTCTCAATGAACCCATCAACCCCTCTGCCAACCCGTCCGATACTGTGAGTGAGGCTGCTCCGGCTGTTAGTTCATCTATGCCAGCTATTGGCACATCTGATGCGGCCCAAGTATCTCGTGAGGACGATGTTATTGCTGAGATTGCTGCCGAGATGACAGCAGGGAATGTTGGTGTGAATCCGCCCGGGCCTGCCCCGTTAATGGTGATTTCACCGGGCGGTACAGTAATGATTGAGACCGTTCCTGCCCCTCCTCCTGCTACTACTCCTATGCCTCCATCTCGTCCTCCTAGAAGGACTTCCGTCGCCTCCAGCTCTGAGGATGATGTCGACATTATATCGCTGCCGGAGGGCAAGCCTGAAAAGAGCAAGCGATTGAGGAAGAAATCGGGCAGCGGATCGGGTGGAGCTACCCCGAAGAAGAAGATAAGGAAGAAGAAAGATTGAACTCTTTCTTTAAATCTCTGTTGTGTAGGGTAGCATTTTGTTGATTCTTCTATAGCCGTGTATAGATGTGGATTCGGCTCCCACTAGTAGCAGTTTCTTGAACCATTTTGTAATCAGATTCTTTTTGTTGATAATGGAAATGAAAATGTATTCACTTTTGTCTTCAACTTGCTATGTGTTATGGTTCTGCCCCAAGTATCGGGGATTAGTGTGGAGTTGATGTATGTTTGTACTCTGCCTTGCGTACTGGAAGCACGGAGTTAATTAATGTTTATACTCCAGTTCGCGTTCTTGGAAGCTGGAGTTCGTTAATGTTTATACTCCAGTTCGCGCTCTCGGAAGCTGGAGTTTTTAGGAGAATATTTATACTCCGCCTCGCACTCTGGGAGTACGGAGTTAAGTAAAAAGCTTTGTACCCAGCTCGCGCTCTCGGAGTTCTCTGGGATTTTGTGAATGTTTATACTCCGCCTCGCACTCTGGGAGTACGGAGTTAAGTAAAAAGTTTGTACCCAGCTCGCGCTCTCGGAGTACTCTGGGATTTAGGAGAAATGTTTATACTCCGCCTCGCACTCTGGGAGTACGGAGTTAATTAATGTTTATACTCCAGTTCGCGCTCTCGGAAGCTGGAGTTCGTTGATATTTATGCTCCGGTTCGCGCTCTCGGAATCCGGAGTTAGTTAATGTTTATACTCCAGTTCGCGCTCTCGGAAGCTGGAGTTTGTTGATATTTATACCCAGCTCGCGCTCTCGGAGTACTCTGGGATTTTGTAAAAATGTTTATACTCCGCCTCGCACTCTGGGAGTACGGAGTTAGTTAATGTTTATACTCCAGTTCGCGCTCTCGGAAGCTGGAGTTATGGAAAAGGTTGCCGTGTATCAACCCATTTCTGGCCTGATGTGATGGCTTGCCCCCGAGCTCGGGTTTCATTTGGTGAGTGGTTGATTGCTTCATAGCCACTCCCTATTTGAATAAATTCCATTGCGTGATGGAATTTTGCTCTTCGCGCATCGTGATGTTGTACATTGTATTTAATGAATCACAGCTCTGGCTCAAAGAGATGGCATTTTATTGCTGAAATAAGAAAACACGGCAAAGTCAGTTGCCTTATTACAAGTTCTAATTTCGAAATGCAGAAACAAATTCTAAAACAGAATTGAAACTAAATAGATAAACATAGCCTGTTATGTGCGATAGCGACGAAGTCTTTCGCTATCCAAGGCCTTTGGTGAAGCTAGACCATCAGCGGTCGTCATCTCATATACATCATTCCCGAGCTCTTGCTTAATCTTATGTGATCCCTTCCGTGTTGGTTTCATGTGCAGTAGTGCTGGGTATTCTTTTTTAATGACAATCTCATTGCGTTCAAAAGTTTTAAGTCGGTCCTTGGCATCACGTAATCGGGCGATTCGTTTTCGGTGTATGACTGTTCTCAAGTCAGCCTGATCGCCCTGGACGACTCCGACTCCGTTGACAGTGGGAAACTTTAAGGTCAAGCACCATGGGGCAATTACAGCTCTGAATTCAGCAAGGGCAGGTCGTCCTAAGAAGGCGTTGTATGGCGAGACTATGTTCAACACAGTGAACTGTAATGTTCGAACTCTCCAATGTTCCTTAGATCCCAACCTAACTGGTAACTTCACCACCCCAATAGGTACGGTAGAGCTACCGTTGAATCCATGGAGGTGAGTTTGGCAAGGTTCCAAATCCCTGGGATTCATCCTCATTTGATTATAAGCATGTATAAAAAGGATATTCACGGAACTCCCGCAGTCAATTAGTATCCTCTTCATCCAAGCTGGACCTACTTGTGCCGATATCACGAGTGGGTCCGTAGTCGGGCTTCCGACATAACCAGTATCGTTGTCTCGGAAAGTGATGTCGTTAATTGTCGCTCTCTTTCGTTTGGTCGAAGGTTTATTGACTAAGTTATCATCGTACTCAAAGTCTGTTCGTCTAACCAAGTTGTTATACGATTTCATTTCTCCCCAGCTTCGCTTCGCTGTACGAGGACTATCACTTACAACATTAATTACCAGTCTTCCTCCGACACGACCTGGTTCTTCCTGTCTTTCTGGATTATGTACATGATTTTGATTTGAGGGGCCCGCCCCTTCAGGCTGCGGTGCCCGCACAAACTGATCTAACTTCCTTTCTCTAATTAACTTCTCAACGAGGTCTTGCAAGTGTCGACATTCATTGGTGTTGTGGCCGTAACTTTCGTGGAATCTACAGAACTTTCCTGTTTGAATCTGCCTCTCCGACGATTGCTTCGGAGCCGGTTTCTTGTATTGCATAGTATTGCAAGTCTGTAGGTACACATTTTCCAACGATGTATTCAATGGTGTGTAATTATCGAACATTGGGGCCTCACGTCGTGGACCCCGATTTGGATCTCTTTTCTTATTCTGACCACTGTTTCCTCTTGGCTGCGTTTGCTTGTTTTGTATGTTCAACTGAACGTTTCCGGAATTGTCTCCTGATTGTTTTACTGCTACATTGCTCTGTATCCCTTCACTCTTGGGTCCCGCATCGTCTTGCTTCCTAGACTGTTTTGCGTCCTCTTGTCGTAGGAATTGCGCGGCTTTGGAGTAGAAACGGTCCAATGATGCGGGCGGTTTTCCCGCCAACCAGTTCCCAAATTCAGAATCAGGGTCAATTCCCTTTGTTAATGCCATTAAGATTGAGTTATCGTTGGGATTACTGATTTCCACGCATGCCGCATGGAATCTTTCCAAGTAACGCCTTAATGTTTCCCCACGAGCCTGGGTAACATTGGACAGGGTGTTGACATCTTTGGGTCTAGCGACATGCATGCGAAATTGTTCCACAAATTTCTTAGCCAGTTGATCAAATGAAGAGATAGACCTAGGCGGCAATCTCGTGAACCACATCGTTGCAATTCCACCTAGAGAGATGGGGAAACTGCGACACTTTACTGCGTCATCGGCCCTTGCGGCGCTCATTGACCACTCATATTTCAAGATGTGTTGATTGGGATCAGAACTTCCTTCGTACATAGGGAGAGTTGGCATTCTGAATCGCCGAGGAGGTTCAGCGTATAGTATTTCGTCCGTGAAAGGAGTATGGCTTCGAGAAAATCCCCAATCGTCATTGGTAAGTCCTTGGCTTTCACGGATCATTTGACGTATCATAGTCGGGATGTCCGGCATTGCTACATTCTGAGCCTGCTGAGCTAAGGTGTGGTCGGGTTCCACAATGCGAGTTTGGACCGGGCGCTGTCGACGGTCCAAGTTTCGCCTCCTTGGCTCGGCGTCTTCCTGGACGTATGGTTCAGAAGTACGTCCTTGCTGTTGATTACCCGAATCTGGAAGATATCGAGCATCGACCCTTGTTTCCGCTGTTGCAGCTGTGACATGATTGTCCGTAGTATACTGTGAAGTGCGGCCACCCCGTGCTGATGGCCCAGCCTGGAAGCTGGTTGATGGTCCTACCCTCAATTGCCCGACAGTCAGGGCGGGCTGATATCCCGTAGTCTGAGCATAATCTCCGTCTAATCGGGGACGGGTAGATCTACGATGATAATCAGACGAGGCAGAACTTTCAGTGGGTGAGCGGGAAACATCATCCCTCCTGGACCTCCTACGGCCCTGGCGATTCAGTTGATTTGTCAATTCAATATTAGCTCGCAATTGTTCGGCTAACTGTTGCCGACTCTGAGTCAACTCTTGGAGTAACATCTGAAATTCTTGTCTAGTGACTGCCCCAGACGGATCTGAGTGGGCAGTGTTGTCTTGGTTGGGTGGCTGCTGTTGAGCAGGATTTTGTCCATCCCTACCTTCTTGTCCTGGAGCTGCAGAAGTGGTTCTCGTGCTAACCATTTTAAACGATGAATCCTTTTCCTAGATTTTATGCAAATCTGAGTAGAATGGAAGGACTGTGACTCGAAGATCTGGATCTTCCTCTTGGATTTGTGCAATCCGGTATCGATGGTAGATCCAAGGAGCAGGAGAAAAAAGCTGGTTTTTTCTCAGTGAAAGCACCAAAGTGTTTGCACCAAAAATGGGCACAACACTCTTCGGAAGTCGTTGAAGAGATAAACGCGCAGAATGAAAATTAATACTGTGGATTATCTAACAAAAACTCCAAATAACAGAAAATAAATTGCAAAGACAAGCGATTTAGAGTGGTTCGGCGTTTTGCCTACGTCCACTATGAAGTTTGATGATTTTATTGCTCGATTCCTTGAAGGTTACAGTAGTTGATAATGTACTACAACTGAATTCAAATGCTAAGTGTCAATCTAAAGCAGCGGCGGTGTTCTGGAGTAAATCTGGCAGAATCTGGGCGCTCTTCAGTACTTAGAATTCTCCGACCCCTTTTCTGAATGACCAGGGGGTCTATTTATAGGTGTAGGAGGCTGGTATTTCGCCCAAAATGTGGGGAGACCAGTTCTGGTACGTCAGGGGGCCCACATGGCCGAAATCTAGAGACCCGGGCCCACTTTGGGATCGATTCGACCCTTGGTTCGAATCGATCAAGAAATCATCCAATCGAGCTGAAATTTGGTGTGTACATTCTTCATCATGTATTTGAGCTTCTGTGAAAATTTCATGGGATTTGGACTTGTAGAACTCGAGTTATGATCGATTCAAGTTGGTGTTTTTCGTATTCTGGAGTCGTTCGAATTGATATGCTCGAATCGATTCGTTCGAATCGATCTTCCTGCTTGTGAGGATGGTGACGTGGTGCGCTTTCTTCGAATCGGTCCGCTTTGCACTCCGCTTTGACTGGGTCGAATCCATGACTTGGATTCGAAGATGGTGGAGTCGAGAGCAAGCTGTGTCTCCTGGATTCGAAGTAAAGATATGTCTCATCGATTCGAAGTGAAGCTTGGTCTTATCGATTCGAAGTGAAGCTTCCACGATGGATTCGAAGCAGACAAAAGGGATGGATTCGAAGGTCTTTTGATGGATTCGAAGTAAGAGGGGGTTTCATGGATTCGAATGATCTATCGATTCGAACTCAAGCTATGTGAGGATGGATTCGTGGTGAGGCTCTGGGCCGATGGATTCGAAGCAATTCTCTTTTGATGGATTCGAATTATAGAAGGATTCGAACCAAAGCATATCGATGGAGTCGAACCAATGCATGTTGATAGACTCGAACTGAAGCACGTCTCCATTGTTCTTCCAATGGCGATAACTCGAGCATACGAACTCGGATTGCTTCGAAATTTGGAACGTTGGTTCCTACTGCTTTGCTTAGCATATCTTATCAATTGTAGTCCGATCCGGACTCGGACAAATATCGTCGATATCCGTAGTGATCCTATGTGTAACCGACTTCCAAGATGATCTGTTACTGTTTTCTAGTTAAGCCCTTGGTATCACGGCCTTGCCAAAAGGCGGGATAACAATAAGTAATAATAATTTTATTTTGAATAAGTATTTACGAAAATATTTTCCTCGAAATCTAAATCGATAAAATGGCTGAAAATGGTTTTGTCAATAACCAGCCCTATAATCGTAAAACATCATGCACAGAGTTGGATACATACACTTATTTTTATAATTAAACAAGAATATGAAATAAATTTAATTGAATTGTTTTTGGAAATAAATGTGTTTTTGACATTGTTAATAATGCCATTAAATATGATAATTGATTTATTAAATTTAAATTGAGATTTAATGATTAAACAATTATTATAACTATTCAAATAATGATTTTAAAAAGGTTATAATTCATTTTAAATATTATAAAGTGATAATAAATCACTCATAATAGTTTTATAAATAGATATATTTGATTTGAAAATATAAGGAAAAATCGTCGGTATAATAGCGATTTTTGTAAATAATTGTTAACATAAATTTATATGGTTTAATAAATCAAATAAGATCATTTTAATTCATTTAAAATAATAAGAAATTTATTTTCAAATTTTGTTTACAAATATATATATGTTAAAGTATAAGTGAAAATGTTATCGGGAATCTGTTCTCCGATCGGCAACAGTTTATCGAACGAAAGTTGTTCGGAATCAATGCAACGTTGTTTATATGTCATGTACACATATGTAACATATAAATGCATCCACTAACATGCACATGAACATTTGTATACATACATATATACTTATACACTTACAAATACATACATAATACAAAAATCTAAGATATTTTGTATAAAGCTTCTTCCTTAAGCTTTCATAAGTCAACTTGTGCATACACGAAGTGGATGGAAGTGATGGGTGTTGGCCAAGTTTCCACCGGACCAAGACCATCAGATCACTGATGCCGAATCAAGACTAGGAAAGACCCTGCCGAACCAACTCCCTTCCTATGCCTACCAAACCAGCTATCTCCAAGACCCTGCCGAACCAACTCCCTTCCCATGCCTACCAAACCAGCCACTCTGCTACCTGCCGAACCAAACCCAAAGTATCACTACCGAACCAGAACCAATCCCAACCACCACCGGACCAACCAATCACTGAACCATCCCTTTTCTCCGCTCTCCACCGGACCAGGGGATCACCGAACCAACGTTGCCAGGCCAGATTACATCAGCCCAGGCCCACCAACAGCTACATACATCCAAGACCCCTACCCCCAGCCTCACTCTATAAATAGAGGGGTAGGGGTACAACAATGGCGGACAAGTTTGAGAGCTCAAGCACGGATAGAACTTTCAAACAACTTTCATATACTTGTATCAAAGCTTTGTACTAGTAATCTGAACAGTAAAGGAGAATAACATATAAAGTGGACGTAGGCACATTCTGGCCGAACCACTATAAATCTATGTATCTTTTACAGTTTAGTCCCTGCTTTTCATATATTTGCATAAATCACCCAGATCACTAAAAACAACATAAAATCAACTAAATCATACGACTTGGAGGTGTTTGCCCATTTTTTGTGCAAACATTTTTGGTGCTTTCATTGAGAGCGCTGAACCCCGGACTTCAGCTTCTCCCACTTAACTTTCTTCCTATCAGCATCGCTCATTGCTTGGAAGACATGCCTCCTAAGCAGAAGAAAGATGTTAACAAAGGAAAAAACATCGCAACCAGCAGTATTCCAGATCCAGTGGTCACAGATCAAGTAAATCGTCCCATTCCAGCAGCAATACCAAATGAAGGTTAGGCAAATCCGACAACCCCTGCCACAGAACAGCCGACAACAATTACTAGGGCAGATCTAGACAGGGTTGTGGCTGAAGTGACTAACCGCTTCACATCCCAGAAGGAAGCCTTGGTGGACCAACTCATGTCACGCTTAAGGGATGCTGAAGAGTCCAACCGCAACACTGAATCATGGGGTGAGTCCCAGTCTGGAGGATCTCAGAGACAACAAAGATCTTCCTTCTTCGAAGGAGCTAACGACAGAAGCGGCCATGGTAGGAGCCGAGACCGAGCTCAGCCCGAAGTTGGACCTGAGGAAACGCTTGGAACCGAACCTAACGGGGGAGGTACCGGGCGGAGGTCAACTGTAGCCGAACCTATCGTACTGCCTAACCACGGAAACACCAATGGACGGGGCCGAGCTAGAGTCCAGCCCGAAGTTGGACCCGAGGAAGTGCTTAGATCAGAACCCAGCGGGGGAAGATCAAGGCAAGGGCCAACTGTAGCTGACCCTAGCATGCTCCCAGAAGACCAAAGACAGCCACTGGAAAATATTAGGAATGATAGACGATACCATCCCTACAGGTCATCTGGACGGAATCAATCCCACAGAGCAGAACCGAACTCATTTCTATCTGCTCCAAATTCTGATGAAAGGATGGCACGCTTGTTCAGAGAGTGTGTCCAATGGGATCAAAGAGATCGAGGGATAGGCGCTAGGGTAACCAGCCCTTTCGCCCATAATATCGAAATTGCCATCACCCCCCGAGAATGGAAAAGGCCAACAATGGAACCTTACAAAGGAACCTCTGACCTCGTTGTACACTTACAGAGATACACACAACATATGCTCATGAGTGGAGCAACAGAAGGAGTGCTGTGCAAATGCTTTCCGCTATTATTAGCAGATCTAGCTACCTCCTGGTTCTGCCATCTACCCCAAGGATCCATCAGCTCATGGGAAATGTTGAAAGAAAAATTCATCAGCCAATTCCGCATTCATGTGGAGCAACCCAAGGATGCTTATTCCTTATCCAGTATCAAACAGAAACCTGGAGAGAAAGTGCAGCAATATCTAACCCGATTCAATGCCGCAACAGCCGCAGTCCAAGATGTCGATGAGAAGCTTATCTTAATGGCCCTATGTAGTGGTGTGCATCCGGATACTAAATTTGCTAGAAGATTGACCAAAGAAAAACCAGCTACTTTACCTGATTTCTTCCATGAAGCTGGGAAATATATGAGACTTGAAGATGCTTCCACTGAGAGGCACACAGGGCAAAAAAATAAGGCAGCTCACGGCAACACGCCCGTTGTAGCAAAGGACATTCGAAGAAATGATTCCAGAGACAACGCTAGGGGCAAGAAGGGAGAAAAGTATCTATATCGACCAGGACCAAGATTTGACGCTTACACCCCGTTGAATGAAACGATCGAAAACATCTTCCTGGCCACTCAAGACGATGTTAAATACAAACGCCCCCCGCACAAGAAAGAATCAGATAACGCAATTAAGTCTGGAAAATTCTGCCGCTTCCACGAATCCCATGGGCATGATACCAACGAATGCCATCATCTCCGGGACTTGATTGAAGAACACATCAGAAGAAGAAGACTAGAACGCTATGTAAAATGCCAGAACAGGACTCCAGTTCCTGCCAATGAGAACCCAAGGCTACCCTCCCCAGAAATAGGCAGAGGAAATCACAACACCAGCGGCTCCAGTCAAGAGAAGATAGTGGTCCATACCATCTCGGGAGGACCACACATCGCCGACGGAAGCTGGGCAGAGATGGAAAGGTACGGAAAGTCACTTAGAAACAATGAAGAATGCGTCAATTCTATTATAGAAGAACGCCACCCGATGCGGATAGAGAATGGTGACATCACATTCAGTAGGCGTGACCTGGAGGGAAGGCAGTACCCTCACACGGATCCCATGGTTATCTCTGCCCGGCTCGGTCCAGCCGAGGTTTTCCGAATTCTAGTAGACACTGGAAGCTTTGTGAATATCCTATTCAAGCATGCCTTTGACAAAATGAAGCTGTCATTAAAGGATGTTCTCCCCTGCAATAAACCACTACACGGTTTCACAGGAAATGCGAAGATGCCCCTCGGGCGACTGGATCTCTTCGTTGAAATTGGAAGTCATCCCCGCTCCGTTGTGCGGAAACAGACATTTGTGCTGATAGAAAACCACTCGGCCTACAACGCCTTCTTAGGAAGGCCAGCCTTGTCTGACTTCCAAATTGTCCTGGCCCCATGGTGCCTAAAGATGAAATTTCCAACGGACAATGGAGTAGGGGAGGTAGAGGGAGACCAGGACATTGCTCGAGATTGCTATGTAACTGAACTTCGCAATAACCACATGAAGGATAAAGGGAAGAGTGTAGAGATTGCCCTCTGCACAAAAATTTTGGAAGCATAGCAACTAAAGAAAGCCCCTCCTCTTCGATATACCAGCGACCCTTTCAATGAATTAGACCCCAGGGACAAAGAGGAGGAGGCCACCGCCGAGCCTGTAGAGGCTATGGAATTTGTATCTGTAGATAGACATGACTCGAGTAGACTATTGAAAGTCGGGTCCCAACTAAAAGCAGAATTGAAGGAGCAACTCATTGACTTTCTCCGCCACAACTTGGATGTATTTGCATGGTCACACGCTGACATGACCGGAATCTCCCCTGACATAGCATGCCACGTACTAAACATTGATCCTACCAAGGCGCCAGTAAAACAGAAAAAGAGAAGTATGGGGGCAGAACGATCAGCGGCCCTTGATGAAGAAGTAAAAAACCTACTTGCTAATGACTTCATACGAGAAGCCATCTACCCAGAGTGGATCGCCAACCCGGTGCTGGTAAAGAAGGCTAATGGGAAGTGGCGAACTTGCATTGACTTCTCCAACTTAAATGACGCATGCCCGAAGGATTGCTTTCCACTTCCCCGAATTGATCAGCTTGTAGACAGCACAGTCGGGCACGAACTCTTATCTTTTATGGACGCATACTCAGGATATAACCAAATTCCTATGCATGCTCCCGATCAAGACCACACTAGTTTCATCACTGACCGGGGGTTGTACTGCTACAGAGTAATGCCTTTTGGACTTAAAAACGCCGGGGCCACTTATCAGCGCCTCGTCAACAAGATGTTTGCAGAGCTAATAGGACGAACTATGGAAGTTTATGTGGATGACATGCTGGTAAAGTCAAGGAAAGCAAACGATCACGTAAGCCACCTGGGCGAGATGTTTCAAGTACTTCGCCAATATGGCATGAAGCTGAATCCTCTAAAGTGCTCCTTCGGAGTATCATCAGGGAAGTTCTTGGGATTCATCGTCCATGCCAGAGGAATTGAAGCAAACCCCGAACAAGTCCGAGCTCTGAAAGATATCAGGATACCTTCTACTCGAAAAGAAATGCAAAGCCTGAATGGGAAGGTGGCCGCCCTGAGCAGGTTCATCTCTAAAGCGACTGACAAGTGCATCCCCTTCTTCGAAGCTCTAAAGAAAGACAAAGGAAAGTTCGAATGGACAGACGAATGCTTAACAGCTTTCCTTAACCTAATCGAACACCTCCAGAAACCGCCAGTACTCTCGACTCCAAACGAAGGCGAAAAGTTATACTTATACCTTGTTGTATCATCTCATGCTCTAAGCACTGCTTTGGTAAGAGAAGACAACCGCACGCAGCGGCCAGTATACTTTTTAAGTAAGAGGTTTACGGGGGCAGAAGCCAGATATCCTAAACTTGAGAAGTTAGCCTACTGCCTACTAATCACGTCACGAAAACTGCGACACTATTTTCAATCCCATTCCATCAGAGTTCTAACCGATCAACCGCTGAGGCAGGTACTCCATCGTCCCGATACTTCTGGGCGACTTCTTAAATGGTGCATTGAACTTAGTCAATATGATATCACCTACCATCCTCGTACCGCCATCAAGGGACAGGCCATGGCCGATTTCATTGCCGAATTCACTACCAACGAAGGTAAGGAGCAATCTAAAATAGCAGAAGGCATCAAGTGGAATCTCTTTGTGGTTGGAGCGTCAAACGAGCAAGGCTCGGGGGAAGGTATTATAATAATCACCCTCAGGGGAAGGAGGCTACGTTATGCTCTAAGGTTGGAATTCACTGCCACTAACAACGACGCAGAATATGAGGCAGTAATAGCAGGATTAGAACTTGCCTTAGAGATTGGAGTCAGTTCTTTATGTCTTCATAGCGATTCTCAACTTGTTGTAAATCAGATACTAGGAGAATTTTAGACTCGAGGAGAACGACTCACAGTGTATCTAAGGAAGACCAGGCGGCTCCTCGATCAATTGGATCACTACTTGATCAAACATATTCCTCGTGAAGAGAACCAAGAGGCCGACGAACTGGCAAAACAAGCTAGCATGAAATACGACACCATTTCAGGAACAGTAACCGTCTCAAGGCAACTAACCCCGAGTTTTGAGCAAGTGAATCTGATAGCTGCAACCGAAGAAGAAACTTGGATGACTCCCATCCGAGAATACTTACAAAGTGGCACACTGCCCGACGGGCGTAACAAAGTTAAGAAAATCTTGAGGAAAGCTTCCCGCTACACAATACAAGAGGGCATCCTCTATCGGCGCGACTTCTCTAACCCCTTATTAAGGTGTGTCGCTGGAAGGGAAGCCAAGGAAATCTTATCCAACATCCATCAGGGAAGCTGCGGAGATCACACTAGATGGCAGACTCTGGCAAAGAAGATACTCCGATATGGATATTTCTGGCCCACCTTAAGCAAGGACGCCTTAGATTTCGTCAGAAAATGTGACAGATGTCAGAAGTTTGCTAAGATTCCGCGGCTACCAACAACTGAGATTACTCAAATGACCAGCCCTTGGCCCTTTGCAGTATGGGGAATTGACTTGATTGGCGAACTGCCAATGGGCCGAGGCGGGGCCAAATATGCTATAGTGGCAGTCGACTATTTCACCAAATGGGTGGAAGCAGAACCCCTAAATAAAGTATCTTCAGCCAAAGTTATTAACTTCTTGATCAAAAATGTTCTATGCAGGTACGGAGTCCCATTCAAAATCATATCGGACAATGGACTTCAGTTTGACAGCGAGGAGTTCGCCAACTGGTGCCAAGGGCACAGAATTCACAAAACCTTCTCATCCGTAGCTTATCCCCAGGCAAACGGACAAGTCGAAGCCGTCAACAAAATTCTCAAAACTCTAATCAAAAAGAAACTTGAAAAGTCAAAAGACGCTTGGGTGGATGAACTTCCTACGGCAATGTGGGCCTATCGCACATCTTTCAGAACATCAACGGGGCATACTCCTTTCTCTTTGGCATACGGATCGAAGGCTATGCTCCCAGTTGAAACTATAGTGCCTTCCCACCGTAGGATCCACTATAACACAGAAGAGAATGAAGAACTCCTCCACATGTCTTTGGATCTAATTGAGGAAAGAAGAAATGATGCAGCCCTCAAAGCAGCAGCTCACAAACAAAAAGTGGCAACGCAATACAACTCCAAAGTCAAGCATCGTAGCTTACAAAAAGGAGACCTTGTCCTCAAGTGAATCTTCCCGCGCCCCGGAGCGCTAGATCCAATCTGGGACGGACCATATGTAATTCATAAAGATCTCCACAATGGAGCTTATATTTTGTCAATAGTGGACGGGGTGGTGTTCCAGAGGGCATGGAACATCCAACACCTTCGTCGATACTTTTCTTAACTTGTACTGCCCATATGAAGTGAATTAACAAAGAGAATCAGTGGACGTAGGCATTTTCATGCCGAACCACTTTAAAAAACTTGTCTCTTTTTAACTTGTTCCTTTATATCTTGGCTGCTTGTTAACTTTATCCTTTTCTGTTGAACAAAACCCTGTGTAATGACATTCCCATTCAAGACACATCACAGCGCGACTTCTCCTGGACAAGACCTAACAGGTACTATGCGAATCTATGCCCTCGCAAATGAGACACTTTTGCTCCGGCATCCCTCTGCTGCGGGTTAACTCATTGCTCGCGACGGCCCTTAAAGCCAACTGTAATGAGCCGATTATAAGCCACCGAGAAGGCCGACTATAGCCAAGGCAGCTCATTACGGCGTTCGGCTCGCCGGCAGCCGTGAACCTACTTTAAGCCCCAACATAAGGTGTGGCCAACCAGGGGTAGTTCACGATTGACGATCGGCACCCACGCTAGCCGGCCACAGTAGATCGAATAATACCCACGATTACGGGCCATAATGGCCCGGGTAGTTACTGTGCGCGATCTCGGCTCCGATGTGTCTTAAGTACGGCTGTGGTAAAAAAAAATTAACTCCCCGCGGAGGCGTAAGATGGGTGACAAATGTCTCCAAGACCCACGGCTAGGGAAAGTGACTACAAAGCCCGTTTGCCACAAACTTAAGCACATCGAAGGCCTTCCGTGATTGGAAGTTTTACTATTTCTCATATTTCAATTTTATTTAAAAAAACTTTCCTCCTATCCCCTATAATGATCCCTAAAGTACAGGCCACAGAATAGGAGACATTCGCTAATGGGAGTGGGAACTCACAACTGGACACTCGGCAGCATTCCATACTTGGTCACGCAAGAAATTCAAAGCCGCCATCTACAACTAAAATATGAAGGGCGGTACTTTCTTCTTTTGTTCATAAATACGTAGCTATTCGCACGTCACATTAACATTACAAGATATGAAATTGTACTTTAAGCAAGAACTTGGCGTCAAACACAATTGAATCGCAGGCATATGCATAGCTATAAGTCTTATACAACATGTCAAAATAACAAAAGCTTTCAAATACGATAGAATCGGCTTAAGTTAAAAAATTACACGCCAAAAATAATGTTGTTTATTACAAGTGACATAATTACAACCTAAAAGTTACGTTGCTATTTTGAGACTAACATATACAACAATGTTCAGTAAGCAAAAAGATATCCAGGTCAAGTCAAGGAGCCGGCTGCATCGGAGCTTTACCCTTATCCTGTTGACCGCCTGTCTGATCAAGGAGAGAATTCATTAGTGATAAGCAACCAAGTTAACGGAAAGACTAAAGGGGAGGACTTACCAGCATCTGCTCCTTGATCATCCTGATCATCATCCTCTACTCGCACACCTACCTCCTCAGCAGCAAGCAGCCGCATGCCCTCATTCACCGCCACCTTCTCCTCCTTGGTGAATTGGGCCGTAACCACATCCATTCCAAAGACCTCGCCACCCTCCTTATCCGCATCAGCCTTGGCCTCTTCCAGAGCCCTGAGATAAATCCTGGCCATAACTCGGGGATAATCATCCATCCAGGATAAGTTACCCTGTTTCCAAGTACGGAAGTACATATCCTGGAGCATCTCATCCATCATCCCCTCGTTCTCCTCGAACTCCCTCATTCGGACCTCAGAAGCCAATAGCTTTGCAACGGCAGCATCCCTCTCCGATCGGTATCGCGAGCGGTCAGCCTGAAGAGATTTCCTCATCGCCTCCATCTCATCTTTTAGCTTGGTTTGAGCCAGCTCCGCAGCTTCAAGCCTCCCGGATAACTCCTCTACCCGCTCGAGATTCGCTTTCCGAACCTCATCCACCGTTGCTATAGCCATGTCAATCCGTTCCTTACAAGCGGCTTACATTTTCCGTAAATCTGCCCTGCTGACCTCTTCCATAGTCTTCTTTAATTGCCTAGATGCAGCCTCATGCTGAGAAATCTGGATGGCTTGATCAGCAAGTTGTTTAGCCTGGTTAGAAACCATTAACCGCAGTCGAATATTGGCGCTCCCGATTTCATCCCTCCCCTTGACCATTCGGGCATGATGCCCCATCAGCTTCTTGGTTTCCACGGCGACTCGGTCGATATTCGCCTTAGCTTCATCCCCCAGAGTTACAACCCGAGTGGTAAGCAAATCAAGGTCTAGTGACTTAGCCTCATCAAGAACCCGTACCATAGGATTGCGAGGGAGAAGATGTTCACCAGTAGCCTCGTCGAAGGAGATATCATGAGAAGCCGGGTCCAGATCTGGATGACCCGCAAATGGATTACGAGCCAAGCTAGGGTGGTCTATCGGGGTAACGGTAGGATTTTCAAACGGATGCGGAGAAGGTATGAACTCAGTATCCTCCTCCGTGATGTCGTGAAGAGGCTGGAGTGGGGGCTGAGGACCAGGTGAAGGTTCGAACAAGGAGCGGCTCCTCTTCTTCTTCCGAATACCCTCTTCAATAACCCCAAGAAGAGGACGATAGCCGACTACATCCCCGGAACGGTTGGTCGGAGGCTTCGGTTTAGTAGAAGCTTTGAGGAACTTATATTTGTTTAAGGCGGTGCCGAACATCTGAGGTCTTGGTCGCTTTGCCCGCTCCTGGAATGAAAACCAAGTGTCACAAGCACGCATTGAACCATAATTAAAGAAATATATCAAGTTAAGAAAAGTAAAAAAGTCTGCAGGAGTCAAAAATTCACCTTGAATCGCAGAAGTTGCCTCAGCTGAAGCACTCCTGGAAGATAAATCGGTGCCAGTCCCGGCCTTACCAGCTTTCTTGGGCTTCTTCGCCAAAGCCGGTCCTTCCTCCAACCCTTCGAAGGCTTGGCGGAGAGCGTCATCTATCCACTCTTGAATCACGCCTGCTTGCCCAGGAGGTAAAGCCCCGGTGCCATCACCGCTCTGTCCTTCGCCACCATCATCGCCGTGACGATCACCATCACCTTCTCAACCACTTCCACTCTCCGCCTCACCTCCTTCATCCTCGCCTCTTCCCTCCTCCACATTTTCCTCCTCTGGAACATCTGGACATGTGCTGGGAGAGGGTCCATCGGACTTCTTGAGTTTCTTTTCCTCGACGACTGGATGTATCGAGAAGGGTCTCCTTTTTCTGCTCTTCGTCGTAGCCCCTCCTTTAGCTTTGGCAGCCCTCTCCTCCGCCGTGTCTCTCTGCTTGACCACAGACTGATGTGGTAGAATCAGGTTGTGCCCCAGAAGCGTAGCATTCCTGATCAAGTAAGAAGCCGACCTATCCCTTCCCGAAATGGCTTCAATTTCCGCAGCCATCTGAACCAGGCGATCGTTCTCCACGACCGCAAATCCACCTGTCGCTAGCAAGAAATAAAAACACATAAGAAGAAGCATTGCAGTCAGAACGGAAATTATAATTGAGATTCAACTTATAGCCAGAAGTGAAGCGGCGGAAAGAAACGGAGTCATCTCTGACAAAAAACCATTCCTTCTTGAACATGCTGAACTTCGAGTATAAATCCAGGACTGGCTTGAAGGACACGGCTGACTCCAAGCTAATATACGGAGACCCCTTCTTGTAGCCTCTTAATTTGTAAAGATATCGTATTTCCCGGTTGGAGGGAGGACGCCCGTATCTCCTCTGGAAGATAACAAACAGGCACACCAAGATGGCGTTGGAGTTAGGCTGAAGCTGGAAAGGAGCCACCTTCAAGTATGTGATGAAGCTGACTATCCAAGCATTAAGAGGTGGGATGGCACCACACATGCAATGATACCTGCTATAATCAAAATAGCCTTCAGGGGGGTTATACGGCATCACTCCTTCCCCCGGCAACAACATATGCGCTCTGTCGATCCCAAAAGAGCGAGAAATAACATCAAGCTGCTCGTCTTTGATGGAGCTAGGGGAGCAATCAGGAGGTGAGTTCAGAAGCTCTTGAGGACCGTACCCGTCCACTAGCGATCTCGGGGTGGGTCCACGTCGTTCTGGATTCGGTTGGACTGGGGGCACGACGGGGGACTCTCTTCTGTCCGTAGGTTTCTTCTTGTCGGAACGGGTTTCTACTTTATGAGACATTATCTGCAACACGAGAAAGCACATTATTAGAACAAGGAGTGTAGAAATATGAACAAACAAATACCTAATAGTCTGAAGCCTCATCCATGGTTCAAGACATAAAAAGCTCAAAGGCCATCCGGCATTCGAACTCAACCGGTAGTTCAAGCATGAAGCGTCATTCGGTTGTCCAAAGACTTCGAATTCATTCGGTTAACCAAGGACTTCGAATTCATTCGGTTGTCCAAAGACTTCGAATTCATTCGGTTGACCAAGGACTTCGAATTCATTCGGTCATCCTAAGACTTCGAAGCTCATTCGGTAGTCCAGTGACTTCGAGTTCATTCGGTACTTAATGTATCCCGAGTTCATTCGGTAAATCAAGTCTTTGAGTTCATTCGGTACTTGGAATCCCCGAGTTTGTTCGGTAGTTCAAAACAAAAACTCATTCGACAGAAGAGGGCCTCACCTGATCCGGTAGTTAAGGTCTAGTTCGATAATACGTTCGATTTGGCAAAGATAAGAGTTTGGTTCGGCTGATAAGGAATAACGAAAGCATTAGGCCCATACTTATAGGCAAATATAAACGACCGGACCAACTGGTTCGGCGTTTGGGACCAGATGAGAGTGTTTAGGATTGAATGGCCTAGAAACAAAGTGCGACATATGCAGGCATATGCCCCACTTTGGGGGGCAAATGTTGGCCAAGTTTCCACCGGACCAAGACCATCAGATCACTGATGCCGAATCAAGACTAGGAAAGACCCTGCCGAACCAACTCCCTTCCCATGCCTACCAAACCAGTCACTCCGCTACCTGCCGAACCAACCCCAAAGTATCACTACCGAACCAGAACCAATCCCAACCACCACCGGACCAACCAATCACCGAACCATCCCTTTTCTACGCTCTCCACCGGACCAGGGGATCACCGAACCAACGTTGCCAGGCCAGATTACATCAGCCCAGGCCCACCAGCAGCTACATACATCCAAGACCCCTACCCCCAGCCTCACTCTATAAATAGAGGGGTAGGGGTACAACAATGGCAGACAAGTTTGAGAGCTCAAGCACGGATAGAACTTTCAAACAACTTTCATATACTTGTATCAAAGCTTTGTACTTGTAATCTGAACAGTAAAGGAGAATAACATATAAAGTGGACGTAGGCACATTCTGGCCGAACCACTATAAATCTGTGTGTCTTTTACAGTTTAGTCCCTGCTTTTCATATATTTGCATAAATCACCCAGATCACTAAAAACAACATAAAATCAACTAAATCATACGACTTGGAGGTGTTTGCCCATTTTTTGTGCAAACAATGGGCAAATAGGGGAAATGCTTTTGCTGGCCTAGGAAGGTGTGGAGGTGTGTTGGAGAAGCCATGAAGTGATGATGTGTGTATGGCTTCCTTTGCACTCTTCCTTTAGCTATAAATAGCTCACCCTCTCATCATATTTTTTTCACTTTCTTCACTCTAGCCTAACATTCTCATATTTCATTGAAATAAGGAATTTCTTTTCCAAAAACCCTTCAAAATTTCAGTGGCTACAACTTTCTTGTTGACCACTTCTTCCCATTTATAGGTTAGCTATGCTCAAAACTCCATTTTCTCCAAAGCATTTTCGAGCCCAGTTTTAATGGCCGAAAATACCTCATTTTCATTCGAGTATAACTCCCCTAAAACAAATCCAAATGACATAATTCTATTTTTCAAACCATATGAATTCCAGTGGCTAAAACTTTCACGTGTAGCACTTCTACTAGTTTAGAGTTTAACTAGGTCAAAATACCGCTTTTTTATAGTGCATTTTTGGGCTTTGTTTTGCTGAATCCAAGAATACATCTTCTTCTCTTGACCATAACTTCCTCATAACTAATCCAAATTAGATGATTCTTTTACTGAAACCGTATAGAAAAGAATTTCCTACAACTTTCATGTTGACCACATTTCCAAATTCAAAGTGTTGTGTGTCCAAATCCCGAGACAAAATGACCTATTTCTAGGTCTAGTTTTCGGGTAAATTTAATAATAATCTAAAGTCCTACACCTCATTCCCCATGCTTGGCCGAGCATCACTTTTGGTATGGAATGGCCGAGCACACTAGGAGGCATGGTGTTGGGGTCCGTGAGCTCAGATCGTGAGTTAGTGAAATTTAGTAATGATTTAGATGAAGTGTTGTGGTGATTTGAATGTTGGTAGGAAGTTTGGTTTGATTATAGTGAGAACTCCTAAACTATATTATATTATATGTTGAATAATGATATAATGTTTGCAAATGGATGTTTAATATGCTTTGATCATCAAGTTTGGTTTTTTTCATTTGAATGCTGAATATATATGCAAGTCACGAATATACACGTCGATAAGCACAAAGGAAATCACTTTCCTTGAATTAATGAAATGGTACGTATGGAAGTGTTAAACCTCTTAAAAATGGTTTAAAATATATTTGAAATGTTTTATAACATTTAAAAGTGTTTTGGTGAAGTTTGAAAAGTAATAGAAAATTTGATTAAAAATAAGCGCGTCGCGTAACGGTGGTTCGCGACTTCGCGCTATAAAAGTCAATCTAGAGTGAAAGTTGGAATATAGCTCGGAATTCTTCGTGATAAGAATTTTTTGAACTATTATATCCATAGTTTTCCAATGAAGAAATAAAATTGAGATTTCGATAAGTAGATTTTGAAATATGAGCAAAATAAATTTTTGAAAAATCCTGAATTTGCAGTTCGGAATCCAAAACTGGATTTCTTTACAAATGATGTTTTAAAATTGTTTAAAAATGTGAAATAAATCTTATTAATATTTTAAAATGTTATAAAAGTGATTTGAGTAAGAAAATTGGATTTTCAAATAGTACAAAAGTCGTTTTGATCAATATAGCTAAAAAAGCACTTTCCGCAGCACTTTTCTGCAGCACTTTTCTATAACTTTTGAAATATAATTTTAAACTTAACAATTCTTTTTCAAATCTTTTATAAATGTTTTAGATGATTAATAAAGAATTTTAAAGGAAATCTGAAGGATTTATGAAATTATCAAAATGTTTTAATGGTTTACGGTCGATCAAATAACTTGACCGCCTTTTGGGTGTAAGAGAGATGGTGTCTAGGCTTGAGTTTGGAAAACCAGTTTCTTGCTATCCCTGGCTATCTAGACTAGCCTGACGAATGGGATAGTAAGATTGATTTACTTGGATCGAAATTTTCCAAAGGATAAAGAAAGATATTTTTCAAGATTTAAACAACCTGGATTTTATAGAGATGATCTTCTTGTACTCGGTGTTAAAGCCCGAAGAGGAAACTCGTACTATTCGTGGAATTTAAAAGATGATTTCGCCGTTATTCCACCCATACTATTTGTTGAATATGGGGATTGATATTGAGTATAATTGGATGTTTTCTATAGATTCTGCTCGCTTAATATTTACTGGTTTTGGATTAACATCCTAGATAACATGATTTCAACTAAATCAAAAGTATGAGTTTTAAACTAAGAAACTTTTGTTAAGATTTAAATGAGATGATTTTGAATTAATTTAATCCTATACTTAAAATTTATTAGTTTGGATTAATAGTAAACGATGTCTTGAATAACATTATTTTTTATTCATGTTAAAAGTTATGATTGGGAAATCTTTGTTAAGGTTTAAATAAATGAATATTTTCCTAAGAAAAGATGAAATGATTTGGAATTTAAAAATGGTTTTAAGTAATCAAAGATTTCATGAGAGAGGTTTGATAATTCCGTATATACCGGAAAGAATGTTTTAGAAATATATATCTCCGAGGGAGATTTTTGATAAAAAAAATCTTAATCAACTAAAGAATGATTCCCTATTCACGAAACCTCTTTTTATCGATGATGGGATTCGAAGGAACCGGGGTCGGATCTGAGTAATTCCTATCCGAAAACCACTTCAAACCAATGTATGCATTCAAAAAAAAGACCTAATAGAGAGAATGAAGAATGAAGACCAGGGATTTTCGGGGAGAAAGGACTGCTTGTTGATAATTCTGGTTAGCTCCCAAATACTAAAGTAGCAGTGGTCCTTTCATTTCTGAAATTCGTTGGGTTGTAAGGACTTCTCACTACTAATCCTAGGGTTAATTCCCGACAGGATGTGGTAGGAGAGTACCTTCGGTTTCGTTCAGTCCCAGAACGAACTTGTATGGATGGATGTCTGACACTGCAATCTTGAGATTTCATCATTGAATTTTATAAACGTACATCTGTTTGGTGGCGAAGAAGGCAACTTCTCTTAGCTTAACACCCTTCTCTGAGATGTATGGGCTCGGTGGTTGTATGTTTGTGGAAGTCAACAAGTGATCAATAGAATGGTAGTGTGGCATTCAAAGAAAGATGTTGGGCTATGTGAAAAGTTAATCTTACCTCAGGCCTCACACCCGGAAATGACCGAAACAGGGTTGGATGCAGCAAGACTATGTGGTTCGCAACCATTAGGGTATGATCATCCCCTTATAAATATATTTCTTCCCGCTATAACGTTCGGGATGTAAATTAATATGGATGTATGCTACAAGGTACCTAGGATAGGTCAGTAACGACCGGGGTGATGACATATTCAGTACTATCTAAGAAAAGGTGGGCCAGTCTTGCGTTGGTATATGTAACAACCCGAAATTTAACCCGTAATAATTAATTTTTTAATTAATTAAATAATAAAATAACTTTGCGAAATTATCAGATTTAAGCCACGGAAGTTGCACCGTTGTGTCCATGGTAATTTTCTGGTCAACTTCCATATATAGAACGTCAGAAACTGAGCTAATATGACCAAGTCTTTAGTAAACACCATTGCCTTCTGTATAGGGAGCTATATATGTCATCGGATCCATAGTAGTTGCTCTATGCATCTTCCATAGATACCATTGGCTGCTGTGTAGGGAGTTATATAGCGATTGGTCCATAGTAAGGTCTATGGAGTAGCAGGCCGATCAAAAAGGGTAGAATTAGGGTCATATCCTAATTACAGGATTAGGAATTCAGCCTAATTAAATCAGAACAAGTGCAAGCAATCAAAGTTAACCTATCTTGAGCAATATTTAATCATATTTATTTCATGTTTATCTCTTTCCTATTTCCTTTGTTATCCTTATTTATGCTAGAACTGTTGTAGTGTCTATTACTTTTATCTTGCTTAAAGACTCTAGTAATTACTATCATTCATCAGACTTTTAGTCCGACCCACTCCTCTATTTCCCCTTTTTCCCCCATAGGCAATCAAGGGAGAAGCTAGTAGATTGTTGTAGCTTGGAGTTCTTCTTGAAGGAGATTTCTTCCATGTACTTCTTGTATGTACTGGTTTAATTATGAGGGATATTACGTACTCTGGTTTTTGAGACTATGAATTTTTATTTCATAAGCCATGATGGGTTTTGAGATATGGATGTTGTATTTGGCCTTTGACTTAATTATGAATTAATTATGAAGTTTTGTTTTAATTAAATACTTATTTAGTTTCCGTTGTTTTTACCTATTTCTGTCTTGTGAATCTTAGTCTCTATTAGTTTTCAGTTATACCTACAACGCACCACGCCTTTTAATGTGTCCTTTTGGGTATATTAAGGGGTGTGGGGGTGTTTCACTTGGTATCAGAGCCTAAGGTTATAGGATTCCAAAAATTTATTTTGAAAGTAAAGTATTTTTCAAAATAACTTGTTTTAAAAGGTATTTTTCAAAAAAGAACTTTTAGAAAGGATTTTAGGTATAAAACAATTTTTATAAAAATCTCCTTATAAGTCTAGTTCAATCTCCCTTTGACTCTTTCCTAAACTATCTTTTTCTTTTCGTAGAATGGCTGATGCCCCGAACCTTCCCGAGGGCATTCCAGTCCCAGCTTGGTTTCGTAGGTACTTACAAGCCATGACTCCAGAGTTGCACGGGCCTGCGCCCAATCCTGCACCAGCGGGTGGGAATCCCATCAACCCACCTGCCGCCATCAAATTTTCTAAGCTTTTTAAAGATTTTGTGAGTTTGGGCGGGAAGACTTTTTCTGGAAAGAAGACTTTTGTGGAGGTGAGAGCATGGCTTAGGGACACAGAGAGGATTTTTGGTTTTTTGGGATTGAATGGTCAGCAATGAGTTTAGCTAGCCACTTAGCAGCTAAAGGAGGAGGCATCTTATTGGTGGGAGTTGATCGAGTTGGAGGGAAGGAATATTACTTAGGATGGATTCCGGGAGCGATTCGATAGGAAGTTTCTATCTCAGGCGGAAGAGATGTTCAGCTGGAGAGGTTTATCAATTTGAAGCAGGGGAGTTTGTCTGTTAAGGAATACATTAATCAATTCAATGAGTTGCCGCGGTTTGGTATGGATTTGGTGAACACGCCGCACAAGAAAGCTATGAAGTTTGCGAAGGGACTGAATCAACCCCTTCAGGGATTATTGCTGATTCATGTACCGACGGGAGCTACTTATGAGTCTTTGGTCGAGATGGCGCTTATGTCGGATACGGTCAAGGAAGGAGAGTCTAAAGAGGAGGTTAAGTCAGAAGGTCCAAAGAAGAAGTGGTGGGAAAAGAATAAGAAGAAGAAGAAAGGTGATGGTCCTCAGAAGTAGATTAAGAAATGAATAAAATGCCATGGTTGTGGGAAGGTTGGACATGTGGTCAAGGACTGTTGGAAGGAGAAGATGAAGGGTAAGTGCTATACTTGCAGGCAGCCCGGTCATATGAGTAGGAGTTGTCCCCAGGGAGCAGGTGCACTAGTTGCACAAATTCAAGTGTTAGACACAACACCTTCCAGTAGCATTCCAGATAGAGGTAGGAAAGTCACAGTTGAAGGTTTGATTTCTATATTTGATTTTCCTATTCAGACTTTATTTGATTCTGGAGCATCACACTCTTTTATCTCTATCTCTCTATTAGATTGTTTGCATTTGGACATTTCATTAGTAGTAGACCACATTATTGTTTCAAACCCCACAGGAGGATCGGCACACTTATCTATGGTTTGAAGGGATTTGAAAATATTTATCCTAGGTGTAGAGTTTGACTACGACGCTTATGTTTTGGGATTCTAAGGGTATGGGATGATCTTAGGGATGGATTGGCTATCCACATACAGAGCTATCTTAGACTGCGAGAGGAGAGTCGTTAGACTTGAGACTTGCAGTGGTAGGACTCTAGAGAATCTTGCGACCCGCAAGGGTCAGTCATGTTGAGTTTTCTCTATTCCCTCGATTCATCTTCATCGGAGTTGCATTCGGTTCCTGTCGTCAGAGATTTTGCAGACGTCTTTGAGGAGGTCAAGGGACTACCCCTATGAGAGAGATTGACTTCAGGATTTATTTGACCGAGAATGCTAAGCCAGTAGCGTTACCTGTGAGACACATGACACCTAGGGAGAGGAAAGAATTGAGCAAGCAGATTCGTAAGCTCTTGGAGAAGGGATTCATAAGAAGGAGCATATCGGAGTGGGGAGCGCCAGTCGTCTTCGCCACTAGGACGGATGGTTCTCTCCGACTTTGCGTGGACTATAGGGAATTGAATAAGCTCATAAAGAAGAACCGATATCCACTCCGTAGGATTGATGATCTTTTTGACCAGTTGATAGGTTCTTCGGTTTTCTCTCAACTTGATTTAGCCACGGGATTCCATCAGCTTAGAGTCGCTGATGACAGCATAGATAAGATTACCTTTAGGACATCGGGAAGATTCTTCCAGTGGTTGGTTATGCCTTTTGGGCTAACCAATGCTCCAGCCTATTTCATTGATTTGATGAGCCGCATCTTTAGGGATGTCCTAAATAAGTTTGTGGTGGTATTCGTGGATGATATGTTGGTATTTTCCAAGAATATGGAGGAGCATGTTGTTCATTTGGAAGAAGTTCTTTTCACACTTCGTAGTCATTATTTGAGAGCTAAGTTTTCGAAGTGTCATTTTGGGAGAGAGAAAGTTCGTTTTTTAGGGCACGTAGTCTCGAAGGAAGGTTTGGCTGTTGACCCCGCCAAGGTTATTGCAGTACAAGATTGGAAGGCCCCCAAGAACGTTACCGAGGTTAGGAGCTTCCTAGGATTGGCAGGCTCCTATAGGAAGTTCATTAGAGACTTTGCCAAGATTTCGGCACCACTCACGCGCCTTACCAAGAAGAATAAAACTTTCATGTGGGATGTGGATTGTGAGGATTCCTTCACGAAGCTTAAGAGAGTCCTTACTAGTGCACCAATGTTAGTTTTACCTGACGGAGCTAAGCCTTTCACTCTATACACCGATGCATGCGGAACGGGTCTAGGAGCAGTGTTGATGCAAGAAGGGAGGGTAGTGTGTTATGGTAGTAGGCAGTTGAGGACGCATGAGAAGAACTATCCTACCCACGATTTGGAGTTGGCTGCCATAGTTTTTTCACTTAAGTCTTGGAGGCACTATTTGCTTGGAGAGAGGTTTGAGCTTTTTACCAACCATATGTCTTTGAAGTACCTATTCTCATAGAAGGACTTGAACTTGAGGCAACAAAGGTGGGTGGAGTTTTTAGCCTCGTATGATTTTGAGATAGCTTATACCCCTGGCAAGGGTAATGTGGTTGCGGATGCATTGAGTAGGAAGAAGGCAACCCTTAGTCCTTTGTTCGTAAAGTGGAGGAACTTAGAGTTTATTTCTACTTTTGATTTTAAGCCCTCTACGGACATTACTCCCGGATTGTTGACAGCCTTAGAGGTAAGGCCTACCCTTATGGATCAGATTGGCTCGAGGCAGCGGGAGGATTCGGAACTCATGGATATTATGGATAGGATTAGTCGAGGAGTGGTCTCAAGACATCTCCAATGCTATTCCATTGATAGCAGAGGGTGGCTTAGGAGAGATGGGAGGCTTTGTGTTCCACACACCGATGACTTGTTGAGAGCAGTATTGGAGGAGGCATACCATTCCCGTATGACTATTCATCTGGGTGGTGACAAAATGTATCTGGATATGAAGAGGATGTTCTATTGGGGTGGTATGAAAAAGGACGTGGCGGAATTCGTAGCTAAGTGTCTCATATGCCAAAGGGTAAAAGCAGAGCAGTAGAAGCCCGATGGATTACTTCAGCCCTTAGAAGTGCCGGAGTGGAAGTGGGATAGTATTTCCATGGATTTCATTGATGGTTTATCCTGCTCTAGGAAAAGGAACACTAGCATTTGGGTGATTGTTGATAGATTGACCAAGAGTGCTCACTTCATCCTAGTTAAGAGTAAGCATACGGCTTCATATTTGGCATTCTTGTATATTCGAGAGATAGTCCATCTACATGGAGTTCCTTCTAGTGTTGCTGGTGATAGAGATCCCATTTTCACTAGTGAGTTTTGGAGATGCTTACAGGAGGCGCTAGGGATGCAACTTAGGTTAAGTATGGCCTATCACCCCTAGTTAGATGGCCAAATGGAGAGGGTAAATAGGGTGCTTAAGGATTTGCTGCGGATGTACATTTTGGACTTTGGAGGAACTTGGGAGGAGCATCTTCCATTGGTTGAGTTTACGTACAATAATAGTTACCAAACAAGTATAGAAATGGCACCATTTGAGGCTTTATATGAGAGACCTTGCAAGTCCCCATCATGTTGGGTAAAGTCTATGGAGAAGTTATTACTTGGACCCGATATAGTTAGGGAGACCTCTGAGAGGGTGGATTTGATTCGGCGAAGGATGAAGACGGCTCAAGACAAACAGAAGTCATATCCCGATAGGTGGAGGAGAGACTTAGAGTTTGAGGATGGAGACTTAGTTTTTATCAAAGTATCCCCGCTTAGGAAGGTGGTAAGAATTGGATCAAATGGAAAGTTAGCCCCTAGATTTGTTGGACCATTTCCTATCACAGAGAGAGTTGGGAAGATGGCTTACCGAGTGAAGCTACCAGATAGGCTCGCAGGAGTGAACGACATTTTCCATGTTTCGCACTTGCGAAAGTACTTATATGACTTGGCAGAGGTTGTAGAGCCTAGTCAGTTAGAGGAGGTGGAGGTAGAAAGGGAAGCTTCTATTCAGCATATCCCCACGAAGATTGTTGGAAGGGATATCAAGCGACTAAGGAATAAGGAGGTTCCACTGGTAAAGGTGCAATGGGGAGATGATGTTGCAAACGCCACTTGGGAAGCAGAAGAGAAGATTTGTACTTCCTATCCTCATCTTTTTGATGGTAAGTTTTAGAATTCCTTTTTCCATCTTTAGATTTGAATAGGTTCTTTCCTTTATTATCCTTTGGGAGGGTAGAACTTAGGATTTAACCTACAGATTGTAGGATTTGATGTAAACATGTTAATAGAACACGTTATTAATGATGTATGCTAGTGGTTGCAAGTGTTTGCTAGTGGATGCTATGGACGCATATAGGTACACTAGGCACTATTATTCCTTAGGGATGGCCTAACTAGGACACTAGAGCATATGCATATGGATGTGTGCGCATTTTTATTTTATTTCTATGATTGTTATAA
Organism: Allium fistulosum; assembly: GCA_030737815.1. Taxonomy (NCBI): domain Eukaryota; kingdom Viridiplantae; phylum Streptophyta; class Magnoliopsida; order Asparagales; family Amaryllidaceae; genus Allium; species Allium fistulosum. The sequence continues at coordinate 835,530,234 of CM060908.1, read as the reverse complement.
ATGGATGACTATCACATGATTGTTGCATTTGGATGATGTTTGTAGCACGCATATAGAACTATCAGTTATCATTAGGAAATTTTTGCATTCATTTGGATACATGGCACGAACATGATTGCATAAAAAGGAGGTCAACTGAATCAGTGGACCGCCTAATCTTTTGCATTAGTTAGGGACATTTACACTACACTAATTGCATAAGTATCATAAAATGCATTAGAAAAACTTAAGGACAATGGATGAATGGTTGATGATTGAGTAGTTGGTTGTAGAATTGGAAGAAAACATTTAGTACGTTCTTTTATCCTTAGAGATTTCGGGGACGAAATGTCTTAAGGAAGGGAGAATGTAGCAACCCGAAATTTAACCCGTAATAATTAATTTGTTAATTAATTAAATAATAAAATAACTTTGTGAAATTATCAGAATTAAGCCACGGAAGTTGCACCATTGTGTCCATGGTAATTTTCTGGTCAATTTTCATATATAGAACGTCAGAAACCGAGCTAATATGACCAAGTTATAAAATAAACAAAATAAGCAGAAGAAAAAAAATATGGTCATGTCGACCGGCCGGTCGACCCGCCTTGTATTTCAGAAGGCGAACGAACGTTAATTCGTTCGAACGAATTAGCGGCCATCGAACACGTCATTTGCATCCTTTATTTCGATCTGGTCCCTCCGTTTCGACATCCGACGGCTCCTATTCAGCCTATGACGTGGTTGTATCCTATTCAATCTCCAAATCCAATGGTCCAAGATCCACTCCTACACCTATAAATAGATCCCTAGACCTAACACTTTTTCTCATTCTAGGTTTTCTCCAATTGGGTTCGCCTTTTTAGAAAGGACCCTAAACGGAATAATTTTTCCAAAGGAGAAAATCGTTATAAATTAAATTATTTTACAACTCCAAGTGGATTCGGAAAGACCAAAGGAAAAGCTTAGGACCGGAGGTGAGTGATTGTAATTATTTTAAGATTTCTTTAAGTAATTTAAAATAATAGGGTTTCCAATAGTTGTAGTTTTACTATGATTTTTGGAATAGCCTTTTTAGTAGTTATTTACAGTTTTTAGAATTATTTTCAGTCTATTTCCTTTCAGCTATTCTCTTCAGTAATTTTAGTATTATTTCAGTTAATTATAATTTATTACTATTAAACATAGTTTTTTTATTGATTTACAGCCTATTTACAGTATTTAAGTTTATTTACTGTTATTTATTTCTTATTTACATCTTTTTCGACGTTTTGGATTTTATGCAAGCGTCTATTCTCTTCATCCCCCTTTTCTGCGTGTATGGATTAAAATAAATTGAACGCGAATATGGATTTTATAAGTAAGGATATTGAATGAAGAAAATAAGATGTAAATTATAAAGACTGTAATAAATAATGGAATTGGACTGAAATTACGCCTAATTATAATTAGAATTGGACTAATTAAAGATAATTGGCATAGTTATAGCTTAGAATTATAACTAAATAGAGTAAAAGATGAAAGAAGCTTATTTTCACACTTAGACCTTGAGTTAAGTAATAAGCAGGATTATAACGTAGATTATAATAAGAAAAAGAACAGAATGGGGCTTATTTTAAGGCTTGGGATAAATTAATAAGCGTAGAAAGTAAAAATGATAATAAAGGCTTATTTAAATAATTTATCTAAGTTAATAAGCAAAGATGAAAGTAGGACTGTACCAAATAGCATTCCCTAGGGCACGCTTATGCTAAGAATGGTAGTAATTGGTCAAATAGAAGTCCAAATCATGGGGATATGGATAAAGGGCGCAACTAGATATTGTTTGGATGAAGGGCCAGTACCAACAGCATTTTCCCTTTTTTTTTTTGGACACACGGTGATCTCGCATTAGCCTAAAGTGAGATGAGGGGCACGCTATGCTGGACATTGGAGGTAATAAGAAGACCCAATAGGTGGAGAAAAAGGTAGCATGGGCATGGTGGCAGTTAGCGTGCGACTTCCATTTGAGTGCTCGGTAATAGCTATGAGTTCCAAGCGCTTAGTATGAGTGTCTTTAGTAAACACCATTGCCTTCTGTATAGGGAGCTATATATGTCGTCTGGATCCATAGTAGTTGCTCTGTGCATCTTCCATAGATACCATTGGCTGCTGTGTAGGGAGTTATATAGCGGCTGGTCCACAGTAAGGTCTATGGAGTAGCAGGCCGATCAAAAAGGGTAGAATTAGGGTCATATCCTAATTGCAGGATTAGGAATTCAGCCTAATTAAATCATAACAAGTGCAAGCAATCAAAGTTAACCTATCTTGAGCAATATTTAATCATATTTATTTTCTGTTTATCTATTTCCTATTTCTTTTGTTATCCTTATTTATGTTAAAACTGTTATAGAGTCTATTGCTTTTATTTTTCTTAAAGACTCTAGTAATTACAATCATTCACCAAACTTTTAGTCTGACCCACTCCTCTATTTCCCCCTTTTCCCCTTTAGGCAATCAAGGGAGAAGCTAGTAGATTGCTGCAGCTTGGAGTTCTTCTTGAAGGAGATTTCTTCCATGCACTTCTTTTATTTTCAATTTTTGTTCTTGTATGTACTGATTTATTTATGAGGGATATTACATACTCTTATTTTGAGACTATGAATTTTTATTTCATAAGACATGATCGGTTTTGAGATATGGATGTTGTATTTGGAATTTGACTTAATTATGAATTAATTATGAAGTTTTGTTTTAATTAAATACTTATTTAGTTTCCGCTGTTTTTACCTATTTCTGACTTGTGAATCTTAGTCTCTGTTAGTTTTCAGTTATACCTACAATGCACCACGCCTTTTAATGTGCCCTTTTAGGTAAATTAAGGGGTGTGGGGTGTTTCAGGAGAGGTGCAGGTGTTCTGCTGACCTCGGTACATTCCTCTAGAGATGTACTGCCGGACGGTAGTCCCTTCACCTGGTCATTTGTATGGAATCCATTCTACAATAAGTGCCTGCCATTTTGTTTGTAGAGCCTAGTATGCTAGAATTTAATAATGGTAACAATTTTGGCTAAGATTAATAAGTTTACTTGCAAATTTTTTTAGAGATATGTCATTAAAAATAATATCCCTTATTTTTACGTAAGAATGCTTTGGTTATCATAAGGTAAAAACACGTTCCGTATTTATGTGCGACGTGGTCTTATGAGATATCGTTTTATTTTCAAAATGCGTATTATGAGTTCTCACACCAGTCCCATGACTGACCTGGGTTTTTTTTCCTTTTCCTTAAACTCTGGGTGCCCTAATTTTCCTCGGGTAGCCTAGTAGTCAGGTTTAGCTTAGAAGAGCCTGGATGGAGCTCGAAGCATGGAGTTAGAAGATTTTACTGAAGATTTTTATCTATTTCCACCACATTCTTGTACTATAGTATTCCACATATTTGTAAGGATAGGAATTTATAACCGTCCATGTATAACTCTGATAAATGTATTTTAATTTCCGTTGTAATGATTATTTGTTGAAATAACATATGTGAGATTTTGTTCTGTCTTATTTTTCTTTCTTACCCTTAAGAATCCGCTTCTCCGGCACTTGTATTTACGGCATGTGGATACCGAGGATGTATTTGTGTCGATATCTAGGGGTCGAAGAAACGGGTCCTTACATAATGTTTTTAATTTTTTTTGGAAATGGAAATGATCATTCATAACTATACATTGAAGATATAATTATTTATAATGTTTACAATCGAACTATTTTAAAATAGGTCGGATAATATAAAATATTATTACTATTAAATTGTTAAAACAAATCAATTTCTTTTGATTTTGACCTGACTGAATTCAAAGTAATCAAAAAATTAATTACGATAAATTATATTTTATTTGTAATTCAATTTAGTGAGAAAATTACTTACATATTGATTATCTTTAATATTAATATATTATAGAATTAAACTGTAATCATCTATTTCGTTATAGTTATTTCCATAAGTTATTCCTTGAAATTGGTATTTTCATGCGTATTTACAAGTAAATTTTTATTTTGATATATTATTTCGCTTTGAATTATGTTAGTATATGTATTGTTTTAGTTGTTACGTCTATATGTATAATTGAAGTAAAGGAAAAAATTATTTGGTTATTCCAAAAATAAGCCAATGCAAGGTTTTTGTTCTATGTGCATTTATTATATTATGTTTTGCTATATGTGTTTGAAACTATTACATTTTAAGCGATAATAATTTTCTAATTTGATTTGCATTAAATAGTGACAAAATTATGATTAGCTCTTTATTTCACATGTTTCTCCTTGCAACATTCTTATTTCTGTCTACAACACCAAGTATAATCATAATTTTTCTATCATATTAGCTTTTTATTTCTATTTAATTACACATTCGAAAAATGTATCATTATTAATCATATTGTGATGTTCCTATTCATATTAGTTACCCATTTTCTAACAAACCAGGATTATGTTCAAGCGTTTGAAATCATTATAGTTGGAAGATACTAATTTACAAGTGAATTTTCTTTTGGAAGCTAATATACTAAAATGATTCATTAATGAATGATACGTTAGCCATAAAAGTTAGTAGGTCAAGTTGTGAAACTATTAATTCTTATTTATGATTTTAATTTCAAAATTTAATGTTAGGTTTAGTTTTTTTATGCTTCTAGTTTTTAAACCTAAATGCTTAGCTTAGAAAAATGGACTATATTTATAAATTCACTAAAGTGTTTGTGTAATCTAATTAATTTGAAAACCTGATAACATGTAGCGACCCATAGTTTTACCACTTTGAAAATGAGATATTTTATTTATTTTAAATATTCAGATATAGAATTTCCAAACTTAATAATCATGTTTTATGTGATAAATAAAAATGATAATCTTATTTTTAGAATTTGATTACAAAATCAAGAAGTTTGGGTTTTCGTTGAAAATGACAAAAGTTGTTTTTCGATAATTCGAATAATTGTTGTAAATGGTAAATAACTCTTTTTAGTGGTTATATAATGATATGATAATAATATAAATTTTATTTATAATGATTTTATAAACATATAAACCGGTTTTATAAAAATTGACAAATTTTGTCGCACGTTGACAAATCAATGTCGTATTTTTACAATTAGATTTTAATATTGTTTAATATGGTTTTATAACTTAAATAAACTTATTTTAATTATTTAAAAACGATAAGAAACTTATTTTCAAGTTTTTTTACATAAATTAATAATTTAACAACAACGTCAAAATATGACCGTAAAACATTTTGTCAAAAATCAACGTTTTGTTCAATATAAGTTGTCGCAACGTTGTCGCACCATTATTAGCATGTTTTAATATATATATATATATATATATATATATATAATAAATACATATATATATATATATTACACATTTTAATAATTAAACAAATTTATTTTTACTAATTATGATTAGGAAACTTCTAGAATATAATTAAGAAAAGCAAGTAAGGAAAAAAGTCAAAAAAAGTAAACATCAAATCACATCAAAATCAAAAATAAATCTTCACGTTAATCCACTTTTCCATCCAAATACATTCCTTAGTTATTAAGTAAAAATAAATAAAGTTATGAGGTGAAAGGTGATGGTTAGTGTTGAAAAAGTAAGTTTACTTAAAGGTTAAGTAAGGGCATTTGGGTCATTTCAAGTTATAATATTTTATTCCAAAATTTCTCCTGTAAATACCACCTTCCATTCTCTTATTTCTTCTCACCTTCTCTTCTCACTTTTCTAAAGCTTTCTTTTTTTTTCTTCCTTAGAGTTTTAATGGCTTCTTCTCTTCTCTTCCTTTACTAACTTTCTTAAAAACATATCAAATCAATTCCAAACTCCACCAACAAAGACCTTAGAATAACATGTTTTAGCATCTAAAAAGTTGAAGAATGATGGAATATGGAGAAATATCCCCTTGGCCGTGAGCATTGGAATGGTGATGATGGTCATGAGCTTTGTGAAGGAAGAGGATGGTTTTGGACGATGTTTTGATGAAGTATAAATGTTAGAAGAAGTGTTGTTATAATAAATGTTGGTAGGAAGTAAAATGATTTGGTTAATGATGTGTGAACTTTTATCTCTTTTAAATCGTATTTATTATTATGCTATGATGATCATGTTTATACCCCTATGATGTTGTGATAATTTACACCATTTAGTTGTTAATATTAATGTTTGGATGTTATATGGATGGGTTGGTTGAATGGATGAATTGTTGATGATAACTTTATTGGCATCTTAGCTAAATTGGTTATGTTCACTTATTGAAATGATTAACCATTCCTCTGTGGAGTAATACCAATTTATTTTATATGGTATGTTTTGAATAATAAGTCTCTTTTCAAATTACTATAGAAAAGAAATTCAATTTGAAAAAAATAGAATTGATTTGGAAATCCAAAAGTTTCAAAAAAAATAAATGGTTGAAATTATTTTTGAAATGGATGTTAATATTTGAGATTTTAAAGGTAATAAATTTTAAAAGTTTAAAGTTTCCAAAATAACTAGTATATGGTTAAAAAGTTTTAAAGATAGTCATTTTAATATTATAATAATATAATATGAGTTATTTTGAAATAAGTGAAAAATATAAAAAATCAAAATGATAAATTATTGATTTTTAAATAATTTATAAATGGATCATAAGGATATAAAAACTTATTTGGAAGTGTCATGATAAATATTAAAAAACAAGTCAATATTAGACGCGTCGCGTAACGGTAGTTCACGATTTTGCGTCAGAAAAGCTAAACGAATGTGCAGGATTGAAACGGAGTCAAAAATCTTAGAAATAAGAATTTTCCGGATCCTTATAACCATTATTTTCAAATGGAAAAGACAAACCAATATTTCATGTTGTAGATTTTCAAATATGTCGAAATCAAGTTTTTACGAAAATCACGCTTTTGCAGTTAAGTAACCAAAGTGTAAAATTCTTTAAAATGAATATTTTTTAAATGGTTAAAAATTTGAAATAAATTTGAAAAATATGTTAAAATGTTTTGGAAAAGATTTGAGCTATAAATATGGATTTTAAAATGGAAGAAAAGTTGTTTTAATCAAATAAGCTTTTTAAAGCACTTTTCTACAACAGTTTTACAAAACTTTAGAAATGAAGATTTAAACTTAACTATTCTTTCCCGGACCTTTTATAAATGTCTTTAAATAAATAATTTAGTATTTTAAAGATGATTTGGAAGTTTTAACAAGAGATTAAATGAATGGTTAAGAGGAGTTGTTTATAACACTTAAACAATATAAAATCATTTCCTTGAATGTAATAATAAACTGAGTATATGCAAACGGCTAGTACATATGTCCCGCCTATGAGATCTGAAAAGATAAATAAGGTGTGTAACTAAGGTTAGAAATGGAGCAGCTAGTGCCCTAAACTTACCTGACCTCTGTTTTCTTTTTCTAGGCGAGGTGTGGAACAGATCGAAGGAAATGCCCGGATCTCTAAATGAAAAGATCATATTTAAGTTTTTCCCAAAATAAAAACAATTAAACAAGGTTTTTAGTAATATAAAGATGTTTTAGTCAAGCTCTATATTAAGTTATGAGGAGGGAAATTTGTACTATCCACGTAAATTCAAAAGTGATTTTCTACCGTTATTCCATAAATAGTATGAGTTGAATACGAAAATTAATCTAGGTAGAATTTGTCTAATCTTTTACTTAATATAAATGGTTTTGAGTTTACAGTAAACGATTACTTAAATAACATTGTTTTTGACCCAGTTAAGACATGCTTTCGAAAGATGGAATTTTAGTTGATTGGATTTCGAAGAAACCGGGGTCGGATCTGGATAATTCCTATCCGAAAACCACTTCGAACCAATTTACGTTTCGCAGTAAAACATGTTGAAAATAAGATCATTGAAGATGAGGATATTCATGATGTAGGGCTACTTGCCACCAGACTCTCGGGGAAATTTACCATATCATATATATTGGCGGTAGTGCTCTATTATGAAAATCTTCAAATTGCAAGGACTAATCGCTACTGATCCTATGTGTGATTCCCAAAACAGGATGTGGTAGGAGGAGTGCCTTCGGTTTCATTCAGTCCCAGAACAAACTTGTATGGATGAAAGTATGACGTTGCATTTTAAAATCACATTAATTGATCTCTATAAACGTATCATCTACTTGGTGGTGGAGAAAGCAACTTCTCTTAACTTAACACCCTTTCCTGAGACGTATGAGCTCAGAAGTTATACGTTTATAGAAATCAGTTGTGTGATTATGGAATGGCAATGTGGCATTCAAAGAAGAAGGATGTTGTGCTATGTGTAAAGGTAATCGTTACCTCAAGCCTCACACCTGGAAATGACCAAAACAGGGTAGATGCGGCAAGGCTATGTGGTTTGCAACCATTAGGGTATGATCATCCCCTTCTATATATATTTCTACCCGCTTTGACATTCGGGTTTTAATTAATGTGGTGTATGGTAAACAAGCGTTCGGATAGGTCGATAACGACCAGGGTGATGACATATTCGGTACTATCTAGGAAGAGGTAGGATGGTCTTGTGTTGGTAGAGGACCATTAGTTGGGCCTCGGTCCATTCCTCTAGAGACGTACTGCCGGAAGATAGCCCCTTTGCCTGGTCATTTGTATGGAAATCCATTCTCCAATAAGTGCCTGCCATTTTGTTTGTAGAACCCACTTTGTGGCTAGTATGCTGAAATTTAATCAATGTAACAATTTCAGCTAAGATTAATAAGTTTACTTGCAAATGTTTTCAAAGAATGCCATTAAAAATAATATCAAATGTTTTGATAAAAAAAATTTAGTTATCATAAGGTAAAAATCCATCCATGTTTATGTGCGGCGTGGCCTTATGAGATACTTTTTCTTTTCCAAAGGTTTTTGTCACAAATCTCTGGTCTATGACACTCATATATGAATTGAGTTTCTCACGCTGGTTTGCCAGACTGATCCGGGTATTTTTACACTCGATTCAGATTTGAATAATTTCAGGATTAGTTGAAGACGCTTGGAGTTTCCAGAGGAGAGCTGGAGATCTTCATCAACGTATGAACATATTCTATTTCCGTTGCATTTGTTTGATGTTTTTCAGCAATTGTAAAGACGGGTATTATAACTGTCCAAGCTGAATTCAGGTTAGACTTTGATATGTGCATTTTAAAAAAATTCCACTGTAAAGATTGTTCAATAATATATGTTATTCCATTCGATGAGATTTCGTTCTGCCCATTTTTCTTTCTTACCTTTAAAGATCTATCTTTTCGTTTAAATTGGGTTGGACATGTGCGGTTTATTGTCGACTTAAAGGGTACAGAAATTTGGGCCTTTACATTTGGTATCAGAGCTTAGGTTGAGCGAACACCTGAGCCTGGTAAGGGTAAAGACTCATCGAAGATATGGTTAGTAATACCCTAGGATGAGTAACTCATTAGAGATAGGGTAAGTGACACCCTAGAATGAGTTGAGAGTATTATATATATGAGCGCGTATTTGTTAATGTTATATAAAATTATTTTTGTTTTGAGAAAAATTAGTAAATGAAATAATTTTACCTAGGATTATATTTTGGATATAAAAGATATTTTCAAAATGATATGTTTATTTATTGAATATTTGGTTATTAAGGAATGATAATATTAAATTATTATCACTAACTGATTAATTGTTTGATATAAAGGTTTAAATACTTACGCCCTGTTAATTAAGTTTCACGATTTAACTATAAGGTGTTTGATAATAATATTTGTTTAAGATTAAGAAATTTAAGGTAAACAAATTTATGAGTGCATTTTACAAATAAAACGATTTTGTAAAAGATAAATATGGAGAGTATTTTATATAAATTTTGAGAATTTAAATCCTGGTATTTTGGAAAAGAATTTCGAAAGTTTAAAAGGAAATTATGATGATTTTAAGAAATGGATTTACAAATAGTGTTTTTATAAACAAAAGTAAGAGTAAATTACTTGTGAAGATACGTATAGTATTACTATAAATAAATGATTTAAAATGAAGAAGTATCTTAGGATAACATGTTCGAGTGGTTCGAAAGTAACTAAAAATGGGCAGAAGATGTGTTCGGATGGTAAACACTTCTCTTAAGTATTACCCTTCTAGTTAAGGGGATATATGATACTATTGGTAGTACCCAGTTCCTTAGTGTCATTTTGGAGTTACTCAATCTATATAATTTTCTTAAGTTAAAGAGATAATGAGAATCATTAATTAATAAATTGATTAGCAATAAAGAATCATCTTTATAAAATTGTTTAAACCAAAGTTAATTTTGCATCACAAACTGATAAAATAAAATAGGATTTCCGACGATTTGGGACAATCCAAAATTTCTGAATCACACCTAACTAAGAGCTAAGAAATTTATGAAAACTTTTAGGAAAAGTTTAAAAAATTGTGAAATGTTTTGAGTAAATAGATAAGTATAATTTATAAATGTGATTATAAATAAAAAGGATTTGAAAGCTGAGAATTTGAGGATTTAAATACCGGTGATTTTGAAATTTATTCTTCAAAGTTGAGAAAATAATAATAGTATTAAGTAAGAGATAAGTTTTATAACTTATGAATATGAGACGATAGTAAATTACAATAGGTTTTAAAATTATGAAACGCCCCGATTTAAGTAAAACCAATTTGAAATTTGGGATTTGTATATATACTCTTAAGATATTAAGGTGTATTATACAAATATAGATTTAAGTCGTGAACTATCTATATACTTAAGTAATGTTGTAAGAGGATTTAGTATGAAGTGAATGGTTATTAAAGCATAAGTTTTAAAGGGTTGATTGAACAAAAGTTGTGTTTGTAGATGTTTATAAAATTAAGTAAAATTTTAGGAAAGGGTTCCTAAGTGTTATTAGTACCAAAGGAAATATACTAAGGAATAAATGAATGTAAATAATAAAGGATGTGAATAAAAAGAATTTGTTATAGTGAAGAAAAGCCAATAGGAATAAATACGTAAGTTGTACGTCGATAATTTCGTCATAGAAATTAGATCTAAGATTCGAGTATAGAACTTTGAGATGTTTACACCGATCTGAGAAAGGATTTATCACTCGTTTCTTGATGGCGAACATTGATGAGGGTTTGTGGTGGAGTACTTGAGTTTTCTATCATAGTTGAGAACTATGCAAAGAAATCAAAAGTTTTTGATCAAGAAGCCTAATTAGAGTATGTACTAGAGGATCAGGGGATCATTACTGGTTTGGAAGAAAATTTGTGTATTTGAATAGGAGATCAAATCAGATATTTTATACAGATGATTTGGGTACATCTTATGTGTTTAAGTTTACGAAATAATGTTTTAGGCTAACTCTTATGGGTTTTAGGTTCGGTTTAATTTTGGGGACAAAATTCTTTTAAGGACGAGAATGTAATGACATATAATTTTACCACTTTGAAAATGGGATATTTAATTTATTTTAATTGATTTTTCATCAAAAATAACAAAAATCGGTTTTCGATAAAATTTAATATGCATTCGAATAATTGTTGTAAATGGTAAATAACTCTTTTTAACGGTTATATAATGATATGATAATAATATAAATTTGATTTATAATAATTTTATAAACATATAAACTTATTTTATAAAAATTGATAGATTTTGTCGCATGTTAACAAATCAACGTCGTATTTTTACAATTAGATTTTAATATTGTTTAATACGGTTTTATAACTTAAATAAACTTGTTTTAATTATTTGAAAATGATGAGAAACTTATTCTCAAGTTTTGTTTCATAAATATATTGTTTAACAAAAACGTCAAAATTTGACCATAAAACATTTTGTCAAAAATCAACGTCTTATTCAATAAAAGTTGTCGCAACATTGTTGCACCTCTATTAGCATGTTTTAATATATATATATATATATATATATATATATTACACATTTTGATAACTAAACAAGTTTACATTTACTAATTGTAACAACCCAAAATTTGAGCTATAATAATTAATTAACGAATTAATTAAATAATAAAATAAGTTTAGGAAATTGTCAGAATCGAGCTACGAGAGTTGCACCATTGGGTCTGTGGTGATTTTCTATTCAATTTCCATATATAACTTGTCGAAATACGAGTCAGTATGGAGAAGATACGAGAGAAACAAGAAATCAACTAAAACGAAAAAAATGCAAGGCATGGGTCGACCCATGCCAATGGTCAGGTCGACCTTAGGGTCGACCCTCATTATACATAGGTCGACCTTAGGATTGACCCCCATAGAAGCTTGGTCGACCCGCCTTAGTTAATGAACGTAGATTCGTCCTGATCGAAGCGTACACGTCATAACTTAATTTTTCTCAAATCTTGTGCGTTCGTGTTGTTAGTCCTTGAGAAGGATGGTATTGATGACAACAACCTTAGGACTTGTTATAAAATATAAATACTAACATTATAGTTTAGATATATATATATATATGTATATGCAGGATATAAACATGCAGGTACTAAGAATGAAGACTGTACAATATAAAGATTCAAGAACTGATGAATTCAAGATCGAAGATATCAAGATTCAAGACTCATGAGTATCAAGATTATCAAGAGTTCAAGATTTCAAGATAAGTAATTTAGTTAGAAATTTTGTTAAAACTCCTAGAAAAGCACTGACATCTTAAAATCCATTTTATTCGTGGAATGGAATCCACTTCGAGCCCGTTAAAGGGATGGAACCCTAAGTAGGATGGAACCTACGAAAAATCTAGTGGAACATTGTTTTGTATCCACTAACTTTTATTCAAATGTTTTACAAAATTATATCTTGTTTTCAAAATGATTTCAAAATCTTCCTTTTTAAATCAAAAACATCTATCCTAGTTTTAAAATACTTTTAGCCTCAAAGTAATCTTTATTTACAATATCAAATTATCCATAGTTTTAAACTATCTTTTAATTATAATATATTTAACTTTTAATATTTATACTTAGATTTAAATATAAAATTATAGTAAAATTTTATATATACCAAAATATTATTCTCTATACTTATTTATGTATTTTAACTATAGTCAAGTATATTTATAAAGTTTAAAATAGTTTTAATACAAGATAAAAGTTATTTTCAAAGAAAAACAAATTACCAAAAATAACTTAGGCATGTCGACAACCCCAAGGAACCCTTGTCGACAAGGTGACAGTTTATTTCAAAAGTTTGAATTTCAAAGGAAGTGTCTATTCGTCATATTCTTTCACGAATGGACATGGCTGTTGTTCTACTATAAATAGGGGTTGTTTTAAACGAATTTACAATCATATTTTCTCTGATTTCACTCCTCTTCTTCTTCCACATTTCTTTATAAACATTTTTACCATTACTCTGCCGAAATCACTATTGAATCTAACTAGATCATCTCTGGTTTGATTCTCTATCACTATCTCAACAAGATCCCAGTGCTGTTCAGAGTTATAGATTTCTTTGTATTCAATCGAGCAAGAAAAGGTGTGATTGTAGCCTGGAAAATCAATCGGGTGAACTTGTTGCCCGTAAAATCAAGTATCTCTACCCAGAGGATTGTGAATCTGGAGCGGTGTACCTCGGGGCCTTGAAATAGAGGGTGTAATTGTAAGAATTGATTTTGAAAGGAAATCCGTACTTGTGTTGCGGGACTGGATGTAGGGTAACTCCGAACCAGTATAAAATCTGGTGTGTTCTTTCCTTTATTGCTTTTACTATATATTTGCATCTGTGTTTGATTCTGTGATCATATCTGTGTCTGAATAATGCATACATTTGTGTTCAAATTAATATAAACTCAAAAAGAATTAGTAATTCCTTAAAACACTATTCACCCCCCTCCCCCTTCTAGTGTTAATTCTAGCCTTAAGATCCGTAATCCGTATTTCTCACACGTGCTTCCATCTGACGGTTCCTAGAGAGCCTTTGACGTGGTTGCACCAAATTTAATCTTCAAATCCAACGGCATGAGATCCCTAAGCTACACTATAAATAGGATCGAAGGCCTAGCTATTTTTCTCATTTAGATTTGCTCCCAATTGGGTTCATTGCTTGAGGCTGAACCCTAAATAGAAAAATTTTCTAGGGAGAAAATCTTTTTTGATAAAAATATTCTACGCCCTAGAAGTGGATCCAGGAAGGCTAAGGATTAGAGATAAGGACCACAGGTGAGTGTTTTATAATTATTTTAGATTTTTAAGTAATTTAAAATAATAGGGTTGTCAATAGTTGTAGTTTTTCTACAATTTTGAGACATTTTTTATATAAGTTATTTATAGTTAGTTTTTAAGTAAATTTCAGAATTTCTTTCTAGTCTATTTTTATTCAGCTATTTTATTCAGTTATTTTCAGTTATTTACATTTACTTACATCTGTTTTAAGTTGGAATTTAGCCTGTAAATGTTAGTTTCTTTTTATATAGATTTAATCCCTTTTTACGTGAATAAATTAAAAAGACAAGAATTCGTTAATATGGATTAAAATAGAAAAAACACAAAATTTACAAAAATCAGATGTAAGATAAGAAAAACTAAAATAAAATAGAGATGGACTAAAATAGGCAAAATTAAGATATTTGCAAGCATAATTATAACAAGTGGTTATAACTAAAGAGAAAATAGAAGAATAACAGCTGCAAGAACAATTATAACACATGTTATAATTAGAAAGAAAGAAATAACAGAAGAGGCTTATTTTGAAACTTAGATCTTGTTAATAAGCAAATATAGCAGAAATAACAGAAGAGGCTTATTTTGAAACTTAGGTCTTGTTAATAAGCAAATATAGCAGAAATAACAGAAGAGGCTTATTTTAAAACTTAGATCTTGTTAATAAGCAAATAGCAGAGGCAACATAAGAGGCTTATTTTAAAATTTAGATCATGAATTAAGTTAATAAGCAAACATAGAAGTAGGGCTCATACCGGCAGCACTCCCTTTCAATCAAGAACTGATGGTCTCACAATAGTTAGGTGAGGCTAGGACACGCTTATGTTGATTAGGGTAAATGAGTGGCCAATAGATAGAGACTCAAATCTGGGGATTTGGTCAAGGGGCGCAAACTAGAATTTGTTTGTTAGGACCAATACCGACAGCATTCCCTTTCAAAACTAGGACTGATGGTCTCACATTAGCTAGGTGAGGCTGGGAAGCATTCCCTTTCAGGTCTAGGACTAATGGTCTCACAACAGTTAGGTGAGGCTGGGCACGCTTATGCAGATTAGGGTAAATAAGAGGTCACAACAGGGGGCGACAGTTAGTGTGTACTGGCGATGACCGAGCGTGCGGCACCGATTAGGGTAAATAATTCGCTACTGCGTTCCAAGCGCTAAGAGGTGTCTTTTGCTATAGGACCAACAGGATTGGATCAGCTCACAGTGGCATAACAGAGATAGAACAGGCCGATCAATGGGTAGAATTATGATTTTAGCCTAATCAAGATAACAGTTGAGATAGGATTAGGGTTTCAGCCTGCTTGTACCAAAAATGGGCACAACACTCTTCGAAAGTTTTTGAAGAGATAAAAGTGAAGAAAGAAAATTAAAACTGAGGATTATCTAACAAAAACTCCAAATAACAAAAAGTAAATTGCACAGAAGACAACAATTTAGAGTGGTTCGGCATTTCGCCTACATCCACTATGAAGTTTGATGATTTTATTGCTCGATACTTGAAGATTACAATTTCTTATAATGTAGTACAACTGATTTTACTAGCTAAGTCTGAATATAAGGCAACGGTGGTGATTTGGAGTAAATCTAGCAGAGTCTGGGCGCTCTTTAGCTCTTAAAATTGTCCGACCCCTTTTCTGAATGACCAGGGGCTCTATTTATAGGTGTAGGAGGCTGATATTTCGCCTAAATTTCGGGAGACCAATTCTGGCACGTGAGGGGGCCCACATGCTCGCTTTCAGAAAATCCGGCCCGCTTTGGGATCGATTCGAAATCCATTCGAATCGATCAAGAAAACATCCAATCGAGCTGAAATTTGGTGTGGACATTCTTCAACATGTATGTAAGCTCTTGTGAAAATTTCATGGCATTTGGACTTGTGGATCTCGAGTTATGATCGATTCAAGATTGTATTTCCGGTTGATATGCTTTGTTCGAATCGATCCTCTTCGAATCGATAGAGTCGAATCGATGGCCTAGTGAGCGAAGGCGTTGACGTGGCGCGTGCTTCCCGGGTTGATTCAGTTTTTGCTCCGAGTTTTACTGGGTCGACTCCACGAATTTCGCCGCTTTGACTTAGCGGGTTCGAAGGAATGGATTCGAAGAAAGGGGAACTCGATGGATTCGAACATGTATCCCAGCAATGGATTCGAATGACGCATCGCTCGTATCGATAGTGATCTTGTTTCAATCGATACGAAGTCAACATAGCCTGATGGATTCGATGAAAGGCACTTCAATGGATTCGATCATGCCACTCATGCATGGATTCGAAGCAGAGTATCTCGTTGGGTACGAAGTAGGACGTCTGAATGATTCGAACATGGATTCGGGTGATGGATACGGAGCGGGGTTTGGGTGATCGATACAAAGCTTGACCACCTGGTGGATTCGATCAAGGAGGTAACGATCAATTCGGAGCCAACAGGTGTTGATGGATTCGATCATAGGTTTCACCTATGGATTCGAATTAGGGGGATCTCCTTAATCTTGTATTGATCATAAGTTGAGCATACGAACTCGGATCGACTTGAAAATTGGAACATTGGCTTCCCTGGCTTTGCTTGTAATGTCTTGCTAATAGTGGCTCGATCCGGACTTGGACAAAATTCATCGATATCCATGACGAGTGTCTCCTGGTTTTTAGTCAGTCCCTTGGTATCTCAGCCTTGCCAAAAGGCCGGATAACATTTGCCCCCTAAAGTACGCCTTGTGTAAACACGGCGTGCTTTGAAAAGCTGCAATCTTTCATGCTGAATATTTCTGTCCAATTGGTTGCTTGACAGTCGTCTTTTAATCGTTTCGTTGTAATCTTCTCTTAGACAAATGTTTAGCTAGTGTGCTTTGCTTTGATAGACACGAAAACCTTTGGTGGATACGAAATCTCGATTCGTATCGATGAGTCTTTTCCGTTGTGGGTCCAGTTTTGATGGATTCGAGCCGATGGTTACGAATCGATGGAGTCGATGGTTTCGAATTGATGGAGTCGAGTGTTCTCAAAGCTATCTCCGTTTTGTACTTCGCATCAAAGAACTTAGTGCACACCGGATGGATTCGAATAGGGCAATTCGAATCGATGTAATCGAAGCCTCCATTCGAATCGACTATAGTTCTTTAGTCCATGGATCTAAATTGAGCGTTTCGAATCGATTACCAGTTCCACCGGCTACTACCGGTTTTGCCTACTGGGATACGAATCATCCTAGAGTTCCTATAAATACTTGGACGCCATTCACTTTTCACTTTTTTACTATTACCCTGCCTTCTCCTTCGCATCGATCCTCCAGATTTGAGAGAGACACTTCTCCGAATCGACCGAAATCCTTCAATCCTTCAATCATAATCATAACAAATCAGGTAATTAATGGATAAGGACATGCCAAAAACGATGGAACTGGAAATCTTCGCCATCATTCCTGAATTCTTCTGAGATCAATTTCGAAGGGTTTTGAGATCTGAGCGAAATTGATCGAATCGAGGGATGGTGCATGACAAAGTGTTGAGGTTTTCTTGGAAAAGAAGGAGAGATCTTGAGGGATTGCTTTTCTCTTTGCCTCGTATCGATCCGGGATGGAGCAGTTCGAGTCGGTCCTGATTGTGTGGCCTCGGATCGATGCTCGTGAGGTGAAGTGGTTCGTATCGATCGATTCGAACCCATAACCCCACGATCGATTCGAAGGTATCGGGCTTGATCGATACGAAGCCGTTTTCCTTGGTAGGTATGAATGCTCTCCTGGTCGATTCGAAGTGCTCCTCCAATTGAGACTATAGACATCGTTCTAAGGGTCATATCGATACGAAGCGCATCGAGTCAACCCTTATCGATTCGACGCACATCGAGTCGACTTGTATCGATTCGATCGTCCTCAATTCAAAGAATGCAATATTTCTGACTTGCTCCAACACTTGAACCACGACCGATCTCGAGCTGACATTTGACGAACTTGATGAGTTTTAGCACACTTGAACATTTGATTCCGACGAGCTTCGGCCTTGCATAATTGAACTTGACTGTAGGACTGCACATTTGACTGCCTTTTGAAGCTCGTTAATGGAACCGTGGCCTAACCAAAAATATAACGGACTTATGCTTGAATCGATCGGTAGCATCTGGATGGCGTGGTTGTGACGGTCAGCGAGGACGGTCATTTCCAGTCCGATTTTCAGAGTTTTGTCGTTCGCACATTTCGTTTCATTCCGTAAAATCTGTTTAAGTAATGCACAGCACTTGCACTGCACGACACATTCATACGCACTTCACTGGGGAATGCACGGGTTTTCTATGAACTTAACGTTGCTTTCTGATAAGTTAGTCAGTTATGGAATCTTCGAGCTCTCAACAGTAGGAGATTCAGAGTTCTCCTCCTCCGGTCCTAGTAATTCCAGATATCCCAGCGGAGGAAGTAGATCCAGCTCCTGACGAGCTACAAGAGGCTATATTTATTGAAGACCCCATAGATTCCGTTCAGTCCAATATTTTTGAAAACTTACTGGGTAGGATATGTACGAGACATAACATCCCTTTAGATGATGCACTATTGCCGGGACCTAGCGACATACCTCACAGTCCGCCCGAAGGGTATACCGCCTTTTATCGACATGCTTGTGCGGCCGGAACACTCCCTCCATTCAACCAATACATTAGAGAGATGCTATCATTTCTTAGAATCGCTCCTTCTCAATTACACCCCAACGGGCACGCGCTACTGAACAGTACGTTTATTGTACTTATGGAACACCTTTTCCACCCTCCAATGCCGACGGAAATTAGATATCTATTTAACACCAAGAGCAGAGGCGATTGTCCGTCTTTTACATTTTTGGAAGCAGTGAGAAACTGTCAAGTTATTACCGGAGCCTGGACCAGACTCAGTTACTTCAAGAATGAATGGTTTTATGTCCGGTGTCCTCCTGGTTTTGCTAGGCGATGGTTGTCTAGACGTAAGTGTCGTAACCTGTTGACGATTTCTTTGACTAATAGCTTTCTGGCATTGGTATTGACATCCTGTTTTTCTTATAGCCATTATCTCCAGACCCGACGGCGGGTATTACAAGGGCATAATTCGGAGCCTTCAAGAGATCCCGAGTGATGCTAGACACATCGACTTGGTGTTGACTGATTATAACTTAAGGACTCTTGGCTTGATCGAAATGAATCAGAGCATAGTCACCGAAGGGATGCTACAGCCCGTCTCAAAGAAGAAGAAGGAGAAGAAGAAGAAAATGGCGAAGAAAGCGCTCGGGGTCGTTATAACTGAAGTGAGCGATGAGGAAAGGACTCACACAGACGTAGAGCCGATGGCGGATCTTTCGAGAAATTTTGAAGAATTGGGAGAAAGACGGAAAAGCAAGACCGTTGTTTCTAAAAAAACTTAAATCTAAGGGGTGCAAGTCTGTAGATGTGTCTTCTCCCACTTCCGGAGCTATAATTTCTGAGGCCGCCCCTTCTCATTTGAGAGATACTTTCAAAGGGCTTGATGATATTCCCATCCCGGATTTTATATCGATTCATCACAATTCCGGGTTGGAGGAATTTCAAGATGTTTTACATATAAGCGAGCCCTTCCCTTTGAGTGCGGTCAACACTTCCGGTTGGTCTGGGGATTTACATGTTTACACACACTTCCACAGCACTACATGATTTCCGCATATTGGACATCTCTTTTGTAAGATTCTAAACTGCAGTTTCTTCTTATCACAGGTGAGATGTTAGGTCATGGATCCACTCTGGATAGGCTTCGTAATGTACGCCGATCTTCTTCTTATTATGAGTCCCGCCGGAGGGAATCGGATAGGGATCACGGTCGAGGCTACACCAGCCAGGAACGTTACGACAGAGACCGGGATTATCGGTTCGGCCATTCTGGTCATGATCGTACTGATAGAGACAGGAGCTATCATTACCGACCGCGATCTCGTTCTCCTCCGCCTCCTAGGTCCCCTATAGATCCTCCTGAATCTTCGCAGCAACAACAACCTTCTCAATCTTCCAGGCCCGAAATTCAGCGGCAAAGGGTTGAACCGCAGGCAGCTGCCATTGTTGAACAGGCTCCGGCTGAATTGACAAGTGAAGGAGCCATCCAGCTTGCTCAAATGAAAAAGGACTTTCCAGAAATTTGTCTGGATGCATATGTCTTCCCTCCCCATCTCAAGAGGATTCCTCCGGATGCCGAAAATATTACGCATAGCTATATCCGCGACTTTTATGCTCAATACAAGGAGTGGTACAAAGCAGCTGTAAAAGCTTCAAAAGTGGCTTTCGACCGGGCAAAGGTTATTAAGGAGCGTGATGCTGACATTGTCAAGAAAGATCACATCATCCAGGTTCTCCAAACAGAGATTGAGTCGTATCGAAGTGCAGAACTTCAAGCGCTTAAAAAGCATGACAAGGCCATGGCAAAAATGGCAAGGATGCAGCAGGCACATTGTGCCTTAGTAGAAAGGATGGGCCACCGTTATACCACGGTCGTAACTGAGTGAGACACCGCCGTTAAAGAGCTGAATGAGCTTAAAGCTAAATTCGCTGAGGTGGTGAAAGAAAAAGATGATGCAAACACCACCGCTCAGGAGGCATGCGACCAAGCTGTATCACTTCGAGCTGAACTTGCTGCGGCGGTGACCAAGACTAAGTCTGTGGAGGAAGAAGTTGAGGAAAAGATTACGGCGGAGCAGTCCAGGATGGAAGCTGATTTTGATGATCTCCTGGTTACCTATAACGCCAACGTACTGGAAGATAGAAATTTATTTTGGCTTGGAGATGACTCTATGATTCTATACAACGCCTGGACTAGGCTGGTGGCGGAGAAGAAAGCAGCGCATCCGGATGAAGCATTGGATGATTTCGAGCTTGAGACGCGCTTGCTTTCTAAGGAAGAGAGGAAGGTTCTCCATGAGGCGATGATTTCCATAGAGAAAGAGAGGCTCGGTGCTCGGCAGATAGAGATCGGAGAGGGCTCGGGGATCGAGCATCATGAAGCAAGTGTTGGAGCTGTAATTCCGACATTGCCCGGAGCCACTGGCGCGGTCGATCCCTAGTCTGTCCCCGCTTATAACCCCGATCAGCCGCAATTGTCCTCCACTGATGCTCCTGCCTCTATTCCTGCCCATACTTCGGGTCCGGCTAAGGAAGGTATTTGAACGTCTCCCGTAAACACTTAGTGTGGTGAATTCGAAGCGATTCATTTAGCTAACAATTTTTTGCCTTTTCTCATTCAGTGACCGAAGCTGTCATCTCTACGCCCCCTGCATCTCAAGTTCCTTATCAGGCGCAAGGAGCCATTGTCACCGAGGCTATCATGACATCTTCTGTGGTCGGCGAAGAGGGAGAAGTGAGCATGCTATCTTTTGATGCTCAGATGATTGAGGAACTCCTTAGTCAACCCAACGAACCCTTCGCAGATCCATCTTTTGCCATGAGTGGGGTTATTCCAGCTACTAGCTCCTTTATGCCAGCCATTAGTACTTCCAGTGCGGCCCAAGCACCTCATGAGGATGAGATTTTAGCCGAGATCAATGCTGAGATGGCAGCTGTGGCAGCAGGCATGAATCCATCTGGCCCTGCCCCACTAATGATGATATCGCCGGGTGGCACGGTGGTTATTGAAAGTGCTCCTGACCCACTTCCTGTTACAGCTCCTATGCCTTCAGTTCCATCCTCCAAGAGAATCTCTGTCGCCTCAAGCTCCGAGGTGGATGTTGATATCATGTCGGAGACAAACCGGAGAAGAGCAAAAGATTGAGGAGGAAGTTGGGTAGCGGATCTAGCGGGTCTACCGCAAAAAAGAAACCGAGGAAGAAGAAAGATTGAACTCTTCCTTTAGTTTGTTGTCACGTTCGGGGGTAGTGTTTCGTCTTGTCTTTTTGGTTTTTCTATAGCCGTGTATAGATATGGACTCGGCTCCCACTAGTAGGAATTTTTTGAACCAGCTTGTAATCAGATTCTTTTTGTTGATAATGGAAATGAAAACATATTCTCTTTTGTCTTCAATTCAATATTTGCTTTGGTTCTGCCTCTAGTCTTGGGGATAAGCCGTAATAGATGTTGTGTGGAATTATCCGCAATTGAGCGTCAACGCTTATACCCGGCTCGCGCTCTCGGAGTATTCTGGGATTATGGAATCAACTTATTATTTATACTCCATCGCGCACTCTGGGAGTACGGAGTTAAGTTATGTTTATACTCCGTCTCGCACTTTGGGAGTACGAAGTTAAGTAAATGTTTATACTCCGTCTTTCACTCTGGGAGTACGGAGTTAAGTAAATGTTTATACTCCGTCTCGTACTCTAGGAGTACGGAGTTAAGTTATGTTTATACTCCTCCTCGCACTCTGGGAGTACGGAGTTAAGTTATGTTTATACTCCGCCTCGCACTCTGGGAGTACGGAGTTGAGTTATGTTTATACTCCGCCTCGCACTCTGGGAGTATGGAGTTAAAGTTAATGTTTATACTCCGCCTCGCACTCTGGGAGTACGGAGTTGAGTTATGTTTATACTCCGCCTCGCACTCTGGGAGTACGGAGTTGAGTTATGTTTATACTCCGCCTCGCACTCTGGGAGTACGGAGTTGTTTAAGGGATTGTCGTGTATCAGCCCATTTTTAGCCTTGATGTGATGGCTTGCCCCCGAGCTCGGGTTTCACTTAGCGAGTGGCCGGTCGTATCACAGCCACTCCCTATTTGAATAAATTCCACTTCATAATGGAATTTAGCTCTCCGTGCGTCGTGATGTCATATATTGTATTCAATGAATCACAGCTCTGGCTCGAAGAAATGGCATTTTATTGCTGAAATAAGAAAATATGGCAAAGTCAGTTGCCTTATTACAAGTTCTAATTTCGAAATGCAAAACTAAACCGCTAAATGGAAAAAAACCATAATGAAATAATTAAAGCCTGTCATGTGTAATAGTGACGGAGACTTTCGTTGTTCCAGGCCCTTGGCAAATCAAGACCGTCAACGGTCGATAGTTTGAATGTGCCATCTCCGAGCCTTTGTGTAATCACGTAGGGTCCTTCCCAATTTGGTTTCATGTGTGAAGGTACCAGATAGATTCTCTTGAGGACGAGATCGTCGAGTTCAAAAGTTTGAGGTCGAACTTTAGCATTGTACAATCGGGCGACTCGACTCCGATATGCAGCAGCTCTCAAATCAGCCTCTTCCCGTTTCAAATCCAGTAGATCCAAAGATTCAGCAAGCAATATAGCATTTGTTTTTGGATCATAATAAGTCACGCGATGGGAAAACACTTCCATCTCGACTGGAATGACAGCTTCTGTGCCATAAGATAAGGAAAATGAGGTATGTCCGGTTGCCGTCTTGTGAGTCGTTCGATAAGCCCATAATGCCATAGGGAGTTCATCAACCCATTTGCCCCCGGCCTTTTCCAGTCGTTTCTTTAGGATGGATTTTATAACTTTATTGACAGCTTCGACCTGACCGTTTGCCTGAGGATGCGCAACCGCCGAGAAATTTTTATGGATATGAAACCATTGACAGAAATTCTTGAATTCTGCACTTTCAAATTGGGCCCCATTATCGGTGATGATGGTATGCGGGAGTCCAAATCGGCAGATGATGTTGCGAACTACAAAATTTATTACTTTCTTCGTCGTAATCGTTGCGAGTGCTTCGGCTTCAGCCCACTTTGTAAAATAGTCAACGACGACGATGGCGTACTTCGCACCACCTTTTGCCAAAGGTAGTGCGCCGATGATATCGATGCCCCACATTGCGAATGGCCAGGGACTGACCATTTGAGTTATCTCGGTAGGTGGGGCTCTTGGAATTAGGGTGTGTTTCTGGCATCTATCGCACTTTCTGGCATAATTTGATGCATCTCGGTTTACCGTTGGCCAGTAGTATCCATATCGGAGTATTTTCTTAGCGAGAGCTTGTCCACCGGTGTGATCGCCACAATCTCCTTCGTGTACGTCATGTAACACTCGTTTGATTTCATCGTGTGCGATACACCGGAGGAGAGGAACAAAATAATCTCTTCTATACATGACTCCGTTCTGAATGACAAACCATGAAGCTTTTCGTAGAATTCGTCTCTTCTCATTTCTGTGCTTAGGCAATGTCCCATTCTCAATGTAATTTCGATACGGAGTCATCCACGACTCTCTACTGGGAGCGGTTTCAAACACAAAATTCATCTCTATTTGATCGATGCTTGGGGAGGACAAAGTTTCGACGGGGACAAGTCCCATTTGATGTGCTTCACCTGTGCTGGCTAACTTCGCCAATGAATCGGCTTTTTGATTGCGCTCTCGAGGTATATAATAAATGGCATAATAATCAAACGGATTCAGTACTTCCTGAACTCGAGCCAAGTAAGTAGCCAACCTTCGATCTCTCGCTTGATACTCTCCCCGTACTTGGCACACAACTAATTGTGAATCACAATAAATTTCCACAGCGATAATTCCCAAATCTCTAGCCAATTTTAGCCCAGTTAAGAGGGCTTCATATTCAGCTTCATTATCGGTTGCGTGAAAATTGAATATCAAAGCATAACATATAGATCGGCCTTCGGGAGTTTCAAGTACAACACCAGCACCCGAACACCGGTCGTTTGATGCACCATCAGTATACAGCTTCCAGATATATTCGGGGGATTCACTAGTTTCGGGCAAGTCTTCTGAAATGGTAAATTCAGCTATGAAATCGGATAGGACTTGTCCTTGAATGGCTCGTCTTGGAGAGTAAGTAATATCAAACTGGCTTAGTTCGATGTTCCACTTGAGTAACCTACCAGACATCTCAGGCCACGTGAGGACCTATCGTAACGGCTGATCGGTATACACAGTAAGAGGATGAGCTTGGAAATAAGGGCGAAGCTTTCTTGAGGCAATGACCAAGCAATAAGCCAATTTTTCCAGCCTTGGGTAATTTCTTTCAGCTCCCGTTAACCGTTTACTAACATAGTAGACCGGTTTCTGCACTCGGTCTTCTTCCCGAACCAAAGCAGCGCTGATTGCATGCTCTGACACTGCTAGATAAAGATACAATTGTTCGTGGTCGATCGGCTTTGACAAGATCGGTGGTGTGGAAAGATGTTGAACCAGCGATCGGAATGCACCTTCGCACTCCATGGTCCATTCAAAGTTTCGCTTTCCTTTCCGGATCAGATAAAAGAAAGGAATGCATTTATCAGTGGATTTTGAAATGAACCTGCTTAGTGCTGCTACCTTCCCGTTGAGACTCTGGACTTGTTTTATGGTTCTTGGAGTTTGTAAGTTCCTTATTGCCCAGATCTTTTCGGGGTTTGCTTCTATCCCTCGAGCGTTAACGATGAACCCGAGGAACTTTCCGGAGGCGACACCGAAGTGACACTTTAATGGATTAAGCTTCATTCCGTATTCTCGAAGGATGCAGAACATTGAATCTAAATCTCTGACGTGATCTGTAGAGAATCGAGACTTTACTAGCATGTCGTCCACATAGACCTCCATGGTCTTCCCGATCTGTTGGGCGAACATTCGGTTGACCAAGCATTGATATGTTGCTCCGACATTTTTTAAGCCAAAAGGCATGACTCTGTAGTAGTAGAGTCCCAGGTCGGTCACAAAACTGGTATGTTCTTGATCAGGCAAATGCATAGGTATTTGATTGTAGCCAGATTAAGCATCCATGAAAGATAATAATTCGTGCCCAGCAGTTGAATCTACGAGCTGGTCAATTCGGGGAAGTGGAAAACCATCCTTTGGACAAGCCTTGTTTAAGTCAGAATAGTCGATGCAAGTTCTCCCTTTCCCGTTCGGTTTTCGAACCAATACTGGATTTGACACCCATTCTGGATACAAAGCATCTCGGATGAACCCATTTGATTGTAACTTATCAACCTCCTCTTTAAGGGCGGCAGATCTCTCTGGATCCATACCGCGCCTTTTCTGTTTGACCGGGACATACCGCGGATCAATATTCAGGGAGTGACTTGCGATGTCCAGCGAGATCCCGCACATATCAGAGTGTGTCTAGGCGAAAACGTCGAGATTCGCCCGGAGAAATTCAACCAATTCCTATTGTGTATGTCTTCCCAGTTGAGACCCAACTTTTAGTACTTTCGAATCATCATCCTCACTGATTGGGACGTCCACAGTCAGTTCGGCCGGGGAAGCTTGACTTTCTTTAGATTCGTCTTTATCTTCATTGTCTCTAGGGTCAAGATCTTTAAGGAATTGGTCGTGTTGCCCGGGCCGGGGCCCAGGCACTAATTGTCAATCATCAGCAAAATGGACGCAGAGAGATTCCTCTACGCCCTTTCCTTTCTCCTTTCTATGCGCCTCGCGCAGTTCAGCAACATAACAGGCTCTTCCTGCTGCCTGATCTCCTTGAATGACTCCAATTCCGTGATCAGTAGGGAATTTTAGAGTTAAACGCCATGAGGCAATGGCTGCCCTGAACTTAGCAAGGGCCGGTCGGCCCAAAAACGCATTGTAAGGTGAATCAATATCTAAAACGACAAACTACAACATCCGGACTCTCCGGCGTTCTCCAACTCCCAACTCCACTGGCAGTTCCACCACTCCAGTGGGTATTGTAGCACTTCCGTTGAAGCCGTGAACTCGAGATTGGCAAGGTTTTAAGTCCTTTGCTTCCATTTTCATTAAATCATAGGCTCGTTTAAGCAAGATGTTTACGGAGCTCCCACTGTCAACCAGGATCCTCTTCATCCAAGCAGGACCTACCTGGGCGGATATGACCAGTGGGTCGATTGTTGGGGCTTCAATCTTATCAACGTCTCTGCTTCTAAATATGATATCATCAGATATTGTTTTCTGTTGTTTAGCCGGAGTTCCGTCTTCACAATTACTGCAGCATTCGAAGTCCACATGCCTGATAGAGCTGGCATACGACTCCATTTCCCTCCAGCTTCTGTCTGCTGGATGGGGACCACCACTTATTGTATTTATAACTAGCCTTCCGCCCGTACGAGCGGGTTCCTCTTGTCTTTCTTGATTTTGTGCACGATTCTGATTCGACGGGCCCGCACCACCACGTTGCGGCGCTCGCACAAACTGATCTAACTTTCTTTCCCTGATCAACTTCTCGATGAGGTCCTGCAAATGTCGACACTCATTGGTATTATGGCCATAACTCTCGTGGAATCTACAAAACTTCCCTGTTTGAATCTGCCTCTCCGACGATTGCTTCGGAGCAGGCTTCTTATATTGCACAGTGTTGCAAGTTTGTAGATATACATTCTCCAATGATGTATTCAATGGTGTGTAGTTATCGAACATCGGAGCCCTACGCCGTAGGCCTCGGTTCCGATCTCTCTTTTTATCCTGACCATTGCTGCCTCGCGGCTGGGTCTGTTTGTTCTGTATATTCAACTGAACTTTTTCGGAACTCTCACCGGACTGCTTAACTGCTACATTACTTTGTATTCCTTCAGTTCTAGGCGTCGCATCATCCTGCTTCCTAGACTGTTTCGCGTCCTCTTGCTGTAAGAATTGAGCGGCTTTGGAGTAGAAATGGTCCAACGATGCGGGTGGTTTCCTAGCTAACCAATTTCCAAACTTAGAATCGGGATCGATTCCTTTGGTTAATGCCATCAAGATTGAGTTATCGTTAGGATTACTAATTTCTACACATGCCGCGTGGAATCTTTCCAGATAGCGTCTGAGTGTCTCTCCCTTAGCTTGGGTGATGCTAGATACGGTGTTAACGTCTTTAGGTCTAGCGACATGCATACGGAACTGTTCGACAAATTTCTTAGCCAGTTGATCGAATGAAGAGATAGATCTAGGTGGAAACCTCATAAACCACATTGTTGTGATTCCTCCCAAAGAGATGGGGAAACTTCAACATTTTACTACATCATCAGCCCTTACGGCGCTCATTGACCACTCATATTTCAAAATATGTTGATTGGGATTGGAATTTCCTTCGTACATAGGGAGAGTTGGCATTCTGAATCGTCGAGGAGGATCAACGTATAATATTTCATATGTGAAAGGAGTATGACTACGGGAGATTCCCCAGTCATCATTGGTAAGCCCTTGGCTTTCGCGAATCATCTGACGTATCATGGTTGAAATATCGGGCATAGCCACATTCTGTGCATGTTGAGCTAAGGTGTGGTCGGGTTCCACAGTGCGAGTTTGGACCGGACGTTGTCGACAGCCTATGTCTCGCCTCCTTGGCTCCACATCTTCTGGGACGTATGGTTCAGGAGTACGCCCACGTTGTTGATTATTCGGATCTGACAGATTCCGGGTATCAACCCTTGTTTCTACCGCGGCGGTTGCAGTGCGATTGTCTGTGGTATGTTGTGGAACAGCACCTCCTCGTGACGAGGGCCCGGCCTGGAAGCTAGTTGACGGTCCGACCCTCAATTGTCCAACAATCAAGGCAGGTTGATATCTGGTAGCTTGTGTATGACTCGCGTCCAATCGGGGACGTGTAGATCTGCCATGATAGTCAGATGAAGCAGAACTTTCAATGGACGAGTGGGAAGCATCATCCCTCCTGGTCCTCCTGCGCCTTCGGCGGTTTAATTGATTGGTCAATTCAATATTAGCACGCAACTGTTCGGCCAGCTGTTGCCGACTTTGAGTCAATTCCTGGAGTAATACATGGAACTCTTGTCTGGTTACTGGCTTAGACGGATCTGAGTGAGCAGTGTTGTCTTGATTGGATTGTAGCTGCTGTGTAGGATTCTGTCTATCCCGACCTTCTTGATCAGCAGCCGTAGAGGTAGTTCTTGTACTAACCATCTTAAGTAGTGGGTTCCTTTCCTAGATTTTATGCAAATCTGAATAGAATGGAAGGATTCTGGATTAGAGATCTGGATCTTCCTCTTGGATTTATGCAATCCGGTATCGATGGTAGATCTAAGGAGCAGGAGAAAAAGCTGGTTTTTCTCAGTGAAAGCACCAAAGTGTTTATACCAAAAATGGGCACAACACTCTTCGGAAGTTTTTGAAGAGATAAAAGTGAAGAAAGAAAATTAAAACTGAGGATTATCTAACAAAAACTCCAAATAACAGAAAGTAAATTGCACATAAGACAACAATTTAGAGTGTTCGGCATTTCGCCTACGTCCACTATGAAGTTTGATGATTTTATTGCTCGATACTTGAAGATTACAATTTCTTATAATGTAGTACAGCTGATTTTACTAGCTAAGTCTGAATATAAGGCAACGGTGGTGATTTGGAGTAAATCTAGCAGAGTCTGGGCGCTCTTTAGCTCTTAAAATTGTCCGACCCCTTTTCTTAATGACCAGGGGCTCTATTTATAGGTGTAGGAGGCTGATATTTCGCCTAAATTTCGGGAGACCAGTTCTGGCACGTGAGGGGGCCCACATGCTCGCTTTCATAAAATCCGGGCACACTTTGGGATCGATTCGAAATCCATTCGAATCGATCAAGAAAACATCCAATCGAGCTGAAATTTGGTGTGGACATTCTTCAACATGTATGTAAGCTCTTGTGAAAATTTCATGGCATTTGGACTTGTGGATCTCGAGTTATGATCGATTCAAGATTGTATTTCCGGTTGATATGCTCCGTTCGAATCGATCCTCTTCGAATCGATAGAGTCGAATCGATGGCCTAGTGAGCGAAGGCGTTGACGTGGCGCGTGCTTCCCGGGTTGATTCAGTTTTTGCTCCGAGTTTTACTGGGTCGACTCCACAAATTTCGCCGCTTTGACTTAGCGGGTTCGAAGGAATGGATTCGAAGAAAGGGGAACTCAATGGATTCGAACATGTGTCCCAGCAATGGATTCGAATGACGCATCGCTCGTATCGATAGTGATCTTGTTTCTATCGATACGAAGTCAACATTGCCTGATGGATTCGATGAAAGGCACTTCAATGGATTCGATCATGCCACTCATGCATGGATTCGAAGCAAAGTATCTCGTTGGGTACGAAGTAGGACGTCTGAAGGATTCGAACATGGATTCGGGCGATGGATACGGAGCGGGGTTTGGGTGATCGATACGAAGCTTGACCACCTGATGGATTCGATCAAGGAGGTAACGATCAATTCGGAGCCAACAGGTGTTGATGGATTCGATCATAGGTTTCACCTATGGATTCAAATTAGGGGGATCTCCTTAATCTTGTATCGATCATAAGTTGAGCATACAAACTCGGATCGACTTGAAAATTGGAACATTGGCTTCCCTGGCTTTGCTTGTTATGTCTTGCTAATCGTGGCTTGATCCGGACTCAGACAAAATTCATCGATATCCATGACGAGTGTCTCCTGGTTTTTAGTCAGTCCCTTGGTATCTCGGCCTTGCCAAAAGGCGGGATAACACAGCCTAATCACAGCAGTTTATAAAAAAGGGCAAACAATCAATGCAAACAGTCAAACAGAATCAGAAACAGTATTTTATCCGAGTTTTAAATTTCCTTTATTTCCTTTTAAACTAGAACTGTTGCTTAGTCTATTATCTTTATCTTGCATAGAAATGCTAGTGATTACTTTCACTCACCATACTTATTGTCTAACCCACTCCTCTATTTCTCCTTCCCCCCAATAGGCCAGCAGAGCTGAGTTGATTCAGGTTGATTGGAGATTCATTCCCGGAGTTTTCTCGTTTTAGATGTATTCTTCTACTTTTCATCCTTTTCATTTGGCTTATAATGGATTGGTACTTGTTAGAGGGATTATGATTATTATTGTTACTTTTGCACTCTGATTATGTAAGACTAAGATGTATTTTTCATAAGACACGAGATATTTTGAGTTTTTGAGACATGTCATGTTTTTATGATTTATTATGAAATGAAGATTAATTTTGAATGACGAGTATTATTTAAAATTTTCCGTTGTTTTTACTTATTTGTCTTGTAGATCTTAGTCTTTGTGATGCTTTAGCTATACCTATAACGCACCACATCCTTTGGTGTGCCCTTTTTAGGTATATTAAGGGGTGTGGAGTGTTTCACTTGGTATTAGAGTCTAAGGTTACAGGATTCCTAAAACCTTTTTTTAAAAGTAAAGTATTTTTCAACGGTAACATATCTTCAAACTAAAAGTATTTTTCAGAAAGAAACTCTTATTACAGAAATAGTTTTCAAGTATATAAGAGTTTTTATAAAAATCCCCTCAAAGTCCAGTTCAACCTTCTTTCGAGCCTAAATTTTCTTTTCTTTGCATAGAATGGCGGATGCCCCAAATCTTCAAGAGGGTGTCCAAGCCACTGCCCGGTTCCATAGATACCACCAAGCTACGGCACCAGAGGTGCAAGGGCAAGCACCCAATACAGCACCAGCGGATGGAGATCCCATTAATCCACCTGCAGCAGCCAATTTTTCTAAGCTATGTAAGGACTTCGCTAATCTAGGAGGCAGAACGTTTTCTGGCATGGAAGATTTCGTAGAGGCACAAGCTTGGTTGAGGAATACGGAGCGGATATTTGGACTGTTAGGATTGGAGGACCGATAGAGAATTCAGCTTGCATCTTGGCAGTTGAAGGGAGAAGTTCATTAGTTTGAAGCAAGGGAGTCTTTCAGTGAAAAAGTATATAAATCAGTTTAATGAGTTGTCGCGGTTCGGAATGGAGCTTGTTAATACACCGCATAAGAAGGCCACCAAGTTTGCTAAGGGTTTGAACCAGCCCCTCCAAGGGTTGGCATTGACACATGTACCTATGGGAGCGATGTACAAGTCACTTGTGGAGATGGCTCTCATGTCGGATGTAGCTAAGAAAGAAGAAGTTAAGGAGGTTCCTAAATTAGAAAACTCTAAGAAGCAGTGGTGGAAGAATAAGAAGGATAAGGACAAGAAGAAAGGAGGAGGACCTCAGAAGGGATAGGTCAAGAAGGGCGAGAAATGTCATAGTTGTAGATTGGTTGGGTATTTCATAAAGGACTATAAGAAGGACACGATGAAGGGGAGGTGTTACAACTGTGGGCAGCCTGGTCACCTTAGTAGAGCTTGTCCTCAGAGGACGGGATAGAGAGCAGACGCACCTACAGCGCAAGTACATGCTTTGGATGTAGAACCTTCTAGTAGTGGACCGGATCAAGGTAGGAAAGTCTCTGTAGAAGGTTTGATCTCTATTTCGGATTTTCCTATTAGAACTCTTTTTGACTCCGAAACATCGCATTCTTTCATTTCTAATTCCTTAGTTGATTGTTTGCACTTAGATATTTCTCTAGTTGTAGACCCTATAGTTGTTTCAAATCCCACAAGAGGATCGGCACATTTATCCATGATTTGTAGGGGTTTGAAAACTTTTATACTAGGCGTAGAGTTTGATTGTGATGCCTATGTACTGGGATTTTCGGGATATGGGATGATTTTGGGGATGAACTGGTTATCCAATTATGGTGCGATATTGGACTGCAAGAGGAGAGTCGTTAGGCTAGAGACATGTAGCGGGTTGACTCTCGAGGTTTCTTGCGACCCACAGGGGTCAGTCATGTTGAGCTTCCTTTATTCCCTAGATTCATCACTAGGAGAGTTAGATTCAGTTCCAGTTGTTAGAGATTTCCCAGATGTTTTTAAGGAGGTTAGGGGACTACCCCCTAAGAGAGAGATCGACTTTAGGATCTATTTGAATGACAATGCTAAGCCAGTGGCATTGTCCGTGAGACACATGGATCCTAGGGAGAGGAAGGAGTTAAGTATGCAAATTGGTGAGCTATTGGAGAAAGGTTCCATCAGACAGAGCATATCTGAGTGGGGAGCGCCAGTCATCTTCGCTACAAAGGCAGATGGTTCCCTTTGACTTTGCATAGACTATAGAGAGTTGAATAAGCTCACGAAGAAGAACCGTTACCCACTTCCTAGGATAGATGATCATTTCGATCAGTTAGTTGGCTCTTCGGTATTTTCTCAGCTTGACTTAGCCACTGGATTTCATCAGCTTAGGGTCGTTGAGATAGCATCGATAAGATAGCATTTAGGACACCCGATGGATTCTTTAAGTGGTTGGTTATGCCATTTGGGCTGACCAACGCCCCAGTCTATTTTGTAGATTTGATGAGCCGTGTTTTTCGAGATGTCCTAAATAAGTTCGTTGTAGTGTTTGTGGACGACATTCTAGTGTTTTCCAAGAGTATGGAAGAGCATGCTATTCATCTTGAGGAGGTTCTTTGCACACTTCATGTTCATCGGTTGAAAGCAAAGTACTAGAAGTGTCACTTTTGGCATTAGGAGGTGCGTTTCTTGGGGCATGTAGTCTCAAGAGAGGGTTTAGCTGTGGATCCTGCTAAGATAGTAGCAGTACAGGATTGGAAGGCCCCTAAGAACGCTACCGAAATTAGAGGCTTCCTAGGTTTAGCTGGTTATTATAGGAAGTTTATCGGAGATTTTGCTAAGATTTCAGCATTTGAGGTTAAGCCTACCCTCATAGATCATATTGGCTCAAGGCAGCGAGAGGATTTAGAGCTTGTGGATATTCTGGATAAGATTAGCAGAGGAGAGGTCTCTAGACATCTCCAATGCTATTCCATCGATAGTAAAGGGTGGCTAAGGAAAGATGGAAGACTTTGTATCCCCCGCACTGGTGATTTGATGAGAGCAGTTCTAGCAGAGGCACACCATTCTCGGATGACTATTCATCCAGGCGGTGATAAGATGTATAGGTACATGAAGAGAGTGTTTTATTAGAGTGGCATAAAGAAGGACGTAGCAGAGTTTGTGGCTAAGTGTCTTGTATGCCAAAGAGTTAAGGCGGAGCGGTAGAGGCCCGGTAGATTACTTCAACCATTGGATGTACCCGAATGGTAGTGGGATAGTGTTTCGATGGACTTCATAGATGGTTTACCCTGATCTAGGAAGGGGAATACAAGTATTTGGGCGATTGTAGATCTTTTGACTAAGAGCTCCCACTTCATTCTGGTCAAGAGTAAGAGGACAGCACCTTATTCGGCATCTATATACGTTTGTGAGATAGTCCGACTCCATGGAGTTCCCTCTAGCATAGTGAGCGACAGAGACCCCATCTTTACTAGCGAATTTTGGAGGAGCTTGCAAGAGGCTTTACGGACATATATTAGATTGAGCACAGCCTATCATCCTCAGACGGATGGACAAACGGAGAGAGTTAATAGAGTTCTTGAGGATTTGTTGAGGATATGCATTCTTGATTTTGGAGGAACTTGGGAGGAGCACCTTCCTTTAGTGGAATTTGCATATAATAATAGTTTTCAAGCTAGCATTGGAATGGCACCTTTTTAAGCCCTTTATGGAAGACCTTGCAAGTCGCCTTCGTGTTGGTTAGAGTGTACAGAAAGATTGCTACTTGGTCCCGACATGATTAGAGAGACTTCGGAAAAGATTAATTTGATTAGAAGAAGAATGAAGACGGCCCAAGGTAGATAGAAATCCTATGCAGATAAGCGGAAAAACGATATTGAGTTCGAGGTAGGAGATTTGGTTTTTATTAAGGTGTCTCCGCTAAAAAGGGTGTTGAGGTTTGGATCAAGTGGGAAACTTGCTCCCAGATTCGTAGGACCGTTCCCCATTATGGAAAGATAGGGAATATGGCGTATCAGATAAAGCTACTTGAGAGGCTCGTAGGAGTTCACGACGTTTTTCATGTTTCGCACTTGAGAAAGTGCTTGCACGATTCAGCAGAGGTAGTATAACCTAGTCAACTTGAGGAAGTTGAAATGGAGAGAGAAGCATCGGTTTGTCGCATTTCTACCAAGATCGTTGGACATGATATCAAGAAGCTTAGGAATAAGGAAGTCCCTTTGGTTAAGGTGCAGTAGGGAGATAGTATTGAGGACGCTACATGGGAGGCTGAGGAGAAAATACGTATCTCATATCTGCATCTCTTCGACGGTACATTTTGAATTTCCTATTTCCGTCTTTAGCTTTGAATAGGTTCTTTCCTTTAGTATCCTTTGGGAGGGTAGATCTTAGGATTTAACCTATGGGTGGTAGGACTAAATGTAAACATGTTACTAGAACATGTTATGTATGATGGACGCTAGTGGTTGCAAGTGTTTGCTAGTGGATGCTAATGGACGCATATACACACTCTAGGCAATATTTTCTCCTAGGGATCGGCCTAACTAGGTCACTAAAGCATATGCATATGGATGTGTGTGCACTTGCATTTTTATTTTATTTCATGGTTGCTATAAATGAGTGATTAAAATATGATTGTTACATTTGGATGATGAGTGTAGCACGCATATAGAACTATCAGTTGTCATTAGGGAATTTGCATTCATTTGGATACATGGCATGGACATGATTGTATAAAAGGAGGTCGACTGAATCAGTAGACCGCATAATCTTTTGCATTAGTTAGGGACATTGACACTACACTATTGCATATACCATAAATTGCATTAGAAAGCTAAAGGAAAATGGATGTAATGGATGATGGTTGAAGAATTTGGATGAAAATATATTTTTCATTCTTCTGTCCTTGGAGATTTCGGGGACGAAATCCCTTAAGGAGTGGACAATGTAACAACCCAAAATTTAAGTTATAATAATTAATTAATGAATTAATTAAATAATAAAATAAGTTTGTGAAATTGTCAAAATCGAGCTAGGGGAGTTGCACCATTGGGTCCATGGCGATTTTCTGATCAATTTCCATATATAACTTGTCGAAATCCAAGTCAGTGTGGAGAAGATACGAGAGAAACAAGAAATCAACTAAAACGAAAAAAAATTGCAAGGCATGGTCGACCCATGCCAATGGTCAGGTCGACCCACGTTATACATAGGTCGACCTTAGGGTCGACCCCCATAGAAGCTTGGTCGACCCGCCTTAGTCAATGAACGTAGATTTGCCCAGATCGAAGCGTATACGTCATAACTTGATTTTTCTCAAATATTGTGCGTTCGTGCTTCCATCCGTTGGTTCCTAGAGAACCTATGACGTGGTTGCACCAGATTTAATCTTCAAATCCAACGGCTTGAGATCCCTAAGCTACACTATAAATAGGACCCTAGGCCTAGCTATTTTTCTCATTTAGATTTTCTCGCAATTGGGTTCATTGCCTGAGGCTGAACCCTAAATAGAAAAAATTTCTAGAGAGAAGATCTTTTTGATAAAAATATTCTTCGCCCTAGAAGTGGATCCAAAAAAGCCAAGGATTAGAGCTAGGGATCACAGGTGAGTGTTTTGTAATTATATTAGATTTTTAAGTAATTTAAAATAATAGGGTTCTCAATAGTTGTAGTTTTTCTACAATTTTGAGACAGTTTTATATAAGTTATTTACAGTTAGTTTTTAAGTAAATTTCAGAATTTCTTTCAGTCTATTTTTATTCAGCTATTTTATTCAGTTTTTTACAGTTATTTACATCTGTTTTAAGTTGGAATTTAGCCTGTAAATGTTAGTTTCTTTTTATAGAGATTTAATATCTTTTTACGGGAATGAATTAAAAAGACAAGAATTCGCTAATATGGATTAAAATAGGAAAAAATACTAAATTTACAGAAATCAGATGTAAGATAAGAAAAACTGAAATAAAATAGAGATGGACTGAAATAGGAAAATTAAAGATATTTCAAGCATAATTATAACAAGTGGTTAGAATTAAAGAGAAAATAGAAGAATAATAGTTGCAAGAACAATTATAACACGGGTTATCATTAGAAAGAAAGAAATAACAGAAGAGGCTTATTTTAAAACTTAGATCTTGTTAATAAGCAAATATAGCAGAAATAACAGAAGAGGCTTATTTTGAAACTTAGATCTTGTTAATAAGCAAATGTAGTAGAAATAACAGAAGAGGCTTATTCTAAAACTTAGATCTTGTTAATAAGCAAATATAGCAGAAATAACAGAAGAGGCTTATTTTAAAACTTAGATCTTGTTAATAAGCAAATATAGCATAGATAACAGAAGAGGCTTATTTTAAAACTTAGATCTTGAACTAAGTTAATAAGCAAACATAGAAGTAGGGCCCGTACCGGCAGCATTCTCTTTCAGTCAGGAACTGATGGTCTCACAATAGTTAGGTGAGGCTGAGACACGCTTATGCTGATTAGGGTAAACAAGTGGCCAATAGATAGAGACTCAAATCTGGGACTCAAATACCGGCGATGACCAAGCGTGCGGCATCGATTAGGGTAAATAATTTGCTACTGCGTTCCAAGCGCTAAGAGAAGTCTTTTGTTGTGGGACCAACAGGATTAGACCAGCTCACAGTGGCACAACAGAGATAGAACAGGCCGATCAAAGGGTAGAATTAGGATTTTAGCCTAATCAAGATAACAGTTGAGATAGGATTAGTGTTTCAGCCTAATCACATAAGTTTAAAGAAAAGGGCAAACAATCAAAGCAAACAGTCAAACAGAATCGGAAACAGTATTTTATCAGATTTTTATCTTTCCTTTATTTACTTTTAAACTAGAACTATTGCTTAGTCTATTATCTTTATCTTGCTTAGAAATGCTAGTGACTATTTTCACTCAGCAGACTTATTGTCTGACCCACTCGTATATTTCCCATTTTCCCCCCAATAGGCCACCAGAGTTGAGTTGATTCAGGTTGCTTGGAGATTCATTCCCAGAGTTTTCTCGTTTCAGATGTATTCTTCTACTTTTCATCCTTTTTATTTGGCTTATGATGGATTGGTACTTGTGAGAGGGATAACGATTATTATTGTTACTTTTGCACTCTGATTATGTAAGACTAAGATGTATTTTTCATAAGACATGAGATATTTTGAGTTTTTGTGACATGTCATGTTTTTATGATTTATTTCGAAATGAAGTTTAATTTTGAATGATAAGTATTATTTAAACGTTTCCGCTGTTTTTACTTATTTGTCTTGTGGATCTTAGTCTCTATGATGCTTTAGCTATATCTATAACGCACCACATCCTTTGGTGTGCCCTTTTTGGTATATTAAGGGGTGTGGGGTGTTTCACTAATTATAATTAGGAAACTTCTATAATATAATTAAGAAAAGTAAGTAAGGGAAAAAAGTCAAAAAGTAAACATCAAATCAAATCACATCAAAATCAAAACAAATCTTCACTTTAATCCACTTTTCGATCCAAATACATTCCTTAATTATTAAGTAAAAATAAATAAAGTTGTGAAGTGAAAGGTGGTGGTAAGTGTTAAAAAGGTAAGTTTACTAAAAGGTTTAAGTAAGGTCATTTTGGTCATTTCAAGTTATAATATTTTATTCTAAAACTTTTCATATAAATACCACCTTCCATTCTTTTATTTCTTCACATCTTCTTCTCTCTCTTTTCTAAAGCTTTCTTCTTCTTCCTTAGAATTTTAATGGCTTCTTCTCTTCTCTTCCCTTAATAACTTTCTTTAAAACATATGAAATCAATTCCAAACTCCACCAAACTTTATCAAAGACCTAAGAATATCATTTAAACATGGTTTAGCACCTAAAAAGTTGAAGAATGATGGAGTATGGAGAAATATCCCCTTGGCCGTGAGCATTGGAGAGGTGATGATGGCCATGAGCTTTGTGACGGAAGAGGATGGTTTTGGACAATGTTTTGATGGAGTACAAAATGTTAGAAGAAGTGTTGTTATAATGAATATTGGTAGGAAGTAAAACGATTTGGTTAATGGTGAGTGAACTTTTATCTCTTTTAAATCATATTTATTGTTATGCTATGATGATCATGTTTATACCCCTACGATGTTGTGCTAGTTTACATCGTTTAGTTGTTAATATGAATGTTTGGATGTTATATGGATGAGTTGGTTGAATGGGTGAATTGTTGATGATAACTTTATTGACATCTTAGCTAAATTGGTTGTGTTCACTTATTGAAATGATTAACCATTCCTATGTTGAGTAAGACCATTTTTTTTATGTGGTATATTTGGAATAATAAGTCTCTTTTCAAATTACTATAGAAAAGAAATTCAATTTGGAAGAAAATAGAATTGATTTGGAAATCCAAAAGTTTCAAAAAAAAATAGTTGAAATTATTTTGGAAGTGGATGTTAATATTTGAGATTTTAAAGATAATAAATTTTAAAAGTTTAAAGTTTCAAAAATAATTAGTATATGGTTTAAAAGTTTAAAAGATAGCCATTTTAATATTATAATAATATAATATGAGTTTTTTTGAAATGAGTGAAAAATAGATATTAAAAAAATAAAAATGATAAATTATTGATTTTAAATAATTTATAAATTGTTTATAAGAAAAATAAAAACTTATTTGGAAATGTCACGACAAATATTGAAAAACAAGTCAAAATTAGGCGCGTCGCGTAAAGGTAGTTCGCGATTTCGCGTCAGAAATGCTAAATGAATGTGCACAATAGAAACGGAGTCAAAAATCTTTGAAATAAGAATTTTCATGATTCTTATAACCATTGTTTTCAAATGGAAAAGAAAAAACAAGATTTCATCTTGTAGATTTTAAAGATGTCCAAATCAAGTTTTTAGAAAAATCGCGCTTTTGAAGTTAAGTGACCAAAGTGTAAAATTCTTTAAAATGAATATTTTTTAAATGGTTAAAAATATGAAATAAAATTGATGAATATGTTAAAATGTTTAGGAAAATATTTGAGTTATAAATATGGATTTTAAAATGGTAGAAAAGTTGTTTAAATCAAATAAGCTTTTTCGCAGCACTTTTCTACAGCAGTTTTACTAAACTTTAGAGATGAAGATTTAGACTTAACTATTCTTTCCCAAACCTTTTATAAATGTCTTTAAATAAATAATTTAATATTTTAAAGATGATTTGGAATTTTTAATAAGAGTTTAAATGAATGGTTAAGAGGAGTTGTTTTTAACACTTAAACAATATAAAATCATTTCCTTGAATGTAATAATAAACTGAGTATGCGGACACGACTAGTACATTGGTCCCACCTGTGAGATCTAGAAAGTTAAACAAGATGTGTAACTAAGGTTAGAAATGGAGCAACCAGTGCCCTAAACTTACCGGGCCTCTGTTTTCTTTTTCTAGGCGAGGGGTGGAATAGATCGAAGGGAAAGCCCGGATGCTCTAAATGAAAAGATCATATTTAAGTTTTTCCCAAAATAAAAATGGTTAAACAAGGTTCTCGGTAATATAAAGAATGTTCTAGTCAAACTCTGTATTAAGTAATGAGGATGGAAGTCTGTACTATCCGTGTAAATTCAAAAGGTGATTTCTACCATTATTCCATAAATAGTACGAGTTGAATATGGAAATTAATCTAGGTAAAATTTTTCTAATCTTTTACTTAACATAAATGGTTTTGGGTTTACAGTAAACGATGTCTTAAAGAACGTTGTTTTTGACCTAATTAAGACATGTTTTCGATAGATGGAATTTATTTGATTAGAAAGTAAATAACGTGAAGATTTCCAAAGTTAAAAGGATTTTGATTTATCGGTAAAAGGTTAAAATGAAAAGAGGCTTAACAAATCATGTATATGCATGTTCACATTTTTATAGATGATTGGATTTCGAAGAGACTAAAATCGGATCTGGGAAATTCCTATCCGAAAACCACTTGGAACCAATTTACGTTTCGAAGTAAAACATGTTGAAGATAAGATCATTGAAGATGAGGATATTCATGATGTAGGGCTACTTGCCAGAAGACTCTCGGGGAAATTTACCATATCATATATATTGGCAGTAGTGCTCCGTTATAAAAATCTTCAAATTGCAAGGACTAATCGCAACTGATCCTAGGGGTGATTCCCAAAACAGGATGCGGTAGGAGGAGTGCCTTCGGTTTTGTTCAGTCCCAGAACGAACTTGTATGGATGAATGTCTGACGTTGCATTTTAAAATCACATTAATGGAACTCTATAAACGTATCGTCTAATTGGTGGCGGAGAAGGCAACTTCTCTTAGCTTAACACCCTTTCCTAAGATGTATGAGCTCATGAGTTATAAGTTTATAGAAATCAGTTCTGTGATTATGGAATGGCAATGTGGCATTCAAAGAAGAAGGATGTTGTGCTATGTGTAAAGGTAATCGTTACCTCAAGCCTCACATCCGGAAATGACCCAAACATGGTAGATGCGGCAGGGCTATGTGGTTCGCAACCATTAGGGTATGATCATCCCTTCTAGATATATTTCTATCCTCTATGACGTTCGGGTTTTAATTAATGTGGTGTATGGTAAACGAGCACTCGGATAGGTCAGTAACGACAGGGGTGATGACATATTCGGTACTATCAAGGAAGAGGTAGGCCGGTCTTGTGTTGGTAGTGGACCATCAGTTGGGCCTCGGTACATTCCTCTGGAGATATACTATTGGAAGGTAGTTCCTTCACCTTGTCATTTGTATAGAAATCCTTTCTCCAATAAGTGCCTTCCATTTTGTTTGTAGAACCCACTTTGTGGCTAGTATGCTGGAATTTGATCAATGTAACAATTTCGGCTAAGATTAATAAGTTTACTTGCAAACATTTTCAAAGAATGTCATTAAAAATAATATCAAATGTTTTGATAGAAATGTTTTAGTTATCATAAGGCAAAAACTCGTCCGTGTTTAGGTGCGGCATGGTCTTATGAGGTACTCTTTCTTTTCAAAAGGTTTTTGTCACAAATCTCTAATCTATGACACTATTATGCATTAATTAAGTTTCTCATGCTGGTTTGCCAGACTGATCCGGGTATTATTATACTCGGGTCAGAATCGATTAGTTTTAGGATTAGTTGAAGATGCTTGGAGTTTCCAGAAGAGAGCTGGAGATCTTCATCAACGTATGAACGTATTCTATTTCTACTGCATTTGTTTGATGTTTTTCAGCAATTGTAAGGATAGGTATGATAACTCTCCAAGCTGAATGTAGGATAGACATTGATATGTATATTTTTAAAATTTTCCGCTGTAAAGATTATTGTTCAATAATATATGTTATTCCATTCGATTGAGATTCTGTTGTCTATTTTTCTTTCTTACCTTTAAAGATCCATCTTTTCGTTCAATTTGGGTTGGACATGTGCGGTTTATTGTCGACTCAATGGGTACGGAAATTTGGGCCTTTACATAACATGTTTATTATTTAGTTGTTAATATTTAAAATGAATATGCTTATATTTTTTGTTCTTTAGCGTTCTGTAATTTAATTGTAATTGAATGAATATGCCTAATAGTGACAATTAATTCATTTAATTAGCATCAAAAAAATTTAATTTGACAATTAATGTGTAATTAATCCTCTAATAAAAAATAAAAAAAAAAGAAATTTATTAGAATACACTCTTTTGATTAAAATATAATACATCAATGAATATATATTTCTATGTACAATTTATATATATTTGTAACAATAAATATATTAAATTTTATAATTTTATGTATGTGAAATCATTGTAAATGATTTTATAATCTACAAATTAGGATGAGTTTTATATAATTATTTATTTCCTTTTATTATTTTAGTGTAGAATGAATTTAATACAACATTAATAAACTTAAATTGTTGAAAGAATTAATTAACTATGCTTTCAGTTTTAAGAATAATATTAGTAATTTTTTTAAATGCTTTAAGTTTTTAAAACTCTTACTTCTAACTTTATTCAATTTTAAAACTATGGAAAAGTACACTTGGGTTTTTTTATAAAATAATGTATAAATATTAGAGAAGTTATGTAATTTGGTTCATTTAAATTTTTACATGTTTGTTATTTCGGACGAATGTAATTATTGATATATTATTAGTGATTTCAGGAAAAGTTTCACCGTGATATATATTTTGATAATTTTTCATTTATAATTTTTAGTTAATTTTATGTAATTGAATTCCCAAATTAGAGGCAATTAATTCATTTAACTAGCATTAAGGATAACTTATTGAATAATTAATTTGTAATCAATTCTCTAACTTAATTTGGAATCCAACATATCATAAATACTTGTTGTAAATTATTCTAAATTAATTTGAATTAGAAAATATCTTTAACATAATTCACTTTTGCTCTTAGTTCCATATGAAACTAACTACAAATTCATTCTCACATGGTATTTGCTCACATATTAATATATGGGATCTTGTAGGTGGTGTGATATTCTTTAACACTTTAGTCATTCTTGTTTTCATTAGTTGCTCACAAACTAAATTTTATTTTATGTTATAGATGTACTTTCTCAAAATGCACCAATGTCGAATTGATGACACTTCCTTTCTTAAACTACTTTTAAACCATCAGAAAATATTCTTATTTCAAAACTATATATTTATTAGAAAATATACAAAATTTACCTAATATGTTTTTTTAGTTTAATTGACAGTTGCTATTATAGAAGGGTGACCACTTCAAATTTTACGTTAT
This sequence comes from Allium fistulosum, assembly GCA_030737815.1. Lineage (NCBI taxonomy): Eukaryota > Viridiplantae > Streptophyta > Magnoliopsida > Asparagales > Amaryllidaceae > Allium > Allium fistulosum. The sequence goes on along the minus strand of CM060908.1, from coordinate 835,486,925 downwards.
AAAATTGAGCATAAATATGAATCTCAGTAGAACTATTTTCTTAATGGTTGAATCCTAAACACGGTTGGTTGTATATAATGAATGAATGAAATGTTCTTTCATTTTTCTTCTAATATTTCGGTTCATGTATTGTATGTGTTGGAACTGGACCAACAGCGGAAGATATGGGTTAATTTCATAAAAAATTCACTTATTGGATCTATATTGGGCTAATGAAGTCTAATTTATTTAGTTCTAAATTTAATTTAAATAAAATCTTTTATTTTATTTAGATTTATAAATAATAAATTGCATTTTATTTTATTTATGTTTAATTAAATATAATTGCACACATATATATCTTATACATATATGTTTGTGTGCACGTGTGTAACATAACAATCCGTGTGCAAGGTATAACATGCCCGTATATAAATGTTAGGATTTGCATCGTAACAGACATATTAGCTCATCTTATATGTACTGTTTGTTTTCCAAATATATGTATGTATGTATATAAATTTGTTATTTAAATAATTATTAAAATAATATAAATGTTTACTTATATATATAATATATACGATTATGTGTGTGTGTGTGTGTACGTACGTACGTATGTGTGTGTGTGTATAAGTATATGTATATGTATATGTGTATGTGTGTATGTATATGCATATGTGTATATCATTTTCAAAAAAAGTATATATTAAATTAGATATTAATTAGATAAATGATTATATAAATATATACATATATAACATATATGTACATAATATACAAAGTTGTATTTTTTTTATTAATACAATATACACGCATATTTTACAGTGAGAAAATTATATTTATATATATATATATGCATATCTTTGTGTGTGTATGTGTCTGTATATAATTATATTTTAAGATCTATAGCATTTATAAATATGTATATTTAAATGTGTATATACGCATATGTTTATAAAATTATATCAATTATGAAAATTAAATAGAGTTAAATAATTTTATAGCATTCTAGATCCAATACACAGCACATAAAATATTTCATTACAATTTTATATTATTAAATTATATATATATATATATATATATTAGTCGTAAAATAATAAAATAATGTTAAAATTATTTTCTTGACATATTTTTCACATTTTAAAGTTTTTGAAATTCAAATATGATATTATAAATTTATAGAAAAATTTCTATAATTTTCTAAGTCAAAATTATACTTTTTATTATTTAATTAATATCGGCTGCATGATTAAATGATTTTTTATAAATAATAATATTGATTTTTAAATTCTGGGATTGTAACGACCTGTATTTTTTGATAATTAAAAATATTAAATTAAATAAGATTTCGGAATTTAATATTGGAAGAAATTAAAAAAATTTGATTTATTAATGTGAAAAAATAACTAGAATATAATTTAATAATGTTGATTTAATTTAATTGATAACTATTTTAATGTAATTTAAATCAATCGAAATAATTGTAAAGTTAAATTTGGTTATAATTGTAAATAAGGAATAAATTAAATGTTGGATTTAATATTGAAATTATATGTTATAATTAGAATAGGTTTATTAAGGAATATGAAATCAATTAATTAGTATGTGAATTTATTAGCTTTGTTTGTAAACAATAAACATAGAAATGTGTTTGAATTATTAATGTGTAATAATTGTTTAATTATCATTTCATTATTTAATCCGTTGAAATTAATTTGGAAATCGATGTGAATTAATATGATTAAATACTGTAGTTAATATGAGTTAAGATGAAATTGTAGAATATGAATGTAATAAATGTAAACTAATGTTAATTATATTCTTAGGGGTAATAGTTAATTCAATAATAAGAGTTAGAATCAAATTAAAAGAATCTAATTGAAATTAAAATATAATTAACTAAAATTTTATTATAATTGCAATTGAACTCTAAAATTTATGTAATATTTAAATAGTGGATTTAACATGGAAATTTTATTTTAATAGGTTATTAATTTCTGTGTGATCAGAAATGATGAAAATTATTAACTATTAAATTTGAATATATAAGTGATTAAGCCAATAATATTTTATTTAATTAACATGAAAATGGCTATTGTGGCCATTGTCTTGGATTTCGACGAAACCAGTTTTATCGGATCCGTAACAGTGAATTATTGTAGGATTTAAAGTTCCGTAGCGATCGGACTTATCGTTTAATTGTGCGACCTCGAAACGCATAGACATCAATTTATAGAATTTAAATGAATACAATCTAATTTTGAAAGCTAACTTCTATATACAATAGAATTTGAATTTGAAACTAGTTTCATTGAGTTTAAAAATATTGAAAACATATATTTCGATATATTGGATGACCCATTTTCATTTCGGAAATGAAACGGGCTTTTCGGGTCATCGTTGTCATCGACCCAATTCGATTTGTCCATTCATTCTTACCTAGCTTTGTCCATATCAATAGATTTATTTTCTGAAACCCTAGCAGCCTTTTATTATTGTCTGTATGTACATTCCTTCTCATCTCCTCTTCCTAATGGCAGAAACCTAATTCCCAAATTACAAACCCTAATTCCAATTTCAAAAATTTAATTTCGAAATTCAAACTCCTCAAACCATAGCAAATTATATATCGTTGGAAAGCTCTCGATGAGCGCAATCTATTTCAGAAATTCATTTTTCGATTCGAATCATGGTTTGGTCAGAAATCGACGACCTTTCTCAGCCGTCTGTTGTTAGGGTTTCACGACCGATGGTGGATCGTCGACCAATCGACGATCGGAGGGCACAGTATTGTAGAGGGTGTCGAGCAGCGTTTATCCATACGGTCACTTTGGCCCACAGGCGATCGTTTTCACCAGAATTGATGTTTTTGGTCGAAGGTGGCTCACGGCGGCGGTGCTCCATAGCTTGATCGGAGGCGGCGCCTGTGTGGGCCTAGGGGCGACAGACCTAGGGGAGTTCAGAGGTGGTGGTCGATCAGGGCGAAGCGGCCTGAGGTGGCGGCATTTGGTTCGTATAGGTGGCAACTTCTTGCGATGCTGGGTGATCGAGATCGTGAGCACGAGTTAGGGTTTGCTGAGTGACATGGTAAATTACTATATTGCCCTCCATATTATTTTAATTTTTATTTAATTTTTCAAACTTCTAACTATCATAACTTGTTCATACGAGCTCGGATTCATACGCGGTTTTCTCCATTGCGATCGAATTGAAATTCCGGACCGCATGAAACTAGTTTGGTCAAATTTTGAGATTGTTAGATTTTCGGATTTTAATTGGATTTTAAATTGACGAAAAATCAAAGGTGAGTGATTTAACCCACTCGCAACTACTAAACCATCCTCTGTTAGTTAAATTAAATTTATGATGTGATTAGAAATTTATTGATTGCTGTTTGGTATGTTAATTTTTCATTCCAATTTAATTTGAATTTATATTAAATTTAATTGCCATTTAAATTAATATTGAAATTTAATTTCCAGTTAAATACCTGATAATGATAACCAGTTTATTTGTTGTGATTTATTTTATATGTCGTTATCACATTGCAAGTTCCCTTAGTTGTCGTTAGGAAAATCACTATGAATTGAAATGATACATACCCGAAGGGTCTTATAGATTAGGAAATAAATCGTTATGGGTTGAAATGATAAACCCGAGCGATTTTATGGAATTTTAATTTTACTCAGGATTGCAGGTTGAAACGATATATACCCATAAATTTAAATTTATTGCGGGTTGAAACGATATATATCCGCATCACTTGACCATAGGGTAGAAAATTATATACGGACACTGGATTAGTTAAATTAACTGATTTTAAATCCTTAAATTTTGAATCCAGTTAAATGATGTTATGAAATAAAAATTTGATTTATATGAACTGAATTATTTTGAAAATCCAAGCTTTAAATGTTGAAGTTGAAATTGGTTTAAATGAATTGTTTAAAGAATTTAAATTGAAATCTTGAAGTTGAATTTTAAGGTATAAATGGAATTTATCAAAATTGAGTTATTGTAAACGTTGAATATTTAAACTTTGAAACCTATTGGATTTAAAGTGGTTTAAATTTGTAGTTCAAACATGGATTTGAAATCGATATAAATTGAAATGGTTTTTAATGAGAATTTGAATCGAAACCTTTAGTCTTTTTGAATTGAAATCGTTGAACTGAGATTGATTTAAATTGAATTTTGGAACTAAAGCTGATTCGAATTGATTTGTGAAATTAGAAGAAATAATTCTAATTTGAAACTATTTTTGATATAAACTCTTTTAATATACAAACTCTTTTAACATATAAACTATTTTCCTCATATAAACCATTTTAATATATTAATAATTTTAAATACATTAACTATTTTTAATATATAACCTATTTTAATATATAAACTATTTCTAATACATAAACTATTTTAATCTATAACCTATTTTTAAATTATAAGCTATTTTAATATATATATTATTCTAAATTTATAAACAACTTTTAATATATATATATTAAAATATAATCTATTTTAATATATAAACTATTTCTAATACATAAACTATTTTAATTTATAACCTATTTTTAAAATATAAACTATTTTTAATGTATAACCATTCCAATATATAAACTACCTTCAATATTCAAACTGTTTAAAGCTGGAACTGTTATGATTTAGATTTATTTGATTTAAATGCAAATTTTTGATATGATGGATTAACCTATTTTATGGTTATGATTTTGAAAATGAATATGATTTAAAATGGATAATGATTTCGAAAGTGAATATGATATCGAAAGTGATATGATTTTGAAGTGAATATGATATTTTGATATCAATTATGAATCGATTTTGGAAATGTAAAAGAACCAACCGGTGTGAAATAAGCATTTGGTTGTTAAAGAGACCAGGATCGGATATTGTCACACTCTCTACCAATACCGAAAACAAACTTTAACAACTGTGTACGTGGTGGAGAATCCAGAATGAAGTAGGATGGTTTGGCGAACGCTACTATATGAGGTATGAATGCAGCCCTGACCCCTTCGGGTCAGCTTGATATGACTAAAATAGGAGCTATACCTGGGCCAAGTGAGGTCGCTCCTCCGATCGGACATGCTTCTTCGATACCATATCTGTTACTTTGTGATTGATTTGATGGCCACCCTCGATTTGACTATGGGAGTGAATTCCGAGGTGGGTGGTAGTAGCTGCTAAGCGTTACCACCAGCATGGGTCTGCAAACGGTAGTATCCTACCATGGGCATTGCCTTGTGTGCCTTGTCATATGCCTTATCGAGCCCACTACAAGTTGGGTTTGTGTTGTATCTATGGAGTGCTCCTTGATAGCCCACCGGTTTGGTGGAGTTTACAGTACTGTATAGACTACATCATTTATAAAAATGTGTTAAGGGGGATATGGGTAACGCCTTAACGCCATTTTAATATTTTACTTTACTGATGGACATTATATATATAGCATATATTACTACCTAGTAAATAGTTTAATGGATCCTTAGGAGATGGAATCCCGAACATCTCTTAAGTTATTGCATGCACGTTAGACATTGGATAGGAGATGTAAAATCCTGTAAACATCTCTGAAGCCGTTACACTCATATTTATTTATTGTTAATGTAACTTACATAAGATCTTTTAGTTCTGACTCGAGTGTTTTGTCTTTTTATTATGCTCGGGTCAGCCTGAGCATTTCAACGTTGAAGACCTTATTTATAGAGGACGAAGATGAAGATATAGTATATTATTACTATTTATTTAATCCACTACATCATGTTGTTCCACTGCATTATTTATTCATTCCTGTTGTATGTATAACTTGATTTGTATTGTAAAAGTGTAATCAAATGTTATTTGTAAAACAATTTCATGAACTGTTTATTTGATTATTATATTTTGTCATTTCGCTATGAGATTCTGCATATTGTTTTCCTTTCTTTTCTCCTACTTTCTTATTTACCTCATTAACAATCCTCCCTTTTGAATGGTTTGAGTTGACATATTGGTTTATTTTCGATTTAAACCGTCCAAAAAGGTGGGTCGTTATAGGGATTTTTGTCGAGAGATAATATGGCGATGAAGAAATTTTATAAATTTTAAAATATAATTTTGGAAACATATGTTATTTTGTAAGAATTATTCAACTTATATTTTAATTTAAATAATATTGGAAATAGAAAATAATTATTAAAAAATAATTTTCTGTTACATAAAATTATAACTAGTATAAATTTGCATATTTAAAATATAACATCAATTTTTAACATGATATGACGGCACAATTAATTATAAGTCATATAATTCATGTAATATGATGTATTAATATAAGTATAACTAATTAATTAAATGATAAAAATTAAAATAAATTTATTTCATTGTGTATACATCTGATCTATATAAAAATATGTTTTTTTATTATACATATATATATACCTATTCAATATGTGACAACATTCATACATATATGAATCTCACCAAACTAACAATATAATTATAATATATATTAACAAGCAATAGAATATTATATATAAACTATACGTCATATGAAATAATAAAACCATACGTGCAACAATCCATATTTTTAGGCTTCACTAAATATTTAAATTTTGGATATTTAAATATTTTTTTTTTTTATTTTATTGATGAGCTGAAAACTCGATTTTCACAGACAGATTTTTTTCAGACTCGGGATTGTATCCATTGGTTCTGGATGGTCTGAACGAGCCAGAGTGAGTATAAGTATTGATATGTTTCGACTGTTTGGTTTTGAGTTAGAAGGTCAAGTTCGGTCGTAAATCGAGCAACTCGAAAAGCTAACTATAACGACCCTAAGTATGAGTAACGATATTTAGCACATTTATTTAGTTAAATTAAATAAAATAATGTAATGGTTAGGGGATTGAGAGTTGTGATTAGTAAGGGTAGCCGTGCCATATAATAAATGAGCTAACATGAATTAAAATAGATAAGGGAAATAGGTGAAGGCAAAATAAGAATAGATACATTCTTATACCCTAAACCCTTAGGCCATTCATTTTACACATTCATTTCATTATCAAAAATTAAAAATAGAGGTCGGCCACCATTAAGCAAGAACAAGAGGAAGATAAGCCAAAGGAAGAAGTTAAATCAACATTAATCCATTCTCAAATCTCAACTCCTTAATCTCAAGCTAAAGGTGAATGATAACTACATCTCATGTTTTTAAATTGATTTCGGTTTTAGATTAAATCCAACCTATCTTGCTAGGTTTTGCCATGTTTTGATTGTTAAAATTGGATATATGTGTTTGTTGATGATTTATGCTAATTGATATAGATTTTATGATATGTTTTGATGTGAAAACCCTATTAAAAGACGTCTAAATGCCTTACAACTTTAGATTTAGATCAGAAATGTTATTTTAGAGATGGGTTTCAATTTTCATAATTTTCTGAATTAATGTGGATTTTATATTAATTTTCTAGTGAGGAAAAATGGATATTAGGGTTTAAAATAATTTACGGCTAAACTATATATGTTTTGGGTCTAAAATTTATACATGTTAGAAAACATATTAAGACTGATTTATAGGAAATTTTGTAAAATTTTCCTAAGTGTTTTAATGCATATATAAAATTATTAAAGGTATGGGACCTAAATGTTTTATATATTTATAAAAGGAGAAGGAGAATTTTATATATAAATTAAATTGTTTATTTTTGAAATTTTGGTAGTACTTTTAGAAAAGAAAATTAGTAACCAATAATATTTTGACAAACAAGGTAGGTTAGTTGAAAAGAATTACTTTTTAAAGTTAAAAAACAGATTTTGTCACACTCTGGCTGTTTCGCCGCTTTCGGCACCTAGGTTTCGATTGAGTACTTTCACCTCCATCATCATCGAAACCAATGCATATAGTATCAAAGACTTGGTACATAGTGAATTGGATATAGGCGGGAGGTACTAGGTCGAGACAATGGGTTCTGATGGGTCGAAGCGTTACTTTGCTTTCAAATGAAAATAAGTCTGCTTTACCATCGAAAGGAATGCTTTCGACTTAGTTGGCTTCCGACTGGGTTAAAATGATTTAAATAATGGTTTTGAAAGAGAATGTGCCTTTTGTTTTAAGTAAATGCTTTCGAAGAGGGTTGAAACCCCTTGCTGCCGCTTTCTACCTCTCGAAGCAATGCCTTCGAAAGGGTTTCTTTGTTTTAAAACACAACCTGCTTCTCCATTGCTTTCAAAGGGTTGGTTTCGACACCATCGCTTCTTTACTTAGGAAATAGCTTTCGGGAGAGTGCTTTCGACTTAGTTGTTGTATGACCCTTTTGTCCTATTGAAAGTAAAACCCAAAAGTTTCGAAGGAAAAGATTTTTAACTGGTTTCGAAAGGATATTCCACATGTTTTACTTGAACCCAATGCTTTCGAAAGGTTTGTTTATAGAAAATAATTTGAATTCTTTTGAAAGGTTTTAAGTGAAGGTTTCGAAAGGTTTTGAATGAAAGATTTCACTGCTTTTGGAAGGTAATCTTTATGATGTTTTGATAAGAGGATGTCTAAGGTTCTAAAGCTTTCGAAAGAAAGGTTTTGTAATGTTTTCGAAAGGTATGTTTGGCCTTTCGGTCGAAGGTTTTACTTGGTTTCGAAAGGGGTACTTTCAATCGATTCGAAAGGGGTACTTTCACAGGTTAAAATATTTTCATCAACAAATTTTTGTGTAAAGTATATGTACATGTCAAGGTGAATTGAGTAAAGCATAGAGAATATTTTCCTTGTTTAAAGTATGATTTAAAGGTTTAAATCAATTTGAAAGAAAATGTTTTCAAGGAAAATTTAAGGGACCCTAAGTAAAATGACTCAGATATTAGAATTCCAGATGGGAATGGTATAGGGTCGTGCCCTATACATTAATTACCAGCCCCTAGCTAATTTAGTCCGAAATCCGGTCTGTAGGGCTTTGTCACAGGTAAGACTAAAGTGATGTTACACATAGAAAGGAAAATATATGTATAGAGATAGGTTATTGGTGAGCCCGCAAAACAATTAGGATCAGTTGACCTTGGAGAAGTAAGTTAGGGACAGACCGTCCAAAGGAGGAGTATTTAATAGAAGTAGACTATTTGTTTATTTTGTCTGGTAATATCGAGTCAGCCAAAGGTTAGTAGTTAGCCAAACAAAACTATAGTGTTCGGACATATAGTCCATTTGTTACCTAATTTATATGCTTACATGATATTGCTTTATTGTTTTTAACCAATTTTGGTTACAGGATTAAGATTTGCAAAAGATATGTTTTAAAAGGATATTAGTGAGGGGAAACCCGTTCCGCTAAGCGGTGTGGTCTCACTTAATATCAAATAACCGAGATGTATAGTGTTATTCACACCAGACTTTATGTTTGACTCGAAGTTTATGTTTTCCCCTTAAACTCTCGAGTGCTCAAAGTTGATTTGAGTAGGCTGAGGGTTGAGGATTTTTAGGTTTTAGTAGATGGATGAATAAAGCTTCCGAAGATGAGAAGGAGGCTGATGCTAGCTATATCTAGGAGTTGTTTAGTTTTATTTCCGCTATGTTGTACTAAGTCTAATATGACTATTTAGTACTCTAGTCAACCAAGGGGGAATCTTCATATGTCGCTCTTGACGTATTTTTATAATAATTATATTTGATTCGAACCTGGGAAACGATTGGGATTATGTAATGAAATATTAAACATGTTTTGTGAAATGTAATCAGAAAAGTTGTTTATGAAATCTGTGATTTTGTTTCATATTCATATGCTCCTGATATTATGAATACCATTAACATTACCGTATTGGGTCACCGGAATTTAATGTTATGGTTGACTGCAGCATCTGTAGCACTTAGCTTCGGGCCTCCAAATAGGGGAAGTTACAACTTGGTATCAGAGCATAGGTTTATGAAAAACTTTAAACTAGAATGATTTTTGGAAACATAATCCTAAGGAATTAGAGATAAGATCGGGGTATGGGATAACGCTATAGTAACTTACTTGTATTTGCTATATCTAAGTATACGCTATATCTCTATTCTCCTATCTCTCTTAGGCTATTCTTCTGTATCTCATGAGGCTTGAATACAGATATGGTTGCTAGAAGTTAAAGAGTTAACCTTGGAGGAGGTAGCACCACTATAAATGGAAATGCCAGACCAAATATGAGAAGGAATCAAGGTCAGGCACAAGCTGGAAATGTGGGTGTTGGAGTCCCGCAGGTTAACATAGGAGCAATGTATCAGTTCTTTGTCAACATGATGCAGATGGATGTTGTTGTAGGAGTAGTTGAAGGAGGATTTTAGGAAGCTCCGGTGATGAATAACTATGCTATTCTAAGTAGGGATTATGCTCGGTTGGGAGGAAACCATTTATTGGTATTGAGAACGCAATCGAAGTAGAGAATTAGTTGCTTCATTGCGAAAGGATTTTTGCTGATCTAAGGCTCGATGATTTGAGGAGATTTGAGGAGACAATGACAATGACATGGGCTAAGTTGGAGTTGATGAGGAGACAATGACATGGGCTAAGTTCAAAAGGAGATTTGAGGAGAGGTTTATGTCAGAGATTGCGTAGTCAACTTTGCTCAGGAAGTTTGTTGAGTTGGAGCAGTGGGATATGACTGTACTTTAGTATGCGAGGAGGTTTGAGGAGCTAGCAAGATATGGCTATGCTACGGTTAATACTAATATTAAGAGGAATGAGAAGTTCATCAGGGGGTTGAAGCCTGAGCTTGCTAGGGCTATGATATCGCACATTAGGGATCCATGTGATGTTGTCGTTGAGATGGCATTGAGACATGAAGAGATGCTTGCTTTTTTGGAGAGAAATAAGGGAAAGGAAGTCCAGGTGGGGCAAAGTCAGAAAAGAAAGTTTTTCCACAAGAAAGGAGCTCAGAATGATGGAGCTGCAAAGAAAGGGAAGTCGAAGGTTGTTTGCTTTAAGTGTGATAAGAAAGGGCATTTTTCTAATGAATGTCGCTTAGGAGATTGAAAGAAGGTGATCGGGAAGAATAATATCAAGTGCTTCAACTGCGATCAAATTGGACTTTATAAGAACCAGTGCAAAGAGCCAGCTAGGGATGGTGAAGGAAAGGTGCTTGCATTGGAGCCAAATACCTCGAGGCCAACAACAGAGGAAAAAGGAAAAGTAGTGTTAGGAGGTATGCTTCTGATTCATGGTATGTCAGGTAGCATTCTGTTTGATACTGGTGCATCGCATTCTTTTATATCTCGTTGTTTGGTAGATAAGCTTAACCTAGAACCCTCATACTTAGTTACTTCCTTAAGGGTTGCAAATCCTATAGGAGGGTATGCGACACTTGGGATGTAGTGTGACCACCTAGAGTTTGATTTGTTAGGTCATACCTTTGTTTGCAGTTTGCAGTTTGCATGTGTTTGATTTCGTAGGGTTCGGAATTATTATAGGTATGGATTGGTTAAGTAAGTACGATGCTAGGATATTTTGCCATGATAGGAAAATATCACTTAGACACCCTGACTGTAGTGATCAGATTGTATATACCGTAAAAACCCTAGTTGTGAGGTAAATGCTTTATTGAGTGTTGTGGAGGTAGAAGACTAGTTGAATCGAGTTTTCATGGTTAGAGAATTCGCAGACATTTTTGAACCTATAGTAGGATCGCCACCGAAATGAGCCGTTGAATTTCGGATAGATTTGGTACCGAGAGCAGAACCAGTGAGTAGACCGCCAAGCAGGATGACACCTACCAAGATGAGGGAGCTAAAGATGTAGTTGGTGGAGTTGGAAGGCAAGAATTTTATCGGGCCAAGTAGTTCCCCTTGAGGAGCAGTCGCATGTTTGCCAAGAAGCCGGACGGATCGTTAAGGATATGATCGATTATCGTAAGTTGAATGATAAGACGATAAAGAATCGATATCTTTTGCCCAAAATTGATGATTTGTTCGACCCGTTGAGTGGAGCGAAAGTATTTTCTCAGTTGGATTTAGCAACATGTTTCCATCAGCTTAGAGTAGCAGAGGATAGTATTCCTTTGACGGCATTTAGGACCAGATATGGATCGTACGAATGGTTAGTGATGCCACTTGGACTAACTAATGCGCCAGCATTCTTTGTAAACTTGATGAACCGAATTTTCCGAGAGCACTTGGACAGATTCATGTTGGTATTTATAGATGATATTTTGATATACTCTAAGGATGAAAGGGCGCATGAAGTTCATCTTAAGTGGTGCTTGAGATGCTGAGGCAGCATCAGCTGAAGGCGAAGTTTTCAAAGTGTCATTTCTAGAAGAAGGAAATGAAGTTTCTTGGTCATGTAGTCTTAGAAAAAGGGTTATCTGTAGATCCGACTAAGATCAAGGCAGTGAATAATTGGAAGAGACCCGAGACAGTGACTAAGATAAAGAGTTTTCTTGGATTAGCTAGGTATTATCGGAGGTTTACAAAGGATTTTTCATGGATAGCAGCACCGATGACCATGCTAACGTGAAAAGATGTGAAGTTCGTTTGGACCGATAAGTGTGAGGAAACGTTCCAGAAGTTGAAACACTCATTGACTAGTGCGCCTGTTTAGTTGTTCTGGAAGGCAACCAGGACTTAGTAGTATATACAGATGCTTATGGAATAGGGTTAGGAGCTGTGTTAATGCAGAGAGGTAAAGTGATTGCCTATGCATCTCGATGGCTTAGACCGTATAAGGTGACGTACCCAACTCATGATTTGGAATTAGGTGTGGTAATTTTTGCGTTGAAGGTGTGGAGACATAATCTTTTGGGAGAAAGATTCAAGTTATACACGGATCATAAGTCACTAAAGTATTTATTCTCTCAGAAGGAGTTGAATATGAGATAGCAAAGATGGTTGGAATTTTTAGCCGCTTATGATTTTGGTATTGAGTACACACTAGGAAAACGCAACATGGTTGCGGATGCACTTAGCAGAAAACATCAGAATGTAGTGTTGGCAATGGTAGCTGAGTGGAAAGATTTGGAAGCGTTGATGACTTGTAAGGTACAGTGGAGATCTGAAGTTGGATCTAGTAAGGAAACTGCTATGTTTTCATGTTTAGAAGTTCGACCAGTAATGATCAAAAGGATTGCTTCTAAACAAGAAGAAGATCCAGTATTAGTTGAACGGATCAAGAAGTTAAAGGATGGAACAGAGAGCGATGACTTAAAGGATTTCAGTCTTGACCAGAACTAGTGGTTGAGAAAGAAAGGAAGATTGTGTGTTTCGAATGCGGGAGACATTAAGAAGGAAGTTTTAAAGAATGCCATCGTTCAAAGTTCACCATTCATCCAGGAGGAACTAAGATGTATCAGGATATGAAGAGGAGTTTCTTCTAGGAAGGTATGAAGAGGAATGTAGGCTTTTGGGTAAAGTAGTGTTTGAACTGCCAATAGGTGAAGGCCGAACATCAGAAGCCAAGTGGGTTACTTCAACCATTAGATATTCCAATTTGGAAGTGGTATTCTATTTCTATGGATTTCATAGACGAGTTGCCAAGATCTAATAAAAGAAATGAAAGTATATGGCTCATAGTGGATAGGTTGACCAAGAGTGCCCATTTCATTCCAGTTAAGTCAACCAGGATAGCACCTGTTTTGGCTAAGTTATTCATGAAGAATATAGTTAAACTTCATGGAGTTCTTAGTAGTATAGTAAGTGGTAGAGATTCATTATTCACTAGCGAGTTCTGGAAGAGTCTACAGGATACCTTAGGTACCACACTCAAGATGAGTACCGCTTACCATCCACAGACTGATGGGGAAACGGAAAGAGTTAACAAAGTCTTGGAAGATTTGTTAAGAGCTTGTGTATTAGATTTTGGTGAGTCATGGGAAGACCATCTACACTTAGTCGAGTTTTTGTATAACAACAGTTATCAGGCTAGTATAGGGATGGCATCGTTTGAAGCTTTGTATGGAAGGCCATGCAAATCTCCATTTTGTTGGTTAGAGACTGGGGATAGGTTGGTTCTTAGTCCAGATTTTGTTAGAGAAGTTGCAGAAAAGATTGAATTGATTCGAGCTAGGATGAAGGAAGCTCAGTCAAGGCAGAAGAGTTATGCTGATAAAAGACAGAAAGACTTAGAGTTCTCTTCCGGAGACCATGTTTTCGTCAAGGTATCACCGATAAAAGGTGTAATCAGATTTGGAGGATTAGGGAAATTGGCACTAAGATTTGTAAGACCATTTCCTATTATAGAGAGGACCGGAAAACTCGCATATAAAGTAGAGTTACCGAACAGTTTGGCAGGAGTCCACAATGTTTTTCATGTTTCTCATCTAAGAAAATACGTTCGAAACCCAAAGACTACTATAGCACCGACTGTGTTAGAGGACTTGGTAGTAGAGCCGAATTTGACTATAATTAGAAAGCCAGTTCGTATAGTCACGAGAGATGAGAAGAGGCTAAGGAACAAGACAGTCGGATTAGTTAAAGTCTAATGGAGCGACAATGAAAGAGACTATACTTCGGAGACTGAGAGCAGGATTAAAGACGCTTATCCTGATTTATTTGATGGTATGTTTTAACTTTTCTGATTGATTTGTTCTGCACCTTATCGTAATTTCGAGGACGAAATTCTTTAAGGAGGGGAGTCTGTAATGACCCTAATTTTGAGTAACATTATTTAGGACATTTAATTAGTTAAATTAAATAAAATAATGTAATGGTTAGGGGATTGAGATTTATGATTAGTTAGGGTAGCCGTGCCATATAATAAATGAGATAACATGAATTAAAATAGATAAGGGAAATAGGTGAGGGAAAAATAGGAATAGATACATTCTTATACCCTAAACTCTTATGCCATTCATTTTACACGTTTATTTCATTATTAAAAATTAAAAATTAAAAATAGAGGCCGACAACCATTAAGCAAGAACAAGAGGAAGATAAGCTAAAGGAAGAAGCTAAATCAACATTAATCCATTCTCAAATCTCAACTCCTTAATCTCAAGCTAAAGGTGAATAATAACTACATCTCATTTTTTTTAAATTGATTTTGGTTTTAGATTAAATCCGACCTATCTTGCAAGGTTTTGCCATGTTTTGATTGTCAAAATGGGATATATGTGTTTGTTGATGATTTATGCTAATTCATATAGATTTTGTGATATGTTTTAATATGAAAACCACATTAAAAGAATTCAAATGCCTTGCGATTTTAGATTTATTTCAGAAATGATATTTTAGAGATGGGTTTCAATTTTCATAATTTTTTGAATTAATGTAGATTTTATATTAATTTTCTAGTGAGGAAAAATGGATATTTGTGTTTAAAATAATTTACGGCTAAATTATATATGTTTTGGGTCTGAAATTTATATATGTTAGAAAACATATTAAAAATGATTTACAGGAAATTTCATAGAATTTTCTTAAGTGTTTTAATGAATATATAAATTTATTTAAGGTACGGGACTTAAATGTTTTATATGTTTATAAAAGGAGAAGGGGTATTTTATAAATAATTTAAATTGTTTATTTTTGAAATTCTAGAATTACTTTTGGAAAAGAAAATTAGCAACCAATAATATTTTAACAAACAAGGCAGGTTAGCTGAAAAGAATTACTTTTTAAAGTTAAAAATCAGAGTTTGTCATACTCCAGTTGTTTCACCGCTTTCGGCACCTAGGTTTCGATTGAGTACTTTCACCTCCATCGCCATCGAAAGCAATGCACATAGTATCAAAGACTTGGTACATAGTGAATTGGATATAGGCGGAACGTACTGGGTCGAGACAATGGGTTTCGATGGGCTCGAAGTGTTACTTTGCTTTCAAATGAAAATGAGCCTGCTTTACCTTTGAAAGGAATGCTTTCAACTTAGTTGGCTTCCGATTGGGTCAAATTGATTTAAATAATGGTTTCGAAAGAGGATGCGCCTTTTGTTTTAAGTAAATGCTTTCGAAGAGGGTTAAAACCCTTGCTGCCGCTTTCTACCTTTCGAAGCAATGCCTTCGAAAGGGTTTATTTGTTTTAAAACCCAAGCCGCTTCTCCATTGCTTTTGAAGGGTTGGTTTCGACACCATCACTTCTTTACTTAGGAAATAGCTTTCGGAAGAGTGCTTTCGACTAGTTGTTTTATCACCTATTTGTTCTATTGAAAGTAAAACCCAAAGGTTTCGAAGGGAAAGGTTTTTAACTGGTTTCGAAAGGGTATTCCACATGTTTTACTTGAACCCAATGCTTTCAAAAGGTTTGTTTATAGAAAAGAATTTGAATGCTTTCAAAAGGTTTTAAATGAAGGTTTCGAAGGGATGGTTCCCTAAAGGTTTTGAATGAAAGATTTCAATGTTTTCGAAAGGCAATGTATTTTATGTTTTGATAAGAGGATGTCTAAGGTTCTAAAGCTTTTGAAAGAAAGGTTTTGTAATGTTTTCAAAAGGTTTATTAAGAATGTTTTCGAATGGTATGTTTTAGCCTTTCGGCCTAAGATATTACTTGGTTTTGAAAAGGGTACTTTCAATGGATTCGAAAGGGGTACTTTTAAAGGTTAAAATGTTTTCATCAACAAAGTTTTGTGTAAAGTATATGTACATGGCAAGGTGAATTAAGTAAAGCATAGAGAATATTTTCCTTATTTAAACTATGATTTAAAGGTTTAAAACAATTTGAAAGAAATGGTTTTCAAGGAAAATTTAACGGTAGATGATCTTAAGTAAAATGACTCGGATATTAGAATACCAGATGGGACTAGTATAGGGTCATACCCTATACATTAGCTATTAGCCCCTAGCTAATTTAGTTCAAATTCCAGTTTGTAGGGCTTTTTCATAGGTAAACTAAAATGATGTTACATACAGAAAGGAAAATATATGTATAGAGATAGGTTATTGGTGAGCCCTCAAAACCATTAGGATCAGTTGACCTTGGAGAAGTAAGTTAGGGACAGACCGTCCAGAAGAGGAGTATCTAACAGAAGTTAGATTATTTTTTTATTTTGTCTAGTAGGCCCGAGTCAGCTAAAAGTTAGTAGTTAGCCAAACAAAACTATAGTATTCAGACAGATTGTCGATTTGTTACCTGATTTATATGCTTACATGAATTGCTTTATTGTTTTTAACCAGTTTTGGTTGCAGGATTAAGATTTGCAAAAGATATGTTTTAAAGAATATTAGTGAGGGGAAACCCGTTCTGCTAAGCGGTGTGGTCTCACTTAATATCAAATAACCGAGATGTATAGTATTATTCACACCAAACTTTATGTCTGACTCGAAGTTTATGTTTTCCCCTTAAACTCTTGGGTGCTCAAAATTGATTTGAGTAGGCTAAGGGTTGAGGATTTTCAGGTTTAGTAGGTGGATGAATAAAGCTTCCGAAGACGAGTAGGAGGCTGATGCTAGCTATAATTAGGAGTTGTTTAGTTTTATTTCCACTGTGTTGTATTAAGTCTAATATGTTTATTTAGTACTCTGGTCAACTAAGGGGGCATCTTCATATGTCGCTCTTGGCGTATTTTTGTAATAATTATATTTGATCTGAACTTGAGAAACGATGGGATTATGTAATGGAATATGAAACATGTTTTGTGTAATGTAATCAGAAAAGTTGTTTTTGAAATCTGTGATTTTGTTCCATATACATATGCTCCTGATATTATGAATACCATTAACATTACCGTATTGGGTCACTGGAAGTTAATACTATGGATGACTATAGCATCTATAGCGCTTAGCTTGGGGCCTCCAGATAGGGGATGTTACACTAACTTTTGAATATGTTGGAATTAGGTCCTGGTCATAGTTCCACTGAGTTTGGAATATAGGTATTTGGCTAGGAACACTGGTGAGCATGCCTCGATTAGAGTTCGTAAATTTTGGGCGTGAATAGTGCTAGAGAGAAGCCTATATACGGACCCTTACCCTCCTTCATTTTCAAAAACCCTAAAATAACCTCATCCAATGGTCATGATTGATCGGAGCTGCTAGAGGTGTTTTCAGCCGAGGGGCCCAACTACAAAGTTGTTCGCCAAGATGAGGGGAGCAACTTGACTGGTTGTATCGTCAGTTAGAGGCATGTGGCGCCGTGGATCGGGCAATGATCGACGATCGTGTTTTGGGTTCATTTGCCTCGTCAGTGGCGTTTTGAAGGTCAAGATGGATAGCATGGGTCAATGTTGAGTTGAGCTGTCGTTTAGGAATAGCGGTCGATGGGCACCTGTGGCGGCGTAAGTGGAGGTTTGAATGACAAATGTTTTATCAAGCTCATTTTCGAGCTATGATGGACGATGGCGGTGAGACTGGTGGTCATTGGGTTTGTCATGGTCGGGGAGTGCTTGGATGACGATGCTGTGGTGGCTAGAGCTCCAAGGCGACGGAGGCAAAGCTTGTAATTGATAGCCTGATTTGGTGACATGAGGATTAGGGTTTGTCAAATTAGGTGATTAAGAGTTAATGTT
The DNA here is from genome assembly GCA_030737815.1 of Allium fistulosum. Classification (NCBI taxonomy): domain Eukaryota; kingdom Viridiplantae; phylum Streptophyta; class Magnoliopsida; order Asparagales; family Amaryllidaceae; genus Allium; species Allium fistulosum. The sequence goes on along the minus strand of CM060908.1, from coordinate 835,468,551 downwards.
GTGATTTAGTTAATAATTATATTATTATTATACTCATAAATCTTATTTGACCCATATCTTGATCATAAAGGTCCAAATCGAACGCAATTATTTGTTTTTGGTTGAAATTATTGGCTGATTGGTTAAAATATCCACTTTAATAAGCAATTAGTATTTAAATTGAAATACAGGAAATTTGTAGAGGAATTCGGATTTCTCGAAATTATGATAATTAATTTCCATTTATATTCCTATTGTTTTATTTCAGTTATAACCCTGTTATATGGATTGTTAATTGCTGAATCTTGAGTATTTAGCACTATTAGTTATGACATTGTTATATGATCAGAACTTAACCCTTGTAGTGATAAAAATCAATAACAACATTGGTTACCTGCTTTGGTGGCTATTGGCCTCAATTTAGTAATTTGGAAATACTATTAGTTGTCATTTGACTTGAAATTGGTTTTTGATTCGGAGAATGATTTCAAATCTAATCTTTGGATTTTGTAGAATATTTTTATCTAAGTAGAATTTGAACTTCTCTGTTTTATCCCAACCTTTTTATTTGTCTTTTCTAAATTATTTAAAAATGATCTGGAGTTTTTTAACTATCATTCGATAATGATTTAAAGTTGTTTAACTATTGTTTAATCGTGTTTAAAAGGTTTTTATTTCTATTTTATATTGTTATAAAGTTATTTATTAATATTTTGATATTGTGAAAAGCTGTTTATTTAAATAATTGATATTATTTGAGGAAAATAATTATTATTTATTAATAATATTTTGGAAGTTAATTATTTATTATAATAAGTTTTTTGAAAATTAATTTTTAATATAATAATGTTTAAAATTATTAATTATATTAATAATGTTTTGATGTTATTTATTATTATACTAATAATGTTTTGAAGTAAATTATTATTTCATTGATGATGTTCTAAAGGAAATTGACTGTGTTATTAATGTTGTTGAAAAGTTAATTTATTATTTATTTATGATGTTTAAAGTTAATTAATTTATCTGATTAATTGTATTTATAAATAATAAATTGATTTGTAAAGGAATTTCATTTAATAAAGAGTTTATAAATGAAAATGGAGTTTTGTATATATAAAGGATTTTTATAAAGGCTTTACAGAGAATTTTTATAATGGTACTTTAAAAAAGATTGTTATAAAGTAATTTTAGAATGGATTTTTATAAAGGAGTTCTATAAAGAATAAAGTTTTATAAATAAGGTTATAGATTTATAAAAAGAGTTTTATAAATTGTTTTAGAGATTTAAAAAGATTTTTATAAATTGTTTTAGCGATTTAAAAACGGTTATATAAATTGTTTTAGAGATTTATAAAAGGAGTTTTATAAATGATTTTAGAGTTGTATAAAAGAAGATGAGATTGATTTCCAATTTCCAAAAATGATATTTAAATAATTATGGTGGTATGGAAACATCTTTCCATACTCAATACCAAATATGAAATCTTTCTCAACTTTTGTAAATATACTTATACCATTGAGATAAGTGTATAAATAAATTTTCTAAATGGTGAAAGTGTAGTGTTTTTGTGAATATAATTATACTGTTGAGATAAGTATATGGATATTCTTCCAATTATTGAAAGGAGTAAAAAGGGTTTGTGAGTATACCTTTGTAAAATTATTTTGATACAAGTATTTTGAAGTTCTCCATTATAGTATATGGCTATGCAGGGATAACGACGGTTTCTAATTAAGGAACCGGATCGGAGTCCGTACTAGAGAAGTCGAGTGAGCGATACTAGTTCGAAAGTGAACTTGTGTGATCGAGCGAGTGATCGAATTTGATGTTGCGTATGGATGATATGTGTACATCTACGAGCTTTAATGTAATGGTATGTTTTTGTCATTAGAAATGCAAGTTACATGATTTGATTGAGATGATTGTTATTTATGGTTTGGCATGCTTAGATTCATGATTATATGATGGATGACTGGTTATAGTTTCATTGTCATATGTAACTTCTTTTATGTTATATAAGTGAGTTTCGGGTACATGGCAAGGCTAGCTTGCTGCTTCTAGTTTTATGAGTACAGTTTGTTGGCCGACAAATAGGTATATAGTAGATTTAGAATTTAGGATTTGATTGGTGATTTTATGCCCCAGATATGGGAGGCCACTTTTGGGCTTTGTTTTCTTTTGCTAGTTTGGGCCATATGTGGCAAGTTGTAGTTTTTTGGATCGAACTGTACAAAGGAAGTGCTATGGAAATTTCCCAAGAATTTAAGCAAAAGTTGAAAGGAAGTTGAGCAAAGATATTTAAAAATGAACGACTGTCGTAAGAATCGATGGTAGAGATTATTGGAATAGCCCTGGGTGACATAGAAATTTTAGTGAAAATTTGGAAAGTTATCACTATAGATGGAGTTGTTGTTACTTATTCGCTTCGAGTGTTTATATCTCTATTCGAGTAAGAGTGTCATTTGGCTGACATGTGCGCGTATAGGTAGGATAATGTCCAAGATAGACTAGTGTGGAGTTTGCTGTTTCGACATAAGTCGAAGATGATTTTTATAAATCAACAAATATGTTTGGGTGCTGGAGTTTATTGCTTAGTCCTTTAGAATTTTGAGGATGAAATTTTTTTTAAAGGGGGAGAGTGTAACAACCCGCATTTTTAGGCTACTCTGAATATTTGAATTTTGGATATTTAAATATTTAATTGTTTTAATTTATCAATAAGTTGAAAACTTGATTTTCGCAGACAGAATTTGTAGGACTTTGGATTATTTCCATTGGATCCGGATGGTCCGAGCGAGCCAGAGTGAGTACAAGCATCAATATGTTTTGACTGTTTGATTTTGAGTTAGAAGTCGAGTTTGGTTCGTAAAATTTGCGACTCGGAAAGCTAAATTTTGAATATGTTGGAATTATGTTCCGACAATAGTTCCATTGAGTTTGAAATAGGGGTATTTGGCTAGGAACGCCGGTAAGCGCACCTTGATTGGAGTACATAAATTTTGGGCGTGGATAGTGTCGGAGAGAAGCCTATTTAAGGACCCTTACCCTCCTTCATTCTCAAATGCACTAACCCTAAAATAACCTTATCCAACGGTCATGATTGATCGGAGCCGCTAGAGGCGTTTTCAAGCGAAGGGCCCAACTACAAAGTTGGTCACCGTGATGAGGGGAGCAAATTGACCGGTTGGATCGTCGGTTGTGGGAACGTGGCGTTGTGGATCTGGCAATGATCGACCATCGTATTTTGGGTATGCTTGCCTCATCGGTGGCATTTTGGAGGTTGAGATGGATGGCGTGGGTTGGCGTTGAGGTGAATTGTCATTTGGAGGTAGAGCGGCGGTCGATGGACGCCTATGGCGGCGCAGGCAGAGATTTGAACATCAAATGTTTTGTCGAGCTCGTTTTCAAGCTACGGTGGACGATGGCGGCAAGGATGGTGGTCGTTAGGTTTGTCGTGGTTGCGGCGTGCTTGGGTGACAGTGCCGCGGTGGTCGAAGCTCCGAGGCGGGGGCGACGATGCTTGTAATCAACGGCCTTATTTGGTGAAGTGAGGATTAGGGTTTGTCTAATTAGGTGATTAAGAGTTAATGATGTAATTAAGTTAATAAATATATTGTTATTTAATTCGTAAATCTTATTTAATCCATATCTTGATCATACAAGATCCAAATCGAATGTGGTCAATTGCGTTGCACTCGTATTGGCGATAACTACGTTTTGGAATTGGATTGGTTGTGAGTGGAGCTTATAGAATTTTAAGTCAAAATCGAATGCTATTCGACTTTAGACGAACCTAGAATACTTCGGCGATAACTGGAAATTTGGTGAGTTAAACTCACCTTTTTGGTTCATTGGTAAGATATATAGTAGATAAATTTCACTATTTTTGCTTGGTTGAAATTATTAGTTGATTGGTTAAAATATCCACTTTGAAAAGCAATTGGTATTTAAAATTGAAATACAGGAAAATTTGTAGAGGAATCCTGATTTCTAGAAATTATGATCATTAATTTCCAGTTATATTCCTGTTGTTTTATTTCAGTTATAACCCTGTTATATGGATTGTTAATTGCTGAATCTTGATTGTTTAGCACTATTAGTTATGACATTGTTATATGTTCATAACTTAACCCTTGGAGTGATAAAAATCAATAACAGCATTGGTGAAATTCTTTGGTGGCTATTGGACTTAATTTAGTATTTTGGAAATATTACTAATTGTCGTTTGACTTGAAATTGGTTTTTGATTCAGAGAATGATTTCAAATCTAATCTTTGGGTTTTCTAGAATATTTTTATTTAAGTAGATTTTGAACTTCTCTATTTTACCCTAACCTTTTTATTTGTCTTTTCTAAATCATTAGAAATGATTTAAATTTGTTTAACTATCATTTAATAATGATTCAAAGTTATTTAACTATTGTTTAATAATGTTTAAAAGTTGTTTGTTTCTATTCAACAATGTTTTAAAGTTATTTATTAATATTTTAATATTGTGAAAAGCTGTTTATTTAAATAATTGATATTATTTTAGGATTATAATTATTATTTATTAATAATATTTTGGAAGTAAATTATTTATTATAATAAGCTTTTTTAAGGTTAATTATTTATTATTATACTAATAATGTTTTGAAGTTATTTATTATTATACTAATAATGTTTTGAATTAAATTAATTATTTTATTAATGATGTTCTGAAGGAAATTGACTGTGTTATTAATGTTGTTGAAAAGTTAATTTATTATTGATTTACGATGTTTAAAGTTAATTAATTTATTTGCTTAATTGTATTTATAAATAATAAATTGATTTGTAAAGGAATTTCATTTGATAAAGAGTTTATAATTGAAAATGAAGTTTTGTATATATATAAAGGATTTTTATAAAGGCTTTATAAAGAATTTCTATAAAGGAGTTTTAGAAAAGATTGTTCTAAAGTAATTTTAGAAGGGATTTTTATAAAGTATTTCTATAAAGGAGTTCTATAAAAAATAAAGTTTTATAAATGGGTTTATAAATTTATAAAAAGGGCTATCTAAATTGTTTTAGAAATTTATAAAAGAGTTTTATAAATTGTTTTAGAGATTTATAGAAGGAGTTTTATAAATGATTTTAGAGTTATATAAAAAGGTAATTTATAAAAGAAGATGGGATTGATTTCAAAAAATGATCTTTAAATAATTATGGTGGTATGGAAACATCTTCCCATACTCAATACCAAATAGGAAATCTTTCTCAGTTTTTGTAAATATACTTATACCATTGAGATAAGTATACAAATATATTTTCTAAGTAGTAAAAGTGTAGTGTTTTTGTAAATATACTTATACCGTTGAGGTAAGTATATGGATATTCTTCCAAGTATTTAAAGGAGTAAAATGGGTTTGTGAGTATACCTTTGTAAAAGTATATTGATACAAGTATTTACAAGGTGATTTTAATTAATGAAAGGATTAATTAAAGAGGTTAGTGGTTTCTTATGTGCTTGACCAATGTTGGTTTTTCCAATGGGTTCATTCCCTAATCTGATTGGTGTTTTGTTTGATAGTTAAATAACGGACTATGAAATATTGGCCAGTTCTAAAACTATTATTGTCGGTTCGAAGAGACTAGGATCCGATGTATTATATGAAAACCACTTCGAATCGGCACAAGCGTTCGAATGAAAAACATCTTAATGATGGTTTCTAAGATGGAGTTCTTTGTTGTACAAGGGTTACTTACTACTAATCCTGAGGGTGATTCCAAAATGAAAGTAATAGAAGTAGTGTCTTCGGTTTCGTTCAGACCCAAAACAAACTTGTATAGGTGAATGCTGGCATTGCATTTTTGCCTGAAGAGCAGTGTTAGCATTTCAAGTGGGAGTTGCTAAGAGGAATCAGGTAATCGTTACCTCACGAGCCTCACTCCCGGCAAATGACTAAAATAGGGACGTGCAGCAAGGCTAAATGGGTCGCTCCCATTAGGGTATGATCATCGCTTATCTAGAGTTGATATTTATGTATGCTTCGGGGCCCATTATGGTTGTTTATCAACCTAAGGGTAATCATATTCGGCGCTATCGAGTAAGGGTTAGGGTCGGTCCTAAGTAGCTGAGGTGTAATGTGTTATAGCCTCCAGTACATTTTATCTAGAGGTGTACCGATTCGATGGGTAGACCCTTACTTAACATTTGGAATCCATTTTCCAATACGAGTCTTCGGACTTGATTGTATACCTAGTATGCTGGAATTTAATAATATAACAATTTCGGCTATGATTCAATATTTATTTTAAACCCTAGACATTATTATAATATCAGAGGATTTCCTAAAGAAATATTTTGGTTATCGTAAGGTAAAAACCCGTCCGTATTTATATGTGGCGTTGTCTTACGAGATACCTTTATTTTTCAAAGGGTTTTATAAATATAGAAATCAATATGATTTAATAAAGTTGTCTCACACTGGTTTATCAGACTGATCCGGACGTTATTTTATTATAATGCTCATGTCAGCCGGAGTATGTTTTAGATTTAGTTCTACATGCTTTAGAGCTTCAGCAGACGAGCTGAATGTCCTGAGACGTATTCACGTATCTTTTTATTTCCACTGCATTTTTCTATTTGTTGTATTTATCAGCAAATTGTAAGGATATGCTGTTATAACTGTCCAGGCTGATGATTGCTTAGTACTGTAATTGGTGAATATATATATATATATATATTACAATTTTCTTTTATTAAAGATCATTGTATGTATTATAGTTCACTCGTTACGATGTCAGATTATGTTTTGTCTTTTTTCTTGCACCCCAACAATTTGTCATTCCAGCACTTGGAAGCTCGACACGTGAATACCGTGGATGTAATAGTGTCGACTTTTGAGGGTCGAGAAGGCAGGTCATTACAGTACCAAAACTTATTCCTTGAAGTACACCTTGCTATGATGAATATTCCTCCTTAGAACTATTCTCAATTCGGCAGATTGCTAATTTTTGAATTTTAGACTGTTAAGTCTCCAATAGTTGTTGATTGGAAATTGATTTGAGATGAACTTTGTTGAAGCTTTCGTCTAGGTGAATTTGGCCAGCAAAGAGATAACATGGCAGTCAAAAAATATTCATATGTATTAGGGTTAGGAGCCCTTTTATAGTAAAAGGAATAGAGAGAAAGGTGGATCATATCCTTTATCCATTCTCCCTAAATTTGAGCCATCCATCTAAAATACTTCTAAACCATCTTTTAGCCACCCCCTACATGCTTCTTGTTGCCGAATGTATCACCATACATCATGGGCTAATAACCCATTTAGGTACAAATAAATATTACTAATTAAATCTGATTTAATTGCTTGTCGATATCGCATATCGATCGATATATTTATAACTATTATAATATATACATATTCCTCAAATCATATTCAAAGTTTTGTGATCAATACTTCATAAATATTAATAATTTTAATTAATTTATAATAATTTAAATTAATTAAATCGCATGTTCTAAAGAGAATACATCATATCAGTTGTGTGACTCGTTAGGTGTAAATTTGGTCAGCGATTAACATTGAAATGTTCAAATGTTAACGTTCACACGTCACTTAGCAGGTGGTGTGACATTTTGGCCAAATTTATTGCTTATTTAATTTCGGTGAAATCCAATTTCAGTTAATTAAACATTGCCCGATTGTGACATTTATTTACACCAATTCTCTTCGCACGTACTCCAATAACTATCAGTAAGTAAATCCTAAGTGCCCCCAACAGTCATGAGTAATACAATGCCCAACATTTAAAGAGCGTACGTACTCTAGTCTCAACGGATACATCGATATTTGGTCTTGATGCATCTTGACTAGGAACATTTAAAATGATATTTGTTTTCATTGTGATAAATTACTTACGATCACAACACTTTGTAACTACTATCACAAAACATATCATTTATAGATTTTTTATTAAATATACTTTTAATTAATTAATCAATATAACACATTATATCAAGTATATAATAGAAATAAAATACATTTTATTTCAAACAAGGTTGATTATCGAGTTAGACAAATGTAATAAATTACATAATTGTTCCTATGGCATACCCCTAACTCTATTAGTATGTGCACATACATGTCTTATGATTTACAATAAAATTAATTTTTTACACATGTTCATCACACATGTAAATGAATGTGCTTACATAGTACTGATGATGTTTATAAGTTAACCAATTTCAAATAGGAAAGATCATATCAAATAATACTACCATGTAACTGATAAAAAGGAATTGATTGTTATAGGCTTCATTTGATTTGAACTTAAACAAATCAGAGAATTAGTTGAAATTAATTGTCTTTAATTGAAATTAAATTTGGTGAAAGAATTGGATACATAATAATCCTCTTTAATGATAATAGATAAGAGAGTTAATTTTTATTCAATCATTTCCATTTATGTAACTCTTTTGGTAGAAATATTTCAAAAGCATTTTAAGTTTTAGCTTCACGAGGGAAAATGTAATGGTTATCGTTCCATAACTTTAACAAATGTTTCTTTACTATTTTTTATTCCATTTGTAGCAAACTAACATAAGTTTTGTAAGGGTGATATATTTTTATGGTTTTATAAGCAATATTATATTCTGCAAATTTGTTTATGCTTGAAAGGTAACATTATATATTATGTACGTTATGAGGCATGATTATATATTTCACCTTACATGAATAACAATTTGATATGGTTACAAATACCAAATTACGTCGATATTTTAATGTACGAATGAATAATGTTGAAAGCAATAATATCGTTATTTGATTGATACTCCAAAAAATATTAATGTCAATTTTTGGTTGGATTTCCAATGAAAACTTATGGTCAATGTTTGCAATCACGAACAAAAAAAAGATAAAAGTGAAAATGAGAAATTATTGAATAAAAAAATTGAAATTAAATGAAAAATATGTTTGAATGTTGAGTTAGGTATTAAGTATATTGGTTTGATGAAGGATTAGAGATGTGATAAGTGTTTTTATTAAGTAAATTACTACATAAGAGGACCACTCTTTCATAATAATAAAAAAAAGTAAATTATTACAAAGATTTTTATAGAAAATAATGAAGGCATTTAATGCACATAATTTAAATGCATGTTTTGTCTATAATTTTTGTGAAAAATGTATAATATATCTTTAAGTTAACCATAGTTTCTACATATTTTAGTTCACAATAAAACAAGTTCACTTTGCCAATTTTCTGCATTTAAAAAAAATCATTATTTTATTACACAACACTCCTCCTACAATTTCAATATGTTCTGCTTCTATGCATATGTAGGTGCTTATTTTATAAAATACTTTGTTCTGTATTATAATATAGGCAGCTACAATAACATATTCTAGTAGTAATAATTTTTTTTAATAGTTCATTTCATTAATTGTGTTTGTTTATACCGTTTTATCTAATTGTTATCTTTAATGAAATTTATGTATTATTGTAAGTGTTTTCCAAGCTACTGCAGTATTTCTCTGATTTAGTTATTATCGTGTATGTCAAAATATGTGATAATGTAAATATTGTAATTTTATTTCTTTGAAATAGATTTGGAACATTATTTCACTTAGAGCATAATTTCTTCATTCTAGATTTAAAATGCTATCGCCGTAACGAACTATGTATGTACTGAAATCTATATGTTAAACATAGGATAAACTCATATTGAACTTATGTAGCATAGATTTGAAAATTAAAATTAATAAATTGCAAAGTTAAGAATGATAAAAAGCTGATGTTAACATAAATTGTATAAAGTCATTGTGGTCCAAAAAATTTAGTTATACTTTTTGTGTTTGAGATTACTTTAAGTATATTTATCATCAAATGTTTCTTAGTAGTATTTTAAAATTCTATTGTTAACAATGTCTAAAGCATAACTAAAATGTTTTTAGAACATTATGTTGTGCACGGGTTAAACATTATTTATTGGATATTAATGTGGAAGACTGGAAGTATGTAAACCGAGATGCATTTTAGGTGAAGATCGTTTTCATAGTTAGGGTGACTCATTCTCCAAAAAAATTTAGGCTATCAACTATCTATTGTCTATGCTTATTCAACTATGTTTGAACACATCTTCGTTCAACCAAATGTTTGTGAACGATTGACTAAACTGCTTTGAAACGTTTGGTCCCTGATTAAAAAGCGTTTAATTATGCATGATTGAAACATCAAACACGCAACTCATATATTAAACATTCACCAAACACAATTATACAGATAAGTTCAATATAATGTCATTTTTGTATACTCATTTAAAAGTATTACACTGTTGAAAAATTTAATAAGATGATTGACTAACTAATTTATACTGTCCAATTTACGATGTATTTGCACATAAAACTGTTACTTTAGAACACGATGACAACAACGAAGAAAACGGAAATTGGTGTTCTATGACTATTTAGGCACACATGTAGGTCCTACGAAATGTTAGAATTCAAAGTCTTCAGTGACCTATACGCAAAACAACCGGAGACAAAATTTTCATTGTTAAATCAGAAATGATCCTCATTCAAACATTCATCTGCTCATTTTCCACATTCAAGAAAGGAAAAAAAAATGCAGTTCTCACCTCATCCTTTAATTTTCTTCATCTTCCTAAACATACCATTTCTCCATTCTTCCTCGGAGCCAAACCCAGCACCTTCGCCATACAAAAACTGCGCTCCTCAACCATACAAATGCGGCGATACAGACTTCACTATATCATATCCATTCCATATAGATTCCCGTCCCAGCTACTGTGGCAATCCAGACTACTTCATCAACTGCACAAACAATAACACAACTCTAGCCATCACAATCGCCAACAAACAGTATAAAATCACTGACATCGACTACGACAACAATCTCGTGAACATAGTCAATGAAGACTTCGTATCGGATACAGGCTGCCCTCGAGGTTTTACCAATACTACTATCAACACCAACTTGTTCCAGTATTCTCAGCGCGACCAGAACTTGACTGTTTATATCAACTGCAGCACACTTCTGATCATTCCAGCGATAGTAAATTATGCATGTTTAGATTTTAGTGGTCAATCATACTATAGGTTGGATAATGGAACTTTGGATGATTTGTTCGGGAAGTGTAGTTCAATAATTAATGTTCCAGTGGGTCAAGAAACTGCTAATAATTTGATGAATGGAAGGTTGCAGTTTAGACAGGCTTTGCAGCAGGGTTTTACTTTACAGTGGACTGCCGGTTCTGATTGGTGCAGCACTTGTGTGAATTCTGGAGGGTATTGTGGGTATAATTCCTCGAATATTGATCAGCATCTCTGTTTTTGTTCTAATGGAAATTCAACCGATTCTTGTGATTCTCGAGGTATGACCAGAGCATGGATACACTTAATCTTTTATTTGGGTTTTCTACTTTCATGATTTTGTTCTGAATGTTTTGGTGTAATTGATGTTGCAGATGGTGGTACTCATACTACCAGAAATATTGTGATAGGTAAGACAATCTTTCTCTCTATTTTATAGGGTCTTTGAGTGCATGAAACCGAACAAACTATAGCACAACATTTAATGTACTGTATTGGAGTAAGGTAACTTGATTTCTGCCACTTTGGGGGTATATGTATATAAACTGAATACTCTTGAAGTTTTAATCAACAAACTACTAATAAGTCATACCTCAGATGTGATTTCAGTAGTTTCCATTGCAATTTGTGTTACTTCCATGATTCTAAACTGCTCCACTTTTCTTGTATTTGTTGTAATTAGGTGTAGCATGTGGATTTGGCGGCTTCTTCTTAGCATGCGCAGGTAGCTTTTACATCTATAGGCATAAACTGAAGAAACATAAGGATACAGATATGATTCCAAAGCAAAGTGTGTATTCTAAGTCATCTTCTGACAAAGACAAAGAATCAATCAGTTTTAATTGCAATACTCCTCTTTTCTCTTACGAAGAGCTTGTAGAGGCAACAAATGGCTTTGAAGCATCTAGAGAACTTGGTGATGGTGGATATGGAACTGTATACAAAGGTCAGTTAGTTTGCACAGCAGTTGCAGGTGTATCACTAATACCATGTCCTATAAAATTTCATGCTAGATAGTCTGAGATGCTGAATAAAAAGACAGATGATTTGGGTTAAATCATTTCAATTATAAACTGGAGTAGAAATAACTCAATATTTGAGACAAGCAATATAGTAACAATGCAAAATTGTAGTTTTTCCAAGGAAAAGATAATCAGATGACACATACTGCGTGTATCTGTGCATACATGTATGTGCATGCACTAGTTTATGTGTATGTATGTGCCTGTCCATCCATGTGTTTACGTGTACGTGCCTGAATATGTGTGTTGTGCATAGCCAAGTGTATGTCATGTGTCATAGACAGTATGTTAGGAACGTCATACATGTTGAACGATATTATGCTCCAAAATCAAAGGAGTTGATATTATGGAGCTCACCGTAACAGTTTCACTGTACAAAACTGATACTTTTTTTGTTATTATAATGGCCCTGAAAGAACCTTACTATATTTCAAACAAATTTAGTAGTGAATTTTAATTAAATTACTATTTAACATCTACAAATTTCAGGTGTTCTCAAAGATGGACGAGTAGTGGCCGTAAAGCGCCTATATGAAACAAGCTACAAGCGAGTTGAGCAATTCATGAATGAAGTAGAAATCCTCTCTGGCCTCCGCCACCCTAATCTAGTCACACTATATGGCTCTACTTCTCCTAATTCTCCCCACCTACTTTTAGTTTACGAATTTATCCCTAATGGAACATTAGCGGACCATCTCCACAACCCAACCCGCTCCAAATCTCTCTCGTTATGCCTTCGCCTAAAAATGGCTATTGACACTGCTGCTTCACTCTCCTACCTGCATTCTATTGACATCATTCACCGTGATGTAAAATCCAACAATATACTAGTTGACAATAATTTCAACATTAAAGTAGCCGATTTTGGACTATCTCGTCTTTTCCCTCCAAATAGAACACATGTATCTACTGCACCTCAAGGCACACCAGGTTATTTAGACCCTGAGTATCATAGGTTTTACCAACTTACTGATAAGAGCGATGTTTACAGTTTCGGAGTTGTGTTGATGGAATTGATATCATCTAGACCGGCTGTAGATATTGATCGAAAACCAAATGAGATTAGTTTGGCAATGGCTGCAATTAGTAAGATACAGAAAGGTGAGCTGAGTGACTTGATCGATCCTTATCTCAGATTTAATTCAAATCAAGAAGCGAATAGAATCATCACACAAATTGCTGAGTTAGCATTCAGATGCTTGCAAATGGATAGAGAGATGAGACCATCTATAAAAGAAGTGTTGAAAGAATTGAAAGAAACTGAAGAAGGTGCTCATTTTGCTTTTGAAGACAATTGCTACGGGAAGAAAATGAGAGAAGAGGCAACTTTGTTGAACAAATCAGGGCCTGGATCACCTGATACTGTCTCATGTACATGGACAAGTAGGTCGACAACTCCAAGCGCAAGTAATTAGATGATGTGGACTTCTATTAGATCATACTTTTCTGCATCAGTGTTTTTTTGTTATATGGACATATATATGTGAAAGGGAATGTACATAGCAGTAATTGAGTAGCATGCAGCATTTTTTTGTATTTTTTGAATGTTGATTATAAAAATTTGGACATGATTTGTTATTTTGTATGCAAGTACTTTTTTCTAACTGTTTTGCCGTCAACGATTTATATCTAAAATTGGTGATAGCTTTCAGTTGCATTGTTGAAAACAAAGACGGAAACGATACAGCCATTACATAATACTAATAAAAGCAAGCCAACTGTTCAACATGTTAAATATAGCCTGAAATATCTCTCAGCCTCCAAAATGAAGAGAAATCAGCACCTGTATATATATATATATATATATTCTGATTCCTGCTTCCATCTCATCAAAATTCAAGCCACCAATAATAAAAGACTACTAGAAATCATGGAAATGGCATCAATTCTTGCATGCACAGGAGGAATCATTGGTCCATTTGGAGTTCTCATCGCCAGATTCCGTCCAGTTTATGACTTCTTTTCCAGGCTCATCGATTGCCTCAAACATCCACGGCCTCCACCACCTCGAGCAATTACATCTGCTACTTTCTCTCACACTAGAGAAGATAACAAAACAGAATGAGCATTCAAATTTATTTATTATGTGAACATTCTTTGAACTCTGTCATGTAAAACTGTAAAAGAAATGATAAATCAAGTAACAGAATATATATACAGAGCGCTGAATCCCTTTGTTTCATATAGATTTGTAAACTAGTTGTCCTCCCTTGCTCAGTTGTGCTTAAAATATTCAAGTGTTCTCAAAAAATGCACAAGATACCACATCATTCACAGGATCAACTGCATGGTCTTACAAATATTGCAAGTTTAAACATGTTTTGACAAATAACACTGGTAGCTAGTGTTTACAGACGGTTGCAGACGCTGTTGAAGCAAAACTACCTGAACACGTACTACGACTGTGAAAACAACAGCTGCTATGTCTGAAAATTGACAATGCAGTCATTAGTCGACCTTCAGCCCAAAATCATTTTAGGCTTCCAGGTAAATCAACTTCACATGTGTCAGCCGTTGCTGCCAAATATTCTGCTTTGAAAAAACTGTTTCATAAATATGATGTTCCACTCACGTATTCCCTTCTGTTTTGCAACTTGCATAATTTAACAGATTCAACAGCTGTCCATCTCAATTCTGTCACTATTCAGATTACAGAAACAATATTTCAGTATAGAATAAAGTTTTAGTAAATTGCACAAGAACTCAAGAACTGTCTCATGAAATTAGAGCGTTTTAAAATATTAATCAATTGTAGAATAAATTACGTGGTTACAGAAACAAATCAACGGAATAACATGAGATCAACAACACGAAGGAAAAGAAAGTTAGGCCCTGTTTGGTTTTTCATTTTAGTTTTGGATTTTCGCACAAAAGACGCATGTAATTTTTAGAAAACAATTAATTTGAAAAATGAGGTTAACATATAAAATATGAAACAAATTCAATTTGTTTTCAGTATTTTGAAAAATAACAAAAGCACGAAAAACGATCTATCTCTCCATCGTTCCTCCATCCCCTTCACCGTCCTCCGTTGTCCCTCCATCCCCTCCGCCGTCCTCCATCATTATCATTGACTTAAAAGTTTAATATTTTTCTCCGCTTTCTTCATATTTTGTAATGAATTTTGAAAACGCAAAACTCAAAATGAAATCAAATGGACCCTTACCTTTTCAGTTTGCAGAATCATTATCCAAAATTCAAGTTAACAAAGTCATAAGAGTTAACAAAGTCATAAGAGTAAACCCAACCAGGGTTATTTTGCTTAATTTAACGAAGCAAATGAACCCAACTCTGGGTTGGTTGGTGCACCAACCGGAGCAACATTGCGGGTTGCACAAGCAACCTGCAGTTTAGCCAGTTTATCTGGTGTCAGTATCACTGGTGGAATTAAGCTGTTAACTCTTTGGTACATTTGATGCCAAAACTGCTGACTAAAGGCCACTGAATCTTTTGTTAACTATTACTAGTTTAAGACACACGATGCGGGCACACATGCAGGTGACGTAGAGATATGATAGAATATAAAATTTTAAGAAGTATTTATGCAACTTTGATAACGGTTGAAACAACAAATACCGTTGAAACCTATACAATTAATTTCATTTACCAATAATAGAGATAGAGATGTATATGGATATCAGCAATGCTTTCCCGAATCAGCACTCGAAACCCCCATGCAGCAGAGATCATGGCCGTCGAATCATATTGGACCCCCGGTATCTGCCTTCGATTTTATTTTTGGGTGTTTCGAGTGCTTTTAACTCCGGGTAGAGTAGCAGCTTCCTATGGATATCCACGTCATTTCGCTTGACCATTGGGTGTGCTAGTTATTTAAGAAAGAAATACCTTATGTTTTATATATTTACTTTTTGACTCTTTTTCTTTTTTTCTTTTCTTGATGTTGATTCTGGTAAAGATAACTTAAAATGTAATTAAATTTCGAGTTTGGTTATGTAGTGTTGTGTTTACTGTAAGCATTAAGCGTGTAACTGTCAGCAACACAACTGATAGAAAAGAGTCATTTGTAAGCCTTTGAACATTTAACACGCTTACAGCATACCCGACACAAACACACAATCAATCAATATAATATTACATTTCAATATAAATACATATATGCACATTCATTAACACCCAACAAGACAAGAACGCTGGTGCAAAAGATCGCAAAATACCCAGCTTTAATAACCCCGATAAGCTATCAGCATTAAAATGATGTTCCAGAGATCTTGGGTTCTAACCTTCCAAGACACATGCACCCACATAACCCCTGTTGACGACCTGCTGGAAAGCAGCAGACCTCTTATTGGGTATGGTTTTACCCCTTTTCACCATTTTATCATAAGAGAAGTCAGTGCATAGCAATAGTTGAATTAGGACTTTCCATTAAGCAAACCACATCAATAAACAAGGAAAAAAAACTAGTTGCCAAAACAAGACTGATAATTTTTCCTTTAACTGTTCATTTTCTATCTTAATAATGAATAACATATGTTTGTGGCAAAATTATTCGCTAATACCAATGGATTGTACTCGGGACTGGTCCTTATAGTGGGCAAAATGGGCAATCGCTCAACTACCCAGATTTCTCCAAATTTGTTATATATTAAAAGAAACTATCACATACGGCAATAAAGAGGTCCATTAGTTATATTTATATATGAAAAATCCCGATATAGTGATGTTGGAAAATGTTTTAAAATAAGTGAATTTTTAAAAAAATTGACTAAGTATGAAATGACTCCTATGGGAATATGAATAGTCTCACATTGTGGGATTATATAAAAGAATCAAGTATTTATACTTGATTCTTTGAAGCAAAGTTGGGCCCTTTGGCCACCCAATGATGCTCTTTTGTGAGGAGGAAAACCATGCTTGACCATCATACGCGCGCGCGCCGACCGACCCGAGCCGGGTTCGGGTTTGTAGTGGTATAATACTTATATTTTGGTGCAAATTTCTTTAACCATTTTAACCGGGCTGAAACGGTCATATAAGACCGTATTAGAGAACGTTATGCAACGTTCATTATTTTGACCCGTTATTACCAGTAACGTTTTTTTTGCTATTCCGTTTTCTTAACTGATAAGAAGACGAAACAGAAAGAACAACATACGATTCGAAATCATTTTTCTTAAATATCAGAGCAAAAATTTTTGAGTGCAAACAGAATCGATCGTACGTGCAAACGAATCGATACCACCAAACTTGAGAGGCTGTTTTATCCTAGAGGCGGCGGTGATTGATCCGAACTGCTTTGCACTACATAGCAGATCGTCGAAACCTCTTCAAGAGAGTGACGTAGTCCACGACTCAGCCGAAGTTCGCCATTGTTTCCAACAAGTGACATAACGCATGGACTTCCAAAAGTGGAACAAATCTTAAAAGTGTGTTTGAGTGGTTGAATATCGATGAACCTTGAAAGAAGAGTCGAAGGTTGAGACGTATATATGTATACCAAGAATTCTGGGAATTCCTTGAGGATTCTTAATTGGAGCGGAGTTAGCTATAGCCCAAAGCCATGTCTCTTTGGTTAATAAAATCCAAAAGGTCTATCGTCCTTTTCTACAGAGCTCTTCGTCTTCTCCCCCAGAATCCACTTCCACTTTTCATTACCATCCATTCAACTTCTCATTTTATTTCATGCAGGACCAACAACATGCAGGACCAGAAACCGCCTACTGCCTTCAAAGTCTGCAGGATCTAGTTAATTAGTCTCAAAAAAGAAATAGTGTACACATTTTCTAATACCTGTGTATAAAAATAAAAATAAAAACAAACTACAACATTATTTCATGACCAATGTTTGAGAAATAAGCTTTATTGCATTTCAGAAATAATCATTTCCAGCTTTGTGAGGATGAGTATATCACAGCAATAAAAAAAAGTAGTGATTCGAGAAGTGTATTGAGATCCATGTTATTATCATGGAAGTGTTACTCTCTGAATTTGTTAGCACTCAAATCATCCAAACACGGTGCACCAAAATCAATTTTAAATACTCCGGCATTTGTAAAAGTGCTTCTTGACAAAATGGCTTGTTGAATGTATATTACTCTAAACATACAGTGCGCGCGCGCACGTGCAGTTTTTCACTCAAATTTCCTATACAAATTAATAGTCATTGGATCAAAGCGATAGCAGGATCAAAACTATTAAATATAGAAGGAATTAAAGAGAGTCAAAGTCTAATCTCAACCGTTAGTTT
The DNA here is from genome assembly GCA_030737815.1 of Allium fistulosum. Lineage (NCBI taxonomy): Eukaryota > Viridiplantae > Streptophyta > Magnoliopsida > Asparagales > Amaryllidaceae > Allium > Allium fistulosum. The sequence continues at coordinate 835,450,258 of CM060908.1, read as the reverse complement.
AATTTGAGTAAGATTTTGAGTACAAAAATTCTTTCACACACACAAGATCTTCAATATGCTCTTAATTTTGACAACTACAAATATGCCGACATACTGAAATGCATCAGTAAAGTCAATTCTAGAACATGATATCTGCTACTTGTTTTCAAACTAAACTTAACAGCACTATATAGTAGTTTCTGATGTATACATATAATATATAAAACAAGAAACTGATGTCTAATACAAATATTCGTGCCTGCATACTGATGCCTAATAACCATAGGTGATGCGTCTTGCACAATTACATCTATGTCTTTCATTATAACTTAAACATATATCGTGTGTTGTATTGATTCTATCCTGACGATGTTTCTTTATAATTCCATCTTTAACTCAATCAATTTCCAATTGAAAATGGATTTATTAACATATCTTCCTAACCCAATTTAATACACGTATATGCATGTGCAACTGTAAAGACATCACTGTATAACATTATAATTCTGCACTCCTGGCAGACTTTAGAAACAACTTAGAAATGAAGGATCCCAAATGATACTTGCACCATATTCAAATAGTGGGGAGGAAAATGGGACAGACTAGTTTTCATAATCAAACAAAAATGATCACGCATGAAACTGAATGTCCTTCACAACCACAATCAACACGGAAAACAAATTGAAGCGTAACTAACCAACTATAGAAGAAAATCCTGGATCACTGGCGCTTGAGGAACAACATCTAAAGACACATCTCTAGGTCTATGCTTGTGATTCTTCTTTCCATGAGTACTTTTTGAAGATTTCTTAGAAGTTTTATCTTCATTATCCACTTTTTCTAGATTACTTCGATGCTTCTGTTTACTATGTCTATGCTGTTTACTTGAACTTGAACCCTCGGGTGCCATTTCACCCACATTTTCTATTGGGAACAATTCCTTATGTGTTGCACCTTTAGTTTTATTTGAAGAATGTTCAAGAGTTCCTCCTTTATTTTCCAATAAAACATCCCGAATTGCACTGGACATCTTATCAACTTTGGACTCCTCTTCTTTTTTCAGAAATGTTGATGTATCATCTCCCTCATCTAATTTTACTACTACCGGACGAGCCTTCTTAGAATTTCCCTTTTTAGAATTCTGTGACTTCTTTGTTAACCTCAAAAGATCATCTATTGTACTGTCGTTGTAACCCGATAATTCATTAGCTTTAGGATAATCATTTGATCCAGGTTCATCGTTAGGAAGATAGTATAAACCATGTCGTTTTCGGTGTTCAGCAAGCAAAGTAGTTGACTCAACTAACTGTTCTGATGCATCCTCTATTTCCCTATTGGTATTTCTCTTCAGAGAATATGAGAGTGATGATGATGATGATGTAGGAACAATATCATCATCACCTAATATTGTTGCCAAGTCAGAAAGATTTTCTTTAAGAATAAGACCTTCAGGAATAGTAACTTTTTGCTGTGCATGCATTGATACTGGGCCAAGCTCTTCCGAAAATATTCCCTTAAAATGTTCTATTATTTCATGAATCTTCTTGTCTTTCCTAAACATTTCTTCTGCTTCCCAGTTTGGAATCTTTCTTATCAAGTGAATCAAACCAAGAACATTTCTTGCCCTCTCCAGAACCTCCACTTCATCACAATCAAATAAAGGCGTAAAAGATGACTCAACTAAAATTATCATGTGCGTGATTATTTCATGAGTTAAGATTTGCTTGCTGTCTAATCTGTGAGAGGTGCTATCATCGTCCTCACTTTCTTCACTAGTACACTCACTGGTTTCTAATTTGTTATCAAGCTTACTTTGCTTGATATAAGAGCTCAAACAGAACACAAGTACTTTCAATACAGACTGAATATAGACGGCTCTTACCAATGAAGGCAAAAGATTAGTTCTTGGTTGCAGTAAAGATTCCAACAACTCCAATGGATTCTTTGAAAACTCTACATATTCTCCTGATATAAAAGCAGAAGCCGAGAGAATACTATCAAGGAAATGATTACCAAGCAATTGAGGATCGATCAACAGATCTCTAGCAACTCTGACAAGTTGTTGCCTTGCATCTCGAACTCGCAAACCAATATCAACAAGCTGCCTTCCAATCTCTTCTCCCTTTTCACAATGTGGGTTCCTCACCATATCTCCAAGAAGCATGACATACCAATCAAAATCTTGAACGACCTCATAATAATTTCTCCCACAAGTAACTAGAATAGCATCGATAATCTCATTAGCAAACAAAGGATCTGACCTAATCGCATAGCCAATCAAAAGAACTGATATTTCAACCACGTTCGTCTCAAAAACCATACTCATGATCAGATGCAATGCTTCTCTTCGTATATTCGGGTCGTGGTCACTCAAAGACTTAATCACTACTTCTCTGTTCTCTTCAATCGCCCATGAATCCTTCGCTTTGAGCATAGAAAGTGCATTTAAGCCTAAATATCGCAAATTAGCATCATCCACGTTTAAAAAGTCTTCCTTAATCTTCCCAATCGCAGCTCTAACCGCCTTCTCATCATCAGAAAAGCTTGTTAATACAACCCTTACACACTCAAACACCAAACTCTTTGCATTAGATTTCTTCATCAAATCAACAATCGGCTCCAGTACCTTTTTCCCCAATCTCTTTTCAACCATCCCCAATTTTCCGAAAATCTTCACAATCTTAATCAAGACCCAATTATTCTTCGATTCAGACAAAATTCTAAAAAAATCTGGTGCAAGAGGCAGATAAGCCTTTGGATCAGATGTCGCCATCTCGCAAAAAACGTTCACAGCAGCAGCAACAGTTTCAGGGTCTGACAACCTGTACATATACATATACAAAAGAACTCATTTCTGATGGGTTTCAATTGCCATAAGTCTCGTTACTCTCACCACATGCTTATATAACTAACCCGCAAATGATTTAGCAAATTAGATCAGTTTTTGTTGGTTTGTCACATAAAACAATTCCTCAACCTCACCCGACTGACAAACAACTAAAATAATCTAGCATGGCTTGCTCAAAGCAAAACAAGGTGCCTCATGTCACAGGTGGGTTATATAAAAAGAATAGATCCTAGCACCCAGCTACTGCTAGTATTTTGATGTACATTTGAGTACAATTAAACAGGTTACAGAGAAGCAAAAAAAATCACCTGTCAACCAACTTAGGAAACAAAACTGGGACCACGGATTCAGAACAAACACTCAAAACCCTAAAAGCAGCCACTATCGCCTTCCTCTTCACTGCCAACCTGGATCCACCACCAGACAAACCAATCAGAATGACCAAATCCTGCGCCAGATGCTCTGCCAGATCCTTTGACTCTGACGCTACCAAAAGTCCTAACGCTAACCCTGTCACCACGCCGCTACCATTCTGAGACGGCTTCAAGTCCTTCCTAATCTGGTGCGTGCAGAGAGGCAAGATCTCGGTGGTGGAGTGGTGGAAGAAGAGAGTGGCGAATAAGTAGGCGATGTGTTTGTGAGAGAAGGAGGAGGAGGGGAGGAGGGAGAGCGAGGGGAAGTGGGTGGTGGAGGGGAGGGGGAGGAAGTGGATGGATGAGAGGTAGGAGAGCTTGAGGAGGGCGGTGGATTTAGTGGTGGGGTCGGAGGAGCGGAGCTCGTGGAGGGAGGATGAGAGGGCGGACGGGAGATTAGAAGAGGAGGTGCGGATTGATTTTATTAGGGTTTCGAGAGTGGGTTGGAGGAGGGAGTCGACTAGGGTTGGCTCCGATGTTGAAGAAGAAGATGATGCCATGATTTTGATAATTTGATTACTGTTGTTCTGCGGGGTTTTTTGTTTGACAGGAGGCGGAGTTGGGAAGAAGGGTGAATGTGTAATTTTAGATCAGCATCGTCGTTAGCTCTCTCTCGGACAGTTTACCGCCAAACCCTTTCGATGGTTGAAATCATGAGGAAGGCTGTTTTTAGTCCGAGGGAAAATGTGGCCAATACTTCATCAAATAAGGGATGAAGAGACCGTTAGCTCGTTAGCTTGTTTGTTTTCAAGTAAGTGTTTTCATTAAACTCTTTAGTTCACTGAATTGAATAAACGAATTTTTAATTTTCATTGTAAGTGTCGATCACTTATTATATACAGCATTTTCCAGTTGTAACATATGCAACATAATATGTAATTGTTTTATAAAGTTTTTTTTAATTATGTCAAACAATTAGAAAAATATATACATAACATTAATTTTATTTTTGGTTCTATCTTCTTTTATATTGAGGTGATTTTTCATTCTGTGTTGATTTTAATTTTACACTGTAGTTTCCAAACAATAGAAACAAATATACTAAAACATAGCGATGAAAAAAAATTAATAGTAGCCTACTGCGACGTTTGCATAAAGTTAAAATATGATAATTTATAAATTGGCTAATAAGAAACGCAAAAATAAATAAATTGAAATATGTAATGTGTGAAAAAATTATAAATAAATAATTTGGAGAATCTGAACAATACCGATTTATCTTAAAATAAATGAAAACTTAAATAAAATCTGCAATACGTGTGCGGAAAATTATCATGTTAACTAATTATGAAAAGTTGGACAAAATCATATGATATTTTTATAATAATTTATTTCGACGTGTTGAACATATATTAATAATGTTGAAAACAGTAATTGATAATTTGGACACAACATAAGCTTTAATTTTATTTTAATGGAATATTTTATTCTCGGCCAAACTTTTATAAAAATATATTTAATTCTCTATTCTTGATGTGTTTTGTATGATAGTTGCATCGAAGAATAATTAATTTTAACTTCAAGGGGTAATATTGTCAAAATAGTTATTTATGTTCACAAAATAAATTTTTAATCAGAATACGAGTAAATGATATTTTAGGTATTCGGCATACAACATTCAACATTAGGTATTTAAAGCAAACAACACCTAACAGAGGATGATGCTAAAAGCATTACATTTAGCATTGTTAAGAGTAGTTTTTTCATAGCATCTAAAATTAATTTAAAATTTTTTTTGTAGCTTATTATGTTTTGATTCAATGTTTGAATTATAAAATCATTATAAATATGAAAGCAATTATGATGAATAAGCATTGAAAATAGAATCGAATCAAAATATTTACCTCGGACTTTACATTTGATTGTGTCAAACTCATCAATACAAAGTGTAACGACCCACCCTTTGTAATACTCTGAATCAACATCGAATGACAATGTCTAACTCCTAAATACCACAAAAGACAGTCCGTGAGGTAAAATTAAAACAAAACACTATACCAAGGCATATCGATACAATCTCACAACGGAAAGATAACATATAACATACTGTATATACATGAACATAATATGATAAACAATACAATAAACTGTACTAATGGAAGCAACTGATAAATAAATATCAATACAAAAAGTCGGAATACATCAACTTCATTCAAATGGGGTTTTGAATACAACATCATACATCATAAGTCTCATATACAAAATAGTCTGTCTATCACATACTACATCAACAACAAGTATACATATCCAATATATCAACTTCACGCCTCCGGAATGCTCTATCTATCCTATAAGCCCATCACAAAACTCCTGACTCCCAAACTACTCGGTTGATTATCCGAGAGTTGTCATGACATACACAGGCAAAGAAAAAATACGGGTCTGACATAAATCCTGGTATGACGAGAATTATCTCAAAATACTATATATCAAAGTGATATACATATAAAATAGGAAACTACTAAGACATGGCCGGTCCTCTCCACAAACATGGCTTAGGAGTATCTGGACTGCCCATAAATAACTAAAATAAACTTATCCCAAATGATAGGGAATGATACCTTACCCTACTCTCCTCCTGTATCCCTAAGGTCATTCCATCATAAATACAACGTTGTGGATATAAACTGGCATGCACAATAATAAAATGCAAGTTACATTCTAAAATATGTGAGTGTAGGGTCAATACTACACTCTTTTGAGACAAGAAGTGATATAGGCATTCGAATCTATGTCTACCTCTAATAACAAGTAAATATACAAGTGTATGGGAACTTCGCAAATGAACCGTACCACCTATCACTAACCGTCTGCTTAAATGAAACATCATAAATTGCCTCAATTACGATATGCTACCGATCATTTATTGATATACCATTAATTGTCTATTATACGATAAAGTACTAGATGCTTACTATACGATTTACCCGCCAATCAATGGCGGGTGAAGTCCTTAAGACCCCTACACAATTAGCCTTCCATTGATTGCCCATTGGAGAACAAACCAAAATAAGTCAGTATCTAAACATAACATAGACTTTGATTCGCATCACAATGCAATTGACTCGTATAGATCTCACATTGACCTCCACTATAGGCATGTGTGATATATGACCTATTCTAGATAACTGTCGCCATCTCTCTCCGAACATGCTCTGAGATATTGTATGCAAGTCGTTCAGTTCTCCTATGGTATCATGGATTATATGCTTAACCAGTGCATATCCATACTATACGGGCGCATCCCATATGACATGCTCTCGGTGGCTCGAATCAGCCCACCAAAGCCATATAAAACATATCGTCTCTAAGACATACGTATCAAGCAACTAAAGTTAATATATAGCTCTAGTTCCATTTAAAGAGTCATACCATCGTTACATGTCATGAATTATGTCATGTTCACATCGAGTGAAAACATCACATAAGTTCCACCTTCTTTTGAGCATCGTTTCCTTCATTCAAAACCACACGAGGATCTCGTCTTGTTTTACATTGAATCTAATGGTTCAGGTCCCCATAGAGGTTTTTTAGAACTTATACACGATGTATCGAGAGGATCAAATCAAGATCATGGTGCAAATCACCTTGAACTTGGGCTTATTTCCCATTTCAGCTAACGACCGATTATTAACCGAACGTTATTTGACTACATTCATTGCGTTGTCTTGCTATCAAAATGCGATATTCGATCTCTGCAAACTAATTACAATCTATGATATTTCTCACGTTTAATTAAATAGCTCATTCAAATATATCTCTTAGATATCAAACTCCACTAAATATATTTTTGTGAGCTTACATTGAATATATGTAGACTATGTATAAATGTATACACATTCTTTCGCATAGTTTATTCATTGTAACACCCCGTAAATTGAACGATAATTAATTAAAAAGAATTAATAATTAATTATTAAAGCCCAAAAATAGAATTTTACAACATCATAATTTGGCTACGAATGTCACACTATTGTGTTCATGACGATTCTTTAATCAATTTTCATATATAGAGTTTTATGATCAAAGTTCAAATGAAAAACTTATTAACATTTTAACATTTCAGATCAGAAATAAATATATATGTAATTAATGAAATAAATATAATCAACTAACATTAATTAACGTTAACAGTTACTTAACGTCTAAGCAGAATTAACATTAAGTCAAATGAGACAAAATTGTACAAAATAAGTTATAAAAGGAATTAAACGAAACTACTAAGATTAATTAATGTAAACAAAGCAACCAGTCGACCATTATCATAGCGGTCGACCGGTGGTAGGTGACGGCCGTATATTGAACCTAGGCCGAGCGGCTCAGATTTAATATAATCTAATCTAACGGCTGACATTGATTCGAACCCCTATAAATACAAGCTTAATCCCTCACTTTTCTTCTCATATTTTCTGAAGCAATGACGAAGCTCTGCCATTTTCTTTTCTCCACAAACTCTAAAATATGTATAAACTATAATATATATATATATAAGTGGATAATAGCATAGAATAATAGATAAGAAGAATAGAATCGAATCAATTGCCAAAGCCAAGGTAAATTGTAAATCTAAATCCAAATCTAAATTAAATTCAATTCTCTTCTTGGATCTAAAATTCTAATAAATATGTTTATGCTTTTGATACATATTTTGGTAGGAAGAAAGGGAGTCAAATAGGAATGATAAGATTTAGATCTGGAAATTTGAAAGCTTAGAGATGAGTAAGAAATTTTATATTTTTATATAATATATAATTTATATCATTGCAAGTCTATTCCTTGTATGCCTGAAAGTAAATTTTGAAGTTGTGGGCTTAATTATACACACGTAATGAATTTGAAAACCATGCCTACATATTTTGTGAACTATTGACTTTGATTTAATATTTCATATAATTGAATCTAAAATGTAAGGGTGAAAGTAGTCTTTAAATTTATGAGATAATTCGTTATTGATATTGTTTAGTAATTCTAGGTTAGTTGGATGAATGATATATATTAGTAAAAATGTCTTGGAAGTTGTTGGGAATTGGATTGAGATTTAAGTAGTATTTTTGCAACGACCCACCTTTTCGACCATCAAAAGTCGATACCAAATGCATCCACGGTATTCCAATGCTGAACATCCAATCGTTGGAAAGACGGATTGTTAGGATAAAATGAAAAATAAAAAGAATAGGAGAAACAAAATATCACAATGGAACAACAATATATAATATAACAAAGACATTAAAAGCTGTCATTCTAAAATACATGGTATATCAGAGTTAAAAACAAACCTCATCAACCTGGATAGTTATAACTTCCTAACCTTATAATTGCCGATGGGTATATATAATAATAAAGCGGAAATAAAATACTATGGTACGTAAACATCCAGTTCTACTCCATGAGCTCCATGAGCCACCAATGATAACTTAAAAAAATACTCGGTCTGACCCGAGCATTATAATAAAATAACACCCGAATTAGTTTGGAAATGCTAACATGAGAAAACTTATAACATCCCGCATTTTTATATAGTTAGAATTTAACGAATGACGATAAGCAATGGAAATAAATAATTTTGGAATTTTCAGAATATGGCTTTGAAACTTGTACCGTTGCGTCCGGAGCAATTTTTTGATCAGTTTCCATATATAACTTGTCAAAATCTGAGCTAATATGAAGAAGTTACAAACGAAACAAAAGCGGAAAAGAAAACGAATATACACACACACACGTTTATAGGCCGACCAGAAGGTCAACCCAAATAGACCCAAGGTCGACCGCGCGCTCGACCGGTGGCTATGGGCGGTCGACCCGCATACGACATGGATGAAGCCTCGTCCAGGTACGTACAGTGACGTATTTTTGGTTTTAAACGCGATCTAAGCCATACGTTCTTCGATCCTATGGCTCCGAACGACCCTGTGACGTGGTGGCTCCAGGTTCAATCTAAGAATCCAACGGTCTGAGATCCCCAAGCTCCCTTATAAATAGAACCCTAGGCTTAGCTCTTTTCTCACAATTAGATTTTCTTCCAATGGGTTCTTGGCCTAAGGATGAACCCTAAATAGAAAATATTTCTTTGGGTCCTTGGCCAAAAGGCTGGACCCTAAAAAGAAAATATTTCTAGGGAGAAGATCTTCTAAATTAAAATATTATGCACCTTGGAAGGGGATCCAGAAGGACCATGGAGCCAAGTTGAGCACAGGCAAAGCTAAGAACGTCAGGTGAGTGGATTTATTTATATATCTTTTAAGTTTAAGGTATATTATCGTTAAATTCCCGTTTAGATAATTTTATTCAATAATTAATCCTATTAATTAAGTTATGCTGAACTATAAGGAATTTACAGTATTAGTATTTATTTACATCTGTTTCTACATTTTGGATTTCTATGCAAGCGTCATTCTTCTTCTATTTTCTCCTCTTTATTCGCGTATGGATTAGAATAGATTAAACGTGAATATGGATTAAATAATTAAGAATACTAAAATGAAGGAAATAAGATGTAAAGTAATAAAAGTTTGAGGAATGGAATTACTGTAATAAATTACGTTAAAATGAGAAAAGTTAATTAATCTAATAACTGGATTTGGGAGTAACTAAAAGGTTAATTGGTTGGTTTAGAAAATAGGATACATTTCTATAATTTAATATTTAAAAGACAACAATAATTTCTAGAATAAAAGAAAGAAAAAGAGAATTAGTGTAAACTAGACAAACCACTATATTTTACACTATTCCAAAATATTAAAAAAGAAATATCTAGCAGTTACAGATTATTGTTTATAGTATTATTTAATATTAAAATATGGAAATGGATTTTTAAATATAGTTTTCATAACCAACCAAATAAAATAGAATTACTTCCTAGAATAGAAGATAATAAAGCAAAGTATGACATGAATCAAGTAAATTATTAGATAAGAACTTGAAGCTGTAAACGATAATGAACCTAGGTCTGCATTCACTGCGCAGACTATTTAAGAAGATAGTTATTATGATAAGTGAATTATATAATATAAGAGAATAAAAGAATATTCTATATCATAATAAAAGAAGGCAGATTAGAATAGAAAAGAAATGCTGGAATTATGTACGGACTATAAAAGAAGAGAAAACGACAATTACAAGTAAAATTAAAACATAGGTTATAATTAAGTAATAAGAACGGAAAAGCTTATTTTGAGACTTTGAATAAATTAATGAGCAATAATAATAATAGAAGCTTATTTAAATAATTTATATTAAGTCAATAAGCAAGTAAAGCAGGAATGATAAAAGAGGCTTATTTAATTAGGATTTATATTAAGTTAAATAAGCAAGATAATGAATGTGGCTCATACCAACAGCATTCCCTATTAAATAAATGGAAATCTCACAATAGATAGAGGTGAGACGAGGGCAAGGATATGCTAATTAGGGTAAATAAGTAGCCAACAGAATAATAAAGTAAACTAAACACAAATTAAAAGATTAGACTTAGGGTTTAATAAAAGAATTGAGATGCGTTTGGAGCAGCCCAAAGGATGAAGCGTCTAATGAAGCATTTCATCACGGATTTCAGAAATGGAGAAGCATGTCCAACTTAGTATTTTTGGGCTTCAAGGAAGTACGAGACTTCAAGGGGACATGAGGACACTCTAGGATGGCCCTTTGGGTAGGCCTAACGAAGCTGCACCCCCGGAGACAGGTCTGTAGATGTTCCATCAAGAGAGTATGCCTTGACTGCATTTGCATTGTAGGCCTAACCAAGCAGACCTTTGTAGGCAGTCAGAAGGGCTTGGTGTTTGAAGTAGGGTATTCGTATGTCCAGTACTTGCAAGTATGTTTAAGGATAGCCGCATGTGGATGTCGGCCACCATCAAGACCAAGAGCGATTTCGGGAAAGACTAGAGTTAAACCAACAGGCCAATGATTCTTTCACTATCGAGACATTGGATGAGGGGCACCGCCATTTGGATGTTAGATTGTTTGCAGTAGGGCACGACCACTTAACTCTTTAGAAGTCTTTCGGTTAGTTGAGGGGTGGCTGCATAGGGCCATAGCCACGACGAAAAAGAGACATACCAACTAGAATATCTGTATTGTAGGCCTAACGAAGCAGTCCTTTACAGATATAGAAAATCCCGGACTGAATTCCGTACAAGGTGGACCTTGTTGGGGGGATTTAGATAGTAGACATAACGATTACGTAGTCCTCAATGTACGCACTAGGTGGTACATTGTGGATGTCTGAGCGCTGGCATAGACTAGTGCGGATGCGATTTACGTTTTCATAGTAAGTAGTGGAGCATTTGTATTGTAGGCCTTACGAAGCAGCCCTTTACAGATGTAGCTATGGAACGCTCGCGGAGCAAGACGATGGAGTATTTGTATTGTAGGCCTTACGAGTAAGACAATGGAGCATCTGTATTATAGGCCTTACGAAGCAGTCCTTTACAGATGTAGTTACGGAACGCTCTCGAAGCAAGATGATGGAGCCCTTTTTGAGGAGGATACGGAAGGTAACATGGGTGGTACCTAAAACCAATATGGTCATTGGGCATATAGCTACATATATGTATTGGTTATTAGGTTTTAATCTACTATGGAGTAGATGGCACGGTTCACGAACAGAGGCGAGAGTATTGTAACCTAATGAACCTAATATAAGAGTAAATGGAAATAAAACGATATATGTAGAATTAAGCCTAGAAGTATATAATTTATTCATTCGCTAGAACTTTTGTTCTGACTCCCTCCTCATAACATCATACAGGTTAGGTAGATGACAGAGACTTCTCAGTATTATGACACTTGCTTAGAAAGTTTTATTATTTGAGTGAGTATTTACTTACTATTATATTTTAGTCAATCCCGCTGTGAGATAAATTATTGAGCTCTGATATATTTGTCTTTGCCTATTTGCAGGATACTAGATACCCAACTCGGGCTTTAGTGGGCTTGGTTTTTAGCATTTTTGCAAAAAATCCGGACCAGTGGAATTCGGGTTGTTACAAAACTCAAGTAATATGATGAACATATAACAATTATGTGAGACCATGCAGCTAAACATGGAACATGTTTTACCTCACAAGAATAACTTCCACACACAAATGAATGGAAACAAATTAAAGCAAAACCTAAGACAATTTAAGAGAATAGGTATAAACAAGGTCAAAATCCAAACTTAAAAAATGGACACAGATAACTAAACATCGAGAAGAGCTCCAATCACTTTTCGACGCAATTAAGAAAATAATTCAAAGATTTGAATCAAAAACAGGGAAAGCAATTTTCCAACAATGACTAGGAGAGTGCATCCCCCTTAGCGGAAGTATACCTTTAGACAATATACTTGAGAGGATCATTTTCTCCTATGACTCTCTCGGAAATGTACAAGCCGAACCCTGCCAACCTTACCGAGAATCTGAGTATTTCACATCTCCGCACGCATACCACCGAATCTAATCTAGAGTAGATGTGAAGATACCCTAATGGAAGCAACCCCACATAGCTTGAGGTCCATTTGCTTTCTGGTTTTAATCATTTTTCGACAAAGGATATCAATGCTCAAATGAGCAAAAAATCGTCTTAAATTGACGATACACAAAGAAGAAAGTCAATGGTTAATAATCAATTATCGGGAAACTAAATCTTATATTCTTACCACTACTCGTCGATTTCAAACTTTACTATTTCTCGGTTGAAAATGAAGCCGGACAAGTTAAGGCGGTGTTACCTCTAGGCATTGCCTTAACAACAATTTTTAACCTTCGAGATAGAAACGAGTTTCTATACCTCGACTTTTAGTGCTGAGAGTATGACTAAATCCTTTTCATATAAGCGATACCATTTACGGAAATTTCTTATCTTTTCCGCACCCGCATCAAACCTTTAAACTTTTAAAACCGAACTTGTGCTTGGTTTTTACATCACAAGTATTTGTAAACCACCTTAAAATACTCTTTAAAAATATTCCTTTTTAAAGTTTTTCTCATTTATAAATTTCAACCAACATTTATTATTCTGGAATATAATAAATTAATTAAAGTACTTTTATAAATTAAAAACCACATTTATCCTGAAAGAGAATTAATCAACTTATAACCCTTGAATAAACAATCAATTATCTTTAAACACCTCTGTTAAATCAAATAATTAATTTTAAACACCTTTATTTAAACTAATTAATTAACTTTAAACACCATTTATTAAATGATTAATTAATCTTAATCGTCATTATTAAAAATGATTAATTAACTTTAGACATCTTTATTAAATCAGTTAATCAACTTTAATCCCTTTTTTGAAATCAGTTAATTAACCTTTAATCGCTTTTATTAAATCAGTCAATTAACTTTAATCCCTTTTTTGAAATCAGTTAATTAACCTTTAATCGCTTTTATTAAATCAGTTATTAACTTTAAACATCAATAATAAGTTTTTTTTTTGAATAAAGGTCAAAAGCTTTATTGATATTGAAGAATCAATACAACAACAATATATACACATAAATACACAACAACACTAGAATGCGGCCCAAACACAATCACGACCAAACCCTAAACACATTGCGAAAAATAAGCGATTCTCTTTCCTCATGGCGGCTCGTTTTCTCTGCCTGTCAAATCTTCCTCTCTTCCAACTATAGCGCTGCTACTTTCAATGCGTCTGGAAATAATAGAGTTCTCAGCTTCATCATCTTCTCTATCAATCATGTACCTTGAGGATGTTGATGTGGTTGGGAAATTAAGGATCGAGGGAAAGGTAAGGTCTGCACGCGAAGGTAAAATTTCCCATTTTATTAGGATGTCATCAGTATTAATCAAGCTGTGAGGGAAGAACTTAGATCTGTTGATGATTAAGTCACGAACCATATTTTTTATGGTTTTACAAACTGCAATTTTGTCTGCATTGTCATTGTTAAAGATCTTAGAGTTTCTGCTTTTCCAAATGAACCATACGGCTGAGCTAAGAGCAGCTATACTGATATCTCTCTGAATGTTGTTTGCTGCAAAATTTTGACTTATGTAGGTAATGGTGTCTGAGATAGACGTGTCAATGTTACTATGAGTTGTAGGGTCACCTAACATAATTCTGATCCAACACCACACATGTTTGGAGAAAGAACAGTTGAAAAATAAATGCTTGCAAGTTTCCTCTTCTAAATTGCATAAAATACAGATAGAATCTTCAGTCACTCCTTGCCTTTTTAATTTATCTTTTGTTGGTAGATAGTTGAAATTGGCTATGTAAAGACAAACATTCAGTTTAGGAAGGGATATGTTGTTCCATATGATTTTGTGGTTATTGATCTCTTGAAGTTTGATTCTAAGATTGTCCCAAACATTATGAAAGGAGAAATTTCCATTTTTACTATTTTTGCAAAACCAGTAGTCTTCTGCTCTGTCGTGATGAATGGGTACTTGTCTTATATCATCACTTATGTTACCAAGGTATGATATAGTCTCAGTTCTCCATGTATTTCCAGATATGATATGGTTTACCTTATGTTTTTGTCCTCTGGAGTATGATAAAGTATCTTGCCCCAATTTTCCTAATAATGTTGAACCATTTATCCATGGAGTAAACCATAAACTTGTAGATTTCCCATCTACAATTCTTCTGTCAATTATTTTTTGTGCATCTCTTCTATGGTATAGCATTTTTTCCAAGTGCATGAGAAATTGTTATTGTAATTAGACTCCCACAGTGTTTCTTTGTTGGCATATCTCTCATTTAACCACCTTGCACTGAATGTTGAATTATCAAGTGTCTCCCAAATTCTTTTTATGCAGAAAGTGATATTTATATCAGATAGTTTTTTCAACCCCATTCCACCTTCAGATTTAGCACTTGTAACTGTTTCCCATGGGACACTGCTCTTTTTACCCTTCCAGATGAAAAGTTTGCATAATTGATTGATTTGTTGAATAGTTAGGCTGGGAAGCATAAAACACTGCATCCAAAAACTAACCATAGGATATATAACAGCCTTTATCAATTCAATTCTTCCTGTAACTGTGAGGAATTTGCACTCCCAACCTTGCATCTTTTTTAGCACTCTATCAATCAGTTGTTTGCAGTTTGATTGTTTGATATATGTCACTGATAGGGGTAGCCCAAGATATCTGACAGGTAATTGTCCTTCTTGAATATTCAGAATGTTAAGCACTTGGTCTTTATTGTTGCAAAACTGGTTAAAAAACACTTGTGTTTTAAGATTGTTCATTTCCAAACCAGTAACTCTCTGAAATTTCTTGAAGCAATTTTTAATGGCTTTAGCTCCAGTAGCAGTTGCATTAGTGAAAATTAAGAGGTCATCTGCATATATTAGATGTGTAATTGTGGAGTGGTTTTTGATAACTGATTCTATTTTACCTTTGGCAGCTTTTGCATCCATCAACAAAGTGAAATATTCCATGCATAAAGTAAAAAGATAGGGGGATAAAGGGTCTCCTTGTCTTAATCCATTACTACCAGTAAAATATCCCCTATGATATCCTTCGATAGAAAATGAAAAACTTGGGGTGCATATCATTTCTTGAATAATTTTTACCCATTTGGCTGGGAAATCCATGCTTTTCATCATGTGCAGAATGAAATATCTGTTTACTGAATCATAAGCTTTTTTGAGATCTACCTTTATGCACATTTTGTTGCTGCCCTGTTTATTGAAATTTCTGATGTGTTCATGTGCAAGTATTATCCTATCTTTTATCTGTCTGTTTGGTAAATATGCTGTTTGATTGTCAGATATTAATTCTGCGAGCCCAAACTTCATTCTGTCACATAGAAGTTTTGATAGGATTTTATATAACATGGAACAACAGGCTATGGGTCTGAAATCTGAAACTGATTGATAGGTTTTAACTTTTGGGATTAAGGATATGATGGTGTGATTGATTTCTCTCACTATTCTACCATTGTCAAAAGAAGTTTTCATAGCTTCAAGAAGAGGTTTCTTTAATTCATTCCAATGTGTTTTGTAGAATTTGGCATTAAAACCATCATAGCCAGGGGCTGTGTCATTATGCACACTGAAAATGGCTCTTTTTACTTCTTTTTCATCAAAAGTGGCATTAATAAAAGTTTTTCCCCAATCATTTAGTTTCCTTTTTGGAGTGATATTAGGGAACTGATTTTCCATATTGCCTCTGTTATATATATTGGAGAAAAATTTAACAGCTTCTTCCACCATTTCATTTTGGGTTTTTACTACATCTCCATTTTCTTTTAGAAAATTGTGGGAGCTGTTGACAAATTTTCTGGTTGTTTGTTTTGCAAAGAAAAATTTAGAGCAGCTATCATCCCACTTGATCCATTGACATTTGGTTTTTTGTTTGTTATCAATTGCTAACAACTCCATACTTTTGGCCATTCTCACTTGAGCCTCATGTAAATTATGTGCATTCAAGTAATTATGATCTGATTCTAATATTTGCAGAGCAGTGTTGACTTCTTGCTTGCTTTTTAGTACTTGTGATTGTAAATCATTTTTTCCTTTGCACCAATTTTTGATTTCTTTTTTGATGTTCTTCTGCATCTGGGTAAGGTTGTATAACTGATTGCCTTTAGGGAACATAAAACTTTTTTCCACTGTCTCTTTGTACCCCTCACACATAATCCAGTGATTCATGAATTTGAAGGGTTTAGGACCTTCATATGTTTGGATGTTATTAAAGTAGAACATGATAGGAACATGATCACTTGTTGATAGATCTAAATATTTTGCATGATAATATTTGAACATGTTCATCCATTCTATATTACAGAAAAGTCTATCAATTTTAGAAGCAATGTTTTTCTGAGGCCCTGATCTCCATGAATATTTAACTCCAGAAATACTGATTTCATTAACTCCTGTAGAATTGATAAAGTTGTTAAGTTCTTGAATATTTCTGATGGTCAGTTTATTCCCTCCCATTTTTTCGTTCAAGAGCCTAACACAATTAAAGTCACCAATGATGCACCAAGGTGTACTAAAAATGTTAGCTTCTTTTTCCAACTGTCTCCATAAGCTTGTCCTGTCTGATTCAAGATTTGAAGCATAAATAACAGTGATAATGCATTGTGCCCCTGTAGTGTTGTTAAACATACAAGTGATGTGCTGTTTACTCATAGAAATTGTATAGCTACTCCAAATATCTGAATTTATCATGATTAGAATTCTGCATTTGTGATGATACTCAATATTGTTTATGCAAGTCCATTTATTTCCCCAAGATTCTGCGAATTGCTGAAGATTATTTCTTCTCAATTTATTTTCCACTAAACAAAATATAGATGGCTTATGAGAGCACACAATATTTTTAACCTCTAAAACATGTGCTGCCTTGTTAAGACCACGCACATTCCAACATAGGATAGACAATATTTGGATGAATTTGCTTGACTCCTTGTCCTTATAGTGGGAGTCACACTATCTAATATCCCTTTATTCTTTCTCCTATCATGTAAATTCTTACTTCTCATATCTGCAATTTCTTTTTCAAATTCAGGATTGATGGATGTGAGGTTTGTGGGTAAACTATTAGGAGGTTTATCACTTGATGGGTATGTGGGATTGATACATGATTGAGATAGAGAAGAATCATCCACCTTCGAGTCTATCATCTCTTTCTGCACCTGGTACTATTTATCTCCGATGATGATGAAATGATTGAGGCTTTTGCCGATGAAGTCACTGCATTTGGATCAAGAGTTCTTATACTCATGGGTGGTCCTTCTTCAATGTTATGAATGTGAGGTGGTTCAGAAACCTGAGCATTGTTACCCTTTGCAATTGTAGCAGCCATGCTAGTATTTAAAGGTATAATTAAATAATAATTAAAAATATATTTAAACCCTCAAATTCTTTTTGAAAACTTATACAATCCTTACAAAACCATTTGAAAAAGAATTTACAAAATATTTAAGGTAAATAACCTTTATAAATTTAAACAACACTGATTACCCTAAAAGATAATTAAATCCAATTTATAAACCTTTTTACAAATTTGAAACAACATTAATCATCTGAAAGATAATTAATCAAATTTATAATCTTTTTATAAATTTAAACCAATATTAGTTATCCTGAAAGATAATAAATCAAATTTATAATCCTTTTATATATTGAAATAATTTTAATTATCACAAAAGATAATTAATCAAATTTATAATTTCTTTTATAAATTTTAAATCAATACTTATCCTTTATTTTCAAAATTCTCAAAATATATGAAAATATAGTTTAAACAATTTTCAAACTGCAAAAACACGACCAAACATTTTTTTGTGAAAAATACAAGCTCAAGTTCAACACACATAAGGTTTAATGGGATGATATTTCATAAGTGACGGTACATTGATAATCGCTGTAACCACACTTATACAAATCAACCATTATGTCACAAATATTTCAACCAAACAACAATATAAGCAACATAAGAATATAAGTAAATTAATATTGGCGAGAAACCCCTTAAGGTCTCTCTACAAAAGTCCCTTGTAAATCACACATATGAATGTGTATTTCGACATGTTCCATAACAACCTATTCTCTACGTATACTTCGATGTCCTCTTGTTTTTGTCCCCTGTAACACAATGGTTATTTATGTCATCCACTTTTCAAGCGAGAATCTAAAATCCAAATAAACAACCAAACAATAATATAAACCATCATCCAAGCATTCAATAACAATCTATAGTAACATGGATATTATATAATTTATTTAGAGGTGAGTAAACTCATCGAAATTCCAGTTGAGCTTTCGCGTTCCTGTTTTGGTCGTTCGATTTTAACCCAAAATTCAGTTAGCTCCTATTTTTATGAATCTAATTCCATCGCATATGTAGTGTCGATACGAGGCCAACGTAAAAGACCGCGTTCAAATCCGACCTCATATGAGCTAGATATTAATTTTTTAAGTTATCGATTTTAATTAAATAATTAAATTCAACTAATTACTTAATTAAATATTCATTTCCCTTAATCATAAATTTAATCATTCTTCCCTCTTTTATTCAAACATGCACACTGATAATAGATACCCTCAAACCCAAACACTGAAATCTTTCATCTGCGATTACTCCATCACCGCTCAACGAAATTGCGATCTGCCTTTGCCTACATGTCCCTCTTCGCGAGCTCCACCTCCCTAACCAAACAACCATCGGCTTGATCGAGGCTGGCAAAACCCAACTCAAACCCCATTATGCGACATCATCAGTTCACGATTTGCAACCCATGACCGCGCACCTCCATATGACCACCTTCCATTCCCCTTACAATGGGAAACTCAAATCCAAAGTCACTTTAGCCAACTGCCTCCCCCAACGTCGGAATTAGCTAACCCTAGCTTCATTACATCACTGCTAACAGTGACTGTACACTACGAAACTCATAAGGAATTGAAGCTCTCGCCTATACAAACTCAAAGCAACAAATTTCTTGATTTTTTAGTTGAGGGAATAATTCGATTTTGATTTTTAATACCTATGGCCATCTTTATTTCACTGGAAGAAAAGAACGAACTAAAGAAATGAAGGAAAAGTGAACTTTCCTAGTTTTATAAAGAAATCAATATTCTTTCTTCCAATTCAAACCAACTTAAGTTTCTAAGTTAAAGAAAATTTGCAAGTTAACCAACAATTACAAGCCATCATCACATCACAAGAGTTGACCAAAAAATTAAATTTTTATTTGATTTAAAATGTTTAGAAAATAGGTTTTATTTGCGTTACTCCGCTACATAATATTTCGTTCGCGTATGAACCACGAACGATAGAAATAAAAATATAACCGTGCACCAAAAACCGACATGATCCCAAAAAAACAATAAAATACATAGATTATCTTATTTTGTAAAATCACAATAATACCATCGTTTGCCCATAAATCATTAAATGACAATTTAAATATTTTCGAAATTAAAAATTATGGAGAAATTCTATAAATTAAATTAAAAATAATACAATAAAAATCAAGTCGTTTTATTAACAGTGGATTTTCTTATTATTTATTCTAACCATTTATTATTGTAAATAATTTGCAAAATGAGTTTTACCATCATTATTATTTGATTAAAAGGAGTTAAATAAAGCTATTAATCCATTTAATTAATATTTAATTCACAATTCAAATATTTAAAATAATCCCTATATTCGAATAATAAGTTATCAAACTTTAAAATCAATTACTTAAATATTTAAAATTAATTAAATATTCAAAAATCAAAACGATAAAATTCCGGGATGTTACAATTTTAATTCGTTGGAATGAAGTGTGTGACAATGTAAATTTCTATAAATTATCCAGTTTTACAATTATGAATAAGTGTATCATTTAGAATAACAAGAAATATGCCTAAAAGAAAGAGATGTACAAAATGAGGATGTTTATCATATTTTGTACTGTTTACTTCAATAACAATAGAAAAGATAATTCCTTGTAACTCCAAACATAATACAAGTCCTCTTTTACATAATTTATGGAATATTACAATCTAAATGTTTCATTTTGGGAAGAGGTAATTCCAATGCATTAAAATGTAGAAATTCCTAAGTATAAACCAAAGTATTGTAGGTGTAGAGATAATAACAATAATTTAATTGAACATCTAATATATGTGATTTAAGACAAGTTAGAAAATAAAAAATAAGGGAAAAAATATAAATGAAGCATAGAGGAATTAAGAGGATATAATAAACAAAGAAAAGTAGTTAATAGTTGAAAAGGGACAGTAAGCTATCTTTAATAGTTTTAACTGGAAGTTAAGCAGTAAAAGAATTTAATCTATGGAAAATTAGAAGTAAGCGGTAAATAACATTAAAGGGCGTTAATGAAACAGGAAGTAAGTTATTTAAATATAACTGAATATTAATAGTTGAACGTAGAATGTGTAGTAAATCTGTACAGTTAAAGCCCTACTATAGCGTCGCAAAATCCTCGCTATAGCCCATAGCGCTCTTCAACCGCTATGCTGTTTCAATTTAGCGCTATTAAACAGTAGATTCGCTTTAAGCCCCACTATTTTCCGCTACACGCGCTAAATTAAAGGTTTTATTTCTTGCTTTAGCAACATTAATATATAAAGGTTGATTTGAATGGTTCAGTTTTAAAACAAATCAACAAAGGTATGGTAAAGACCTAATTTTAAGGCATAAGTGCTCAATATAAGTTAGAACTCTATTGTACTTACCAAATCTAGTCTGCATAAATCATGATAATCTTCAATTTTTTTTAAATAAGATTAAGCAATATTTCTTTTTCCTACACAAATGATGTAAGAATAAGAATAAATTAACTTTAAATATTTGGTGTTATATCTAGTGAAGTCTTTTGCACCTCCGTCATTTTCCGCTATATCCTCGCTATAACTTTTTGCACCTCCACCGCTATAGAACTACTAAGCGTTTTAACTACACAGCAGTAAATAAATAAAAATAACCTCAAGTATGTATTTAAGATGGATGTGAATTATTAAATGCAGTCAATAGCTTAGATTAATTAAAATGACGTATTCACTAATATGGGTTGCAATATGATGTCAGTAGTGTCACATAATAGAAGTTTGCCCACCGAAAGGGGCTATCAGTAGTTGTGTGTATATTATATCGATATGGGAATATCCAACTGTAGGATCCATGAGATTGTACGTTCGTGTATAGGTGAAGGGAATATACGAAAGTAGAGGTTCGCCTTAGTTGAAGTGTCAAAGGGCTAAGTAGGGTCTGCTTCAATACTTAGGAGGTATGTGTTAAGTAACCAACTGGACATTTTCCTAATTGCATTTGGCAATCAAAATGGGATAGTGAGCATAGGCTCGATGCTATGTCAGCAAGGTTGGTACCATATATGTGAGCAGTAGGGCTATACACATAGGTCGAGAGCGTTACCGATCCTAGGATGGTCAGTAGAATAACTAGGTTTATGCCTAAACGGATGACACCTCCTTTTAGTGTAGATCACGTTTGGAACATGCACAACCTCACGGTTGTTTGTTAGTTTGTTTTTTGTTAAGAGGCAAGGCTAGAAAACCCTTATTTGAGGTCTTTAAAGTGAATAGGAAAGTTTGGGGAGTTGAGTCCTCAATAGTCCATGAAGCTGGGTCCATGATTAGTTTGAGGAACAGATTCCTCAGTATGAAGCAGCTAAATAAGTCTTCAAGACATTGTAGAATATAGCTAAATAGTTGTAATGTCGTTATTAGGCACTAACAGGAAGATCCTCAGTGTATGCGGACAATTTGGTCTAGGCATAGATGGTGGATACCTAACGCAGCTGCAAAATTATGGATACTACTGGGGAAAGTATCCTAATCCAAAGGGGAGCTGCGGTACTTATTGTAGGATCGAATTAATCCGAGAAGGGTGGTGAATAGGGTTAATAATAAATTCACAAAATAATAAAAATTGTAGTACAGATAATAATAGTGTAAACACGGAAATTAAAAGGAACACATAATTTTACCCAGCTTTGGCAATACTTGCCTACTATTGCCCCTTAGGTTTCTACTAAAATTAAACAATCAACCGCTTACAGACCATGTAAACTTATGACTATCGCTTACCTTATTGTTCTAACCCTAAGCTCAAAACCCTGCCTTAACCCTATCCCCGAGTTGAGAATTTCCCGAACTATGCTCCGTAGTTCGATCCTCGTTAAGACTAGAGTTTCATAAAATTTAAAAACCAAATTACAATCAAATTAGAAATGAAAGAGAAACCCTAATATAATTTAACGCAAATAAAATTCTTGACCCAATAACAAAGTGGTATTTAGTTTTCTTCTATCCCGTTTATCTTTTCTTTTTCCAAGAGACGATCCTTTTACTACTTTCTTCTCAAATTAAGGTTTCAATTTGAGGCCACCTTATTTGATCGAATGATGGAATTTAGCCTCATCTCTTTGTCGATCGAAATCTTTACTTGTGTTTTGATTTCCTCCCTTGGGTTGCTTCAATTATAGAGAAATGTTTCACAATTTTGGTGGCTTTAATGGTCGAGTATTGATCGAAACTTTGGTATGAATTTTCTAATTTAGATTTATTATGCTACTCTGAACTTGACTACTTTAATTGCGGATGATGATTCGGCTTATATAGGAATCGATGCTTTTGATTCCATATATTTCGTATTTTTTGTTTTTGATTTTCGGCTTTGAATATTTCAACTCGGCTGTGACTTTTAAAGTGATATTGTTGTAGGCTTGTGATCTCTGACTTATTCATCTCTTTTGATATATTTCAAAATTTTGACTTTGGCCAGAACTTTGAATACTTCAACTTGCGAATTTTATTTTCCCCCATTTGGCAGTATAACACATTCAACTGTGAATTTTAATTTATTCTTGATTGTTCGTGTTAAAAAAATCCAACTTTTGATTTTGAAAATGTTTCACACACACATATACATACATACATACATACATACATATATATATGCATATATGTGTGAATTTGATTTGTTATGCCATGCCTTTGAATTTTGGAGATGTTGATTGTCCTCGTGTATTTGCTCTTGCTGCTGTACTCAAGTTTCTATTTCACCTGCTTGTTGTTGCACTTGTGTATGTTGTTCTCTGATGCACTAAGTTCAGTTACTTTGTATGTGTGTCTGCAACATTATGTGTTGTTGTACCAAGCTATTGCTTGCATGTTTGTGTGCCATGTTAAGCTTGTTGACTTAATTTTGTGGCTGTGCACCCTTGTGTACTTTATGCATCACTTTACGGGTCTTGCTTATATATTTTGCTTTGTATTCACTGTGGGCTTGTGCACTTGCATTTTTAAATTACCTTGTGTGTTATTCTGCTTTGCTATTGTACATTACACCACTATGTACTGCATGTGTGCGTTGGCCTCTGTCATTGTGTACCAAGCTGCATCTTTATGTACTTTCCTTGTTGCTTCTTATTGATTTGCTTTATGATCCTTGCATATATTTGCACCTGCTCTCGACTATAAGTTTGCTATATGCACTGTATTGCTGTTGTACATGTTTGCAGTCTGTGTCCTTTTTGCTTTTTTTTCTTGTTGTGTTTGTGCACTGGTCTTATTTGCTATTATATTTTACTTGTGCACTTCTGTTGAGCCATTAAGCTTGACCTTGCACTGCTTGTGTTGACTTGTCCACTAATGCACTATGTTGAGCCTTTGGACTTAACCTTGCACTTGCTTATTTTAACCTGCCCGCTAATCCACTGTGTTGAGCCTTTGGGCTTGACATTACTGCACTTGAAATTGAGTTTCTTATTTTGTTGGTGCAAATGTGTTCTATGTATGTGCTCGGCCTTATGGCATGTATAGTGATACAATGTGCATGCCGTAGGTTGCTCATGTACATTATCGATATTTTTGGTGCCTATTTCAAAATATGAAAAGAATAAAACCAATAGACTAGGGCAATGTCGAATTCAAAAAAAATTATATTTTTGCACTTTGAATTTGTTTTTTAATCTTTTTACCAAGTTGTTATATAATAGGCAAAGAAGATGATTGGAGAAAAGCGATTGGAGCAAGAGGATAACAAATCAAATTCGAGTGAGTGAGGTTAGGAGTGATTGTATTTGAAAGCATGTTGTGTACGAGAGTGGAAATCTAGTGTTGTATATGAAAGTGTAAAATATTGTTTTATATGAATATTGTATTTAAATTATTGTGGAAGCTATTATTGTAATTGTGTGTACCATTGAAATTGTATTGAAATAAATTATTTGTTAAAATGAAAATTACATTTATTTACTTCTATCTGTGATTTTACAATAGCACTGTATCAAACATATTTAAATATATATATATATATATATGTTTATTATCATCAAACAAAAATCATAAACTGTTATATTCTACACTTATATATATATATATATACGTATGTAGTTATTTTATACCTCGAGTAGGTACGGTGTATCGTACGTATATATAAAGTCAAGATGACTAAGTTTAAGAAATAGACATAATATGTAATGAAAAGCAATCGACATCAACTAATGTTTTTATAAAGTATGTAATTTACCAATCACTAGAACACCGTTTTGACCCCATCCTCGTTACAATCCATAGGATAGACTTAGAGGGATAGATACTGGTACAAGACGGGAATGATGGAATGACATATTTCTTATGCATGCTCAGCACAGATAAGGATAGTAGATACCAGAGGTATTAGCCATGGTCAGTAATTATATTTTCATTGTACTTTACTAATCCACTATGAGTTTTATTGATAGTGCTCTAATACACTTTTGTTTACTTACAGGTTACCAACACCGATGATCCATACTTTGGTGGACTTGGGTTTTCGATTTAGCAAAAATTCGAACCTGTGACGACCCGGAATTTTGGGATATTTGAAATGAGGATATTTAATTGATATTAAATATTTAAAATTTAATGTTTAACTTGAATTTCAAATATCATTATGAATTTGGCAATTAAATTATTAAATTTAATTATTGAAGTTGAGTAAAATATTTAATCTTCAGTTTTAAGCTGGTTAAAAATATTTCAAAGGCTTGGAAAATTTATATTTATGATACTGGAGATAATAGAGGTTTTAAATTTGAGTTTGAAAGTGATTTGTTAAGTCTTGAAAATATATCGTTTAAATCGGTATTTAAAAATAGCCTTCCGGGGCACAGTCTCGGAATTCGACGAAACCAGATCCATTGAATCCATAATAGTGTATTATTATCAGATTTCAATTTTCGTACTAATTGGAATTGTTGTGTGAGCGTACGATATATAAACGCGCTGAAATCTTTATCGAAATTCAATATATCAACTGGGTCCAAAAAAGTTATCTTTTCCGTACGATCGAATTAGGACTCGAAACCTTTTCCATTGCGTTCGGAATAAGGGTATAACATTGTAAACGCCTAGCAGGACGCCTCGACAGGAGGTCAAGTTTTTAAGTTGCATTTATCGGAACGATTTGAATTTGAATTTAAATTGAATATTTATACTAGTCAACTGCAGTTGAAATTATTTCACATCAGCCCTTTTTTCCAGTCTTTTCCAAAGCACTGTAGCCAACCTTCTCCTACACGCCACCCTCTCCTGTCTTTCAATTCATTCACAAAAATGCAGGCTCGTACAAAAATATACATACAAATCAAAACAAGGGTATTCACAGAAGAAAAATAGAAAATGGCCGCTGGCCTCTCCCTCGTTCCTCTCCTCCACAATTTCAAAACCCATCTTCAAATCGATTCTCCTTAAAAACAAAAATAGAACTCACGAAAAAAATGGCCGAACGCAGTAATTTCAAATCGATGAAAATAAAAATGAACGAAAGCTTCCCAGTTCAAAATCCATCCTTCCTCTTCTGTTTAAATGAGATCCAAAATTCCAAATTAAAGCCGTGTATTTCCCTGGTTCCTCGTCTTCTTTAAAACGGATTCGAATCGAACCTCGTCCAAGCGAAAACCAGATCAAGAGAAAAAGGGGGCAAATCGAATTCAATTCGAATCATCTCGAGGTCGCGGCGTGTTCGATTGAGAAAGGATCGAGGAGCGAGGCGACACTGTTTTTCATGCATCTAGGGTCTCGAACTTGAGTTCGAGTTCTATGGGGGTGGTGACTTCGTGCGCGCGTTAGGGTTGGGTTGCTCGAGGGTACGGCGTCGTCGTGGGATGTCGAAACCAAGGAGGTGGGCGCACGGGGATGCTCACATCGATGGCACTAAGGAAAAGCAAATGCGAGGCTTGAATCGAAGGAGGCACGCGAGTGAGCAGGAAGCATAGGGGAGTTCGCTGTAAGGTATATATATATTTATGAATCATTTTCAAATTTAAATCTAATTTAATATATATGAGTACAAAGGAAAACAGAAATAAAATGCACATGTATGTATATACTGGGCAGAGAAAAAATATATTAACCAGAAACTGATTTTACAGTAGAGTATATTAACATTTATTTTTAAATGTTGTTTTTTATTTGAAAACAATAAGTTTAAATTGTTGATTCCAAACAGTGAATTTTAAATGTTTCTTAAGTTTAAACTCATAGATGAATGGTTGGTTATTATTTCACTCAGCGGAAATTAATGAAAAGGTTTAAACAGTTCGTTTAAAAAAAATGATAATTAATACACACACACACACACCCTATTATAGAATTTATAACATTGTCATAAAAGAAAATATAAGCTAGGTTGGTTTAACTATCATTTAAAATCAGTTAATTAAATTTATTAAGAAGGTAATTGTTTTTCAGTTGTTTAAAATATTAATAAATCATATGATGTTGTACAAGGTCTAAAATGGTGGAAATAAGCCGGTGTGGATCGAATTGCAAATTAAAAATCAAAGGTGAGTTAATCTCACTCATCTGGGTTTTATTTAAATTTAAATGGTTAAATTTAAATATTTGGTTGAATGGTTGAATTGATTTGATGTGATATATTATATAGTAGCATATAGTATATATTGGAGTGATTGATATTCCCGCATTATATAGCGGATGAGACCCTATGCGCCGCATAATAGCGGATGATATTATATAAACCCATATACCGCGATATTCCACCTCGAAGTGGAATTGGTATTGTGCTAACGTCTGTGGATGCAGGGAAACAGGTTGGAGGGATCCAACTGGATTCCTCAAAATTATTTAGATTGTTCTAATAATTCTGTGCTATGATTTTTGATATTCTGTGATGAATTATATTGATAATTGGAATATTGGATGCTATGGTTTGATTGAGTATACCTTTCGGTATACTGAGTTATCAAAATATATAAAATTGGATTTTTGAAAAAGATAATATATGAGAGAATGTTTAAGTAAAGTAATTATAGAAAATTTAAATAAATTAAAGAATGAATTGGGGAAGGATAAAGTGATTTTTAAATTCTAGTAAATAAATTCCGAGTACGGAAAGGGGATTTTGAATAAAAGGGGAAATAGTGAATTTTAAACTTAAGTGATATTATTTAAAGGAATGAAAGATTTATTTTTGAATTCAGAGTTAAAATGGTTTAGAGAGAAATAAGAGAAAATCTTGGAATAAATATGAATATTTGTATTTTCAGTTAAAGTAAGATTTTAAAATCATCACAAGGAAGTTAAACCTGAAATTTATAAGTTTTGAAATAAAAATTGGATAAGTAAAGAATTTATTTTTAAATGGAGTAAATTTTGGAAATCAATTTGAGAATTGATTAAGTATTTGAAATTGGGATTTTAAAAGGAAGTTGAGACTAGGGAATTTATAAACTGGGTTTATAAAGGTTAAGTAATATATCAGTGAATATTTGGAAGAATAAATTCACGGTGGGAATTTATTAAAGAAATGGATAAATTTGTTTAAAAATAAATAGTGATTTATTTTTAAAGATGTGAAAGAGAAGTGAATTTCCCTAGATAGCCAAGTACGTTTCCAAAGCAAACTTTTAAGTATGAGTTAAAGGATTTAAAGTTGTTTTTAAAGTATGTTTTAGAAAATTTATTGTTTTAAATGTTTAAAGTTTAAAAGTAAGTATTTCTCAAATTTAATTTAGTAGTAATTATTTAAAGGTAACTTGGAATTGTGTTTTAAAAGGATAAAAATGTAGTTTTATATTTTATAAAGTAGTTTTATTTTAAATATTCTTAAAGTATATATTTTTGAATAAAGTATTAAAGTAGTTTAATCTAAATGTTTTGTTTAAAGTATATTTTATAATATAGTATTTTAAATTATTTTAGAAATCTAAAGTGTTTGTACTTGGTGATTTCAGTGGAAATAGAAAATATTTGGGAAATTTATTCCATGAGAGAAGAACGGTTTGAAACTGTTTTCAAAAGGGTTGAAAATGGAAATATATCTTGCGAAGATATTTATGAGGTAAATAAATAATTTGGAAAATTATTTATTGTTTGACGGATGTTTGTGAATGTTAATTGATAGTTAAATCACTGACTATCAATATTGGACAATATGCTGATCGTTTCGAAGAGACCGGGATCGAGATTAATTTCTCGAAAACCACTTCGATCCGGTTTGTACGTTTTCGTTGAAAAACGAGTTTGGAATCAAAGTTGGAGCAGTGAAGTGCAAGGGCTAGTCGCTACTAATCCTGAGGTTGATTCCAAAAATGGATGTAGTAGGAATAGTGCCTTCGGTTCCGTTCGAACCCGGAACGGACTTGTATGGATGAATGCTTTCGAAACATCGTCAGGTGGACGATGAGCATTCCAAGGGATATGTTCTAAAAAGGTAACGCTTAGCCTCTAGCCTCATCAACCGAGAATGACTGAAAATCAACGGTTATGCAGCAAGGCTATGTGGGTAGCACCCATTAGGGTGAGGTCATCCCTGTCTAGATGTCCCTTTTTATTTCGGCTTAGTGGTGCGGTTGCTG
This sequence comes from Allium fistulosum, assembly GCA_030737815.1. Classification (NCBI taxonomy): domain Eukaryota; kingdom Viridiplantae; phylum Streptophyta; class Magnoliopsida; order Asparagales; family Amaryllidaceae; genus Allium; species Allium fistulosum. The sequence goes on along the minus strand of CM060908.1, from coordinate 835,420,711 downwards.
ATCCCAACCGTGGGGTGATCTTACTCGGAATTATCCAGTAAGGGGTAGTTCCGGCCTTGTGTTGCAGGGGATCAGCCGTGGTCCTCGGTACACTGATCTAGACTAGGTACTGTGACAGGTGGTACCCAGTGCCTAGTCATTGTATGGAATCCAATCTCCAATAAGCACCTGTAGGGTTTTGATTGTGCCCAACTATTGCTGAAACGTGAGATGCAAGCATTTCAGCTAGATTCTATTTTACTTTCAATAGACACTATTATAATATCAGGCGGATTTGATAAAAAGTGTTTTGGCTATCGTAAGGTAAAAACCCGACATATTTATTTGTTGCGTGGTCTTACGAGATGCTTTTGATTTCAAAGGGTTTGGAAAAATTTAATAATCCAATTGAGTGTGTTTTCTCATGCTGGTTTTCCAGACTGACTCGGGTGTTATTTTATTATAATGCTCGAGTCAGACCGAGTATTACAGATACAGGATAGGATGCTGTGGAGCTCAGGAGACGAGCTAGATGGCAAGATGTATCTCATGTATTTGATGTATTCCGCTGTGTATAGTCAGCTTTATGAGGACAGATTATTGTAACTGTCCGATTTTGTGCTGTTGTTGGTATATACTATAATGATGTAATGTATAAAATAGTAATAGTTCTTTTTGTATAAAGATCTGTTGTTATCTATTATATATTGTTCCGCTGCGATTGTGAGATTCTGATGTTGTTTTCTATTTTCTTCTTCTACCTCTTTCTTCTTTAACCTTAATGGTTCGTATTTCCGTTCTTCTTGAGTTGATTTGATGGAGATTAATGTCAATTCAAGGGGTACGGGTTTGCGGGTTGTCACAGTGGTATCAGAGCTTAGGCTGGTGATAACCTTGGCTCTGGTGGGGATTACTCATTGAATAGAGTCCATAGCCCTCTAGAATGAGTTTGAGTGTATTAATAGATATGAGCGCGTATTTGTTAGTGGATATAAAATGGTTTTATATTGTGTCGATTGGTTTATTGAGTACTTTATGGATTCTGGTCAATACGAGTAATTAACGTTATTGATAGGGATCTCTAAACACTTGAATAGAACAATTCGACACAGTATTGTTTTAAAATAGGGTAAATGAAATAATTTTACCCAAATTATTTTTGTGTATAAAAGAAATAATTTCTCGAAAATTATTATAGTTATATATGGATGCTTGGTTGTTAAGGAGTGATAATATTAAGTTTTTATCACTATTGTGAGAAAATTTAATAGGAAATTGAAATCATAACTAAAAGCTAAGAAATAAATTCATATATAAAATGGGATTTATGAATGTGCATTATAAATGTGATTTATAATTGAAATGAGGTAAATTCCAGAGTAATGTTTGAATATAAATTGGATGGATTTGAAATTTGAAATTTTTAGGAAGTTTAAATTCCTTTGAGTTTGAAAATGGTTTTCAAAAGCTTTGGAGAAATAATGGTGATATTATTTGAGGAATATTTTTAAATTGGATTTGAACTGGTGAGATTTGGAATTAAAAATAGTCGGAAATGTTTTAAAGAGAAAAAGCATTTAATTCTCTTCGGTCGCTGGAAAATAACTTCGGTGATGACTGTAGCATCATCGATGTCCATTTTCGAGTTTCCAAGAGAGAAATTGCTACCTGAAGTTTGGAATTGGAGTTGTTTGCAAAACTGTGTTTGGTTTTAAAATTCAAAGGGATAATTGGATATACCCAAGAAGTTTGGATATGATTAATTTCAAAGGTGATTTTGAAATTTTGGGAAATTGTTTAAACTCTGGAATCTTATTTAAAATGTTTATGGAATAATAAAAATTTATACTTGGCTAAATAAAATGTATAATCCCGAGTTAAAAAGTAAAATGTGAATGGGATTGATTGTAAATAGATGAAAGTATGGATATAAATAAGTTTGTGACTTATAAAATTTGGAAGTGGAATAAATAAGCCCAAAATAAAATTGTTTGTTTTTTTGGGAAATGAATAGAATCCAAACTTGAATTATAAAATAACTGAACTCAAGTAAAATTGTTAAAGTGCCTTTTGTAATAAAAATCAAATATTGGGTATAAAATTTGAATAAACTAATTGATTTTGGAATCAAGTGTAATGAATATGAGTTCGTTTGGATTAAAATGAATTGAATGTAAGTAATGAAGTGTAAACCATTTAAATGGAACGAAGTAAGAATGAATTGAGTGAGATGGTTTGTGAATGGATTGAAAGCATTTAAATTGGTGTCGGAACCTTATAAATTTGCTTATGGAAAGTGTTTAGTGTATATTGCTTATGTTATGCATGTGTTTAGCTATTGAAATTAAGTGAAATGTTAATAAACTTTGTATATTTGTCACTTACACGTTTAAATTGAGTAAGTACAGGTTTTAGAAGCCGTTGGCTGGTTTAGATCGCGCAAAATGCTAAATAAATAACCGCTTTGCTTAAAAATGCTAAATAAAGGTACGCCTACGTAATGAAAAAATAGGAAATATGAACTGTTGTTTGTTTTCTTGTTTTCCGACCGTGTGGGTCGATGTATATATATTTATATCACTTGTCAAATTGCAAAAGCTCCTCCGTACAAAGGGGACTCTGCCAAAAATTTTCGAAAATTTTGGGAGTCAGAATTTTTTTTTTAAATTTCACTAACGACAAATGATTTAAAATTGGTAAGCAAATAAAATTGAAACTGAATATTGAAATCTAATTTAAAATTTTGTATGTAAAGTAAGGTGGATAAAATTCAATATCCAGAGTGTGAAGACAAATTGAATTCAAGTAAAATTGAAAATGAAAATTTGAATGAAAATTGGGAAAAAGTATTGAAGTTTGAAAATAATTAATAAATTGAAGCAAATTGATTTTATATGGAATTGAAACTCAATTGGAGTATACACTTTAGTAGTGAAGTAGTAAAAAAAAATATAAGAAATATTTATATTGAACTTTAGAAATGAAGAATGAAGTTCTTAAGTAAATTGGTATTGGGGATATACTAAGTAATTTTGGAATGGAGAAATATACTAAGTGAATAATTGAATGAAGATTACCCGCCGTTCGTAGCTCGGTTGGTTTGGGAGATGGGAGATGGGAACCAAAGGACTGTGTCCGGGCAGGTTCGAATCCCAGCGCCAAACCATCAGTGGGAGTTTCAACGTTACGCATCCGTGTGCGACGACTAAATAAAAGCGGGGTAGACACACGGCGTGGGGTTTACTTAAGTGAGTATCAATGAATACCATGATCTTAAGGTTCCCCATGATCTCAAAAAAATAATAATTGAATGAAGATTAAAACTGAAGGTTTTGAAAAGGGAAGTTGTGAATAAGTAAATAGAAATCAAATGAATGTGAATAAAAGAGAATTGATATAGCTAATAATCAATTGAAATTAATACGTAGGATGTACGTATATTATTTTATTCGCATAGTGATTTGATCCAGATTCGAGCACAAAATTTCGAGGTAGTTATACCGATCCGAGTTAGGATTTTTCACTCGATTTTCGACGGCGAACCCTGGATATGGATTTTGATTGATTCTGGATATTCTCTATCATAGTTTATGGCTATGCAAGGAGAATGACGGTTTCTGATCAAGAAACCAGATCTGAGTCCGCACTAGGAAGTCGGGTGGATGATACTAGTTCGGAAGTGAAATTGTGTGATCGAGTGAGCGATCGGATTTGGTATTGCGTACGGATGATATATGTGCATCGTACGGGCTTAAGTAAAGTAGATATTGAAAATTTTGTAAAGAAATGAATAAAATGATTTTGGGATTTTGTGATTGGATATTATTGCTAAGTAGGATATACAGGTATTTAAAAGCAAAAAGGGAAATTGATGTTTTGATTTCAGAAGAAAAAATTTGAATTGCCCGACGAAAGGTATGTGTTTAAATTTCTGTATGAAATTTGATTGGGTTTTTTATTTTGCCACTTGGCATTTTGTTTTCTTTTGGAATTTGAGGGCCCGTAGAGGCATTTTGTAGTTGTACCGAGCTAGCCGCGCAAAGGAGACGTTGGCGAAATTTTTCAAAATTTTAAGGAGTTAGAAAAATTTTGAAAATTTAAAATTTGGTTTTAAATTTAAATTTGAATGGTTGAGTAAGTAATGTTATTGGGAACCTATGGATGGGTTTGGAAAGATAGTAAGGGTGATAGTGTGTCTTTAATAAAAGATGGTTTTGGGAAGTTGTTAAAAACTGTTTGGTTTTGGAAAATGATGAACGGGTAACGGACCATTCTTCCTGACTAGTAATTTCGGGGACGAAATTCTTTTAAGGGGGGAGGAATGTGACGACTCGGAATTTTGAGATATTTGAAATGAGGATATTTAATTGATATTAAATATTTAAAAGTAAATGTTTAACTTGAATTTCAAATATCATTATGAATTTGGCAATTAAATTATTAAATTTAATTATTGAAGTTGAGCAAAATATTTAATCTTCAGTTTTAAGCCGGTTAAAAATATTTCAAAGGCTTGAAAAATTTATATTTATGATACTGGAGATAATAGAGGTTTTAAATTTGAGTTTGAAAGTGATTTGGTAAGTCTTGAAAATATATCGTTTAAATCGGTATTTAAAAATAGCCTTCCGGGGCACAGTCTCAGAATTCGACGAAACCAGTTCCATTGGATTCGTAATAGTGTATTATTATCGGATTTCAATTTTTGTACTGATTGGAATTGTTGTGTGAGCGTACAATATATAAACGGCTGAAATCTTTATCGAAATTCAATATAATAACTGGGTCCAAAAAAGTTATCTTCTCCATACGATCGAATTAGGACTCGAAACCTTTTGCATTGCGTTCGGAATAGGGGTATAACATTAAGATCGCTTAGCGGCACACCTCAACAGGAGGTCAAGTTTTTAAGTTGCATTTATCGGAACGATTTGAATTTGAATTTAAGTTGAATATTTATACTAGTCAAATGCAGCTGAAATTATTTCACATCAGCCCTTTTTTCCAGTCTTGTCCAAAGCACTGTAGCCAACCTTCTCCTACAACCTTTTCCTACATGCCACCCTCTCCTGTCTTTCTCAATTCATTCACAACATGTAGGCTCGTACAAAAATATACATAAAAATCAAAACAAGGGTATTCACAGAAGAAAAATAGAAAATGGCCGCTGGCCTCTCTCTCGTTCCTCTCCTCCACAATTTCAAAACCCATCTTCAAATCGAATCTCCTTAAAAACAAAAATAAAACTCACGAAAAAAATGGTCGAACGCAGTTATTTCAAATCGATGAAAATAAAAATGAACGAAAGCTTCCCAGTTCAAAATCCATCCTTCCTCTTCTGTTTAAACGAGATCCAAAATTCCAAATTGAAGCCGTGTATTTCCCTGGTTCCTCGTCTTCTTTAAAACGGATTCGAATCGAACCTCGTCCAAGCGAAAACCAGATCAAGAGAAAAAGGGGGCGAATCGAATTCAATTCGAATCATCTCGAGGTCGTGGCGTGTTCGATTGAGAAAGGATCGAGGAGCGAGGCGACACTGTTTTTCGTGCATCTAGGGTCTCGAACTCGAGTTCGAGTTCTATGGGGGTGGTGACTTCGTGCGCGCGTTAGGTTTGGGTTGCTCGAAGGTACGGATGTCGAAACCAAGGAGGTGGGCGCACAGGGATGCTCACATCGATGGCACTAAGGCAAAGCAAGGGGGAGGCTTGAATCGAAGGCGGCACGCGAGTAAGAAGGAAGCATAGGTGATTTCGCTGTAAGATATATATTTATATATTTATGAATCATTTTCAAATTTAAATCTAATTTAATATATATGAGTACAAAGGAAAACAGAAATAAAATGCACATGTATGTATATACTGGACAGAGAAAAAAATAAAAATATATTAACCATAAACTGATTTTACAGTAGAGTATATTAACATTAATTTTTAAATCTTGTTTTTTTATTTGAAAACAATAAGTTTAAATTGTTGATTCCAAATAGCGAATTTTAAATGTTTCTTAAGTTTAAACTCATAGATGAATGGTTGGTTATTATTTCACTCAGCAAAAATTAATGAAAAGGTTTAAACAGTTCGTTTAAAAATAATAATAATATTATGATAATTAATATACACACACACACACCCTATTATAGAATTTATAACCTTGTCAGAAAAGAAAATATAAGCTAGGTTGGTTTAACTATCATTTAAAATCAGTTAATTAAATTTATTAAGAAGGTAATTGTTTTTCAGTTGTTTAAAATATTAATAAATCATATGATGTTGTACAAGGTCTAAAATGGTGGAAATAAGCCGGTGTGGATCGGGTTGCAAATTAAAAATCAAAGGTGAGTTAATCTCACTCATTTGGGTTTTATTTAAAGTTAAATGGTTAAATTTAAATATTTGGTTGAATGGTTGAATTGATTTGATGTGATATATTATATAGTAGTATATAGTATATATTGGAGTGATTGATATTCCCGCATTATATAACGGATGAGACCCTATGCGCCGCATAATAGCGGATGATATTATATAAACCCATATACCGCGATATTCCACCTCGAAGTGGAATTGGTATTGTGCTAACATCTGTGGATGCAGGGAAACAGGTTGGAGGGATCCAACTGGATTCCTCAAAATTATTTAGATTGTTCTAATAATTCTGTGCTATGATTTTTGATATTCTGTGATGAATTATATTGATAATTGGAATATTGGATGCTATGGTTTGATTGAGTATACCTTTCGGTATACTGAGTTATTAAAATATATAAAATTGGATTTTTTAAAAAGGAAATATATGAGAGAATGTTTAAGTAAAGTAATTATAGAAAATTTAAATAAATTAAAGAATGAATTGGGGAAGGATAAAGTGATTTTTAAATTCTAGTAAATAAATTCCGAGTACGGAAAGGGGATTTTGAATAAAAGGGGAAATAGTGAATTTTAAACTTAAGTGATATTATTTAAAGGAATGAAAGATTTATTTTTGAATTCAGAGTTAAAATGGTTTAGAGAGAAATAAGAGAAAATCTTGGAATAAATATGAAAATTTGTATTTTCAGTTAAAGTAAGATTTTAAAATCATCACAAGGAAGTTAAACCTGAAATTTATAAGTTTTGAAATAAAAATTGGATAAGTAAAGAATTTATTTTTAAATGGAGTAAATTTTGGAAATCAATTTGAGAATTGATTAAGTATTTGAAACTGGGATTTTAAAAGGAAGTTGAGACTAGGGAATTTATAAACTGGGTTTATAAAGGTGAAGTAATATATCAGTAAATATTTGGAAGAATAAATTCACGATGGGAATTTATTAAAGAAATGGATAAATTTGTTTAAAAATAAATAGTGATTTATTTTTAAAGATGTGAAAGAGAAGTGAATTTCCCTAGATAGCCAAGTACGTTTCCAAAGCAAACTTTTAAGTATGAGTTAAAGGATTTAAAGTTGTTTTTAAAGTATGTTTTAGAAAATTATTGTTTTAAATGTTTAAAGTTTAAAAGTAAGTATTTCTCAAATTTAATTTAGTAGTAATTATTTAAAGGTAACTTGGAAAAAGGATAAAAATGTAGTTTTATATTTTATAAAGTAGTTTTATTTTAAATATTCTTAAAGTATATATTTTTGAATAAAGTATTAAAGTAGTTTTAATCTAAATGTTTTGTTTAAAGTATATTTTACAATATAGTATTTTAAATTATTTTAGAAATCTAAAGTGTTTGTACTTGGTGATTTCAGTGGAAATAGAAAATATTTGGGAAATTTATTCCATGGGAGAAGAACAGTTTGAAACTGTTTTCAAAAGGGTTGAAAATGAAAATATATCTTGCGAAGATATTTATGAGGTAAATAAATAATTTGGAAAATTATTTATTGTTTGATGGATGTTTGTGAATGTTAATTGATAGTTAAATCACCGACTATCAATATTGGACAATACGCTGATCGTTTCGAAGAGACCGGGATCGAGATTAATTTCTCGAAAACCACTTCGATCCGGTTTGTACGTTTTCGTGGAAAAATGAGTTTGGAATCGAAGTTGGAGCAGTGAAGTGCAAGGGCTAGTCGCTACTAATCCTGAGGGTGATTCCAAAAATGGATGTAGTAGGAATAGTGCCTTCGGTTCCGTTCGAACCCGGAACGGACTTGTATGGATGAATGCTTTCGAAACATCGTCAGGTGGACGATGAGCATTCCAAGGGATATGTTCTAAAAAGGTAACGCTTAGCCTCTAGCCTCATCAACCGAGAATGACTGAAAATCAAGGGTTATGCAGCAAGGCTATGTGGGTAGCACCCATTAGGGTGAGGTCATCCCTGTCTAGATGTCCCTTTTTATTTCGGCTTAGTGGTGCGGTTGCTGATCCCAACCGTGGGGTGATCTTACTCGTAATTATCCAGTAAAGGGTAGTTCCGGCCTTGTGTTGCAGGGGATCGGGCGTGGTCCTCGGTACACTGATCTAGACTAGGTACTGTGACAGGTGGTACCCCAGTGCCTAGTCATTGTATGGAATCCAATCTCCAATAAGCGCCTGTAGGGTTTTGATTGTGCCCAACTATTGCTGAAACGTGAGATGCAAGCATTTCAGCTAGATTCTATTTTACTTTCAATAGACACTATTATAATATCAGACGGATTTGATAAAAAGTGTTTTGGCTATCGTAAGGTAAAAACCCGACATATTTATTTGTTGCGTGGTCTTACGAGATGCTTTTGATTTCAAAGGGTTTGGAAAACTTTAATAATCCAATTGAGTGTGTTTTCGCACGCTGGTTTTCCAGACTGACTCGGGTGTTATTTTATTATAATGCTCGGGTCAGACCGAGTATTACAGATACAGGATAGGATGCTGTGGAGCTCAGGAGACGAGCTAGATGGCAAGACGTATCTCACGTATTTGATGTATTCCGCTGTGTATAGTCAGCTTTGTGAGGACAGATTATTGTAACTGTCCGATTTTGTGCTGTTGTTGGTATGTACTATGATGATGTAATGTATAAAACAATAATAGTTCTTTTTGTATAAAGATCTGTTGTTATCTATTATATATTGTTCCGCTGCGATTGTGAGATTCTGATGTTGTTTTCTATTTTCTTCTTCTACCTCTTTCTTCTTTAACCTTAATGGTTCGTATTTCCATTCTTCTTGAGGGTATTTGATGGAAATTAATGTCAATTCAAGGGGTACGGGTTTGCGGGTTGTCACAGAACCCGCTTAGGTGTGGGTTGTTACACTCGGTATCGGAGTTTGGGTTAGTCAATCATAGGAATTAGGATATGTTGAGTGAACATATTTGTTTTATACCTATATATATATATATATATTATATGCCTATTCCAATTACCCTATGGGAGATAGGTAGTATAGAAGGCGTTGACTTAAGAAGAGCATGGATGCGACATATAGAAGGGTCCCTGAAGTAGGACGGTACATGACTCCCTTATTGGGCCTGGATTGCCCAATGGTTGTAGATCCCCATAGGATTGCCAATTGATGATATACGATATATCCAAAAATGGAAAGTAAAGCATCTATATGTTATAGATATCCGAAAGTAAGAATCGAGATAGTTCTTGAAGGTGTGTAAAAATCACTCCAAGATGATAGCTGTATTTTTAATGTATTATGAATGAAGAAAAGTCAAAAAGTAAGTGGAAAAGAAGAAAAGTCCAAAAGATGGGACAAATAAAACCACACTGAGTTCGACCCATATGAAAGAATTTTAAAAAAGTTTTTAAAAAAATATTTTAAATAATTTTCAAGTATTTTATTAAAAAGTAGAAAAACCCTATTTTTGAAATACAAGTAAATAATAAAGTTTTTAGCAAATTAAACTAACTTTTTATATTTTATTTAAATAGAATTTCTAGTAGAACTTAAAGTTTGTTTAGACTGAAAATTTCAGTCAAAATGAGTTTTAATAAAGAGATAATTTTCTTTTGAAATAAAAAGAGAATAGAGCGTATATATGTAGCTCGACGATTTTCTATTTATAAAAAATTTAAGTTTTAAAATTCTTTTAAAAAGGTTGGATAATCGGAAGTAATACTAGTTTTAAATGAGGTAAAGAAAATGGAAGGGCAAGAACATTCGATAGTGAAGATAAAATGTAACAACTCACACCCTAGTGGGCTTGAATTTTCACTAAATCGAAAACTCAAGTCCACTAAAATATGAATATTGGTTTGGTATCCTGCAAATAAACCAAATAAATACATATCAATGCACTATCGATATAACTCATAGTATAACAGTAAAGTATAATATAACATATAGTTACTGATCAAGGTGGACTATGACGCCCCACCTCTATACTCACACTAGCCAAGGACACTACGGGGTAATGCCGTCGACTAGCACGAAGAATAAGGTTGTTGAGGAGCGACCATCTGTGTAATTGCTTTGTGCGAGTACCGATATGTCAGATAGAATGACTTGCATTTCGTTTCAAGAGGAAATCCGACATATCAAATACAAACTCAAAGCTACTACGCAGTGGCTATGTGTTCTTCAGAAATAAATATAAAAATAAGCATAACACAAATCAGTCATAGATATTCATATCACAAAGGCGGAAACATATATGAATATAACACATAAAAGTGTACATCAAAATAGTGGTCATACAAGATCCACTACATCACAAAAGAAAAGGTACAAGTGCTTGACAAAAGAATAAGTATACATCAAGGAGTCTCTATCTCGCATGTATAATAACAAAAACTACTAAGCTAAGTAGTTAGCCAAAAGTCAGAAGCTAGTCCCTGCTAAATAGTCAAGTGGAAGCACCTGTAACACCTCAGTCTGACCCGAGTATTATTTAAGAAGAAAATAATAAATGGATCAGTCTAGCTATAAATATCATATAAAATGAGATAGGATAAGAGATATGACCAAAACATATGAAAAGAATAATGCCATACTGTGACAAGTATTCATTCAATATCAATAAAAATCATACAATATCTCAAATCTACTTAAACACCAAAAAGAATGTCATATTCTTTAACTTATTCACCAAACCAAAAATATTGATAAAGCTTATCAATGCAAACCACGAAACTTGGTGAAACACAAATTCTAGAAATCAACAACCAAAAATCCAGAAAACACAAAGGGGGAGGCCTATCACAAACGGGAGCATGAAAACTCACCAACACGTGTGTCACAAACGAAACGCTATTCCATGGTCGCTAACCATCAAGTTTGAGCCGAAGCTCCACAAATGGCCCGAAGACCATGGGTTGCTACCCCACCAATTTGAACCGAAGCTCTACAAACGGGGTTTTTTAGTCCCCCACACAAACAAAGAGACATCGCACATCGCTAGTCTAAATCACAAAATGATCACCATTGATCAATAAGAAGTGTGAATCACACTAAGCTAGTAAATATAAGATTTTAGCTTCATGTCCCATAACCACTAGCTTAACTTAAATATTTATGAACAAATTGCAGATTTCCACTCGAAAATTGTCACGAGAGTTCAACCGAACAAGTCCAAGAATTAACTGACGAAGTAAACGCAAGCATTTCATACCACTTGTTTTGCTAAGCCGTTTAATTAGAATTCCCATACGAATGAGGTAAAGGTTTGTATATACTAATAGATTGGAAAACAGTTTTAAAAGCGAGCTTTATATTTAAAATAGTGTCGAAATCGTTTTAATGAAAGAGTTTAAGTATTTACTACTAGTATCGAAACCTTAGTATTTTAAAGTGACAAATCACAAAATGATTGTAAAAACAATCAATCACCAAAAATTCACATATGACAACGTGAATTAAATCCATAGAAATCGATATCAAATCCATCAAATGGATATTACCAAAAATCCAAAGAAAGAAGTCATCAAAGTCGATAATTAAGTGATAACAACTATCCGGATCAACAAAAATCGATTAAAACTGGAAATCCAGTCAAAAACAGCCCAAAATAGGCAAAATTGGCAGTTCCAGACGTTTGGGGTTTAATCCAGACGACTGGATTTAGTTTCTGGAAATATTCCAGAAAAACCCCCCAGACGTCTGAAATTCCAAAGCAGACGTCTGAGACCAAACCAGACGTCTGAACATATAATTCAGACGTCTGGAATTGGTTTCTTCCGTTTTATTTTCCGCGTGCTTAATTTTTTTCCTCCAGGTCTATAACCAAACGTCTGGACTTGATACCCAGACGTCTGGTCACCTGGCCTGGGCAACAGTTTGCCTAGGCCATGATAGCCAAAACGAATCGAAAGCGATCAGACGAGCAATGACGACTAGGGATTTATGCCAAGCGACAACCCAGCCTTATAGGCTCTTCGATACACCCCAAATATCATGTCCAAACATTCATAGTAGGATTTTCATAAAATTGGACTTCAAAACCAAAAATTGCAAAATTCACCAAATCAATTCAAATCAAAAGCAAATGAACATGAATAAATGTTAGGAATTCATACCTAACAACAATGAAAGTTATAGACGTATATGTGAGTTAAAGAACTCACCTTTAAACCCAAAAACAACGAATGAGAAGTTTTAAAACAAGGAAAGACCAATTCCTCTTCAATAAACCCCTAGAATCTTCAATCTATTATCAAATGTGAAGTTTTTCCTAAGTTGGGTTATAGGAATTTCTGAAAATTGAAGAGAGATTGAGATGGAGAAGATGAAGAGGATGCTTACCAAAGCTTCTCTTTGATTTTAGAGAATGAACTTGAATTTCCTAATAAAACTAGGGTTAAGAATTTTAATTTCCAAACTTTTCCCCCATTTTTCTCTTGAGCTTGAGTGTTAGGAAATGAGGAATGAAATGAATGAAGAGGAGTTGAGTTAGAGTGTTTGATAAAGGAGTTGGGTTCTCTTATTGGGTTAGTGGGTTGAAACTCAAACCCAAAGCCCCAAATGAAAACATCAAAATTCTAATCAACTCCAAACATATCAATGTTTATACTTAGAAAAGTTGTAAACGCCATTTTGGACTCAATGGAAGTGGTCTCAAGTCCCAATTCGACTGTTTATAAAAAGTAACATTTTGGACTTTAACTCGATTAACGATGCTATATTTAAATAACACATTTAAATATACAATCGTAAAATATGCGGGTTGTTACAGACTTCCCTCCTTAAAGAAATTGTGTCCTCACAATACTTAAGAAGAAAATAAAAAGTAACAACCATACTAAGGCATAATCAACACAAAAGAAGAAATTTTGAAATGAGAAGTTCACCTTAAGAAGCATGAGAGAGTAAGTCCGGATGTGTTCGCTCGATGAATTCTCTAGATTCCCAAGAGCAATCCTTAGGATTTGAGGACCATTGAACTTTCACAAGCTGGATATCTTTATTATAAAGGCGTTTAACCTCCGTAGCAATGATACGAATAGGATGTTGCTCATAAGTCAAATTTGGTGAAACTTCAATTTCTTCAATAACACCGGGCTCAAGGACAAGATCGGAATCTCTAAGGCATTTCCGTAGTTGAGAGACATGGAATACATCATGAATAGCATAAAATTGAGCTATAATGATCCTGACTCGGCTTTCGAAAATCGGCACCGAATACGTCACTCGTATTCAAATGCCGCAGATCCAAACGTCGAATCTGGTTCGCCGGAGCTTATAACACATTAAGTACAACATAGCAGAAGAAATGAATAGAATATATTATATACATCATTGATACAATATCTGATACAACAGAATGATACAATGAATATCAATGTACATCAGAGATATGATACCAGACAATAGCAGCAGAAAGAAAATATAACACCAACAGCGGAACAATATCTCCAACATGGTCTTTAAAAGAGAAAGAGAGATAGAATCCAGAACTGTAACTCCATCTCCAAAGCACCAATCTAGAAATAGCTCTAACTCCCAATAACGATGCACTAAGCTAAGCAAAGTGCAGTCCAGATCCAAAGACTGAACTAGCTCCAGATAATCTACTAAACCTGACTATCTGAAAAACCCAACTCTAGACTGCCCGTGTGGAAAAATTGTGGGCACCCAGAGTTTAGGAAGGGAACAATAAACTCCAGGTTAGTCATGGGACTGGTATGAGTAAACAAAAATAGTTTATCTTTTAAACAAACAACAAAAGAATTTTAAACATTGAAATCCGCAATGCTTTTTGGAAAATGAAACTACCATAAGGCCTCCCGCCACACACACAATGCAAATGCAGAATTGGAGGAGATTTCTCCTTATGATAGTAAAAAATGCTTACTACGCAAAATCATTCGATATTATTACTATTAGTGCATAGTGTAGAAAACCCTTTCGAAAGTATAATATTAATCTTAGCCAGCATAGACATTTCGCACTTATGCCTACTATAGCTACCATGTTCAATAGCAGGTTACCGCCACATTCCATGGCAGTTTATACAACTAAAACCGTACAAGGCTCGTATTGTTTCTTTGGATTTTACAACAAATGGTCAGGCTAAGGAACTTCCTACTGCCACATGGGAACGCCTCTGGAGTGACGCCCCAAGAACCACCTGGCTCTTTGCCAACACAAGGCCGGTTACCCCCTTCCCGGGTAGTAAACCTGAGATATGCCACCCCCGGTCCTTTGGGACCTTTATCCGAGAGCTCTCGATCACTAAGCAACAATCACACAGAGTAAATGAGATTGAAGCAACCACACAGGTAAATATCTGGGCTCCATACCATGATACCACCTTTTTCCAGAAGGAATGGACATACCTTAGGGGAGCTACCCTTGAAACCTTGCCGCATCTTTCCTGTTTCGACCATTACCGGTTTGTGAGGCTCGGTTAGGTATCGTCCACAAAGCTACGGTTTTCACGAAAGCCATGCTTTGATCAACAAATGATCAGCAACACACAACAACACTTAGCATGCCACACTACCAAATTGGGAATATATCACTGATAACCTTCAACTATATAACCTCTGAGCTCGTACGTCTCAGAGAAGGGTGTTAAGCTAAGAGAATAAATCTCCGCCACCAAAGAGAAATGTATTTGAAAGAAATCAGCTTTATATCTCAAAGTGTAGTGTCAGACACACAACCATACAAGTCTGTTTCGGGTTCGAACAGAACCGAAGGCACTTCCGAAGAAGCCCTTGCAATCCGGGTATTCACAATCTCGATCGGATTTCCCATCACTTAGGAAATCTCTATACCGGAGCCACTCAGTGCAGAGACAATCGATAGGTTATCCTACCGTTCTCGCAAACACCCGGTCTTCAACACCGGTCTTCAAATGCTATCCATTTACATCGTATCACTATTTGGAATGGGTTATATGACACAAAGTCCTCTCCCGGCTAAACCGAATAGTGAGTGCAATATTTAAAAACATATGGATATTGGGATTTCAGTTAAGTCACAACTTATTACTCAAAACTTTTCTTCAAATGGTTTAAACACATTACCATTCTAATCTTTTAAATAAAAGATTTAATTAACAAAGTTCACCTAGTTTCACAAAGATTCTTCATAGTTCGCAAAACTATTTCGATTCCCAAATCTTTTATACAAAAGATATACTTTTCCAATTTCAAAACAAAGTTTAATGGTCTTCCACAAAGGTTAAATTTTAACTTTTCAAAATATTTCAATTCTAAATTGAATTCACCCATTCAATCTTAAAATCAAAGATTTAATTGATAGCTTTCAAAACAATTCACAGTTCCAACCTTTTTATAATATAGAAGATACACCATTTAAAATCCCCTTCGATTTTAAAACAAGATTTAATCACCTTCACAAAGGTTAATTCATAGTTTTCTCCAACTATTTACAATTTCATTTAATCTTGAAATCTTTCGATACCAATTGGAAATCCTTCCTTTTTATGAAAGCTACTATTATTTGAAACAAATAGTTTTCGGTTTGGAAACACTGATTACAATTCCATAGGTCAAAGCCATTCAAGTATAAAACTTGGATTTAAATTTAAATTTCCAAAACCCATGCTTTTAAATGGTTAAAAACCCATATCAATACCTTTATAATTTGTATACTCTTTTTAGATCAAAATTTCCAAGTCATTGAATTCAATTTCAACATTGAATTCAAATTTACATCAAATTATTTGAATTTCAAATTTTATTAAGTTATTTAAAATAACTTTATTTTGAAACTCATTTCAAAAGTACTCAATTCCAATTTTCAAAACTACTTTGGATTCAAGTATTCAATTTTCAAAATTGTTTAAAATATGTGACTTAACCGATTTCCATGTGAAATCCACTTTTGTGCATGTATGGTGTGGTCCAGGGGTTTAACACAGTAGTGCAATATCACAACGAATCACAGATTCAATCATCACAGATTCAAGCATATCAAAATTGATAAGCGGTATATTCCAATAACGCTTATCTATATTCACAGAATCACAGATAGATAATAAAAATGCATTATAAATAAATAAATTACATTCATCAAAGCTTGAATTAAAACAATTCTAATCACAAAGCATCACACAGCAGAGATGACAAAACAATTCACAGCATTCAATAGAATACAATCATCCAGAAATAAGGTCAATTGATCATTTGACTAATTGAAACCAGATTAATCACTAATTCTGGTTGATTATATGTTAATTAATCCTCCTTGAATTAATTATCAATTAATTCTAATTAATTCAATTAATTTCCAATTAAATTAATTACTTATGAATTAATTATCCAATCCTGATTTATTGATTATAAATCATTTGATATAAATTAATTAATCAATCACCTTAATTAATTATTCTTAATTAATTGCAATAACTAATTGATTACTCCTTAATTACAAATTTGTTCCTTAATAAATCCTTAATCATTATTAATTAAATAAATTAATTATACTTAAAATTCTTAATTAACTTAATTAATCTTAAATCATTAAAACCATAATTATCTTAAGATAAAACTAAATTACCATTAAAACACTTTATTTTAAGAATTTACTCTACTTAATTAAATCATTAATTAAGTTTTGAAATAAAATAATCATTTACTTGATAAATTAAAGTTAATAAACCATAACTTCCTTTAAATGTTTTAAACATTATCAAGCAATAGTTTTAAACTAATCTCAATTTAAATTTAAAAAATTCTTTTATAAAAACTTTTAAAATTTCATTTCTAATCTTAAGTTTTAAAAATAACTTTACTTAACGAAATTTAAATTAAACAAATTTTAAAACTTCATAACCAATGTTTTAAGAAAACAATTATTATATATATAAAATAATTTATATATGAAGGTTTAAACTAATTTTTATTTTTAAATTTCAAAAATCTTATTTTTAAAACCCTGTTTAAAACTGGTTTAACCTGCTTCGGGTCGAACCTGAAGATCACTCGGGTCAAGCCCCGAGTTTTCCTTCTTCCCATATATATTATTATTATTATTATTATTAGTTTTTAAACTGTTAAAACACTCGCTCACGAACACGAACAAACCCAAGCCTGTCTTCCCTTTTCCCCGAGTCAAACCTGAAGTAAACCACTGACATTCCCAAACCAAAACAATGGTACACCGAGCAACCTGTGCACCTGCACTGTTCATCGATGAGGCTTCGTCACCAATGACCATCGTCGACGAGTCCCCTACGACCACCTCCCACCGTCTGACCACCCAGACATCTCAATCTAACTCAAAAACGAGATCGAGCTATCTTGATCGAACTAGCACAAACGACATCACCAGAAAACTGCCCCGAACTCACGTTGCCGGCCACCAGAGAGTCTGTAACTCCGACCACACCATCGCCCACCTCTATACTTACATCCCCTCGAGTTTGGTTGAACTCGATCAACCATGGCAGGCGAACCATCCAAAATATCTGACCTAGCTAAAACTATGGTTAAAAACAATTCCGACCACCCATCATCACCACAGTAGCTTGATCATCATTCCGACATTTTTCCCAAACTCCCCTATCGCTCCTCTACCACCAGTGGGACCTCGACCTTCCAGACCACTGAGATCACCAGAGACAACCCAAAACACCAATTCTGATCAACCCCAAAATGAACATTCAAAACCAAACTAAAATTATAATTTTAGTTTTAAAAATCATGTTTTTATATAAGGTTTCAGATCACAAGCCTGAAACATTGAATTAATATGTTTGAATTTTTACAAAACTCACCCTTTCCTGTTCTAATTATTTTCCAAAGCAGTTTTCCTCTTTAATTCATCTAAATAAAATTGTTAAACCTTAATCTATGCTTTAACAAACAGGTTCTGTTTGAATTCCAGATCCTAACAGTAATTCAATGGAAAGATATTGAATTTTGATTTTATTTTAAACTCTGTAATTAGAAACAGAGAAGAATAGGTAAACAAATCAAGCACATATCAAACCATACATATACACAGAGATTTACATTTGTATATTCACAAGCAAACACAATAGAATTCAAGAATCACATGCACAGATTTAATTTTTACTTAAGCTTTTAAATAAATTGTTTACTCACCAGAAAGAAGATGAAGAACAGAGTTTCTATTTTTGTTGAACAGGCTTTAGGAAAATTCAAGCTGAAGCTCCCCTTTTGATCCTCTGGTTTGTATGAATTAAATTTTTGTTAAAGTTGAAGTTTGTTTGAGTTTTAAGATGATGTTATTTTCAGTTTTTCTCAGCTTTACTTGGTGGTAATGGACGAAATGAAATGAGAAGTTGATGTATAAAAAAAGAAGTTTACAGGTTGATGATGATATTTGTACAAGTGATATTAATGTCTTTGTACAATACAAGATGATATTTTATTTTTGTTGGCTGATGGCACTTTGCCTTTGTGCTGATATGATAACATTTTGGCCAGCATTAATTAGGCTTGTACAAATGTATATTTTATTTTGTTTCTTCTTTAGCAAGCTTCATTCATATGTATATTATTATTTCAAGTGTTCATACCTATGTGTATTTTTGTTTCCTTTTACAATTGTTCATACTTTTACAATGATTCATATATGAATGTATTATTTGTTTCATATTTATCTACATTTATTCATATTTAAATGTATTTTATTTTGCTTTAATCTTATTATTTTGTAATATAAATAATTTTCTATTTTTAATATGTTGTTAGAATTTAACTAATTTGTTTTGTTTCATTACTTTATAAGATAAATAAATTTCTATTTTAATTTGTTATTAAAATTTTATTTAAGGTGTTACTTTTTATTTTCATAATTTGTCTAATTTATCTTATATATTTTTACTTTTATTTATTTATTGTCTTGTATTTCTTGATATATATTTATTATTTTCATTATTTTGTAAATATATTTTTATAACTCAAATATTTATTAAACCATCAATTCTAAATTCTAAATTATTTGTTAGTATATTTGTGTACAAAGTCTATATTTTTATATTTATTTCTAACCCATTTATTTAAGATTTAAATTCAAATTCAAATTCAATGTATATATATATAAATATAAATTCAAATCTACTCATATATACCCATATACACACACACACACATATATATACAATTTCTAAATTCAAAATGATTATTTATATTTTTATTTGGATTCGGGGAAACTCGCTTTAATTTACCATTAATTTTAAAATTTTAATTCAAAAATTTAATTAATTATCAATTTAAATTTATATAAAATCCGGGGTCGTTACAGGGTAACAAAAGACGATAAGTCATGGAACCAATGCGTTCGGTGATGGGAAATGGACCAATATATCGAGGTGCTAATTTTCTTGATCGACCGAAACGCACAACACCCTTCATAGGTGAAACACGAATGAACACCAAATCTCCCATAGAAAATTCTAATTTCCGTCTTCGATTATCGGCATAGGATTTTTGCCTACTCTAAGCTTCTTTTATCCTATGACGAATAAGGTCAATCTTTTCTATGGAATCACGAATAAAATCTGAACCTAAAACCGGCTTCTCACCGGCTTCAAGCCAACATGAAGGAGATCGGCATGGCCTCCCATAGAGTGCCTCAAAAGGTGCCATACTAATACTAGATTGGAAGCTATTATTATAAGAAAACTCAACAAGGGAAATATGATCTTCCCAACTTCCACCAAAATCAAGAACACATGCACGAAGAAGATCTTCAAGAGTTTGATTCACACGCTCGGTTTGTCCATCGGACTGAGGATGATAAGCGGTGCTAAAATTAAGCTTTGTTTCCAAAGCTTTTTGAAGACCTTTCCAAACCACTAGTAAACAATGGATCACGATCGCTAACAATAGAAGTAGGAACTCCATGCAATTTAATAATTTCTTTAACATAGAGTTTTGCCAAAAGAGGTACGGTCCGATTGGACCGAACAGGAAGAAAATGGGTGGATTTTGTAAGTCTATCTACTATCACCCATAGACTGTCATGACCCGAACGAGAACGGGGAAGACCGTCAATAAAGTCCATGAAAATTTGATCCCACTTCCACACTGGAATGTCCAAAGGTTGCAATAACCCATCGGGCCTTTGATGCTCGGCCTTTATGAGTTGGCAAGTCATGCAACGCTTAATAAAGTTAGCAATATCAGATTTCATTCCATCCCAATAATAAAGTCGCTTCATGTCCGTGTACATTTAATTACTACCGGGATGAATGGTAAATTTAGAACGATGAGAATCTTCTAAAATGTCTTTACGAAGATCACAAATGTTTGGCATAATAAGTCTACCAAACTTTCGAATACCGCCACGAGCATCAATATCAAAGTCTTTCAAACTTTCGATATCAATTTTATCCCTACAACTTTGGCTAAGAAGAGCCAATTCGGGATCATGCTTTTGAGCTTCAAGAATGCGGTCTAAAAGAGAAGGATGAGCCTCAAGGCTACATAAAACAAGAAATGAACATGAATCAGATCCGCGATCTCGAATCTCACAAGTGGATAAAGTCTCGATATCATTCCATTCGGATATCATCATGGAAACAACTGCTTGTTGCTTATGACTAAGGGCATCGGCAACACGATTTGCCTTTCCAGGAGTATAAAGAATATCAAGATCATAAGATGCAAGGAACTCGAGCCAACATTGTTGACGCAAATTAAGTTCCTTTTGAGAAAATAAACACTTAAAAGATTGATGATCGATGTAGAGAACAAACTTCTCTCCTAAAAGATAATGACACTAAATTCTAAGGGCAAAAACAATAGCCGCGAGCTTTAAATAATGAGTGGCATATCTAGTCTCGGCAGGCTTTAATTGTCTAGAAGCATAAGCGATAACACGTTCCTTTTGCATGAGAATGGCCAAACCAACACGACTAGCATCGGTATAAACAATAAAATCTTGGTTCCCTTCGGGAATCACAAGAATAGGAGCATATGAAAGGAGTTCTTTTAATTTCCGAAATGAAGCTTCACATTTGTCTGACCAAATGTATTTAACTCCCTTCTTTGTCAAACTAGTAAGAGGTACGGAAATTTTAGAAAAGTCTTTTATGAAACGACGGTAATAACCCGCCAATCCAAGAAAACTATGGATTTCCATCACACTCTCCGGTCTCTTCCAATTTTGAATCGCTTCTATCTTTGAAGGATCCATGGAAATTCTAGATTCAGAAATAATATGCCCCAAAAATTTCACACGAGATTGCCAAAAGTGGCACTTAGAAAATTTTTCTTTCAATTGGTTGCTCCTAAGAGTTTACAATACAATCCGAAGTTGTTTTTCATGCTCTTCCTCGGTTTTAGAATAAACAAGAATATCATCGATAAAGATGAGAACAAATCGATCGAGGAAGTCTTTGAAAACTTGATTCATAAGGTCAACGAAATAAGCTGGAGCATTCATCAAACCAAATGGCATAACAAGCCGTTCATAAGATCCATAACGAGTACGGAACGATGTCAAAGGAATGCTATCCTCTGCAATACGAAGCTGATGAAAATCGGTTGCTAAGTCTAACTGTGAAAAGACTCTAGCACCACTAAGTTGATCGAATAAATCATCAATTCGAGGTAAGGGATATTTATTCTTGATGGTGAGATCATTAAGCTTGCGGTAGTCAATGCAAAGCCTAAGTGTACCATCAGATTTCTTCACAAAAATATCTGAAGCTCCCCATGGAGAGGAACTAGAACGAATAAACTTTTTGGCTTCCAATTCAGATAATTGTTTGTGCATCTCCTCATTTTCCTTATTGGACATACGATAAGGAGGACGAGTGATAGGTAGAGATCTAGGGATTAGATTGATTTTGAACTCATTTGCTTACTTAGGTGGTAATCATAAAATGGGCTCAAATATGTCGGGAAATTCACAAACAACGTGAATAAGGGAAATGACATCTTCCTCGTCATCATTATCGTCATCACGCGGGTTTAGAGAATATAAGGATGATACCAAATTGGAATTTGAATCTTTAAGAACAACATAAATCTGCTTAACAGATTGAGGATGTCGAAGATAAATAGTCTGCTCGGGACATAGGATATGAGCTTCATAACGATTAAGCCAATCCATTCCCAAAATCATTCCGAAACCTAGGTAACGCATAACATGCAAATCGGCTCGGAAGGCATAATCACATAAAATAATTTCGACATCTTTACAAAGTAAACTGAGTATTGCGGATCCACCAACCGGATTTGCAATTCACAGTGAAGTCATCAAGCCAATAACATTCAAAGACAAAGCATCAACAAGTTCTTTTGATATAAAAGAGTGAGATGCACCCGTATCAAAAAAACTCGAATAGGAAGATCATGAAATATAATAATGCCATCAAGGATAGAATGAGAAATACCTTGACCAAGAGAAGTGTTACTAGGGGCTTGCACAACATTTAGCTTCCCTTCCTTCTTGCTTTGAAGTTTGGGACATAAAGATATAGTATGACCCAAACTTTTGCAATAGCGACAAGTAAGGGGCTTCAGACACTTGTTTGCATAATGGTCCTTAGAACCACAATTGTAACATTCTCCACGACTAGAGGTAAGAGTCTTTGCTACCGAAGTTGCTTGCTTCCCTTTCTTGTTGGGATTAGGCTTGAACTTGATATGTCTCTTCTTGTTGTTGTTGAAGTTCTGTTTGGCACCCACAACTTCAACATCAATTCTTTATCGGCCTCTTCAATTCGAAGAGCAAATCAACAAGCTGATCAAAAGAAACTTCTAGTTCCAAGAGTAAAGGCTTTTTGAGGTTCTTATTCAAGCCATAGACAAACCTCTGATTTTTCTTCAATGGGGTATTAATATACTCGACCCTATATTTAGAAAGAGATTCAAAAGATGCGACATAGTCGGTCACAGAAGATTCACCTTGAACAAGGTCAATAAAGCGTCGAGCTCTTTTTCAGCTTCCGGCACAAATTTCAACTTGAACCTTTCTCGGAATTGCTCCTAAGTAAGACCCGCTTCAATAATTTCCGAGATCAAAAGCTCATACCAATCTAATGCTCTCTCCTGGAGCATGCTAGAAGCCACTTGGACTCGATGTAGATCAATAAGATTCATGCGGTAAAAGATGCGATCGCATGTTCTAAGCCAAGCTTGGACTGCTATAACGCTTTCGGAACCCTTGAAAGGCCTTCCACCCAAGTTGGTGTAATCACTGCACAAGCGTGCAAACCCAGATTTAGGATAAGTAGGCTCTGGAATGGGTCTGATAGCTTGAGCATTCTTTACAAGATCTAAAAGTTGTTGAGCAGACATGAATACTCCATCCTGAGGAGTAGTACTGGATTGACCGGTGCTGGGACGGCCAGGTCTAACCATTTCTCTTCTTTAAGAAAGAAAGAAAGAAGAGGAAAAATGTTATTCTTAGAATGAATATCAAACAATCTTGATTGATAAAACAAGGCATCACAAAAGAAAATAGGATAGAACGGGTCCAATGACTCGAATTAAATCCTAAGGCACGATTCCTAAGAAGGACTTAGGACAATGATCCTTGCTAGATTATTCTACATTGTTCCAAAGTTTGGCTTTGATACCAAGCTGTGACGCCCCACCTCTATACTCACACTAGCCAAGGACACTATGGGGTAATGCCGTCGACTAGCATGAAGAATAAGGCTGTTGAGGAGCGACCATCTGTGTAATTGCTTTGTGCGAGTACCGATATGTCAGATAGAATGACTTGCATTTCATTTCAAGAGGAAATCCAACATATCAAATACAAACTCAAAGCTACTACGTAGTGGCTATGTGTTCTTCGGAAACAAATATAGAAATAAGCATAACACAAATCAGTCACAGATATTCATATCACAATGGCGGAAACAGATATGAATATAACACATAAAAGTGTACATCAAAATAGTGGTCATACAAGATCCACTACATCACAAAAGAATAGGTACAACTGCTAGACAAAAGAATAAGTATACATCAAGGAGTCTCTATCTCGCATGTATAATAACAAAAATTACCAAGCTAAGTAGTTAGCCAAAAGTCAGAAGCTAGTCCCTGCTAAATAGTCAAGTGGAAGCACCTGTAACAACTCGGTATGACCCGAGTATTATTTAAGAAGAAAATAATAAACGGATCAGTCTAGCTATAAATATCATACAAAATGAGATAGGATAAGAGATATGACCAAAACGTATGATAATAATAATTCCATACCGTGACAAGTATACATTCAATATCAATAAAAATCATACAATATCTCAAATCTACTCAAACACCAAAAGGAATGTCATATTCTTTAACTTATTCACCAAACCAAAAATATTGATAAAGCTTATCAATGCAAACCACGAAACTTGGTGAAACACAAATTCTAGAAATCAACAACCAGAAATCCAGAAAACACAAAGGGGGAGGCCTATCACAAATGGGAGCATGAAAACTCACCAACACGTGTGTCACAAACGAAACGCTATTCCATGGTCGCTAACCGTCAAGTTTGAGCCGAAGCTCCACAAACGGCCCAAAGACCATGGGTCACTACCCCACCAATTTGAACGGAAGCTCTACAAACGGGGTTTTTTAGTCCCCCACACAAACAAAGAGACATCGCACATCGCTAGTCTAAATCACAAAATGATCACCATTGATCAATAAGAAGTGTGAATCACACTAAGCTAGTAAATATAAGAGTTTAGCTTCATGTCCCATAACCACTAGCTTAACTTAAATATTTATGAACAAATTGTAGATTTCCACTCGAAAATTGTCACGAGAGTTCAATCGAACAAGTCCAAGAATTAACCGACGAAGTAAACGCAAGCATTTCATACCACTTGTTTTGCTAAGCCGTTTAATTAGATTTCTCATACAAATGAGATAAAGGTTTGTATATACTAATAGATTGGAAAACGGTTTTAAAAGCGAGCTTTATATTTAAAATAGTGCAAAAATCGTTTTAATGAAAGAGTTTTAGTATTTACTACTAGTATCGAAACCTTTGTATTTTAAAGTGACAAATCACAAAATGATTGTAAAAACAATCAATCACCAAAAATTCACATACGACAACGTGAATTAAATCCATAGAAATCGATATCAAATCCATCAAATGGATATTCCTAAAAATCCGAAGAAAGAAGTCATCAAAGTCGATAATTAAGTGATAACAACTATCCGGATCAACAAAAATCGATTAAAATTGGAAATCCACTCAAAAACAGCCCAAAATAGGCAAAATTGGTAGTTCCAGACGTTTGGGGTTTCATCCAGACGTCTGGATTTGGCTTCTGGAAATATTCCAGAAAACCCCCCAGACGTCTGAAATTCCAAAGTAGACGTCTAAGACTAAACCAGACGTCTGAACATATAAGTTAGATGTTTGGAATTGGTTTCTGCCGTTTTATTTTCTACGTGCTTATTTTTTACCTCCAGGTCTATAACCAGACGTCTGGACTTGATACCTAGCCGTCTAGTCACCTGGCCTGGGCAACAGTTTGCCTAGGCCATGATGGCCAAAACGAATCGGACGAGCAACGACGACTAGAGATTTATGCCAAGCGACAACCCAGCCTTATAGGCTCTTCGATACACCCCAAATATCATGTCCAAACATCCATAGTAGGATTTTCATAAAATCGGACTTCAAAACCAAAAATTGGAAAATTCACCAAATCAATTCAAATCAAAAGCAAATGAACGTGAATAAATGTTAGGAATTCATACCTAACAACAATGAAAGTTATAGACGTAGATGTGAGTTAAAGAACTCACCTTTAAACCCAAAAACAACGAATGAGAAGTTTTAAAACAAGGCAAGACCAATTCCTCTTCAATAAACCTCTAGAATCTTCAATCTATTATCAAAGGTGAAGTTTTTCCTAGGTTAGGTTATAGGAATTTCTGAAAATTGAAGAGAGATTGAGATGGAGAAGATGAAGAGGATGCTTACCAAAGCTTCTCTTTGATTTTAGAGGAAGAACTTGAATTTCCTAATAAAAATAGGGTTTAGGAATTTTAATTTCCAATCTTTTCCCCCATTTTTCTCTTCAACTTGAGTGTTAGGAAATGAGGAATGAAATGAATGAAGAGGAGTTGAGTTAGAGTGTTTAATAAAGGAGTTGGGTTCTCTTATTGGGTTAGTGGGCTGAAACCCAAACCCAAAGCCCCAAATGAAAACATCAAAATTCTAATCAACTCCAAACATATCAATGTTTATACTTAAAAAAGTTGTAAATGCCATTTTGGACTCAATGGAAGTGGTCTCGAGTCCCAATTCGGCTGTTTACAAAAGTAACATTTCAGACTTTAACTCGATTAACGATGTTATATTTAAATAAAACATTTAAATATACAATCGTAAAATATGCGGGTTGTTACATGGACACTTCCAATGTCTACCATACTTGTCATTGTCGAGCATGCATTAGGAAGCCTATCCTTCCACTATTCCTACCTTGACCCAGCTGTCCCTCTAAAGCTATCATGTGGGTTGTAATGAGGAAGGGGGTTAGAACAGTGTTTTGGTGACTAGTGAATTATACATTTTGTACATAACACTAGTTTATGCCGATTGTTTTTCATTACATGTTATGTTTCTTATTATTTTACTTAGTCATTTCAAGTCCACGTACACGTATGATACGCCCCATCTACCCGAAGTAGACCATAACTATATACATGCATGTATGTATATATATGTATGTATGTATATGTATATATATATAAGTACGATAGTCCCCTTTTGGACCGAGATACTATCCTCGCTAATATCTAAAATTTGGCACCATGTCTGGATCCATCATCAACGTAGTATCACCTATGTATGGAACTACATCTCATATTATGACTACCCGTACAACTACACATTAGGGAGTAGAACCCAAAATGCAAACTCGTTGGTGTGTCTTATCGTATGCACACGTGTCCACTGCTCAATGGTAGTTTACGCCTCATCGTGCATCTCGTGATGTCTAATACAGCTTCTCAATATTTTAGCCATACACTAACTTGCATTTTTTGAGGATTTTCGACTTGTTTACTTCCTAGTTTGTAGACTCGGCTCTACAAACTATAAGTACGGTGGACTCAGCGCCGCCGGTTGTGGATTCAGCTCTATGGACTACCCCATGCATTTGAAAGACTTCTCTAAAAGGGTTAGCTAGTCTTGCCTCCTAACAAACAAACTAGCAAACAAACGTGTGGCGATGCATAACCTAACATGACCATACACTAGTAGGGAGTGTAGCCCATTAGGTGTAACCCATGTCTTTCCCGTTGACTGCTAAGGATTGATGATGTTCTCGACCTATGTGTAGCCCCTACTCCTTAATTTGGTACCAACACATTCTGATACAACGTCGTTCTTCGCTCACCATCCGATTTAGATTGTCTATTGCAATCAAGGCAATACCCCTTTTTCTATTTTTGAAGTAGACTCTACTTTCTATTGGGGTATTACTCCATCTATACGCAAGCACATACACTCCACGGGTCCTACGGTTGGGCATGTCTCACATCAGTGTAATATATACACAGTTGATGGTTGCCTCTTGCGGTGGGCAGACTTCTATTGTGTAACACTGCTGACCTCGCATTCTAACCCATTTAATAACTATGTCATTCTTATTTACTAAGTTATTTACATACATATATATTTAACGCCTGTCATAACATATATTTGAATATACATTCTTTTAATTATTACTTTTCTTTACTTTCAATCATTGATGCTCAATAAATCTTACATAACTTACTTTTGATTATTGTTGTCATTTACCATCATTTTTATCCATTTCTAATTTATTGACTTAAGTGTCATTTATTATTTTCCTTTCGTTAACATTATTGGATGAAATCTCATGTTTCCTTTTTAACTAATATCTCTCTTTAATTGCCTATTTAGACTTATTACTTCCTTATTCATTTAATTATATCTTCTTTGTTTACCATTTGTTTTCTACACCATCTTAAATTACATACTTTAGGTTTCTCATTTAAATTATTGTTATTATTCCTACTTACATTACTTTAGTTATACTTAAGGATTTTTATATCTTAATACATTGAAATTACTTATTTTCCAAAGGAAATTGTTAATACTATAATTCTTTATAATTTATTTAAAAGAGGACTTGTGTTATGCATGAAATAACAAGGAATTATCTTTTATTTTTCTATTGGAATAGAGAGTACAAAATACGGCGATTCCCTTATTATGTACATCTCTTCTTTTTTGTTTAAATTCTTTTTTATTTCAACCAATACACTTTTATTTGTATTTTTGGACAATTTATAGAAATTCACATTGTTATACAATTCATCCGATATATTAAAATATTATATAATCCCAATTTAATTTATAATCAATTCTAATTTATGTTCAACAATCTATATAAACTAACATAATTTGAAATCCCAATATGATTTCATTAACAAGTTATTTACAAATCCAGGGACAATTTGTGCCCCTAACTTTCTAAATCCAATCGTATAGAATATCTATCAAGTTTAAGGTTTCCCATAACATATAGGCATATTTTCCTACTCATTACGCGTAAACAATTAAATATTTCATTCGTGATTTTTATCAATTCTTTATGCATATAAAATTAAATATCGAAACCGTGCTCTATATCTAGGAATAAATGATAGATTTACAACGGTATAAATCCAATATTATTATAAAAAGTGTAATTTTCCACTCACCTTGCTTTAGCTTTCCAATTCTCCAAATCTAGATCCATTTCCTTTTGTATTTAACTTCCTGTTACTTTAAATTCAAAATATAAAAAGGGTATACATCAATTATAATTACAAATCTACAGAAAGGATTGAATTAAAATTAGATTTGGGTTTAAGATTCACGATTTACCTTTGTTTCTGTGTTCTGAACCGATCATATTCTTCTCTTCTCTCATCCTCCGCTTTTCTCTACTTATATATATATATAATAGTTTTACTTCTTTTGGAATTCCATAAATTGTTGAGAAAAGAGAATGGCAGAGCTCCGCTCTATGACCCAAAAAATATTAGAAGAGAAGTGAGAAACTAAGCTTGTATTTATAAGCTCTAGAATCAATCCTATGTGTTAATAAAAGATGTGTTAAATCCGGGCCATTGGGCCATAGTTTACTGTCAAATTTTGCAACACATGGGTCGACTACCCCTTGCCTAGGGTCAACCTCTACTGATCGACTTGGGTGCATCGTGGGTCGACCTGTGTCTTGCTTTAGCGGTAGTTAATTAATGTTGTTTGATATGTTTAATTTTTGTTCCTTGTTTAACTGATTGCATTTGCTTCATTCCTTTTAAATCCAATTGCAATAATTTATTTCTACTTATATATATTTTCTCAGATTTAATTTAACGTTAACTTTTCTTAACGTTTAAGTTTCATTAACTATTTAGCATTAATTAAATTTTATTACCATATTACATATATAATTGTTTTCGATTCAAAATTTTCAAACACTAATAACTTTTTCATCGAACTCCGATTGGAAAACTTTATTTATGAAAATTGATCAGAAAATCGCCACAAACCTAATGGTATAAGTTTCGTAGTCAAATTCTGAAGTTTGCAAAGATTTTATTTTTTAGAATTATTATTTATTTATTAAATCTCTTTTCTTTTTAATTAATTTTTGTAAAATCATGGGGTGTTACATTCTTCCACTTAAAATAATTTCGACCCCCTAAATTCCTCAAGGACTGAACAATTTAACATCGCGTAAAACCTTTTTAAACTAACAAATCAATTGGTGTACAAACAATTTTGTAACCAATCATGTACAAGTGTACGGTGTATCATAATACATATGATATGTATGCAGAATAATTCTAATCGGTGCCTCCTATATAAACGCAATCTTTTAAATCAATTTTGAAAATATGGTTTAATCATCCTAAATATACTGGCAGTTCTATATACATACAACTTTTGAAAACCAAAAACTTGTATGACATCCAAACGTTACCACACATCTACGAACATAAGTATAGTTCAACAAATTATGTATCCAATACCTACCATCCAAAATCCTAGCACATAGTTGTTAACATCTAAATTTAGAAAAATCCAATTTTCTAAACCTATTTTCTTTATGCCGGGAAAATGGTTTAGATGGAAAATTCCGTATTTCCATCCTTTTTCGCTTCAGTACCCAACTTTCCACTGTACTTTGGAACCTTCTCTTTGCCACCAAATCTTTTCCAACTTTTCCAAGTATAGTTTGCATAGTTAATTTTTATTTTAAAGTTTTAAAACATGTTTTATTTCAAAAATCAACATTTTGTTCTCTTATCGACAAGGTATTTAGGAAAAGATTTCATAGCTAAAACAACTTCCCCGTTACTAACCGTATTTTAATTTACAATCACTTCTGTTGCGTAGTAAAATTCATACTAACCAATCTATCAATTATTCCCCCATGTCAAGTATGTGACATTTCCAAAATTTGGTTTCTTTCTTTTCTGCCCAAAAATATTTTTATATTACTTTTTAAAATATCGGTAAAATTTTTGGAGTTTAAAAATTTCAATCATAAAATCTTTAAAACTTTTCACAAAGGTATTTTATTTTTTAAAACCAAGAATTTTGAACAAAAATTCTCAAAAGTATGCGTATTTTATATTTTCTTCAAAATAATTTATGTTACATCTCATGAAATCGGGGTTTAGTTAATAGTCTAATGTGCATGGTGGACTTCACCTAATTTGGCGGTAAATTTTAAGTTTCAAATTTTTTTTTACAATAGGAACCAACGCACAAGTTCATTTATAAATTTCAGCTATTAAGGTACAAGGACATTGACCCATGGCTTCACAATAACTTTTCCTTCGTCCTTTGCTTGTCAAAATTTACTTCCCAAAAATTCTCTACTTTTTGGGATTTAAATCTTATTCCTTTTTTCTTTAGTAGCTAATTAAATAAATTTTCTTAGTTTATTTTATACTTCTAGCCTTTTATAATTTTCTTTTCTTTTGCATTAGTTAAGTGTCTTTCTTGAAATTTCCTTATTTTTATTTTTTTTCCAATAATATTACCGTCTATACGGAAAACATATAAAAAGGAACATTTCCATAAACATCGTACGTGCTTTTACATAACAGAAAAACTAATGGTTACAACCCAACATAAAGAAAACAACCGCTAGAAGGAAGTACAATTACTACTACTACTAACTGCTAACTACAACTACATATAGACCTTTCTAACGTGTCATCATTCTCCGACCTACATATCTTAACTTTCCTTCATGGCTTCTGATGAATAAGGTCCATCTACTAATTTCATTATCATATCCAATAATGGAATAAACTGTGCATCCTTCCACACTATAGTAGGTAAGAAATACAAACCGTGCACCATTTAAATAACTCATTAGTAATTGGCTTGGAAGAATAACCACATCCTATCTTGCTTTCCATAAATTTGAGTCTACCAATGTCCTCTATGTGTGTTTGCCATACTATTACCCTCTATTATTATCTTCTCTTAGTTCCAGTCTCTTGATAGTATTCTCAAATCTTGATATTTACTTCCTTTACTCTTGATCTTTCCTACGAGCGTATCCTAAAACTCATAGAAGTGTACTTTAATACCATTTATCATTCCATTGTGGCTCTTCTTATGGCTTGTACACATATCTAACAAAACATTTCTTGGTTCTCACTAGCATTCTTTACACTCTACGGGAATTCATCATGGCTACTCTATGAGTAGTCATCGTTATCTTCTTTATAGCCTTATCTTTTATCCCGTTTTACCTAGGCAGTCATTTCTATCTACTCCATATTAAAATTTTGATTTGGCCTTCGTAAATTTTCAACAAAAGTTAAAACTTTAAAATTATGAAGTATTTTAATCCCAAAACTTTTATCCTTAAAAGTACAAATTAATTTTTTTTAGCAAATTTTAAAAATAATTCCATGCCTTAATCTTTAAAACTACAATGAAATAAAAGTTATTTTACTTTTAAAGAACTTTTACTTCTTAAAAATTGGGATTTTAACTCAAACAATTTATTAAGTTTTTCTTTTAAAAACTCAATCGTTATACCAAACCTTTTTTTTTCCAAAAATGTACTTTACATTGTTCTAAACATTCTTTATAATTTTAAACAATAAAAACTAGAGTAGATTAGAACAACTCTCACTCTATTATTTTCTTAGCACTCATACTATCTCCACTTCAAATCCTTAGTGGAGTCTCAATACCATGTGAGGGGACTTTTAAAAAATATGTAGTGATCCAAAAATTTGAACGCTTCGTCTTCGAATATTGAAACGTTTTAAAATATGGTTAAGTGTTACAAATTGATTTTATAACATTGTTAAACACAATTAGTTAATAAATAATGATAAGAAACTTGTTTTTGAAATTTTTTTACAAAATATATTCTTTGAAGAAAAGTCGATAATATGATTGAAAATCGGTTTGTCAGTAAACAACTTTTTGATCGAGATAAGTTGTTCAAACTCTTGTGCACTTGTCTAATGATCAAATGAACACATTAGCAACTAATTAACACTTCTCTTCATAAATAAAATAGAACATTCTAGAATGTTTCAAATGGATAAGAGATATTAAAATGTAGGGGTATTAAAGGAATTTGCAAAATGGAAGTGATGCAAAGGAGAAGTAATGGACATGTGGAGTGGTAAGCCTTCCATGGCATGGTGGGGAGGGTGAGAACAAGGCTAAAGAGCACAATTTGAAGCGTATATAAGAAGAGGCATACCCTTGTTATACGGTGGTAGCAAGCGAGAGTGGGAGGCACCTCTCCTTATGATTCATTCCTCTCCTTCAAAGTTATCTTGATTAGTTCCACCTCGTAATGCCTTAATGTTACTAGCAGCATTAAAGTAAGTGTAAGTGAAGCTGAACTGAAGCTTTTAGTTGCCTCCTAACACTCTGGGTAGTGGGAAGCTAAGCGTACCGAACGAAGCGAGAGTGGAGAGTTCGGATATGGGAGTTGAGCTAAGGGAGCTAATGTTGCTAGCCGACCGGTAGGAAGAGATGCTAGAGTTACTTGTGAGTTGTTCGTTCACCTTAGCACCTTTCCCGGGGTTATTCGGCATTTTGATCCGGCTATATCCGAACTGATTGGACAAGTTAGATTCGACTATCATCAAGGCCAGTAAGTCCAGAGTGGTGATTATGGGATCCAGAAGTCAAGTACAGATGGTAAAATGAAGACGTGGTTGAATGGAATTGAGGGATATGCAATGCAGAATGTTCAAAGTATGGAATGTAGTTCAACATAGAGGAGGGATCGGCTATAAACATTCTCCAACATAGGGATTGACATGTTTCAGCCAAGCAAATGCAAGTCAATGGGGAACAATCAATATCTCAAGATCCATAAGTCCAATGCATATGAAATTTTTTGAGCAAGATATGGGGACTTTAGAGACCCTACCCTAGGGATCACACCTCAAAAGGATGAAATAAGAGGGATTGGCCCTCTTCCCTCAATAGGGATCAGCTAGAATCAGGAAACTACTCACCTTGCAGCAAAGATCGAGCAATAACTCAAGTTCTACTAATACAATTGGCATGAAACTTGGAGGCTAAGCATATTACAACATGGGGAAGCACCCATAGGGGTCACACCCCTAAACTCCTCCAAAATAGGGATCGGCACCAATCCCTGTTCCTTAAGATTTGGGCCATGCGATCCCTCTTATGGGTCTATATGGATTTGGAGATCCTTCTACCGAACTTTCAAGGAGATATTTCACCGTCTTCCTCTATAAACACAGCTTGATCGTTCATTTTTGGAACCTTTACGCTGCTAGTTGCTTTGTACTCTATTGTAACTAAGGATTTTCATCTGATTCCTATTGTGCTCAGTTTACAAAGTGATTAATAAGGCTATATATTCGAAGTGGACATGGGCAAACAATGCCGAACCACTATAAATCATTGTCTTCTTGTTATTTCTTTAATTTTCTACTATTTAATTGCTTATCTTCTCTGTTTTCATTTTATATTCTTTATTTATTTCACTTCAAAACTTCTATTGGTGTTTGCGCCAATTTTTGGTGATGACATTTTGGTGCTTTCACCGAGAAATAGATTCTCAGCCCTGTTTAGATCCCTTTATTGCTACTGGATTGAATAAATCCCCAAAGAGAATCAAAATTATCTTTAAGAAGCTTATTCGTTCTATTCAGATTTGTAAAAGTCTAAGGAGAACTGTTAACAATGGTTAGAAACACCAGATCTACATCTCAAAACACATAAGGAAACGGGAACGCTAACATCCAACAAGGATGCCTGAGCAATCTGCCAGTAGATGTGAATGCAACCAATCCAATTGATGTCCAGAATCCAACTGATTCCATTAGAAGAGCTAATCTTCAGAATCTGATGAGAGAGCTAGCGGATAACCATCTACAGTTGAATAAGCAGATTCAAGCCAAAATCAATCTAATGAACCAACTCAGTCAGTAGCAGCGTGGAAAAGTTAGGAGGGACCTAACCCCTTATTCTACATCGGAGAGTTCTAGTTCATCAGATGATTATCACAGGAACAAGCATCGCAGAACTGATGGATATCACTCAAAAACTTCTGGACGTTAGCAGTCAAACCAACAAGGCTTGCCAAGACTGATCGGTATCGATCCCTCTATAGGGATCAGGGCCGATCCCTTCTCCAATGGAGGAAGCTTGCCTCTTCATGTTTGAGCACAAGTTGGAGCTGCTGCGATTGATTTGGATGCTGGAGTTCAAATGGATGCAGACCAATCACCTCCCCGAAATGACGATGAAGTGAACATACGTGAAATACATTAAGAGGATGTTGAGCCAAGAAGGTATGGAACGGCCCAAAGACATTGACCGAACCATTCACGTGAGGTGAAGCATGACCACCGCTTGGCTCCAACTATCCAAATGCCAGACTTGTCGGCTATGTTGAGACAGCTAGTGAGGGAGAGCCAAGGCTTGACCAATGATGATTGGGGGATCTCGAGAAGCCATACCTCATTCACTGACAACATATTACATGCAGAGTATCCAAGGAGGTTCAGTATGTCGTCGATGCCTGCTTACGAGAGAAAAATCGACCCTAGGCAGCACATCATGAGATATGAATGGCTGATGGATTCTGCATGAGCCGATAATGCAACAAATTGTAGATGTTTTTCTATTACTCTTTTTGGCATAGCAACGATGTGGTTTACGAGATTACCCCTACGGTTAATCTCTAGATTCGATGATTTAGCAACAAAGTTTGTGAAGCAATTCCATATGCATGGAACTCGCCCCAAAGATGTGATGTCCCTATCCAACGTGATCCAGGCTCCGGGAGAATCACTGAAAGATTATTTGGAGAGATTTCATACAACTATCACAAAAGTCGGTAATTTGAATGACCATTTAATATTGATGATGGTAACGAGAGGGATTGATCGGGAATCTAACTTTGGCGATTGGTTAGCTGGTAAACCACCTGCAACCTTGAAACGTTTCTATGCTAAAGAAGCTCAGTATTTGAGGAAAGAGAAAGCTAGATGCTCTAGGAAGAAGAATGTTTTGGGACCAAGTGGAGAAGGAGTGTAGAGTAACATTGCAGTGAAACAGTCTAGGGAGAGTTCTGGAAAAGTTCAAGTAAATGTCCAAAATAATCCAAACCAGCAGAAGAAAGGCAGTGATCGGAACCATGAACGAAATATGGATTCTGGAAGAGGAAAGCCTAGGATTCCAATGTATATAAATATACACCACTAAATACATCTCTAGAGAAACGTCTATTTGTCTACGTGCAATACCAAGTAGTATAGGAAGCCTCCTCCGAAAGATTCAATGGAGAAACATAAACAAATTGGAAAATATTGCCGATTCCATGAATGCGATGGTCATAACACGAATGAGTGTAGGCCACTCCAAGATATTATAAAGAAATTGATTTGGGAAAGAAAGTTACAGTAGTATGTTAAAGCCCCACAGGGTTGCGGGAAGGGGACATCTAACCCCAACAAAGGACAAGCTCCGCACAGGGCCAAGGAGCCTGCACAGACTAGTGGAAGATTTGTAATCAATACAATAGTCGAAGGACCGTATCCAGATGATAAGAGTTGGCATGAGATGGAGCGCTATGCCAGCATGATCAAGCATATGAATTTTGAATGTTGTTCGAGCATAGAAGATGGGGCTCCGGCAAAACAACAACATAAAATGACATATGACATTATGTTCAGAAACAGAGATGCAGACAAGGTGGAGGCACCGACGATCGACCCAATGGTCATTGCATCCATGATCGGCCCTGCCTTAGTGAGGAGGATTTTGGTTGATTGTGGAATTTTTGTTAATATAACTTTCAAAAAGGCTTACGATTAGTGAGGATGGAAGCCAAGGACTTGAAACCATCTAAAGTCCGCATTCATGGCTTTAACGGTGCTGCGATCGAAGTTATCGGATATGTAGAATTGCTCGTGGAGTTGGGAGATGGTGATCGTATGTGAGTGCAAAATTTTCCATTTGTTGTCTTGGATGTTAACTCTCCATACAATGCTTTTCTGGGATGACCGGCCCTAGTTGAATTTCGGACAGCTCTTGCCAAATGGTGTTTGACTTTGAAGTTCCTAACTGATAATGGTGTTTGAGTTATGCATGGTGATCAGGCGAATGGACGTGCCTGTTATGTGGCTGAGTTGAGAGACGCTCAATGGAAGGAGAAAGGTAAGGATGTGGAAAAGTCTCTTCGCATCCAAACCGCCAAAGACTGACAACTAGTGCCTGGGCCTTGGCTCGGGCACCACATTTGGTTCTATAAAGAGATAGATCCGAGGTATGATGAGGAGGAGCCCAAAGAGACCAAGGCTACACCGGATGAGCTGACAATTGACATCACGGTCAGCCACGATGACCCATCATGGGTCCTAAAGATTGGATCACAACTTAGCCCCCCGATGATGAAAGAAATTGCTTCTTTTCTCCAAGCGAATCTTGATGTATTCGCTTGGACTCATTCTGACATGTATGGGATCTCACTTGCCATTGCAAGCCATGCATTAAACGTCGACCTAAGGCATGTCCTGATGAAACAGAAAAGGCATGGCATGGATCCAGAGGGATCTGCTACCCTTAAAGAGGAGGTGGATAGACTCAAAGGCAATGGGTTTATTCACAATGCCTTCTACCCTAAATGGGTATCTAATCCTGTAATTGTGAGAAAGGCAAATGGAAAATGGCGAACAGGCGTTGATTACTTGGACTTGAATAATACGTGCCCGAAAGATAGTTTTCCCCTTCCAAGGATCAACCAGTTAGTATACTCAACCACATGACATGAATTGCTATCTTTCATGGATGCATGCTCTAGATATAACCAAATCCTAATGCATATTCCTGATCAGGAGCACACCAGCTTCATTAACGATATTGGATTGTATTGCTATGTGGTAATGCCATTTGGATTGAAGAATGCTGGAGCAACCTATCAACACCTAATCAACAGAATGTTTAAAGATCAGATTGGAAAGACGATGGAGGTATACGTGGATAATATGCTAGTGAAGTCACGACGATCAAGCGACCACATTAGAGACTTAGCAGAAATGTTCGATATCCTATGATATTACAAAATGAAGATCAATCCTCTGAAGTGTTCTTTTGGCTTTGCATCAGGAAAGTTCTTGGGTTTCATCATTAATGCTCATGGAATCGAAGCTAATCCCAAGAAGATTTAAGTAATTCACAATGTCTAAGCGCCAAAGACCATCAAACAAGTACAGAGTTTAAATGGGAAGGTTGCTGCTCTAAGTCGATTTATTTCCAAAGCCACCGATAAATGCATTCCTTTCTTCGACTTGATTAGAAGAGGGAAAAGGAACTTTGAATGGACATAGGATTGTGAAGACGCATTCCAAGCTTTAGTGAATCATTTAGAAATGCCTCCCATCTTGTCAAAGCCGGTGGATCATGAAGACTTGTATGCTTACTTGGCCATGTTGGCATATGCTATAAGTGCTACACTGCTTCACGAGGAGAATCAGATCCGGAGACCGGTCTATTATGTTAGCAAGTGATTAACATGAGTTGAAAGGAATTATCTGAAGATAGAGAAATTGGCCTACTGCTTGTTAATTGCTTCACAAAAGCTCCGCCCCTATTTTCAGGCTCATCCTATCAACGTTTTCACCGATCAGTCATTACGATAGATCCTACAGCAACCCGAATCGTCTGGAAGGTTACTCAAGTGGAACATCGAACTGAGTCGATTCGACATTACTTATCTCCCTTGGAGAGCCATCCAGGGATAGGCACTAGCGGACTCTATAGCAGAATTCACTACACACGATGATCTCCCAAAGAGCGATGGAGCCCCTACCACTTGGTGGAAAATGTCTACTGATGGAGGATCCAATGATCGTTGTTCTGGAGCCGAAATCGTGTTAGTAACCCTAGAAGATTGATCAATTTGCTACGCTTTGAAGCTTGACTTCCCTGAAATGAACAACGAAGCTGAGTATGAAGCTTTGATCACTGGACTCAAACTTGCTAGAGAACTGGGGATAAAATCTCTTGAAATCTTTTGAGATTCATAGTCGGTAGTATACCAAGTCAAGGGAGACTACCAAGCTAAAGGACAACGACTCTCCCTATACCTTACCTAACTCCAAGAGCTATTGACTGGCTTTGAGTACTATGACATCACGCACATTCCTTGGGATCAAAACAAAGAAGTTGACTCATTGGCAAAGTTTGCTAGCACTAGGGACGCACAACAAATGGGCTTAGTCCCAATCGAAGTACTAGACGCTTCGAGCATAAATTAGATGGAAATCGACTGGGTACTAGAGAGGGAGCTTGAGAAGGAGTTGTGGATGACTCCGATTAAATACTATTTGCTACAGGGAGTCCTTCCCGAATGGAGGAATGAAAGGCAGCAATCATTTGCAAAGCTTCGCGGCATATTATTCAGGAAGGAGTCATGTATAGAAAGGGTTTTTCCATTCCCCTACTCTAGTGTATCGCTCATAATGAAATAAAATGATTCCTAAAGGAAGTTCATGAAGTGGAATGTGGCGATCACACTGGGGGGTAGACTCTAGCAAAGAAAATACTCCATTATGGGTATTATTGGTTGACAGTACCGAGATGCTATCGATTATGCTAGGCAATGCGACAAGTGCCAGATGTATGCCAAAGTTCCGAGAGCTCCGCCGATGGAAATCACACAAGTGGTCAGTCCACGGCCATTTTCCATATGTGGCATAAATATTATCGGTTCCTTACCGATATCTAATGGTGGTGCGAAGTATGCCATCGTGACAGTTGATTACTTCATCGAAAGGGCTGAAGCAGAACCTTTAGCCACGATCATGATAAAGAAAGGATTAACAAAGTCTTAGAAGATTTGTTATGAGCTTATGTGCTAAACTTTGGGGGATCATGGGAAGACCACCTACATTTGATCGAGTTTCCGTATAATAGCAGCCATCAGACTAGTATAGGGATGGCACCGTTTGAAGCTTTGTATGAAAGGCCATGCAAATCTCTAGTTTGTTAATTAGAGACCAGGGATAGGTTAGTTCATGGTCCGGATTTGATTAGGAAAGCTGCAGAAAAGGTTGAGTTAATTCGAGCTAGGATGAAGGAAGCTCGGTCTAGGCAGAAGAGTTATGGTGATAAAAGACAAAAAGACATAGAGTTCTCAGTTAGAGATCATGTTTTCGTCAAGATATCACTGATTAAAGGTGTAACCAGATTCGGAAAATCATAAAAATTGGTGCCGAGATTCGTTGGACCATTTCCTATTATAGAAAGGATGGGAAATTCACATATAGAGTGGAGTTGTCGAGTAGTTTGGCAGGAGTCCATAATGTTTTTCATATTTCTCATCTAAGGAAGTGTATCCGAGATCTAGAGACTACTACAACACCGACAATGTTAGATGACTTAGTAGTGGAGCCGAATTCGACTATAGTTAGAAAACCAGTTCGTATAGTTGCGGGAGATGTGAAGAGACTAAGGAACAAGACAGTCAGAATAGTCAAAGTCCAGTGGAGTGACGACGAGAGAGATTGTACTTGGGAAACTGAGAGCAAGATTCGAGATACTTATCCTGACTTGCTTCATGGTATGTTTTACCTTTATGATTGATTTTGATGAGCACCTTATCGTAATTTCGAGGATGAAATTCTTTAAGGAGGGGAGACTATAATGACCCTAATTTTAACTAACATTATTTAGGATATTTAATTAGATAAATTAAATGAAATAATGTAAATGGTTAGAGATTGAGATTTGTATAATTAGAGAGTAGCCGTGCCTAATAAACTAATGAACATAGGGGAATTATAATGAAATAAGTAAGGGTAATAGATAAGGACAAAAAAGGAATAAGTTATATTCTTATACCCTAAATCCTCATGCCACTTTCATTTTACATGTTCATAAACAAAAACTAAATCAAGTAAGGCTGGCCACCATTAGGAGAAAGCAAGAGAAGGATAAGCAAAAATCAAGAGGAAGAAGCTTAATCAATTTAATTCAAGAGCAAATCTCAACTCCTTAATCACAAGCTAAGGTGAATAATAGGTTACATCTCATATTTTCTTATTTTTGGTTCTAGATCAGATCCAAAGATGTTTTGTAAAGTATTATGCCGTGTTTTGAATGATAAATAGATATATATGCTTGTTGATGAATTTTGTTTGTTTATATAGATTATGAAAAGTTATGACTGAAAAACCTATCAAATGACATCCAAATACCTTGCGATTTTGATATAAGGTCAAAAATATCATTTTAGAGATGGGTTTCAAGTTTCATAATTTTCCGAACTATGTGGATTTATTATGAATTTTCTAGTGAAGAAAATGGTTAAATTGGATTTAAAATTAATTACGGCTATTATATGTTAGCTTTGGGTTAGAAATTTATATATGTTAGAAAACATATTAAAAGTGAATTATGGCAATTTTTGGAGAAATTTTCTAAGTGTTTTAATAAGTATATAAAATTATTTAAGGTATGAGACTTAAATATTTTATATGTTTATAAAAGGAGAATGGGCAATTTGTAAATGTTTTAAATTGTTAACCTTTGAAATTCGACAGCACTTTTGGAAAAGATTTTTGGAAAAGAAATTAGCAACCAATTATATGATGACAAATATGCAAGTTAGTTGGAAAGATATTACTTTATAAAGAAAAATCCAATTTTTGTAAAGGTTTACTGTTTCGCCACTTTCGGCAGCTACCTTTCGACTTCATAATACCGCCTCCATCTAAGTCGAAACGAATACATATGGTATCAGCTTTTGTACGTAGTGGATTGGAGTAGGACGAAAGGTATGAAGTTGAAACAGGGCTTTCGAAAGGGTTGAAGTAGCTTATGAAAACTTAGAACTAATTTGGTTGTAAATGAGGCTTTCGAATGAGATGGCTTTCGACGTGGTCAATTGTTTTAAAGAAAAGAGCTTTCGAAAGAGGTTGTCGCCTTTATTTTAAAAAGAAGATTTTGAGGGGTTGAAACCCCTGCTGCCGCATTCTACCTTTCAAAGCAATGTCTTGGAAAGGGCTCTTTTGTTTTATACCCTGAAGCCACTTCTCCGATGCTTTCGAAGGGGTTGGTATCGACACCATCCACTTCTTTTGTTTAGAAAAATGCTTTCGAAAGAGTTGCTTTTGTCCCATTTCTTTTAAGACTCTTTTTATGTTTTGAAAGCTAAACCCAAAGGTTTTGAAAGGAATGGTTTTAAAGGTTTCGAAACTATGTTCCACACATTTTTACTTGAACCTAACGCTTTCGAAAGGTTTGTTTGAGTAAAGGACTTTAATGCTTTTGAAAGGTATTTAATGAAGGTTTCAAAGGGGAGATTCCCCAATGTTTTCAAAAGGTATATGATAAAGGTTTCGAAGGGGTTATTCCCAAATGTTTTCGAAAGGCAAGTTTGTAATGTTTTGAAAGAGCATGTCTAAGGTTTTATAAGGCTTTCGAAAGAGACACTTTCAATGTTTTCGAAAGTTCTTTTGTAAATGGTTTCGAAAGGTATGTTTTGGCCTATTGGCCTAATGTTACAAAGTGAAGTAGTTAATTTTTTTCGAAAGGGGTACTTTCAATAGTTTCAAAAGAGCTACTTTCAAAGGTTTCGAAAGAGATCGTTTAAAGATTTTAAA
The DNA here is from genome assembly GCA_030737815.1 of Allium fistulosum. Lineage (NCBI taxonomy): Eukaryota > Viridiplantae > Streptophyta > Magnoliopsida > Asparagales > Amaryllidaceae > Allium > Allium fistulosum. The sequence goes on along the minus strand of CM060908.1, from coordinate 835,378,274 downwards.
CAAAGGTTTATATCAACAATGTTTTGTGTAAAGCATATATCACGACAAAGAGATTTGAGTAAAGCAAATAGTATTTTTCCTTGTTTAAGTATGATTTAAAGGGTTAAATACATTTGAAAGATGTTTTCGAGGAAAATTTGATAAGTAGTTAACCCTAAGTAAATAACTCAGATATTTGATTACCAGGTGGGACTGATATAGGGTCACGCCTTATACGTTAGCTACAGCCCCTAACTAACTTAGTCCAAAATTCCAGTATGTAGGGATTATTCACAGGTAAGACTTAAATGATGTTACATATAGAAAGAAATATATAGAGAAGGAGGATACGTTATTGGTGAACCAGCAAAACCTTTAGGATCAGTTAGCCTTAGGAGAATAAGTTAATGACAGACTGTCCAGAAGTTGTTTAACAAATGTTAAATTATTTATTTTGTCTGGTAGGCCCAAGTCAGCAAATGGTTAGTAGTTAGCCAAATAAAACTATATTGTTCGGACAGATAGTCCATTTATTACCTGATTTATGAGCATATATGATATTGCTATTATTGTTAAATCAGTTTGATTGCAGGATTTTGATTTGCAAAAGATATGTTTTAAAGGGATATTAGTGAGGGGAAACCCGTTCTGCTAAGTGGCGTGGTCTCACTTGATATCAGTAAACCGAGATGTAATAGTATTATTCACACCAGGCTTCATTGCCAACTCGAAGTTTATGTTTTCCCCTTAAACTCTTGGGTGCTCAAAATTCAATTTGAGTAGATTGCGAGTTAAGGTTTTTCAGGTTTAGCAGGTTTAACGAATAAAGCTTTCGAAGACATGCTGGAGGCAAAGCTAGCTATGTAGGAGCTATTTAGTTTTATTTCCGCTGTGTTGTATTAAGACTGATGTGTCTATTTAGTAGTCTGGTCATCCAAGGGGGCATCTTCATATGTCTCTCTTGGCATATTTTGTAATAATTATATTCGATCAAAACCTAGGAATCGTTTGGGATTATGTAATGGATTATGAAACATGGTTTTGCAATGTAATCGGTAAAGTTGTTTTTGAGTCTGTGATTTTGTTTTATATTCATGTGCTTCTGATATTATGGATACCATTAACATTGCCGTATTTTGTCACCGAAAGTTAATACTATAGATGACTGCAGAATCTGTAGCGCTTAGCTTCGGGCCTCAAGATAGGGAATGTTATAACTTGGTATCAGAGCATAAGTTTATGAAAAACTTAAAAGAAATTTCAAACTTAAAATGATTTTGAAAACATAATCCTAAGGAATTAGAGAAAAGGCTGGGGTATGGGATAACGCTATAGTAACATGCCTGTATTTTCTATATATAAGTATACACTTTATCTTTATTCTCCCATCTCTTTTAGGCTCTTCTTTTGTATCTTACAAAGGCTCGAATGTAGATTTTACGGACGTAAGACATGGATGCTAGAAGGGGAAGAGTTAACATTGGTGGAGGAAGCACCATAACCAATGGAAATACCAGACCAAATACCAGGAGGAACCCAGGTCGAGCACAAGCTGCTAATGTGGGTGCTGGATTCCCGCAAGTCAATATACGAGCAATGTATCAGTTCATTTTTAACATGATGCGAGAAGGAGTTGCTGTGGGGTTAGCTGGAGGAAATGTTGAAGGAGGAAATCAAGGAGCTTCGGTGGTTAATAACTACACTATTTTGAGTAGAGATTATGCTCGGTTGGGAGGAAAGCCATTTATTGGTACTGAAGATGCAATCGAAGTGGAGAATTGGTTACTTCATTGCAAGAGGATTTTTGCTGATTTGGGACTCAGTGATGAGCATAAAAGGAGACTCGCCTCTAGATAGCTACAAGGGGCAGCACTGTATTGGTGGAACAGTGTTACTATTGGAGTCAACGAGGAGACTATGACTTAGGCTGAGTTCAGGAGGAAGTTTGAAGAGAGGTTTATGTCGGAGATTGCTAAGTTTACTCTGCTCAGGAAGTTTGCTGAATTGGAGTAGGGAGATATGACAATGCTTGAGTATGCAACCAGAATTAAGGAGTTAGCAAGGTACAGATATGCTACGGTTGATACTGTCATCAAAAGGAATTAGAAGTTCATTCGTGGGTTGAAGCCTGAGCTTTCTAAGGCAACGTTATCGCATATTAGAGATCCGTACGATGTAGTTGTTGAGATGGCTTTGAGGTTGGAAGAGATACTTGCTTATCTTGAAGGAAACAAGGCAAAGGAGGCTTAAGCAGGGCAGAACCAGAAAAGGAAGTTTTTCCATAAAAAAGGAGCTTAGAAAAGTGAAGCTGCTAAGAAAGGGAAGGCGGAAGTTGTCTGTTATAAGTGTGATAAGAAAGCACACTGTGCTCATGAGTGCCGGACGTGCAAAGGGAAGAAAGCTGCTGAGAAGAAAGGAATGAGATGTTTTAGTTGTGATCAGATTGGGCACTTTATGAACCAGCGCAAGGAGCCAGCCAAGGATGGAAAAGGCAAGATGTTTGCATTGGAATCAGTTATCTCGAGACCAACAATAGAGGAGAAGGGAAAAGTTGTGTAGGGAGGTACGCTTTTGATTCATGGTGTATCAGTTACAGTTCTATTTGATACGGGTGCTTCACATTCTTTTATATGTCATTGTTTGGGAGATAAGCTTTGTTGGAACTGGACCAGCCTGCAACGGAAGTTATGGGTGAGTTTCAAATTTTTTAACGTATTGGATCTTTATTGGGCCTATGAAGTCTAATTGAATTAGAACATTTCTAAATTTCATTTAAATAAAATCATTTATTTTATTTAAATTCAAATATATTAAGATATGAAATTAATTTTATTTGATTTAGTTTATACATAAATGTATCATATACATATGTGTGTGAGTGCATGTGTAACATAATAATCCGTGAAAGGTATAACATGCCCATATGTAGATGTTGGGATTTACAACGCAACAAACATATTAGCTCATTTCGTATGTCATGTATGTTGTCCAAATATGTGCATGTATATGTGTTACAATATGTATATACACTTGCACATATATATGTATAAATATATTATATATAATATATGAACATAAAACATTTATATATAGATAAATATATATAGAAAGAGAGAGAACAATTATTAAAAATTATTTATAATTCAAAATTAACTTAGTTTTGCAAACATAATAATTTTAGTATTTTAATTTGTATATATTATGAATAAAATAATGTTTTCATACATAAATAACTAACATAAAATAATATATTAATAAAAATTCAAATTTTACAATTTTTGAAAATCCAGGATCATTAAATAGAGCTTAGGAAAAATATGGAGATTTTTCAAAGTTGAATTATTATTTTTAAAAACAAATACATTGATTTCGGCAATAATATTTTAGAGAGAAACGAGGAAAACCTTTTTACCCATTCTCACTTGATCTCAACCCATTATCTCCAAGCCAATTCCCTATGTTTTAGCCACCCCTAGACCTTCCCAAAACCAAAATTTTGCAGCCCTAATGATGGGCCTTAAACCCATCTAAGCCCAAGCCAAAATACTATGCAATTAAATCTAATCTAATTTAATCGCTTGTCGATATTGTATATCGATCGATATATTTATAACTGTTATAAATATATATAAAATTATTTATTTCTCAAATCATATTCAAATTTTATAATTAATATTCCATAAATATTAATTAATTTAATTAATTTATAACAATTATAAACTAATTAAATCGTTCGATCTTAAGGGAATTCATCATTTCGGCTGTGTAACTCTTGGGCGTAAATTTAGTCAGCGATTAGGATCGAACTATTCTAATGTTAACGTTCACACGCCACTTAGCAGGTGGTGTGACATTATGGCCAAATTTATTGCTTACTCATTTTTGGTTAAATCCAATTTTAGTTTAATAACCGTTACTCGGTTCTGACATTTGTTTACACCAATTCTCTTCGTCTAAACTATATCACTTTGGACTTATGGAATTTGGTAATGGTCAAAATTCCAACCTTATCCAAATTTAACTTCATAGTTCAAATACAAAGTCCTTGGTTCAATAATAACAATGATTATTAACGAAATGCTCTGGCCAGAGACTTTGACTTTGAGTTGACTAGAGTTGACTGTGGTACTAACCGCATATAACTGAGGAGACGAATCCTCTCTTGAATAGTGCTTCACTTCGAATACTTCCACTCGACCCAACTACAGTCACTCGATGGACGTCATGCCCTGATTTGGCGATAATCAAAGCGGAGTTTTCATATTAAAGATCCAAATATTCTCAAGTCGAGAGAACTGTGTAAATCAGTCACATCGATATATTCTGTTTGACCTTAGTTATATTAACCAACAGAGGACAATCGAGTGAGTCGTTCTATAGTTATCCAATAACTATTAGTACGTAACCCCAAGGTGCCCCAGCAGTCATGAGTAATACACTGCCCAACATTTGGAGAGCGTTACGTACTCCAGTCTCAACGGATACATCGATATCCGATCTTGATGCATCTTGACTAGGAACATTTAAAATGGTATATTTGTTTCGTTGTGATAAATTACTCATGGTTACAACACTTTGTAACTACTATCACAAAATATACCATTTATGGAATTTTCTATTAAATATACTTTTATTTAAGTTAATTAGTTAATATAATCACATTATATCAAGTATATAATAGGAAGAAAATACCTTTTATTTCGAACAAGATTGGTCAACAAGTTAGATATATGTAACAAATTACATAATTGCCCCTAGGGTCTATCAATCTCCCACTTGCACTTGGGGTCAATTATGGAATCTAATTCCAACTTCTCCAATCAGTTTTCTCAAAACTAATTAGGTCAGTGCCTTAGTGAATGGGTATGCTATTATGTTTTAATTATCTACTTTGTCGGTTAACTCTCTCTGACACTGATAAACTGCCTTTATCATGTGGAACAATTCGAAGTATGTCTTTCAACTTATAGTGAGCTTTAAGTTCTATCATGACCAATTTCATGACATTGTTATCTTATAACAAAATTATGGGATTCTCAACATTTGGAATCACCTTTGGCTTAATTATAAATTTGTGCATTTATATCTATATACATTGGTTTATTGTAGCGCTATTCAAGTTAATGTTCTCAACACTTCGTTGAATCGACCACAATCACCTTTATTTTGAAACATTTTCAAATTAAAGATTTTAATTTGAATTTTACCATTGACATGTTATACTCAACATCACTTATAAAAGTTTGTGTCCAAACGTTCCATCATAATGAGTTCGTTGTTTCTATAAACAATTCTCTAGTATTTCATAAATACGCGAGAACACCTCAAACAACCATTTAGTGATATCAATTTGGATTTTATATTTGCTCCATGTATCAAATACATAAAAAAAACACAATATTATACACAACATAACCTGTATGATAATTCCTATTGCTAATGCATAAGGAATCCAACTTACATGTTCTCTTTTTAATAAGGTGCTCTTGTATATCGTTTTGGGACAATCACTATATCTTTTATACTCACCATAAAAGACATCATTTACAATCCAAAATCGAGTATTAAAACAATTAAAGTTGATTTTAATACAAGCATATTGTTAAAATCAACAATGTGTTGTTTACTTATAGTTTAGAAATATCAACGTACCTTTTAACGTTCTTTCTTATGAACATACGCTTCCTCTGCACTTTGATTGAAAATAAAACTATTTGATATTTCTATCAAAATACTTATTCAACCTTGATGCTTATAAAATGATACATTCGTATCATTTCTTGGATCATATCCAATGACTCACAAACCCAATATCGCTCCCACTGACTTTGAGGCATTTTTGGTTAATACGTGTAAACAGCTTACTCTAAATCATTATTTAAAATTTTCTGTTTCAATACATAAGTACCAAACACTAAGTCTTATTGAGCGATAATTTTGTGAGTAAATCTAAATTAACTTGAGCATGTTGAATACTGAATCTGTTATGCTAATTTCAATAATTAAAATTTGCGATATTATTCTTATCAACATTGCTTATTTAATTCCAACGACATTAGTCTTTCCAATAAAGACACAATCTCGGTCGATGGATCACATCTCTTTGGTTACGACCACCAAAATCATATTTTGATAGCATACTTGGAATTCTTTCATATTTGTGCATCATACCATATAGAGTCAACAATCTTAATGGTTTAATTGAACAACCGAGGGTAACGTATATTTTCGACATCAATAAGAAACTCATAGTTTCTCTTCGATGTACGAGAATACTTATTAGACATTCTAATGCTATGTGTTCATTTAGGTTAGTTAATTTCACTTCATATCATATAATCGGTTCTATCCATGGATCGGATCCAATTCCATTTAACTACCAAAAATTTCTCAAAGAAATTCCTTCACAATGAAGTTGATATATCTTGAAACAACAATTGTTTCTTAGTGCAAATAGAATAGGGATTCATAAACGCTTTATAAACCTTTTTATTTATAAAACTGATTTTAGTTTACAAAAATTATGTTCAAAATATAAATATGTCATTTGATAACAAACCTTTCCAAAAAACTTTTTGGAGATTTATACAAGATCCCTCATGAACAATTATTACGTGCAATCTTTTGACTCGCACAACCTGCTAACTCCTTGGCCTAGGATATGTTGGGATTTCTTATAAACCCTTATCTTGTATGATTTTGTAAACTGTTGTTTAGATGAAATAATATCAACCTTATGTACTACTCTTAAGTACATGACCTTATAAAAAGAAACTAACTCAACTTCACTCACAATTAATCGTAAATTGTCCAACAATATATGATTACTCCTTATCGATGCATCATTATGTATCACATGGAGGAGTGACATTTGAGATTGAATCTATATTCATTTTTAAGTACATTTGGAACTCTTTCCAATATACTCACTTATTCGACCAAATCAAATCATTTTATTCTATTGCATGTTATTTTCTTTACTTTTCTTTTATATTCTATGATTTTATCATAAACTTACTACATGTGTATCCAATACATATGTACATGTTGGTAATAAATCATCGATGAATATAACAAAGTATGTGGAAACCTTTTGGTATTAATAGACTTGTTATTGTATACATCAATATGTATTAATTCAAAAAGTTCAACAACTTTTATGATGCTCCCACTGAATAGGTGCATAGCTATTAATTGTTTGAGATATAATTAACCTGTATCATATGATTCATAATCATAGAGTAAAATTATTTCTCAGAACTACGGCTTATTCTATAATTCCAAAACGACTGTAAATAATATTAGACATATATGTATTTTTTGTTGCATCACTTTTACTATGAAAACAAATTCCATAATATAATTCTATTTCATAATGATTATTCATAATACTCATATTGAAATATAGTTATATCTATTTTTTAGTCAATACCAAAAATAAACATTATTTCACAAATATTGTTCGGTACATTTTACGAATTTTTTTTTCATAATTTTATGCAATCATTAGGTGCTATATGGCATGCTCCCACTATTTCCTCCATTACTATAATAGCATACTAAATTTAGAGGTCCACCATTCACTAAATATTGTTAATATTGTATACTTATTTCATATGCTGCAACTAGTTTACATTAGAGAGTTCTTTGATCAAATATCTTGAACTCAAAGAAATAAATGTTATAGAAAACAATTTTCTATATGAAAATACATTTCGGAATAAAAATCATATTTCATATTCCAATATTAAGTATCAGTTATTATTACAATTCTTGTTTCCAATGTTTCTCTATGAAGCAGAAGTGACTATTCATTCTCTTCACTCCAACTTTACCTTAAATTACATCTATTCTTATACATTCGTTTTTCTTTCAAATGGTCAGACTATTCAAAAGAAAACCTTACTATAATATCATAACAAACCTTTTACAAAAGCGCATTCGATTATTCTTAACATTTAAGACATCAAATATGTTGCACTTTATGTAAACCAATCAAGATGACATTTCAAAAATCAAGTTCTTAGATGTATCTCGTAGTTTGTGGTCTTGTGTTACATTAACACAATATGATCCTTCTGAAAACATTCAAGTTGAATACATGATCTTAAAATACTGTTTATTGGCTTACTTCGAATGAACTAACTTCATCGAAATATTGTACCCTACAAACTATGATTGTTCACCATATAACATTTATATGTGAAAGTACATGGATCAAATATCCATAGTCTTGAATTGCATTTAGAGTTCAAAAACTCATGAAATGCAATACACAGTCTAAACCAAATAAACATATAAGTGACCAACTTACGAATGTATTAAGTGGTTGAAATTAGGCACTTGCGTGGATATAGAAACATTATATAACATACAATTAGAATTATTAGTAAGTATATATTATATTTCTATTTGCCAACTTTCAATTTAGTTTATTTATATATGTTAATTGACAAACGTTTTTCAATCATATTAAATGCACAAATTTATCATTGTAGATAATTATAACATTATATAACATATGTTCTTACAATGTTAGAAAGGTTAAATGTTACTATTTCATTTTTCTAATAAGGCTCCCACTAGTCTTTTATGTTTCTTCAAACCCTAAGATGAAACATAGAAGTCTTACAACTTCACCAGTGGTTGTTAGGACTCGTTTGTTTTGGTATTCTGACCTTGAGTTTGCTCAACAAATCATAGCCCCACAAACGATGGATAACTCCTTATCGGTTGTATCATATACAACTCCTAACCCATTTTTCTTTGTTTTAATCTCATTTCGACCTTGAGTTTGCCCAACAAATCGAAAGAGATTATTCACTCGTACCTACCATATCGTGATGGCCTAAGTATAGTATATGTACCTTGAGTTTGCTCAACAAATACATATATTTATCTTACCTCATCTGTTCAATATATTAATAATACTAGGAATAACATCCCTAGCTTGAGTTTGTTCAATAACTAAGGAGTATGTAAGTAATTTATTAATATATATATATGGTAAAGGACAACATTATATTAAAGATTCATAATATTTAATATATATATTGAATGATATCGATTTATAGAATAATATATTTCTTATGAAATACCCCAGCGATTCAAGTGTCAGACACATCAGAAATCACGGTATATGTACATTTACATATGTATTTATTTCCCAAGTCTATTTGGGTTTCTTTAATGTTCCACATTTAGTTTATACACATATCATATAAGTTTTATTGTTATATAACTTTTATTTCATATTACTTATATGATAGTCTTACGTATAATATATCATTAATTAAATCTTATCTTATTAATTTTAATCAGTTAACTCTTTAATTAATTTTAAATTAGTATTCCAATATAACTTTTATATTGGATATATCTACTACAACATTTATAGTGTATACTATAACCTTTATAGTGTAACACACACACACACATATATATGTGTGTATTTTATTTAATTAATTAACCTTTAATTAATTTATTCAATTAAACAATTTTTATTAAAATTTATTGATTTCAAAATTTATCTTATATACGTACATGTATACTTATGTTACCATAAACATTTCAAAATAACATAACATATATCAACGTATATAATACATGCATATATGCATTAATTAATTAACATATTTAATTAATTTATTTTATTTATCTTATTAATAAATTTGAAATTTGAAATTATTATATAAATATTTTCAAACATTTTGAAAATATCATTATCCTTTCAAACATTTTGAAAACTTATGTAGTATTGTAATTTTTGTAATAAACATGTTTTATTTTAAATTTAACTATTAAATTTAAAATCTTTAACATTAATTTTCAAAATGATTTTGAAAATTAGCCCAAGGCCTAAATTAAGTTGGGCCTTTTCTATTAGGAGCAACCTTTGGGCTCACTTCACCTTTCGGGCCAGGCCGGTGACCAGGTAGGACATGGTACTTGATTACCCAATTCCAATCCTAGACATTACCTTTCTAGACACCGTACTAAGTGGAAACTTAATCAGTTAGCCCTAATATGACTAATTTAGACCGCATAGGCTATTGGGCTCCGATATCATTGTTGGAACTGGACCAGCCTACAGTAGAAGTTATGAGTGAATTTCAATTTTTTACCCTATTGGATCTTTATTGGACCTATGAAGTCTAACTGAATTAGAACATTTCTAAATTTTATTTATATAAAATCATTTATTTTATTTAAATTCAAATATATTAAGATATGAAATTAATTTTATTTGATTTAGTTTATACATAAATCTATCATATACATATATGTATGAGTGCATATGTAACATAATAATCCGTGAAAGGTATAATATGCGCATATGTAGATGTTGGGATTTACATTGCAACAGACGTATTAGCTCATTTTGTATGTCATGTATGTTGTCCAAATATGTGCATGTATATGTGTTGCAATACACACACATGTATATATAAATATATTATATATACTATATGAACATAAAACATTTATATATAGATAAATATATATATAAAAAGAGAGAGAATAATTATTAAAAATTATTTATAATTCAAAATTAACTTAGTTTTTCAAACATAATAATTTTAGTATTTTAATTTGTATATATTATGAATAAAATAATGTTTTCATCCATAAATAATTAACATAAAATAATCTATTGATGAAAATTCAAAATTTACAATTTTCAAAAATCTGGGATCATAAAATAGAGCTTAGAAAAAATCTGGAGATTTTTTAAAGTTGAAATATTATTTTTAAAAACAAATATATTGATTTCAACAATAATTATTTAATATAAAATAATATATTATTAAAAATTCAAAATTTAAAATTTTAGAAATTCTAGGATCATGAATGATAGGTTAAAAAATATATTGAAGAATTTTTCAATTAAATTATTATTTTTAATAAATCACAAAATAGTTTCCGAAATAATATTAATTATTAAAAATAATAAAATTTATTGAAAAATTCCTAAATTTTTTCTATACGTTTCTAAATTGATATAATATTTTAAAAAAATATAAAATTGAATTTTAATGTAATAATTATTTTATATATAATAAAAAATTCAAAATTCAACAAATGTTAATTTAAAAATATGAATATATGTATGATAATTAATTTTCGAATTTGTAAATTCATATTATATATAAATAAGTGTATTAAAATTTTTAAATCATATATATATATATCTTATATATGCATATATGCTATTATGAGAGAGAAATATACACCAATATATATATATATATATGAATTTATTAATAAATATAAATAAAACAATTATTAATGACAAAAATTGATTTTGTACAGTAAACAACATTTGTCTATACATAAATCAAATAGTATAATAAACAATTTATGGACATAACCAAACTGATTTGTAACAACTACATCTACTTACAAAATCTCACCTAACTAAACATATAGTAGTAATAAATTTAAACAGATATGAAATTGCTCATTATAGGATCATAAAATATAATTTAATTACTGTAATATGAATTAAAATTACCAATTTAATGATGCCTTTGAATCCACGTTGAAGCAATGACTTCCCTTCTTTTTACTGTTCTTGATTCGTCAAATTGCAAGTCTGGAGTCACCATCCTCTAACTATCGAATAATATTATTTTAATTTGAAATATATTTGAGAATTTTAGAGTAGATTGAAAGCTATGTTTTAACCAGCAATGTAGAAGGTAATGGCGGCCAAAAAAGGTTCGTGATTATTTTTTGAGATACATACATACATACAATATATATATATATATACACATACAAATATATATGTATATATATATAGGGTTAAATTAGAGAGAAACGAGGAAAACCTTTTCACCCATTCTCACTTGATCTCAACCCATTATCTCCAAGCCAATTCCATATGTTTTAGTCAACCCTAGACCTTCCCAAAACCGAAATTTTACAGCCCTAACGATGGGCCTTAAACCCACCTAAGCCCAAGCCAAAATACTATGCAATTAAATCTAATTTAATCGCTTGTCGATATTGTCTATCGATCGATATATTTGTAACTGTTATAAATATATATAACATTATTTATTTCTCAAATCATATTCAAATTTTATAATTAATATTACATAAATATTAATTAATTTAATAAATTTATAACAATTATAAACTAATTAAATTGTTTGGTCTTAAGGGAATTCATTATTTCGGCTGTGTAACTCTTGGGTGTAAATTTGGTCAGCGATTAGCATCAAACTATTCTAATGTTAACGTTCACACGTCACTTAGCAGGTGGTGTGACATTATGGCTAAATTTATTGCTTACTCATTTTCGATAAAATCCAATTTATTTTAATAAGCGTTTCCCGGTTGTGACATTTGTTTACACCAATTCTCTTCGTCAAAACTATATCACTTTGGACTTATGGAATTTGGTAATGGTCAAAATTCCAACCTCATCCACATATAACTTTATAGTCCAAATACAAAGTCCTTGATCCAATAATAACAATTAGTATTAACCGAAATGCTCTGGCCAAAGACTTTGACTTTGAGTTGACTTGAGTTGACTGTGATACTAACCGCATATAACTGAGGAGACAAATCCTCTCTTAAATAGTGCTTCACTTCCAATACTTCCACTCGACCCAACTATAGTCACTCGATGGACGCCTTGCCATGATTTAGCTATAATCAAAGTAGATTTTTCATATTGTAGGTCCACAGTATTCTCAAGTCGAGAGAACCGTGTAAATCAGTCACATCGATATTTTCCTATTTGACCTTAGTTATATTAACCAACAGAAAACTATCGAGTGAGTCGTTCCATAGTTATCCAATAACTATTAGTATGTAACCCCTAGGTGCCCCCAGTAGTCATGAGTAATACACCGCCCAACATTTGGAAAGCATTACGTACTCGAGTCTCAACGAATACAATGATATCCAGTCTCGATGCATCTTTACTAGGAACATCTAAAATGGGATATTTGTTTCGTTGTGATAAATTACTCATGGTTACAATACTTTGTAACTACTATCACAAAATATACCATTTATGGATTTTTCTATTGAATATACTTTTAATTAAGTTAATTAATTAATATAATCACATTATATCAAGTATATAATAGGAAGAAAATACCTTTTATTTCGAACAAGATTGGTCAACGAGTTAGATATATGTAACAAATTACATAATTGCCCCTAGGGCATACCTCTAACTCTATCAAGCTTAACCTAGAACACTCATACCTAGTTACTTCTTTAAGGGCTGTAAATCTGATAAGAGGATATGCGACTCTTGGGATGAGATGTGACCACTTATAGTTTGAATTGTTAGGTCATGTATTTACTTGCAGTTTGCATGTTTTTGATTTCGTAGGGTTCAGGATTATTTTGGGTATGGATTGCTTAAGTAAATACGATGCTAGGATATTTTGCCATGATAGGAAAATATCACTTAGACACCCCGATTTTAGTGATCAGATAGTATACTCCGTAGAAAACCCAAGTTTTGAGGTTAATGCTTTGTTGGGTGTTGTTGTGGCAGAAGACGAGTCGAATCGAGTTTTCTTTGTTAGAGAATTCGCAAATGTCTATGAACCTGTAATAGGACTACCATCGAAACGAGCCATTGAGTTTCGAATAGATTTAGTACCAGGAGCATAACCGATGAGTAGACCGCCAAGTAGAATGGCACCTACTCAGATGAGGGAGCTAAAGGTGCAGTTGGCGGATTTGAAAGACAAGTATTTTATTAGACCAAGCAGTTCGCCTTGGGGAGCAGCCATAGTGTTTGCAAAGAAATCAGACGGATCGTTAAGGTTATGTATCGGTTATTGTAAGTTGAATGAGAAGACGATAACGAATCGATATCTGTTACCTAGAATTGACGATTTGTTCGACTAGTTGAGTGGAGCCAAAGTATTTTCCCAGTTGGATTTGGCAACAGGGTTCCATCAGCTTAGAGTAGTAGAAGATAGTATTCCTTTGATGGTGTTTAGTACCTTGGATTGGACAAATGGTTAGTAATGCCATTTGGACTAACTAATGCGCTAGCATTCTTTGTAGATTTAATGAATAGAGTTTTCCAAGAACACTTGGATAGGTTCGTGTTGGTTTTCGTAGATGATATTTTGATATAATCTAACGATGAAAGAGAGCATGAAGTTCATCTTAGAGTGGTGCTTGAAATGCTGAGACAACATCAACTGAAAGCAAAATTTTCGAAGTGTCATTTCTAGAAGAAGGAAGTAAAGCTTCTTGGTTATGTAGTCTAAAAAAAAGGGTTGTCTATAGATCCGACCAAGATTGAGGCGGTGAATAATTAAAAGAGACCCGAGACAGTAACTGAGATAAAGAGTTTTCTTGGATTAACTGGGTATTACCGAAGATTCATTAAGGATTTTTCATGGATAGCGACACCGATGACCAAGCTAACGCTAAAGGATGTGAAGTTTGTTTGGACGGATAAGTGTGAGGAAGCATTCCAGTAGTTGAAACACTTATTGACGAATGCACCTGTGTTGGTTATTCCAGAGGGGAATCAGGACTTAGTGGTGTACACGGATGTATGTGGAACAGGATTAGGAGTTGTGTTAATGCAAAGAGGTAAAGTGATTGCCTATGCTTCTCAACAGGTTGGACCGCATGAAGTTAGATATCTAACACATGATTTGGAATTAGGTGCGGTAATTTTTACATTGAAGGTGTGGAGACATTACCTGTTGGGAGAAAGATTCAAGTTGTATACGGATCATAAGTCTCTGAAGTATTTATTCTCTCAAAAGGAGTTGAATATGAGACAACAAAGGTGGTTAGATTTTTTAGCCGCTTATGACTATGGTATCGAGTATACACCAGGAAAAGGCAACAAGGTTGCAGATGCACTTAGCAAAAAACATCAGAATGCAGTATTGGCAATGATAACCGAGTGGAAAGATTTGGAAGCGTTGACTACATGAAGTGTACAATGGAGATCTCAGAGTGGTTTTGGTATAGAGACTGCTATGTTGTCAGGTTTAGGAGTTCGACCGGTGATGATCGAAAAGATTGCTTCTAAGCAGAAGGAGGATCCATTATTAGCCAAACAGATCATAAAGTTAATGGATGGAACAGAGAGCGATGACCTGAGACCAGAATGGGTTGTTAAGAAAGAAAGGAAGACTATGTGTTTGAATGTGGGAAACATTAGGAAGGAAGTTCTAGAAGAATGCCATTGTTCGAAGTTCACTATTCATCCGGGAGGAATTAAGATGTATCAGGATATGAAAAGAAGTTTCTTCTGGGAAGGTATAAAGGGGGATGTAGGCTTATGGGTGAAGCAGTGTTTGAACTGTCAATAAGTAAAGGCCGAACATCAGAAACCAAGTGGGTTACTTTAGCCTTTGGATATTTCAGTATGGAAGTGGGGTTCTATTTCAATGGATTTTATAAACGGGTTGCTAAGGTCAAATAGAGGAAATGAAAGCATATGAGTCACAGTGGACAGGTTAACCAAGAGTACCCATTTCATTCCAGTTAAGTCAACTAGGATGGCAACTATTTTAGCTAAGATATATGTTTATGAAGAATGTAGTTTGACCGCACAAAATTCCTAGTAGCATAATAAGTGATAGAGATTCCTTATTCACTAGCGAGTTCTGGAAAAGTTTACAGGAGACTTTGGGTACCAAACTCAAGATGAGTACCGCATACCATCCATAGACAAATGGGCAAACAGAAAGGATTAACAAAGTCTTAGAAGATTTGTTACAAGCTTATGTGCTAGACTTTGGGGGATCATGGTAAGACCACCTACATTTAGTCGAGTTTTCGTACAACACAGTTATCAGACTAGTATAGGGATGACACCATTTGAAGCTTTATATGGAAGGCCATGCAAATCTCCAATTTTTGGTTAGAGACCGATGATAGGTTAGGTCTTGGTCAGGATTTGGTTAGGGAAGCTGCAGAAAAGATTAAGTTAATTCGAGCTAAGATGAAGGAAGCTCAGTCTAGGTAGAAGGGTTATGCTAATAGAAGATGGAAAGACTTAGAGTTCTCAGTTGGAGATCATGTTTTTGTCAAGCTATCACCGATGAAATGTGTAATCAGATTCGAAAAATCAGGAAAATTGGCTCAAGATTCGTTGGACCATTTCTTATTATAGAAAAGATTGGGAAACTCGCATATAGACTGAAATTGCCAAGTAGTTTTGCAGAAGTCCATAATGTTTTTCATAATTCTCATCTAAGGAAGTGTATCCAAGATCTAGAGACTACTATAGCACGACACTGTTAGATAACTTAGTAGTGGAGCCGAATTTGGCTATAGGTAGAAAACCAGTTTGTATAGTCGCGGGAGATGAAAAGAGACTAAGGAACAAGACAGTCAGATTAGTCAAAGTCCAGTGGAGTGACAACGAGAGAGACTGTACTTGGGAAACTGAGAGCAGGATTCGAGATACTCATCCCGACTCATTTCATGGTATGTTTTACCTTTATGATTGATTTTGATGAGTGCCTTATCGTAATGTCGAGGACGAAATTCTTTAAGGAGGGGAGACTGTAACGACCATAATTTTAACTAACATTATTTACGACATTTAATTAGATAAATTAAATGAAATAATGTAAATGGTTAAGGAATTGAGATTTGTATAATTAGAGAGTAGTTGTGCCTAATAAACTAATGAACAAAGAGGGAATTAAAATGAAATAAGTAAGGGTAATAGATAATGGCAAAATAGGAATAAGTTATATTCTTATACCCTAAACCCTCATACCATTTTCATTTTACACATTCACAAACAAAAACTAAATCAAGTAAGGCCAGCCAACATTAGGAAAAAGCAAGGAGGATAAGCAAAAATCAAGAGGAAGAAGCTTAATCAATTTAATTCAAGAGCAAATCGCAACTCGTCAATCACAATCTAAGGTGAATAATAGGTTACATCTCATATTTTCCTATTTTTGGTTCTAGATCAGATCCGAATATGTTTTGCAAAGTATTATGCCATGTTTTGAATGATATATATATATATATATATATATGTGTGTGTGTGTGTGTGTGTGTGTTTTGATGAATTTTGTTTGTTCATATAGATTTTTATGACAAGTTATGATTGAAAAACCTATCAGTTAACATCCAAATGCCTTGCGATTTTGATACAAGGTCATAATTATTATTTTAGAGATGAGTTTCAAGTTTCATAATTTTCTGAACTATTATGGATTTATTATGAATTTTCTAGTGAAGAAAATGGTTAAATTGGGTTTAAAATTAATTACGGCTATTATGTTTTAGCTTTGGGTCATAAATTTGTATATGCTAGAAAACATATTAAAAGTGATTTATGAGAATTTTTGGAGAAATTTCCTAAGTGTTTAATAAGTACATAAAATTATTTAAGGTGTGAGACTTAAATGTTTATATGTTTATAAAAGGAGAAGGGGCAATTTGTAAATGTTTTAAATTGTTAATCTCTAAAATTCGGCAGCACTTTTAGAAAAGACTTTTGGAAAAGAAATTGGCAACCAGTTATATGATGAAAAATATGCAAGTTAGTTGGAAAGATATTACTTTATAAAGCAATAATCAGTTTTTGTAAAGATTTGCTGTTTCGCCACTTTCGGCAGCTACCTTTCGACTTCATAGTACCGCCCCTATCTAAGTCGAAACCAATACACATGGTATCAGCTTCGGTAGGTAGTGGATTGGAGTTGGGTGAAAGGTATAGAGTTGAAACAGGGATTTCGAAGGGGTTGAAGTAGCTTCTGAAAACTTAGAACTAATTTGGTTGTAAATGAGGCTTCCGAATGAGATGGCTTTCGACGTGGTCAATTGTTTGAAAGAAAAGAGCTTTCGAAAGAGGTTGTCACCTTTGTTTTAAAAAGAAGCTTTCGAAAGGTTCGAAACCCCTTCTGCGGCATTCTACCTTTCAAAGCGTGCCTTCGAAAGGGTTCTTTTGTTTAAAACCTGAAGCCACTTCTCCAATGCTTTCGAAGGGGTTGGTTTCGACACCATCCACTTCTTTTGTTTAAGAAAATGCTTTCAAAAGAGTTTATTTCATCCAGTTCTTTTAAGACCCTTTTTATATTTTGAAAGCTAACCCAAAGTGTGACGACCCGGATTTTCGGACCAGTCAAAACGCCGAAAAATCCATCTGTTATAAAACTATGAATGAAAACTATCAACTTTGAAAACAATTACATTGATGTCAAATTATTATAACTAATCATAACAATTAAAAAGAACCAGTATTATCGCTAAACACCTTTTAGTCAAATCGTGAAATAAATCACAAGGTGTAAGCTATAATTATTTTCTACCCATCCCATGCATATGGATAATTAATTGCTCATAAACTGGTTGAGTAAAGTCAACAATCAATAAATAATAATCAGTGCTTATAAACCGGCCGAGCCTAATTCAAACAACCAATCAATAAAATAAACACAACAATAAATGATAATCAATGCTTCATTCTATCAAATATTTGTAACACTTTATTTTATCTTGGGTTAAAACGGTTTGATATTTATTTTGGAGCATCCGGGCTTTCCCTTCGACATGTTCCGTCCCTCGCCCAAGTCTCCTTGGATCTCATAGAAGAAACATGTGTACTAGTCGTTTCCGTATACCCCATTAAGTATTTAACTTCTAAATTTTAAAATACTTAATTAACCATACAAATAGTCAAACAAGGAAATAAAACCATTGTTTTAGCAAACAAAGTAAACAAGCATTCGACAAGGGTTTTCAAACAACACCACTTAAAATTCTTTCAACTTAGCAATGGTTTTAATGAACTTAAAGGAAAGAATAACTCACTTTGGATTCCACTCTGTCAAACTTTAAGGCAAGAAACTCTAGATCTAAACCATACTTCCTACTAATTTTACTAACTTTGTCACTATGGATTTGACAATAGCTTCACTACTATTTTCCGAAACTTCTTGAAATCCGGCTATAGCTCCGCTATCCTAGAAGTTAAGATGAAAAGAGGTGGAGATGGCTTCTAGTTGGGCATGGCCTTGGGTGGATGGATGGAACTTACTAGCTTGAACATGTCTTAAGTGGTATACTTTTTTATCGATTATTTTTGCCATAACTTTGTTACGCTTTTGGAATTTTTTAAGAAAGGGATGGAAGCCATTAAAGAGTGGAAGAAGAACTTGAAAATGGATAAGAAAGGTGCGAAAAAAAGTGAGAAAGTGTGTTGGTATTTATAGGAAAAAATTTGGATTAAAATAATATTTTGTAAAAAGACCAAAGTACCCTTTGCTTATACTTTAAGCGAACTAATTTTTTCAACACTTAACATCACATTTCAAATCATTACTTTATGTTATTTTCACTTAAGTATTAAGTAAAGGATATAATAATTATGTTTGTTTGATTTAATGTTTACCTTTGACTTTTATAACACTTTTTGTCTTTTTATACTTACTTTTTGTTAATTACATTCTAGAATTTTCTAAGTACGTTTAGTAAAAGTAAAATTGATTAGCGAATTAATTAATACTTATACTATTTGAATATATGTTCATATATAAGAAAATAAAGGTGCAACAACGTTGCGACAACTTTAAATCGACAAAACGTTGATTTTCGACAAAATGTTTTACGGTCATATTTTGACGTTTTAGTTAAACTTTTTATTTATATAAACCAAATTTAAAAATAAATTTATATAATGTTATTTAAAAATATAAACACTCATAAATTAATTAAAATAATTTATTTAACCATTGAAACTTACTTTTTTGAAATCAGAATTTTGTCACTTTTATCGATATAAGCAATTATTCCTATTTTTGTGTATATTTCTCTTTGCAAATCCTATCTAAAATTATTTAAATCATAAAATGTTGTATATTTTATATTCAAAATCACTTTAAATAGTATATTTTAAAATGGTCAAATTCTGGGTCGTTACATTCTCCTCTACTGAAAAGAATTTCGTCCTCGAAATTACAAGGACAGAAAAATATAACAAAAAAACAACAATTAACGAAAGTTAAGCACAACAAAAATAGTAATATCACCTATAACCCCGGTCGGAGGTACGGTGCCTTATCCTATCCATTTTATTTATCAAATTAAGATAGTTTCATTTTTAAAATTCATAGGTTGATTTACTGACCTAGACAAATTATACTTAGGCACTTAACCTAAGCTCTAATACCAAATGTGATGACAAGGATTTTCGGACCAGTCACGCTGAAAAATCCATCCCTTCTAAAATTATGAATGAAAACTACCAAATTTGAAAACAATTCCATTGACTTCAAATTATTATAACTAATCATAACAATTAAAATGAACCAGTATTATCGCTAAACACCTTTTAGTCAAATCATGAAATAAATCACAAGGTGTTAGCTACAATTATTTTCTACCCAAGCCATGCATATGGATAATTAATTGCTCATAAACTGGTCGAGCAAAGTCAATGATCAATAAATAATAATCAGTGCTCATAAACTGGCTGAGCCTAATTCAAACAATCAATCAATGAAATAAACACAACAATAAATGATAATCAATGCTTCATTCTATCAAATATTTATAACACTTTATTTTATCTTGGGTTAAAACGGTTTGATATTTATTTTGAAGCATCCGGGATTTCCCTTCGACATGTTCCGTCCCTCGCCGAAGTCTCCTTGAATCTCACAGACGAAACACATATACTAATCGTTTTCGCATACCCCATTAAGTATTTAACTTCTAAATTTTAAAATACTTAATTAACAATACAAATAGTCAAACGAGGATATAAAACCATTGTTTTAGCAAACAAAGTAAACAAGCATTCAACAAGGGTTTTCAAATAACACTTAACACCTAAAGTTCTTTCAACTTAGCAATGGCTTTAATGAACTTAAAGGAAGGAATAACTCACTTTGGATTCCACTCCGTTGAACTTTAAGGCAAGAAACTCCATATCTAAACCTACACTTCCTACCAATTTTACTAACTTTATCACGATGGATTTGAATATAGCTTCGCTACTATTTCCCGAAACTTCTTGAAATCTGACTATAGCTCCGCTATCCTAGAAGTTGAGATGAAAAGACGTGGAGATGGCTTCTAGGCGGGCATGGCCTTGGATGGATGGATGGAACTTACTAGCTTGAACATGACTTAAGTGGTACATTTTTTTGTTGATTATTTTTGCCATAACTTTGTTACGCTTTTTTAATTTTTTAAGAGAGGCATGAAAGCCATTAAAGAGTGGAAGAAGAGCTTGAAAATGGAGAAGAAAGGTGTGAAAAAAAGTGAGAAAGTGTGTTGGTATTTATAGAAAAAATTTGGATTAAAATAATATTTTTTAAAAAGATCAAAATACCCTTTGCTTATACTTTAAGCAAACTAATTTTTTCAACACTTAACATCACATTTCAAATCATTACTTTATGTCATTTTAACTTAAGTATTAAGTAAAAAATATAATAATTACGTTTGTTTGATTTAATGTTTACATTTTGACTTTTATAACACATTTTGTCTTTTTATGTTTACTTTTTGTTAATTACATTCTAGAATTTTCTAAGTATGTTTAGTACAAGTAAACTTGATTAGTAAATTAATTAATACATATACTGTTTGAATATATGTTCATATATAAGAAAAATAAAGGTGCAACAACGTTGCGACAACTTTAAATCGACAAAACGTTAATTTTCGATAAAATGCTTTACGGTCACATTTTGACGTTTTAGTTAAGCTATTTATTAATGTAAACCAAATTTAAAAATAAATTTGTATAGTGTTATTTAAAAATATAAACACTCTTAAATTAATTAAAATAATTTATTTAACCATTGAAACTTACTTTTCTGAAATCAGAATTTTGTCACTTTTGTCAATATAAGCAATTATTCCTATTTCTGTGTATATTTCTCTTTGCAAATCCTATCTAATATTATTTAAATCATAAAATGTTATATATTTTATATTTAAAATCACTTTAAATAGTATATTTTAAAGTGGTCAAATTCTGGGTCATTACACAAAGGTTTTGAAAGGAATGGTTTTAAGGATTTCGAAACTATGTTCCACACATTTTTACTTGAACCTAATGCTTTCAAAAGGTTTGTTTGAGTAAAGGACTTTAATGCCTTTGAAAGGTATTTAATGAAGGTTTTGAAGGGGAGGTTCCCCAATGTTTTCGAAAGGTATATGATAAAGGTTTCAAAGAGGTTATTTCCCAATGTTTTCGAAAGGCAAGTTTGTAATGTTTTGAAAGAGGATGTCTAAGGTTCTATAAGGCTTTTGAAAGAGACACTTTCAATGTTTTCAAAAGGTCTTTTGTAAATGGTTTTGAAAGGTGTGTTTTGGCCTATTGGCATAATGTTACAAAGTAAAGTGGTTAACTTGTTTCGAAAGGGGTATTTTCAATAGTTTCAATAGAGGTACTTTCAAAGGTTTCGAAAGAGATTGTTTCAAGATTTGAAACAAAGGTTTCAAAGGTTTTCATGAACAATGTTTTTTGTAAAGCATATATCATGGCAAAGAGATTTGAGTAAAGCAAATAGTAAGTTTTTCTTGTTTAAGTATGATTTAAAGGGTTAAATCAATTTGAAAGATGTTTTCAAGGAAATTTTGATAGGTAATTAACCCTAAGAAAAGAACTCAGATATTTGATTACTAGATGGGACTGGTACAGGGTCGCGCCCTATACATTAGCTATAGTCCCTAGCTAATTTAGTCCAAAATTCCAATGTGTAAGGCTCAGTCACAAGTAAGACTTAAATGATGTTACACACAGAAAGGAATATATAGAGAATGAGGATAGGTTATTGGTGAGCCTGCAAAATCATTAGGATCAGTTGACCCTGGGAGAAGTAAGTTGAGGACAGACCATCCAGAAGTGTGTCTAATAGATGTTAGACTATTTATTTTGTCTAGTAGGCCCGAGTCAGCCAACGGTTAGTAGTTAGCCAAACAATACCATATTGTTCGGACAGATATTCCATTTATTACCTGATTTATGAGCATATATGATATTGCTATTATTGTTTTAATCAGTTTGATTGTAGGATTCTGATTTGCAAAAGATATGTTTTAAAGGGATATTAGTGAGGGAAAAACCGACAGTGTTATTCACACCAGGCTTTATGTCTGACTCGAGTTTATGTTTTCCCCTTAAACTATCGGGTGCTCAAAATTCATTTTGAGTAGATTGAGAGTTAAGGTTTTTCAGGTTTAGTAGGTTGGACGAATAAAGCTTCCGAAGACGTGCAGGAGGCAAAGCTAGCTATGTAGAAGCTATTTAGTTTTATTTCCGCTGTGTTGTATTAATACTGATATCTCTATTTAGTACTGTGGTCATCCAAGGGGGCATCTTCATATGTCGCCCTTCTTGTATTTTGTAATAATTATATTTGATCGAAACCTGGGAATTGTTTGGGATTATGTAATGGAATATGAAAAATGGTTTTGCAATGTAATCAGTAAAGTTGTTTTTGAATCTGTGATTTTGTTTCATATTCATATGCTTCTGATATTATGGATAACATTAACATTGCCATATTTTCACCGGAAGTTAATACTATAGATGACTGTAGCATCTGTAGCACTTAGCTTTGGGCCTCAAGATAGGGGATGTTATAGTAACAATAGGGCTTGAGCTTAGTGTTTGATCCAACTTAAGGCCACGACAACATGGAGGCTGTAATGACCCTAATTTTGACTAACATTATTTAGGACAATTAATTAGATAAATTAAATGAAATAATATAGAAGGTTAAGGGATTGAGATTTGTAAATTAATAAAGGAGCCATGCCTTAATGAATATATATATATATATATATATAAGCAAAAGAGAATTAAAGATAAGTAAGTAGGAGGAATATGATAAGGGTGAAATAGGAATAGTCTTTGTTCTTATACCCTAAAACCTTATATCCTTCATTTCTCATTCATTTCAACATTTACAAACAAAACCAAAACTATAGTAAGCTCGGCTGGCCACCATTAAGAAGAATCAAAAGAAGATAAGCTAGGAAACAGGTAGAATGCTTGATGAAATTAATCAAAGGGAAAATCTCAACTTTCTTAACACCAAGCCAAGGTGAATAATTATCATACATCTCAGTTTTCATAAGGATTTCGGTTTCAAGGTTTGACCCGAATTAATTTTGCAAATATAATGCCATGTTATGTTTGTTTGAATGAATATATATGCTTGTTGATGATTATGGTGTTTCATATGGAATTTATGATAAGTTTAGATTGGAAAACCTATAAAATGACATCCAAATGATTTGCGTTTTTGATATATAGTCGAAAACATTATTTTAGAAGTGGGTTTCAAGTTTCATAATTTTCCAAGTTATTATGGGTTTATTATGAATTTTCTACTAAACAAAATAGTTAATATTGAGTTTAAATTATTTAAGGTAATTATATGTTGATTTCGGGTCTGAGATTTATATATGTTAAAAACATATTAAAAGTGAATTAGGGTAATTTTTGGGGAATTTTCTTAAGTATTTTATTATGTTTATAAAATTATTTAAGTTAAAGGACTTAAATGTTTTATATGTTTTATCAAGGAGAAGGGCTTATTTGTTAAAACATTTTAATTGATAATCTTGAATTTGGCAGCCTTTTAGAAAATGATTTTTATAAAGAAATGATAACCAATTACATCTTGACAAATAAGGCAGGTTAGGTAAAAAGAAATTTCTTTGAAAGGCTAAAAATCAGTTTTGCTTGGAATTACCACTTTGCCACTTCCATTTGTTAGCTTTCGAAACCATACCTTCGCTTATGGACCCATTCGAAACCAATAAACATGGTATCAAGAAATTGATAAGTACTGCATTAGAGAAAGGCGAAGGGGACCGTATCGAAACCATGCTTTCGAAGGGGTAGAAGTTTTTCTTATAAGCTTTCGAATCCACTACCTGTCTCTGCTTTTAAAGATGCTTTCGAAGGGGAGCTTTCAACTTGTCTTTGTTTTAAAAGGATTTCCTTTGTTTAGAAAAGAGCTTTCGAATGAGTTGCCGCTTATATATATTCTAAAAGATGCTTTCGTAAGGATAGCCGCTATTGAACTTATTCGTAACCCATGCTGTCGCATTCTTACCTTCCGAACTAGTTAAGACCGCTTTTCTTTATAGCCTTAAAGCAATGTATTCGAAAGGGTGCTTTCGCCTTTTACTTTATGGTCGCCTTCTCAATATTTTCAAAAGGGTCGTATAGCCGCTTTCAAATGGTTTTAGAGGCAATGGTTTCAAAAGAGTGAGTTTCAAAACTATCCTCTTTCTTTTACTTGGCATTAATGCTTTCGAAAGCAATACTTTCACCATAGTTTTTTATGATGCTATAGTTATATTATATTTTAAACCCAAAGGTATCGGAAGGAATGAGTTTAAATGGTTTGGAAGCAATGTATCCACAAACCCTTACTTGAACCCAAATGCTTTCGAAAGGTATGCTATAAATGTTTCGAAAGGGAGGTCCCCAATGTTTCCGAAAGGAATATTTTAAGTGTTTGAATGAAAGATTTCCAACGCTTTCGAAAAGCAAGCTTAAATGGTTTTGAAAGGGGATGTCTAAGGTAGTGTTTGGTTTGTTGTTTTTAGTTTTGGGTTTTTATGCATACAAAAATGCACATGACGCATGTATATTGCCAAAAATGACCAATTTAGAAAACGAAGTTAACATATAAAATCGAAAACAACTTTTTATTTTATTTTCCATGTTTTGGGAAAGAACACAAGCACGTGAAACAATCTATTCTTCCGTCGTTCCTCTATCCACTTCGTCCTCCCATCCATCTTTCTTTTATCCCCTCCGTCGTCCCTCCACTCTTCTCATATTTGACATACATATTGAAAACCGAAAATATAAAATTTGTTTTTAAACCAAACACTACCTAAGGTTTTAAAGAAATGGTTTCGAAAGGCATATTTTCAATACATTCGAAAGGTATGTTTTGGCCTTTCCGCCTAGTGTTTTAAGGTTAAAGTTGTTAACTTATTTTGAAAGGGGTACTTTTAATGAATTTGAAAGGGATTGTTTAAGGTTTTAAACAAAGGTTTGAAGGTATTGTTTTAGCCTTGTACCTTAAAGCTTTCTAAGTTAAAAAGAGGTTTTAACTTATTGTGAAAGGATAGATAATCCCGTTGATAAGATATCATCAACGTTGTTTTGTGTAAAGCATATATCATGGCATAAGTACGTTGAGTAAAGCAAAGAGTATGATTTTCTTCTTTTATAAAGTTATGATTTCAAGGGTAAATAATATACAAAGATTGTTTATAAGGAAATGAAATTTGAATAGGGTAGTTAACCCTAAATATATGAAAGGAAATGAAATTTGAATTGGGTGGTTAACCATAAGTTTATGACTCAGATATTAGAAGACCAGATGGACTGGTGTAGGGTCGCGCCCTATACTTTAGCTAATAGCCCCTAGCAAATATAAGTCCAAAATTCCAGTGTGTAGGGTTTTGTCAAAGAAGGGACTAAAATAATGTTACAAATAGAAGGGAATATACAGAGTAAAGATAGGTTATTGGTGAGCCCGCAAAACCATTAGGTTCAGTTGACCCTAGAAGAAGAAAGTTAAGGGCAGTCATCCTAGCATTTTGTCTAATAGAAGTTAGATTATTGATTATGTCTGTTAGACCCGAGTCAGCCAATGGTTAATAGTTAGCTAGATAAAACTATAATGTGGACAGATAGTCTATTGATTTTATGATTATTATGCATATATGTATTTTCTATTATTGTTATAGTCACTTTGATTGTAGGATTTGATTTGCAAAAGATATTCTTTTAGAAGGACATTTGTAAGGGGAAACCCGTTCCGCTAAGTGGCGTGATGTCACTTAATATCAGTAAATCAAGATGTAATAGTATTATTCAAACCAGGCTTTATGTCTAACTCGAAGTTTATGTTTTCCCCTTAAACACTCGGGTGCTCAAAATTTGATTTGAGTAGATTGAGAGTTAAGGATTTTTCAGGTTTAGTAGGTTGGACGAATAAGCTTCCAAAGACGTGTAGAAGGCAAAGCTAGCTATGTAGGAGCTATTTTGTATTATTTCCGCTGTGATGTATTTATGATTGATATGTCTATGTAGTACTATGGTTACCCAAGGGGGCATCTTCATATGTCACTCTTGGCATAATTTGTAATAATTATATCTGATTAAAACCTGGGAATCTTGTTGGGATTATGTAACTGAATATGAAAGATGGATTTGAATTGTAATCAGAAAAGTTGTTTTTGAAATCTGTGTTGATTTTATTTCATATTCATGTGCTTTTGATATTATGGATACTACTAGCATTACCGTATTTTGTCATTGGAAGTTAATATTATGGATGACTACAGCATCTGTAGCACTTAGCTTCGGGCCTCAAGATAGGGGATGTTACAACTTGGTATCAAAACATAGGTTATTGAAAACTTAAAAGAAATTTTAAACTTAAAATAGTTTTGAAAACATAATCCTAAGGAAGTAGAGAAAAGACTGGGGTATGGGATAACGCTATAGTAACGTACTTGTATTTACCATATATGAGTATGCGCTTTATCTTTATTCTACATACCTATGACACTTTGATTTGGATTGAAATGATATATATCCATCCCTACAATTAAAAGTGAAATAATGGATCACTGGGCCATAGGATAGAAAATTATATATGGACACCAGATTGGTTAAATTAAATGGTTTTAAATTCTTGAAATTGAATCTATTTAAATGATTTTTTTTAAAGAAATAAAAATCGAATTGATAAAGATTGAATTATTTTCAAATTTGAGCTTTGAAATGTTGAAGGTGAAATTTGTAAAAGAAACCATTTAAAGAAATTATTTTGGAATTTGAAGTCATAATCGACATATGACTTGAATTATGGAAATCGAATTGTTTTATAGTTTTGAACTTTGAATTTATCCAAGTAAAAGTGATAAAAATGATATTTCAAATTTTGACTCTGAATTGAATTATTTTAAAGATTTGAACCTTAATTTGAACATTGAAGTTAAATTTGATTTAAGTGATTTAAATCGATAAATTGAAATTGGACTTGAAATTTATATAAATTGAAATGGTTTAAAATAAGAATTGAATTAAAATTTAAACCATTGAATCAAATAATTGAATCAAATTTGAAGTTAAAAATGAACGTTTCGAAATTGAAGTTAATTCGAATTAAAACCGAAACTGAAGTTGATTTGATTTGAAATCGAAATTGAGTCGATTTGAATTGATTTGAGATTGAAGATGATTTGAACTGGAAGATTTGAAATTAAATCAGTTTGATTGAAATTTGAATCCGAGTCCAGGTTTATTGGAAATGGAAAGAAATAGTTTTAAATTTAAAATTATTTTCACTATAAACTATTTTACTATAAACTGTTTTAAAATTCATTTTTTTTAATTTCAAATTATTTAAATTTTCAAACCATTTTAATATATATAACCCATTTTCAATACTCAAACTATTTTAATATCTAAACTATTTAAACTATTTTCAAAAATTCAAACTGTTCATGTTGGGAACCGTTTATGTTTAAATCGTTGATTTAAATACAAATGTGGTTAAAATGAAGTTATAACCTAAGTCGGAATATAATGATTTTGAAATGAAATTAATTTCGAAGTGAATATAATGAGTTTGAAGTGAAATTGATCTCATGGTGAATAAAATGATTTTCTAGTGAAAATGACACATGAAGTAAATATGTTGATTTTGAAATAAAGGATATTTTGACGTGAATATGATATTTTGATATCAAGTATGAATCGTTTTCAAAATATAAAAGAACCAACCAGTGTGTAAAATGACGTTTGGTTGTTAAGGAGACCGGGGCCTCCTGTTGGCATACTTTTGTCAATGTTGGAACCACTTTAACAACTATGTACGTGGAGTAGACTCCATAATGAAGTGGTTGGAGTTTGGTGTACGTTTACTGGTTTTGAAGAAAGTGAACAATGATGGATTGGCCCCAACACTTGTGTCAAATGGAAATGACTAAAATAGGAGCCCTTCCTGGCCAATGAGGTTAGCTACCTCTAAAGGACACACTTCTTCATTTTATTATCACATTATTGTTGATTGGTACGTACCCTCCGATTATGGGAGTGTTGGACTCAGTAGGCGGTAGCTGCGGCTATGCGTTACCATCAGCCAGGGTGTCGCAAACTAGTAGTATCCTACCTTGGGTATTGCCTCATGTGCCTTGTCATACTTTTATCCTTATACGAGACCACTACGATTTTGATTTGACATGTGCCTATAAGGGACTCACTGGCTACCGACGTTCTACTGGTTATGTTACAGGACATGCATAGACCATATGTTTAAAAATGCATTAAGGGGGGTTAATGTAAAGCCTTAACACTAGGAAAAATATTTATTTTATTGATTAGACATTACATATATAGTGTATTCTACTATATATAGATATTTTGACAGATCCTTAAGAGAAGGAAAAATCCCGTAACATCTCTTGAGTTATTGCACGCACGTTATAAATTGGATAGGAGATGTAAAAATCCCATAAACATCTATGATGCTATTACACTACTGTTATATGTGATATTGATTTGACTTACATATGAACTTCTGACTCGAGTGTATTGTTTACTTTATGCTTGGGTCAGCCTTGAGTTTTCAGTGCATTGAAGATCATATTATTCTGGAGGACGAAGATGAAGATTTGTTATATTATATTACTAGTATTATTCCCTTGCATCATGTTGTTCTACTGCATTGTTTTATTTTGTCTCTGTTGTACGTATAACTTTGATTGATGTTGTAAAGTATAATCAAATGTATAGTGTAAACAGCTTCATGAACTGTTTATTTGATTATTATATTTTGTCATTCCGCTGCGAGATTCTGTGTTTGTTTTCTTCTTTTCTTCATTTTCTTAATTAACCCCATTCTATGTTTTGGATTATTTTGAGTTGGACATGTGTGGTTTATTGTCGACTTAAACCTCCCAAAATGTGGGTCGTCGCAGTTGGTATCAAAGCTTTGGTTTAGCGATAAACTCAGCTTTGATGGGGATTGACCCATTAGAGATAGGGTAGTAATACCCTAGAATGAGTTTGTTTAAGTGTGTGAGTGTGTCTATATATATGAGAGCGCGTACTTGTTAGTGTTATAAAATGTTTTATATTGTGTTTACTTATCTGTTGAGTTGTTTATGAATTTTGGTCGGTACATGAGGCGCCATGTTATTGATAGGGGTTTCTAAACTCTTAAATGAGGCAAGTCGACATAATATTGTTTTAAAATCGAGCAAATGAAATAATTTTACCTAAATTATATTTTATATATAAAAGATAATCATCTTCCATAAATAACCATATAGGTTATAAAATACAAATTTATTGATGTTTGTTATTAGGAGATGATAATATTTAGTTATCATCGATTATTAGTTGAATTAAACTAAATACGAATACTTTGTGAACTCTATTTCACAAAGCGTCCAATAATTAGATTGATTTGAAATCTAATTACAATAAGAATTGTTTATAACAATAAAGATGCAAATTAATGATGTGTTTTCCTAATAAGGTATTGGAATTGTATAAGTCTACTTATAATATAGCTTATAAATAGAAAGGATTTTAAAGCAGAGATTTTTAGAATTTAAATCCCATTGATTTTCAAAACTGTTTTCAAAGCTTTCAGAAGTAGTAATAATATTATTTTGAAAGTGTTTTTGATTAGAAATATATTTAAATTTTTTTGAAAGAAATAAAAGCATTGAACTCGCTTTAGTTACTGGGAAATAATTTCGGGAATGACTGCAGCATCGTTAGTATTCATTTTCGAGTTTTCGAGTGAGAATTGCTACCAAAAGGAATTTATTTATGGTTAAAACAAGTTTTGATTGTAAAATTCCAAGTATGATTTGACAATATATGAAAAAGGGTTTTTGAACTTATAAAATTTGAAATAGTATGGATAAGAAATAAGTTTACAACATATGAATTTGAATAAGAAAGTAAATCCAAATTTAGAAGGAACGGTTGAACATTTTGGTTAAGCAAACAAAAGGAAATTTGAATTTGAGATATGAAATAAAATAATTTACCTAAGTAAAGTTAAATAAATTGAGTTAGTGAAATTAACTAAATAAAATGAAGTTTAACTCAATAAAGTTTAAATGAAAGTGAATTGTATTTGAAATGAATTAGATAAAATAATGAAATGAAATTTTAAGTGAATAAGTTTGTATGACTTATAGATTTGAGAAATATTAAGCTAAAATAAAATTTTAAATTTGTTGAATGTGAATGATAAGAAAATAAAAAATTTAACTCAGATTAAATAAAGTAGGATAAAAGCGAGTTAAATAAAATAGAATTTGACTTTTGAAATGAAGATGAACATAAGTTATAAAATCTATTTCAACTTAAGTTGCAAAAAGAATTGAATATGGTTTAGAATGTTATTTGATAGAAACAAATATGAACTTAAGTTGTGAAGTAATAATATATATATATATATATATATATATATATATTTATATGAACTATTGTATAAAATGTTTATAAACTTACGTAAATGTTTTTATTTAATGGTTGTTAAGTGTTGTCAGTATTAAAGAAAATATACTATGTAAATTGTATATGGGTAAACATAAATTGAAATTTAAAGTGAATATTATAAGTGAATATTAACGAATTGAATGTAAGCGAAAGCAATATGAATAATTGAACTTGATTTAAACTGAATGCGTATAAAATGAATGTAAATAAATGAATCGGGAATAAGAATGAGATATAATAAGTAAACCAATTGGATGCTAATAAAGAATAGTTGTTAATAAGAAATGATAGTGTATAAATAAATTGTTGACATGAGATAATGTAAATTGATATAGTTTAGATTAATTAGATGAATATTAATTCAAATCATTGTTATAACTGTTTTTCTGCTACATAAGATTATTATGTTGTATATTAGTGCTTGTGCTTGTGGTTTGAATTAAGAATACATGTTATATAGTTCTATTAAACTCATGCATGTTTTCTATATCTATTATAAGTGACTAATACTCAAACTTGAGTTGAGATAGGTACATATGAAGACCGTTTGGACATATATGCGATTTTACTTGCTTTTGCTCGCTTAATATGAGCGTACCCGCTCAAATTAATTATAATAAAGTACATATCTCGGATTACATACCAAACTTTTATATTTTTCCCTACAGAATGCCTCATTATTGATATGAGATGTATATTTGTTATATATATGTATTGTAAATTTTTCCGATCGAGCCGCACAGAGGAGACGCTGCCGAAATTTTCCGTAAATTCGGGTGTTAGAAAAATTTTAAGACTTTAAAATTTTATAACTTGTTTTATAAATTAGCCGATATCAGAGTGGCATAGCAGGAGCGTAGTAAAGTTTTTGCAAAATAAGATTTTATGTTTTGTATGTTGATTATTTTGAGTAAAATATATTAAATGTTAGATTCTTTACTTAATTCCTTTTCGAGGACGAAAAGTTTTGAAGGAGGGGGGAGATTGTAACGACTCGTATTTCTAACTATTTGAAATTATTAAATTTAATATAATTATTGAGCAAAAATGGTTAGAAATAAAAATTTGATGATTTATTTATGTAATTATTGGATATGAACTTAGATAAAAATTTTAAATAACAAAATTCAATAAGATAAAAGATGATAACTTATATTAGAAAGCAAAATTAAATGATTTTGAATTGTAAGTAATTTATAACAGAAATCGAAATAATCAATGTTAAGTTAATAAATAATCGAACGAATGTTTATGCAAAGTAAAAGCATAAGTTTATTTATATAAAATTGTATTTTTGATAAGTGTAACTTTCGAACATAAGAAAACATTTATTTGGTAAGAAATGAATAACTATTGTTGTATACAATAATTGCATTGATGCTGAATTACTGTAAAATGGAAGTAGTTGTTTTATTATTTGAATTCATTTTAAAAGCAAATTATATAACTTAAATAACTTATATTTCAAATATAGTGATTTATTTTACGATTTAATTGTTATATTTAATATTTGGAATTGTTTAAATAATTGAATCTTGAATTTAATGTGAATGATTTCAAAAGTTGATTTAAATTTTATTTGAACAAGAATGAAGATTCTTAACTTTTAAATTTGAATTTAAAGTGAAAAAAATTATTTTGGAAAATAGCATGTTTTAATTAATGTGTAAAAATAGCCTTTTGTTATACTGTCTCAGATTTTGACAAAACCAGTTTCATCGGATCCGTAATTGTGAATTATTATAGGATTTCAAGTTTCGTAGCGTTAGGGCTTATCGTTTGGTGTGCGAGCTTGAAAAGCGTAGAATTTATTTTCAGAACTTTAAGTAATATAATTCAATTTGAAAAGCTATCTTTTGAATATGATGGAATTGGCTATCGATATACATTCCATTGTGTTCGGAATATGGGTTTAACATATATAATGCTAGGCGGCATGCTTCGTTTGGAGTTTGAAATTTTCATGGATGAATAGTGCCACGAAATTTTCTATGTAAGGTCATGAAAATTTTATTTTTTTAATCCAAAACCCTAGTTTTTCAACTGCCCCCTTTTAAATTTTTAATGGCCAAATATCGCTGGCCTTCCTCCCTTAATTTCTCTCCATCGACATGCTTTCAAGTTTTGACTTCAACTAGGAAGATAGAGAGCTCAATGAGTTCTACAAGATCAACGGTGGGATCGACGAATCATCGACGATTAGACACGTGAGGGGGCCACGTTTGTGCTGCGTTAGGAGTTGATTCGATGGCGATTTCTACGACCGAGCACGACAAGGTGGCGGTGGTAGGTGCGGCTCATGATAGCGAACATGGCGGTGGCGTTTGATCGCCCTCCAATGACGTGAGGGAGGAGCAACATTCGAAGAATGTCGATGCTGATGGGTTTCTCGGCCTGGAACGTGATAGAGGATGGAGGAAGATATCTTTTAAGTTATTTTAGTTAATTTTAATTTAATTTATATTGAATGTTTAAAATTTCATAAATTTTTCATACAAGGTCGGATTCGAGCGAAACAAGTTGCGTTGGATTCATATCAAAGTCGTCTGCGACATGGAGTTGGATTCGAATTTGTTTGACTCTAAAAAAAAGTTACAAATAAAAGTGAGTGTTTTAAACCACTCATGAAATACTAAAATATTCTGATGTTAGTTAAAGTGAAATCATGAAGTGATTTATTTTTATTGGCTATTGTTTGGTAATATAACTGACATTTGACATATGAATTGAACTGTTACGAATTTGTAATCGACGGTTAAATTTTAAATTGAAATTAAATTACTTGTTAAACACCGATACTGATAACTAATTAGCTGCTGTGATTTATTGGCTGATTTGGATGTTGATTTAGATTGGATGCTATTGGTTGATATATTGGAAGATTGGAAGTTTATTTATTTACATATATCCTGTTATCACCTTATATGTTGCTGACAGTATATAAAACTATTATTTGAATTTTTTCAAATAAATTAAGAAATAGGTTGAAATGATACATACTTATGACACTTTGATTTGGATTGAAATGATAAATATCCATCCCTGCAATTAAAAGTGAAATAACTGATCACTTGGCCATAGGACAGAAAATTATATATGGACACCGGATTGGTTAAATTAAATGGTTTTAAATTCTGGAAATTGAATCTATTTAAATGATTTTGTTTAAAAGAAATAAAAATCTAATTTATAAAGATTGAATTATTTTTAAATGTGAGCATTGAAATGTTGAAGGTGAAATTTGTTGTTTAAAGAATTTATTTTGGAATTTGAAGTCATGATCGACATATGACTTAAATTATGGAAATTGAATTGTTTTAAAGTTTTGAACTTTTACTTGAACTTTGAATTTTCTTAAGTAAAAGTGATATAAATGGAAATTTTAAATTTGGGCCCGGAATTGAATTATTACAAAGATTTGAAACTTAAATCGAACATTGAAGTTAAATTTGATTTAAGTAATTTAGATTAGTAAATTAAAATTGGACTTTAAATTTTTATCAATTGAAATGGTTTAAAATAAGAATTGAATTGAAATTTGAACCACTGAATCTAATCATCGAATCGAATTTGAAGTTAAAAATGAACGTTTTGAAATTGAAGTTAATTCGAATTGATATCAAAATTGAAGTTGATTTGAATTGAAATCGAAAATGAGTCGATTTTAATTGATTTAAGATTGAAGATGATTTGAATTGGAAGATTTGAAATTATATCAGTTTGATTGAAATTTGGACCTGAGTCAAGATTTATTGGAAATGGAAAGAAACAGTTTTAAATTTAAAACTATTTTCTCTATAAACTATTTTACTATAAACTATTTTAAAATTGATTTTTTTAAATTTTCAAACCATTTTAATATAAATTACCCATTTTCAATACTCAAACTATTTTATTTCGAACTATTTTAATATCTAAACTATTTTAACTATTTTAACTTTTTAAATTATTCCAACTATTTTCAAAAATTCATACTGTTCTTGCTGGGAACTGTTTTATGTTTAAATCGTAGATTTAAATACGAATGTGGTTAAAATGAAGTTATAACCTAAGTCGAAATATAATGATTTTGAAATGAAATTGATTTCTAAGTGAATATAATGATTTCGAAGTGAAATTGATCTCGTGGTGAATAAAATGATTTTCTAGTCAAAATGACATATGAAGTAAATATGATGATTTTGAAATGAAGGATATTTTGATATCAAGTATGAATCATTTTCGAAATGTAAAAGAACCTGGTATGTAGAATGATGTTTGGTTGTTAAAAAGACTGGGGTTGATTATTGGCATACTCTCTGTCAATGTTGGAATCACATTAACAACTGTGTACGTGGAAGAGACTCCAGAATGAAGTGGTTGGATTTTGGTGTACATTTACTTCTTTTGAAGAAAGTGAACGATGATGGATTGGCCCCGACACTTGTGTCAAATGGAAATGACTAAAACAGGAGCCCTTCCTAGCCAATGAGGTTAGCTACCTCTAGCGGACACACTTCTTCATTTTATTATCACATTGTTGTTGATTGGTACGTACCCTTCGATTATGGGAGTGTTGGATGCGGTGGGCGACAGCTGCGATTATGCATTACCATCAGCCAGGGTGTCGCAAACAGGTAGTATTCTACCTTGGGCATTGCCTCACGTGCCTTATCATACTTTTATCCTTATACGAGACCACTATGATTTTGACTTGACATGTGCCTATAAGGGACTCACTGGATACCGACGTTCTACTGGTTATGTTACAAGACCTGCATAGACCACATGTTTAAAAACGCGTTAAGAGGGATTAAAGTAAAGCCTTAACGCTAGGAAAAATATTTATTTTATTGATTAGACATTACATATATAGCGTATTCTACTATATCTAGATATTTTGACAGATCCTTAAGAGATGGAAAAATCCAGTAACATCTCTTAAGTTATTGCATGCACATTATACAGTGGATAGGAGATGTAAAAATCCTGTAAACAACTTTGACGCTATTACACTCATGTTATATGTGATATTGATTTGACTTACATAAGGATATTTTGGTTCTGACTCGAGTGTATTGTTTTACTTTATGCTCGGGTTAGCCTTGAGTTTTCAGTGCATTGAGGATCATATTATTCTAGAGGATGAAGACGAAGATTTGGTATATTATATTACTAGTATTATTCCCCTGCATCATATTGTACTGCTGCATTGTTTTATTTTTTCTCTGTTGTATGTACAATTCTGATTAATATTGTAAAAGTATAACCAAATGTATAGTGTAAACAGCTTCATGAACTGTTTATTTGATTATTATATTTTGTCATTCTACTGCGAGATTCTGTGTTTTTCTCTTATTTTCTTATTTTTCTTAATTAACCCCATTGATTATATATGTTACGGATTGTTTTGAATTCGACATGTGTGGTTTATTGTCGACATTAACCTTCTGAAATGCGGGTCGTCACACCCCGTCTCTCCTATCGGGGCTACGACCGCGGCCTGTGTTATTTATTACATTAATCCAGATTTAAGCATTCCAAAGTCCATTTGCTAAAATCTAAAATAAGAGTCCATATAACCAAAAAAACCAATAAACCAAAATATTCAAAAAATCAGAGTTCGTAGTAAACAAGAAAAAACAAAATTTCACATACCCAAGCACTATGGTTCATCATCATCTCAGAGCATGCCTAGGGATCGTCCTCGATCCCGTACATTTGTAGGTGACTAAACTGCACTACTGTGGAGTTTATTACTTATTCCATGCCATCTCAATCAATTGATGGCAAGTTGGCGATGATGCCTTGATCTAGTGCCATTTTTACTCAAGGTGGATGGTGGCTGCTCCTGTTCCACCACCGCAGCCCGTGTCCTCACGTATTGTTGCACCTGACCACTCCTTACATATTCCTCAACTATATCTTTTAAAATTCTTGCAGCTCATGGAATAGGAAATGCTTTCCTAACGCCTGCTCGCATTCGAAGGATTCCCTCCTTGCCGGTCTTCGGCACAGAAGGCGTCCTCAAGTATCCAAATAAATCCCCTCTAGAGATTCAGTTAAATCTGCATAAGAAGAGAATTTTGGTTCTCTCCATTGCCTCTTCGATGCATTAATGCCACCATCAATTTTTCGTTTTCCTTTATCATTCTTGTTTACATCTCCTGATGATCCTCCACTTTGCATAGTATTCTCCTTCAGTTTGTTGGCTCATGCGTCTTCCTGCCATAGGAACCTTTCTACTTCATGATTAAACTCCCCGAGGTCGATAGGTGGATCCAACACTAGTGAATTGTAACAACCCTGTATTTTGTGATTATTTTAATTTTATATATATATATATTAATTTATTTAATTTAATTTCCTGATTTAAAAACTTTAATTTATTTATTAAAATGAATAAATTTTGTTATTTTAAATATAAATTTTGATTTTGATGTGAATTAGAATTCCAAACATGACTAAAAAGAATATTTTCCAGAAAAGTGAATTTTGGTCAATATAGTCAAACTTTGACTTTTAATTTAGAAATTTGAAAGTTTGAAAATTTGAATTTTATCTTTTATTATGAAAGTAAATAAAATTTTAAGAATAATGCTTTTCGTTTCGTTGAAATCTGATTTATAATGTGGATGTTATGCCTTTTTCAATATTGTGTGTAATTTGCTGTATTTAACAAATTGTTTATTTTAAATTGTATAAATAATATTTTATTTGGTCATGTAATGTTCTAATTTATATTTATATGGGTAAAATAACATGTTATGCATATATTTTGGTTTTAAAACATTTTTAAAAGTATAATTGACATTTTCCAGTGTCAGTTGTATTTTGCTTACAATTTCTAATTTCCAGTTTCAATTAATTAAAGTAATTCTTTATTTATTTTTCTATTTTTTTTCTTAAAATCTTATTTTATTCTCATTCCCACTTTATTTTGTTCCTCATTTATTTTATTTATTTGACCTTTTATTTGTTTTAAAGTGAAATAGAAATTTTCTAAAACTAGTGATATTCTATTTGTAAATTTTAAGTCCTGTTTTGAATTTTTAAACAATTTCTTTAGTTCTTTTTCTAATTTCTCTAAATTTAATTAATTATTTCATTTTTAAAATATAAATGAATTATTTTACTTCACATTTTTTTTAAAATATTTTTAAAATGAAGTTTTTAATTTTCCAAAGTCAATAGTGATTTATTTGTAATTTCTGGACCTTGTTTTCAATTTTTAAGCAATTTCTTATATTCTTTTTCCATTTTCTTTAAAATTAATTAATTATTTTTATTTTATATTACTTTGTTTCGGTTTTAAAGTCAATTTACTGATTTTATTTTTGTTTTATTTGAATTTAAAGAAAAAGAAATATGAAGAGTTTTAAAAGCTTATTTACCTTAAGTCCTTTCATCTCCTTTGTCCTTTCATTTGCCATAACTCCTCAATTACTATCTTGGCTGTGCATTTTTGGTTTGTAGCCGTGATTTTTCAGCCTCCATTCACCCAAAAACATTTTACCTTCTCATTCATTCATGGCTTCAAGAAAAATCTATGGGTAATGGCTACTTTTTTTACACTTTTCTTCTCATTTTTCATGTATTTTGCCTTGTTTTCTTTGCTTCTTTGAATGGCCTCCACTCCATATCCACGGCCACCACCCCCTACATCTCTTCCCTGCCATCACCACCAGCTACTCCTCTAGTCTTGACCAAGGCCGAGCCACCATGATGCCAAAACTCCACAAAAATTGCAACACAAGCCATAAAAACATGTTGTTTGACCACTATTTGTTCACCACTTCATTTTCCACCACCACCACCACCTTAGGCCGCCTCCACCACCTCTGGCCAGACCACCACACACCTTTCCTTCTACTGACCTGATCCATACCTCTCTGACCTGACCACACAAGCCCATGGCCGAGCCATTTTTGTGAACAAAACCCACCAATTTTGCCTTAAACTCTTCATATTCCTTTGTATAAACTTTCTCCTCATATTCTACTACCTAGGCCATGCATACACATGACCAAACCTGAGCCAAACTTGTTCAAACCAGAGCCAAAAACATCCCTAGGCCATGACAAAAGAATAGAGAAAGCAAGGCAAAAGATTTGGCATTCGTATCTCTTTTTATTTAAAAGTTATGTCATTTCTAGTGTATTGAAATTTATGGTTTGCTTTGATTTTTGTTTGGGTTGTAACACAAGATCTATATCATTGGATTTGCTCTCCACACTCAAATTGTATTAGAGTTGTCGTGCCTTCATAATCTTTGTGTTGTGAGCTTTGTTGGCAAATCTCCAGCTTAACAGGTGAGTTATTCTCACCAGACAATATGTACATATATAACTAGTGAATTGACCCCTTTTGAATCTGTAAAATGCATTATCATGTTACACTTGCTATGTTATGATTTTATGATGTTCACCCATGCTTAAACACCTATTATATTATATGTTACTGTTATATTATGCTGTTCTATTATTTTTATCACTTTATCACACTGCAAGTTCCCTTTAGATTAGAATCACTATGGGTTGAAATGATACATACCCGAACGGACTTTAGAATAGGGGAAAATCATTATGGGCTGAAATGATAGGCCTGAATGATTTTCAATTATTTTTCATTTCCTTGGGATTGCGGGTTTGAAATGATCAAACCCGGGTTTTCTTTGTAAATTACGGGTTGAAATGATATATTACCCGTATCACTTTACCTAGACTAGAAATGAAATACAGATCCGTTGTTAAAATATGTTTTTATAAAAATCTTAAAAATATTTTTGAAATGTAAATATTATAATATTTGATTTAAACTAAATAAAAAAAATGATTTATGTAAGAATTATTGATTTTTTGAAAATTTATAAGTGAAATAAATTATTGGTAAAACTAGAAAATTTGAAATGTAAGTTATTTTGGGAAATTTTAATTGGGTGATAATTGGAATTTAAATTAAATATGAAATGTGATAACTTCATGATAATTTGGATTAAAGTGAATTTAAATGATTTTTATATTATATTAATGATTTTGAATAAAGTTAAAATGTGAAATGAATGAATATTTAAGTTGAAATTTTGAAATATAACTAAAATTGGAAATTTGTGAATTTGGCTTAAGAGTGAATTTTAAGTTAAGTAAATAAAAATGGAATTAAGTTATATTTGAAAATTTAAAATTAAGTGTTAAGTTAATTTAATTTAATGAATTTATAATTTAAAATTGGAATTTAATAAGTGAATTATTATTAAATTTTGATTTTTGAATGGAGGTTTAACTTTATAAAATCATGAATATAAGGGTATTTGAATGATTATATATGATTTTATAAGTTAAAAATGATTTATATAAAAATATAATTGTTTGTGAAATTATACTGAATATTTGAAGTTAATTAACTGCATCTCTGAAATGCTATTAATTCTAATGTAAATGATAATACAACATTTGTAAATGCTGTAGTTGATAATAATGAACCAAATGGCTAAATTTAATTAAAGGCTATTATAGCATTTTTGTAATGTTATAATGGTTGAATTTAACTAAGTTTATTTGAAACTAATGTAACCCTATTACAGCATTTTAAATGCTGTCTTTTGTTAAATTGAACTGTTTTAAATGTGACTTTCCGTAGCATTTTCTAAATGCTGCAAAAGTTGAATTTTCATTGTTTTAATTAATTTAAGTGAACGAATGAAAGATTAAAATTTTGGAAATTTAATAATTTAATTATTAATAATAACTTTATTTTTATGATTTAAAATAAAGTAATTTGTTTCGAAATATAAACTATTTTGAAATATGATATTTTGATATTTTGAAATGGATTTTTGAAGGATATTGAATTTTGAAATGATATTTGATTTTGAAGTATAAAATACCATTTTGAAATTTTAACCACGGGGTGTATTTAATTTATAGTTTAACTGATCCTTGAAGGATGGGCGATACTAAGCATCCTTTGAGTTATTGTGCATTTCTACTACAGTTCACTTGAGTTGGTTTACATTATATAAGTATATATTGTCCTGACTCGAGTGTTTTGTGTTTTACTTTACGCTCGGGTCAGCCTGAGTATTTACAACTTAGCTTTGGATCTCATTCTGGAGCTAGGAATCGCTGGAGATTCTGCTTTTCTAGTTATCTGTTCCTTTCAGTTTAGTTGTTCTATTCTAGTTCTGGTATTTATAAACTTCTATGTATTTGGGATTTCTATTGTATAAGTTTTCAGAATGATATTATGTATTATGTTTTGAGAGTTTGTATATAGTAGCTTCATGAACTACTATGGTATTTTATTTCCGCTGTGAGTTATTCTGATATGTTCTGTGTCTGTGATTCTGTGTATTTGATTTCATTTGCTCCAAATTTATTTACAATCTGTTATTTTGAATTATTCAAGTCAGACATGTGTGGATTATTGTCGATTTGAATGGTCCAAAATAGTGGATCGTTACAGTTGGTATCAGAGCTTTGGTTTTAGGCAAACCTTAGCCTACGGAGCAAAAACTCATTAGAGATAGGGTAGAAATACCCTAGTATAAGTGAAATCAATCTCAGAATCATTTCTTTGTGAGAGAACGTATTTTCGAAGTATAAAATGATTTTCAAATGATTTTTAAAGAATTTTCAAAGATTATTTTGATATAAATATTCTTGCTTTGAAAGTAAAATTTTCTAAACTTCATTCTTTTCGTATCCACCTTGTTAGCAATTTCTTTGATTAGGATCCTCTAAAATTTTGAACTTCTCTCTTGATTGATCTAGATCCATTGTTGATAGGAATCTATTTTGGGTATGGCAAAATCAGTAGTTTGTTAGGTTGCTTTGAGTAAACTCTGTTGTACCTTTTGCTTAGCTAAAGTTGTCCAACTAAAGATATTTATGCTTCTGTTTTCGTATGTTATGAATTCGAGTCTTTCCAAATTTTGAATGGGAATTTTTCTGTATCGATATAGGTTATATATCTCTAATCTTCGTTTGGATTCTTATCGAATAAGATTCCTTTGAATTTTGGAATGCTCCCACTTGTTCTGAAATCCATTCCTGTCTCCCCTAATTGTATTCTTTTGATTTTGGAGCATTGCATCACTCCACTTTGTATGACCTTTATAGGGTGGCAATTCCGCTAATCTTTGAATGATTATAATTGGCATTGATTCACCGGAGATTTCTGTATCCTCGGTTTACGATGTTTTCTATCTTCTGCTATATTTAGATTCTATCTCTGGCAATCGAAGGTCGATTTGCCTTAGATTTTCGCATCGATTATATTCCTGAAGTCACGGTTCACCGGTTACGGTCGCCCGCGATTCATATAGGCTTATCCATCTTCTATTTGGTAATTTAATTATCTTATCTTCGTTTGAGCCTATCTTTGAATTAAAATTCTATTTGATTAGAGTCCTTCTAAATTTGAATCTCTGTTTTTCTTTGAAATCCATCCTTGAATCGTCCCTTGGAAAGTTTGTGGTTGATTGTCTTTTGAAAATTGTGTATTCATCGTAGTTTTTATTTTGATAAGGATGACCATATTTTTATATAAAGATGAAATGTTTTTGATAAGGATTATATACCTTTAAAAAAATGAGAATTTGAAGTTTTGAAAGGATTTGAAATTGTGAAAATTTTATAAGAAATGGTTTCATATAAAATGATTTATAACTGAAGGTTTTGAATCTGAATTTAAGTGATTGAACTCCGGCATTTTGGAACTGGTTTTAGGATTTTGAAATAATAAATAATATGATTTGAAATTATTTTTACGAATAAGTAATGTTTCAATGATTTTAATGGGTTTTAATGATTTCAAAGGAATTTCAAAGAAGTTTTCAAAGTAAATGGAAGTCCAGAACTCACTTGTGTCGCTGGAAAATAATTTCGGTGATGAGTGCATGCATCATCGACATTGATTTTTGAGTTTCTGAGTGAGGGAGAGGCCACTTCGGTAGCTTTGCTATGCGATTGATTTGTGAAACCAATTTGATTTCAAATTCCGAAGTGTGATGTGATATTCGAAAGATATATGTATATATATTTGTAAAATTTGAAATGAGCCGGTGTTCAGTCCTTGAGTTTTGGATTTGATTTGATATAACCCTATTTTTGGAATTGATTTACTGATTTAATTGTGATTTCCAACTCTTGGATTGAAATATGATTTCTTCGACTATTTTGAAGGTTCGAGCACTTCCAAATCAAGGTTAACTTTTCAATGCTAAGTAATTTTGAAAAGTATAAAGTATATAAGTTTGGTATGTATGTTTAAAGTATGTAGTAATATGATTTAAATAGGGTGGAACTATTTTGTTAAGTAAATGAATAAGGCTATTTTGAATTTTTTTCTAATATGAAATTTAGATTTGAAATGTTTTGAGAAGAATTTAGTCTTCAAAATATTTTGAATAAAATTTAGTTTAAATGTTTAACTTAGTAACATCTTTATGAAACTGTATATT
This sequence comes from Allium fistulosum, assembly GCA_030737815.1. NCBI lineage: Eukaryota > Viridiplantae > Streptophyta > Magnoliopsida > Asparagales > Amaryllidaceae > Allium > Allium fistulosum. The sequence continues at coordinate 835,334,346 of CM060908.1, read as the reverse complement.
TAAAAAGTTGGAATAGATACATAAGTTGTACGTATGCTGTTTTATTCGCATAATTAAATTGATCCAAGTTTGAGTACACAAGTTCGAGGTGGATTACACCATTTCGTGTTAGGATTTTCATTCGATTCTTGATGGCGAATATTTGATATGGATTTTGGGCTTGATTCTAGAATTCTCTATCGTAGTATATGGCTATGCAAGGAGACTGATGGCTTCTAGTCGAGAAACCATATCGAAATCCGCATTAGGGAAGTCGAATGGACAATACTAGTTCGAAAGCGAACTTGTGTGATCAAGCGAGCGATCAAATGTAGTTTTGCGAAATGATGACGTATGTACATCTTATATCCTAATATCATTTATATATTTTGACGCTGAAATTGAAAGCTGTCGAGTTAGAATATCTTTGCTTACTAAAAGAAAATTCCAATTTAAATTACAAAGATATATAACCCATAAAAGCAAAGATATTCAAATCCCATATGGCTCTTCATACAGCGAAATTTATTTTGAAAAATTTGATCCTTATATAAGATGGACCTTACATAAGTATAAGATGATTTTGAAAACATTTGATTTTGGAAATGAATTGGTTGACTTAAATTATTGATTTGGAAATTTGGATTTATTTTCTAAATCTATTATTCTGGAAACGTTGAAACTAAAGATAATTAATTTGAGAAGAAATAATTCGGTGAAATTGTATATGATTTTGAAATTGAACTGATATTGAAACAAATTGAAATTTGAGAACCTTATGTTACTAAACACTTGATTTGGAAGTTTTCGAACTTATATAAAATAGATTTGTATGAGTATGAAATTGATTCGAAAACTATAGATTTGAAAAGGTACTCAATTTGAAAGTGAAATCTTATATATAATGGATATTATTTAAGTACGATATTTGAAAGTGATTTGAAAAGGTACTATATGATACATATTTTCGAAGTAAAGATATGGAAAGTGCCTTCTGCTTGATATCCGATTTGTGGCCACATCTTGGATTCATTCTATCGATATTATTCTCTCTGATTTTTGGTTTTCCGGATATGATACTCGAGTGTCCTTCGAATTCCATGGCGTTACCCATGGTCTTACAAACTCGACTGCATAGCGTAATTCGTAAGGCAGTGATTGCTTAAAAGGTACAGATGTTTCCTGGGGGATCCAGGCGTAACCATTGTGTATCTGCGATCTATGGTCGTGTTAGTGGCGTAATCCGCAAGGCAGAGATTGCTTAAGGGGTATGGATGTTTCCTGGGGGATCCAGGCGTAACCATTTTTATGTATCCTGCGGTCCACCGGTTTGTTGCATGGCGAAATTCGCAAGGCAGTGAATGCTTAAAAGGTACGGATGTTTCCTGGGGGATCCAAGCGTAACCATTGTGTATCTGCGATCCATGATTTGATTCGTTTTATGTTTGGATTGTACTTTCCATATCTGTTTTTAAAGGTTTTCCCAGTATTTTCACTAGGTGTTGAAACAGGTCTACTAAGTACCTGGAGAATTCCAGTTTTGCGCCTGATCAACGCACTACCAGAGTCTATAGGAACAAGGATAAACTTGTTGAAACATCGAGTTATAAAAGTATTTTGATAAAATATTATATAAAGGATATTTTGATCAGTTATTTTCCTTCCTAAAGGATTTTAAAGTGTTTTAAATATTTTACCTCTTTAACCAACAATTTTAATTAATGGCTCATCCTTGTCTTTCAACCCATTTTCCCTCCTAGATATCCCTATTCCCCTACCTTCTTTTCGGGGATGTCTTCCAACCTATTGTTCTGCCTAGTTGTTTCTCCAAAAAAAATTCCATTTCGAGGACGAAAAGATTTGAGTGGGGGAGAGTGTAACAACCCTGTATTTTATGATTATTTTAATTTTATATATATATTAATTTATTTAATTTAATTTCCTGATTTAAAAACTTTAATTTATTTATTAAAATGAATAAATTTTGTTATTTTAAATATAAATTTTGATTTTGATGTGAATTAGAATTCCAAACATGACTAAAAAGAATATTTTCCAGAAAAGTGAATTTTGGTCAATATAGTCAAACTTTGACTTTTAATTTAGAAATTTGAAAGTTTGAAAATTTGAATTTTATCTTTTATTATGAAAGTAAATAAAATTTTAAGAATAATGCTTTTCGTTTCTTTGAAATCTGATTTATAATGTGGATGTTATGCCTTTTTCAATATTGTGTGTAATTTGCTGTATTTAACAAATTGTTTATTTTAAATTGTATAAATAATATTTTATTTGGTCATGTAATGTTCTAATTTATATTTATATGGGTAAAATAACATGTTATGCATATATTTTGGTTTTAAAACATTTTTAAAAGTATAATTGACATTTTCCAGTGTCAGTTGTATTTTGCTTACAATTTCTAATTTCCAGTTTCAATTAATTAAAGTAATTCTTTATTTATTTTTCTATTTTTTTTCTTAAAATCTTATTTTATTCTCATTCCCACTTTATTTTGTTCCTCATTTATTTTATTTATTTGACCTTTTATTTGTTTTAAAGTGAAATAGAAATTTTCTAAAACTAGTGATATTCTATTTGTAAATTTTAAGTCCTGTTTTGAATTTTTAAACAATTTCTTTAGTTCTTTTTCTAATTTCTCTAAATTTAATTAATTATTTCATTTTTAAAATATAAATGAATTATTTTACTTCACATTTTTTTTTAAAATATTTTTAAAATGAAGTTTTTAATTTTCCAAAGTCAATAGTGATTTATTTGTAATTTCTGGACCCTGTTTTCAATTTTTAAGCAATTTCTTATATTCTTTTTCCATTTTCTTTAAAATTAATTAATTATTTTTATTTTATATTACTTTGTTTCGGTTTTAAAGTCAATTTACTGATTTTATTTTTGTTTTATTTGAATTTAAAGAAAAAGAAATATGAAGAGTTTTAAAAGCTTATTTACCTTAAGTCCTTTCATCTCCTTTGTCCTTTCATTTGCCATAACTCCTCAATTACTATCTTGGCTGTGCATTTTTGGTTTGTAGCCGTGATTTTTCAGCCTCCATTCACCCAAAAACATTTTACCTTCTCATTCATTCATGGCTTCAAGAAAAATCTATGGGTAATGGCTACTTTTTTTACACTTTTCTTCTCATTTTTCATGTATTTTGCCTTGTTTTCTTTGCTTCTTTGAATGGCCTCCACTCCATATCCACGGCCACCACCCCCTACATCTCTTCCCTGCCATCACCACCAGCTACTCCTCTAGTCTTGACCAAGGCCGAGCCACCATGATGCCAAAACTCCACAAAAATTGCAACACAAGCCATAAAAACATGTTGTTTGACCACTATTTGTTCACCACTTCATTTTCCACCACCACCACCACCTTAGGCCGCCTCCACCACCTCTGGCCAGACCACCACACACCTTTCCTTCTACTGACCTGATCCATACCTCTCTGACCTGACCACACAAGCCCATGGCCGAGCCATTTTTGTGAACAAAACCCACCAATTTTGCCTTAAACTCTTCATATTCCTTTGTATAAACTTTCTCCTCATATTCTACTACCTAGGCCATGCATACACATGACCAAACCTGAGCCAAACTTGTTCAAACCAGAGCCAAAAACATCCCTAGGCCATGACAAAAGAATAGAGAAAGCAAGGCAAAAGATTTGGCATTCGTATCTCTTTTTATTTAAAAGTTATGTCATTTCTAGTGTATTGAAATTTATGGTTTGCTTTGATTTTTGTTTGGGTTGTAACACAAGATCTATATCATTGGATTTTCTCTCCACAGTCAAATTGTATTAGAGTTGTCGTGCCTTCATAATCTTTGTGTTGTGAGCTTTGTTGGAAAATCTCCAGCTTAACAGGTGAGTTATTCTCACCAGACAAAATGTACATATATAACTAGTGAATTGACCCCTTTTGAATCTGTAAAATGCATTATCATGTTACACTTTCTATGTTATGATTTTATGATGTTCACCCATGCTTAAACACCTATTATATGTTACTGTTATATTATGCTGTTCTATTATTTTTATCACTTTATCACACTGCAAGTTCCCTTTAGATTAGAATCACTATGGGTTGAAATGATACATACCCGAACGGACTTTAGAATAGGAGAAAATCATTATGGGCTGAAATGATAGGCCTGAATGATTTTCAATTATTTTTCATTTCCTTGGGATTGCGGGTTTGAAATGATCAAACCCGGGTTTTCTTTGTAAATTACGGGTTGAAATGATATATTACCCGTATCACTTTACCTAGACTAGAAATGAAATACAGACCCGTTGTTAAAATATGTTTTTATAAAAATCTTAAAAATATTTTTGAAATGTAAATATTATAATATTTGATTTAAACTAAATAAAAAAAATGATTTATGTAAGCATTATTGATTTTTTGAAAATTTATAAGTGAAATAAATTATTGGTAAAACTAGAAAATTTGAAATGTAAGTTATTTTGGGAAATTTTAATTGGGTGATAATTGGAATTTAAATTAAATATGAAATGTGATAACTTCATGATAATTTGGATTAAAGTGAATTTAAATGATTTTTATATTATATTAATGATTTTGAATAAAGTTAAAATGTGAAATGAATGAATATTTAAGTTGAAATTTTGAAATATAACTAAAATTGGAAATTTGTGAATTTGGCTTAAGAGTGAATTTTAAGTTAAGTAAATAAAAATGGAATTAAGTTATATTTGAAAATTTAAAATTAAGTGTTAAGTTAATTTAATTTAATGAATTTATAATTTAAAATTGGAATTTAATAAGTGAATTATTATTAAATTTTGATTTTTGAATGGAGGTTTAACTTTATAAAATCATGAATATAAGGGTATTTGAATGATTATATATGATTTTATAAGTTAAAAATGATTTATATAAAAATATAATTGTTTGTGAAATTATACTGAATATTTGAAGTTAATTAACTGCATCTCTGAAATGCTATTAATTCTAATGTAAATGATAATACAACATTTGTAAATGCTGTAGTTGATAATAATGAACCAAATGGCTAAATTTAATTAAAGGCTATTATAGCATTTTTGTAATGTTATAATGGTTGAATTTAACTAAGTTTATTTGAAACTAATGTAACCCTATTACAGCATTTTAAATGCTGTCTTTTGTTAAATTGAACTGTTTTAAATGTGACTTTCCGTAGCATTTTCTAAATGCTGCAAAAGTTGAATTTTCATTGTTTTAATTAATTTAAGTGAACGAATGAAAGATTAAAATTTTGGAAATTTAATAATTTAATTATTAATAATAACTTTATTTTTATGATTTAAAATAAAGTAATTTGTTTCGAAATATAAACTATTTTGAAATATGATATTTTGATATTTTGAAATGGATTTTTGAAGGATATTGAATTTTGAAATGATATTTGATTTTGAAGTATAAAATACCATTTTGAAATTTTAACCACGGGGTGTATTTAATTTATAGTTTAACTGATCCTTGAAGGATGGGCGATCCCAAGCATCCTTTGAGTTATTGTGCATTTCTACTACAGTTCACTTGAGTTGGTTTACATTATATAAGTATATATTGTCCTGACTCGAGTGTTTTGTGTTTTACTTTACGCTCGGGTCAGCCTGAGTATTTACAACTTAGCTTTGGATCTCATTCTGGAGCTAGGAATCGCTGGAGATTCTGCTTTTCTAGTTATCTGTTCCTTTCAGTTTAGTTGTTGTATTCTAGTTCTGGTATTTATAAACTTCTATGTATTTGGGATTTCTATTGTATATGTTTTCAGAATGATATTATGTATTATGTTTTGAGAGTTTGTATATAGTAGCTTCATGAACTACTATGGTATTTTATTTCCGCTGTGAGTTATTCTGATATGTTCTGTGTCTGTGATTCTGTGTATTTGATTTCATTTGCTCCAAATTTATTTACAATCTGTTATTTTGAATTATTCAAGTCATACATGTGTGGATTATTGTTGATTTGAATGGTCCAAAATAGTGGATCGTTACATGAATCCTTGAACTCATTGCCATCAACAATTCCAGATACAGCAGCCATCAAAACCATGGATGGATCTGGACGATCCACCAATGCTGTTGTGGCATTAAACCGTGTTAGAAAACTCCCCAGGGACTCTCTGATCCTTTGTTTCAATGTTGCCAAACTCATCGCATTTTTTGGGTCTCCAGATGTGAACCATAAACTACCTCATAAACCCTTCGACCAATTTTGTGTGCTAATAGAACCGCTTTCCAACTACTTGAACCACAATGTAGCTATATCCGTTAAATACAGTGGGAAGCACCATGCCATGACTTCCTCCGATGTCCCCAATACTTCCATGTGCCATATATACCTCATCATATGCATTATTGGATCTGACTTTCCATCATAAACTTATAGTGTTGGTAATTTGAATTCTGGCAAATTCCTAGCATTCCTAATATTAGGAGCAAATGGACTTCTATTTACATCTTCCAGATCTATATTCACCAATCCCCCTCTCATAGCCCGTTTGATCATATCCGCAAACCTTCGATCATTATTTCCAGCCTGCCCCTTGAGTCCACGAGGGAATCCTAGAACCTGCTCCTTTGAATGTACCTCCGCATTTCGATCGACAACATACTGCTCAGCACTGCCTGGTATCCTGCCTGATATCGATCTAGCATGACCCGGGGCATACCCCTAAGTATGGATCAATTGACATCGATCGTTCTGGAACGATCGACCTCAATCGTTCTTGGTTGGTCAGGGGTCGCTCCTGGCTATTCCACTCCATTCTACATCCTATTAGCTTCGTTTCCTTAGTCCTGATTCTTGTTTTCCTCAGCTTCTGCTGTTCCAATTCCATGATCCATATTTCTAGTATTTCCTGCTACTCCAATCCCTTGGTTTTGTGCTCTAGCTTGTCCCATCTGCCCGAGGAGATTCCAGATCATCTCCTCTTATTTCTTTAGCATCCTTTCCTGCATAGCATCCATCATCGTTTCCATCTCGTCTCTAGTGATGTAGACTGAGGTTTGATTAGCTCCTAAGGAAGCCTCCTAACTTCCTTCATGATGGCTTCTATCTGCTATCTGTCTCCTTGTTGATGGTTTCACCATTGCTTTAATTCCAAATTCTATAGTTGATTATAGATCTGAACTCCAAATTTGCCGGGGCTAGCTCTCTCGGTGAAAGCACCAAAATGTTTGCACCAAAAATGGTCATAAACACCCAAGAAGTAGAGAAGTAAATGAATAAGTAAGTAACACCAAATAAGCGGTAATAAAAAAATGGAGGTTTATAGTGGTTCACCGTTGTATGCCTACGTCCACTTTGAAGATTATGTTTTATTACTCTCTTGTAAATCGAATTACAATGGTAGAATAGTGCTAGCACTTGATTACAATGGAGGATAACAAGCAGCATAAAAAGATCCTCAAAATGAACCAATAGGTTTGTATTTATAGGGTGAGATGATGAGATATTTCACTAAGATTTCGGTAGCAAGCTCTCTAGGTCCATAGGGGCCCACCATAACGATCGGTAGTCATAATTCGTCATTTTAGAACGATCGTTAATGGCCATACCGATCATTATTTTTGGCCCCTGATTAATGTACGACCATTTGTGGAGGATCCCAAATTCCTCTAGACCTTACTCCTAAAATATGGTGTCATTTTGAGTTGTGATCTCTATTGTATTTGGGTTGCTTCCAGAGATACACCGATCGTTATGAACGATCGGTATAGAACGATCAGTAATTTTATGAACTTGAGAGTTTTGACCTATGATCATTCCTGAGGGCTCCCCTCTTCAATATATTGATGCTATGAAAGTTTCAAATGCATTGACTTTGTAGATTTTGAGATATTGATCGATCTTCATAGATTTACTCTATTTTATGGATCGTTCTAGACCGATCCATATAAAATTTTCATTTTTCCATAATTCGAGCATACGAACTCCAATTTACTTGAAATTTGAAATGTAGCCTCATGGGGCTTTCCTTGTCACTTCATATTGATTGCACCTTGATTGGGACCTGGTCCGAATCCATCCAACTATTGTCCATAGTTCCAAATATCATTGATTTCCGAGCCTGATAACCGTCTCTCCAGGCTTCCTGCCTTGATGATCACAGAAGCCATTTAGCCAACTTTTATGATATACTGCCTGGTCAAAAGGTGGTATAACAGTGAAAGCACCAATTGAAAAGTTTCCGAAGTTTGAGTTACAGTTTGCATCGAAAGGTTGTTACGATTGCTGTTAGGGCCATTTTGTTAGAGATTGTCATGTGCTCAAGAAAGGGGAGCAATCTAGGGTCTTTGCTATTTCTGCAACTAAGAAGTGGAAGTAGATATTTGCGGGTATACTATCTGTTTATGGCTTTCTTATTCATGGTTGTTTAGTGCTTTTTATAGATTAATATCTCATAACCTTGATGATTGTTTAAATCATGCTTGACTAGTTTAGGAACATGGACTATTGTTGGTTGATTATTGATTTATGCTCAACTAGTTCATCAGCAGTTTTAACTTTCTATATCATAGGTTGGGTAGACAGTAATTGTGGGTACATTGAAACGAACACCTTGCGAATTGGGTTTCACAGTTTACCTATAAGGCGTTCTATGATAATGTTGGGTTAGAAGTTAAATTTAGTAAAAGATGCTTACTATAATAAAAAAGGAAATATAGAATATTTGGAAATAAATATTGGTGAAAAGAGTTTATATAAGAAAGTAATTTTATATAAGTATGGTTTGGATGTACTGAACTCACTTCTGTCACTTGAAAATAATTTCGATGATGACGGTGGCAACATCGACGTTCATTTTTTGGTTTCTTAGTGGGGGATGCTACAAAGTTGTTTTAGTAAAACAGGTTTTGATTTAAATCCTGAAAGTGTGATTTGATATACAAAAGTTATATGTATATATTATTTCAAATGGTTTGAAATGAAAATTGGTGTTTTCTTCTAAAATTTTCTTGTTAAGTTATTTCATAGAGACATGTAGCCTATGCATTAGGACAGTTTGGTTTATGCATCATGTATGATATGTTGTTTGATAGTTTTTATTTGTTAAAATGATATGGAATTTTCAACGATTTTGGATAGTCCGGAACTTCCGGATCGTTATAGAACTTGGAACTAAATGTTTTTATGAAAATATAAAGTTAAGTTTATATAACACTTGAATTGAGATGGTACTAAGTTAAAAAATTGTTAAATGGTTAAACATACTTGTTAAGAAAAACAATTTAATGTTCTGGTATATACTCTTAGGATGTAGTGGAGAATTATACGAGTATGAACTTAAGTTATAAAATGTTTATAAACTTGAAGTTAGGTTTAATGAAATAATTCATAAATGGTTTTGCTATTGAATGACATATTATTGTATAAAAGAAATGTGATATAAAGAAATTGGTGTAGCTAAGAAACCAATAGGATAAGTATGTAAGTTATATGTAGATCATTTTATTCACATGACATTTCTTGATCCTGTATTTGAGTACAAGATTTCAAGGTGGTTTATACCGGTCCGGAAAGAAATTTTCACTTGAGTCTTGTGGCGAACACTTGATACAGATCCTTAAATTGGTCCTAAAATTTTCTATCATAGTATATGACTATGTAAGGATCGGAGGTTTTGAGTCAAGGAACCTAATTGAAGTCCGCACTAGATAGGTCAAGTGATCCATACTAGTTGGAAAGTGAAATCTATGTGATCGAGCAAGTGATCAGATTGGATATTGCATACGGATGGTCCATGTGCATCGTACGAGCTTTAGTATGTTTGTATACTATGCTTATTGGCTTATGAAGAGTTTTAGGAAAGACTCCTCTTATTTGGCATGATCTAGCATGAATAATTATCTAAGTAATAATCTAAGGCTGTTGAGCGTAAGGTATGCTTAGTAGATTGTTTATCATCCTTAGGCAATGAGAGATTTTTGAACCCGAGCAAACCATGAGCTTTGCTTGCTAGTAGCAGTGGACGCTATTTGGGTATTTGTATACTTGTTCCTTCAGTAAGGTTAGAAAGTGCCATGGAGTGAGGATGCTGGGGATTATACAAGGAAGATGGAAGACAATTTGAGGGTGATCCATCCAGAGTTGCTTATAGACTAGGAGTTCCTTCTTATCTAAAGTATCTTGTATCTTTTGTAGTGTACTCACCGTTTGATGTGGATTACTTAGTATGTATATTGGTTTGCAGTTTAGTTTGTATATAGTTTCAGCAGTACTCTATATATGTATCTTTTTTCATATATCTTCTTTGATTATCGTTCTTGTTTGAATTTCCAAGATGAAATGTTCAAAGTTGGGGAGAATGTAGCGACCTGGAAATTCGAACACTTCGTTTTTGAATGTTGAAATATTTTGTATATAGTTAAGTATTATAAATGTGATTTTATAATTGTTAAACATCATTTAACTAATAAATAATGATAAGAAACTTGTTTTCGAAATTTGTTTACAAAATAATAATCTTTGAAGAAATATCGATAATGTGATAGAAAATCGGTTTATCAGTAAACAACTTTGATTGAGATAAGCTGTTCGAACTCTTGTACACTTGTCTAACGATTAAATGAACACATAGCAACTAATTAAAACTTCTCTTCATAAAGCAAATAGAACATTCTAGAATGTTTCAAATGGATAAGAGATATTAAAACGTTAGAGGTATTAAAGGAATTTGCTAAATGGAAGTGATGTAAAGGAGATGTGATAGGCATGTGGAGTGGTGAGCCTTCCATGACATGGTGGGGAGGGTGAGAACAAGACTAAAGAGTCATTTGAAGCGTATATAAGAAGAGGCATACCCATGTTAAATAATCACTGAAAGTGACTAAGGATCGTGTAATATGGAATATTAACTAAACTATTTACTTATGTGGAATATAAATATAAAAGTAAAATAATGAAGTAAATGACACCAGAGATTTTTATACTGGTTCGAACTTCACGTTCTACGTCCAATCCCAGACTCTTTTTGGAATTCAACTATCAACTCTCAATTAACCCGGAGGAACATGTATTACACCGCCTGAGCAACCAAACATGACTTCAACCGCCTAAGCAGCAAAATAGGACTTCAACCACCTAAGCAACCGAATAGGACTTCCAATACAAATAGTAGAAATGTTTCTGATTGAGTATGCTCTTGATAGCACTGATAAGTCAATAACGTACACCCTTTCTATAATCTTCTCCATTATGCTATATCGTGTAATTCGTGAAGATATGAAGTTTATTAAATCACTAATGAAGTTTGCTTAAATGAACAAGTGATTAGAATGAAATATTGAATGCAAATGGCAAGATAGTTTAGATAATAAGAATTAGAATTAGTGATTAAAATAATGGATTTTGTGGCCATTTATAGTTATTAAGAGTTGCAATCGTTCATGAAAGGTAGCCATAAAAGGATATGGAAGCAACTCTTCAATCAAGAGTTGTTTCTATTCGCTGAATTGAAGTGTATTTTCAAAATATAGCCGTTATGAAGATTTAACCATCTGAATAGCATGAATCAGCCAGCTGAATGGATTAAAAATTGATGCAGCAAGAAAACAGTGCATAAATGACCCAATTTAGCCGGCTGAAATAGCAACTTCAGCCGTCTGAATATTCAAGGTAAACTGTGCACAAGCACAGAACTCAATCGACTAAATTTGTAACGACCCTGAATTTTTGACATTTGAAAAGTGAATATTTAATTGAGTTTAAATATTCGAATGACAGTTTAATTTGAAATTCGGGATATCAGAATGAATTTGGCGATTAAATTATTGAATTTAATTATTGAAACTGGGTAAAAATTTTGAATCTTCCGTTTTAAGATGATTAAAAATAATATGAAGTCTTTGAAAATTCATATTGATTATACTGAAGATAATAAAAGTTTCAGGATTGAATTTGGAACTGTTTTGTTCAGTTTTGAATTTATACCGTTTAAATTGAATTTAAAAATAGCGTTCCGGGGCACGGTCTCGGAATTCGACGAAACTAGTTTCATTGGATCCGTAATATTGTATTATTATTGGATTTCAATTTTCGTAAAGTTTGGAGTGATCGTTTGGTCGTACGATAAGCAAAGGCGCTGAAATTAAATCGAAAATTTAATATTATAACTGGGTCCAAAAAGCTATCTTCACCATACGATCGAATTTGGACTCGGAACCTTTTCCATTGCATTCGAAATAGGCGTATAACATTACGAATGCCTGGCGGCACGCCTTAATAGGAGATCAAAATTTCGAGTTACGTTTATTCGAACGATTTGAATTTGAATTGAAGAATTTGTCAACCCAGCAGAGATTCTTTCTTCAGTCTGCCTTCTTTCAACATCGATACTTTTTCTCTGCAGGGTCACGTACTCCTTGTCTCCCCATCCCTTTACAATTCTCACGCAAACATCATTTCCTCACAGAACATTTCAAAATGAAATATCTCATTCAAAAGAAAAACAAACAATGGCCGAATAAAATTGCTTTCTTGTTCTAAACGAAACTCCTTCTCCCTGTTCTAAGTATTCGAACCCTTTCTCATATCCAAAATCAAAACCAAATCGCACCTCCCCTTTTCTTTTCATCTCAGTCCAATCGAGCAGGAAGAAGTCATGGCCGAACGTTAGTTTCGATTGCGAGCCTGTTCCCTTCTACCCAAAATCGAAGCCGCACCCTTCCTCTTCATCGATTCGCGTTCTAGTGACAGGCAATGGGGTAGCGTGCGCGACTTGGCTGCTCGTGCAGAGCATCACGAGTCGGCGAGGCTTTGGGCGAGGGGGTTGCTTTGGTTGGGGTTGCGAGATGGACCTTGGCAACGTGTTTGGAGATGGTGGTCGCGTACGCTGGCGCGTACGATTCTGGTAGAGGCAATGTTTGTAACGGCGGCAGTCGTGATGCAGTTCGAAGATGATGTCGCTGGTGGCGCTTGTCTGGATTCGCGGTGGAACAGTTCAACGCGCAATGCTTGGGAAGGCAAAAGGTTGGAAGCGTGATGGCAAAAGGAGGTCGAGGCGCTCGTTCGATCAATTCAGAGGTTGACGATCACCTAGGGCATGGCGATTGCGACTCGTTGACAATAGCATCGGTCTAAAACGGTGAAGAAACCAAACTGGATTGGAAATGAATTGCAAAATAAAAGCGAAGGTGAGATCTTCTCACTCAAATTGAAAAGTGGAATTTTCAGTTATTGTTTATTGCTGTTTGGATTGTGATATTAGATATAGTAAGATATATCTATATATATATATATAGCAATATATACATATTGGCATATGTATATATTGGATTGATTGATTTCCCGCAATTATATAGCGGATGAGACCCTATTGCACCGTTAGTAAGCGGATGATATTTTTATAAAACCCATATACCGCGATATTCCACCTCGAAGTGGAATTGGTATTGTGCTAACATCTATGGATGCAGGGAAACAGGTTGGAGGGATCTAACAGGATTCCTCAAAACATTTGAATTGATTTCATATGTTGTCTAATTGATTATTTATAATCTGTGTATGATTATATCTGTGATTGAATTTGTTGAGAGCTATAATTTAGCCGAATGTGTTTTTGGTATCGTTGGATACCAGAAATAAATGAAATTTGATTTCTGAAATTAAAATTGAATTTTTGATGGTTTGGGAAAATAAAAAAATTTATTTTAAAGGAGATAAATTTATTTGAAATCAAAGTGATAATTAATTGGGTATTTAAAATAAATCTTTGAGGAATCGATATGAAAACTTATTTAATGTTGAATGAAAAATTGATTTTTGCATTGAAAATAAATTTGGGAATCGATTTGTAAAATGATTTGGTAATTAGGATTAAAAGTTAAAATCAATTTGAAATGTGATTCGGTGTTGAAGTAAATTCAGAAATCAATTTGAAATTCGATTTGGGATTTGAAATAAAATGAATATATAACTTTGTTTGTATCAGAGCATCCGGTTAAGCGACAACCCTGCTCTGTTGGGTGTTACTCATTAGAGATAGAGTCAGTAGTACTCTAGAATGAGTGTGAGTGTAATAATAGATATGAGCGCGTATTTGTTAGTGAATACAAAATTTGTTTTGTATTGTGTTGACTTATCGGTTGATTGTTTATAGATTCTGGTCGGTGCAGGGTGGCCAACTGTAATCGATAGGGGTTTCTAAACTCTTAAACAAGATAAACCGACACAGTATTGTTTTCAAAATAGGGTAAATGAAATAATTTTGCCCAAAACTATTTTTGTATAGAAAAGAGATGATTTTCTATGAATTATCATAGTATATGGATGCTTGGTTGTTAGGAAGAGATAATATTGAATTATTATTGTTATATGGAATTGAATAAGAAATTAAAATGGTATAACAAAAGATTTAAAGATAAATTCATTTAACAAATGAATTTTATAAATATGAATTGGAAGATAAGGAAATGAATTCATATACGAATGAAATTTGTAAGTATAGATTGTAAATGTAATTTACAAATTGAAATAGAATTCCAGAGAATATTTGAAACAAAATTCGTTAATGGAATGTAAATAAGTTGATAACTTATAAAATATTTGAAATCTAATTGGAATGAGTTTTAAATTGAAAATGAATGAATTTGTGAATGAACAAATGAAGCTACATTTGTAAATAAATGAATTGGAATTGAAAAATGAAATGAGATTGATTTGAATCAAGTTGAATAAAAATCCAAACTTGGAGGAATAAAATAAAATGGATTGAATTCAAGTAAACTAACTTGATAAATTATTAATTCATGAAATAGTGAATTCGAAGTTGAGTTAGTAAATCAAAGTTGAATTGTGAGTTGAATGAAATTGTTTGAATTTGTATATAAATTCAAGTAAGTAAGAAAGAAAAAATAAATTGAAATTTCCTTGTTATTGATAAAATAAATTCGAGACGAATTGAATATGGAAATTTGAATTTTTAAATGGATGAGTGAATATACTAATTAAATTAGTAGATGGAATAAATTTGAATGGTTTTCAATGAGATTTGATTTATGGAATGTCATTTAAAATTGAATGGAATCAATTGGAAATGAAGTACTATACATATATGACATATTATGTTTTCCAAACTAAGGATATGAAAAAGTACCTTCCATTGAAAATTTGTGAAGGTGTTGGAACTCGGTATGACTGTCCATTTGATCGTGATGGGATCATATTGATTGATCACGACGTATGCTAGCGTAATTCGAGAGGTGTGATACCTACAGTTACAAGCGATTCCACTGAGATAGTGGCGCAGCCGCCGTGTAAACTGCGATCTAGATACCATAGCGAAATTCGAGGGGCGAGATGCCTACGGTCACAAGCGATTCCACTGAGATAGTGGTGTAACCGCCGTGTGAACTACGATCTATGGCAACAACTATGGCGAAATTTAAGAGATGAGAAATCTACAGATTACGAGCGATTCTACTAGGATAGTAGCGAAACCGCCGAGTAACTGTGATCCATGGGGGAACGTGCTTTCCATATCCATTTAAAAAAAAAGGATTTTTAAGTGATTTCAAATTTAATTTGAGATAAAGGTAAATGGAACTCAATATTCAAAATTACAAGATGAATCGAATTCAAGTAAAATTCGAAATGAAAATTTGATTGAAAAATTTGGAAATAAAAGTATTGAGATTTGAATTGAATTTCAAATAGAATTGAAATTGTAAATTGAATTCAAATGGGATTGGAAACGCAAAGTTGAATGGAAATGAATATATAACTTTGTTAGTAAAGTGAAAATGAATATAAGAAGTATGTAATACTTATATTGCACTTAAGAAATGAATGAAATTAATTCTTAAGTAAATTGGTATTGGGAAATCCAATAAGTGAATTTGGACATTATTGTTCAGTAAAATATACAGGGATTGTAAAGGCTAAGGAAAATGGAATTGGATTAAATTCTAAAGATAATTTGAATTTGCTCGACCAAAAGGTATGTATTTAAATTTCAGTATGAAATTTAATGAGATTCTGATTTTGCCACTTGGCATTTTGTTTTCTTTTGAGATCTGAGAGTCCGTAGGGACGTTTTGTAGTCGTACCGTATTAGTCGCGCAAAGGAGACGCTGGCGAAATTTTTCGGAAATTTCGAGTGTTAGAAATTTTTGAGAAAATTTTGAAAGTGAAATTTGAATTTAGATTTAAATTTGAATTGTTAAGGAAACAATGTTGTTTGAAACTTATGGAAAAGTTTGGAAAGTTAGTTGAATTAATAGTGGGTTGTTAATAAAAAGATTTGTTTGATAAGTTGATAAAACTATTGGAATGTTGAAAAATAGTAGACGAGTTAAGGACCATTTTTCCTAACTTGTAATTTCGGGACGAAATTCTTTTAAGGGGGGAAGATTGTAACGACCCTGTTAACATTTAAAAGGTGAATATTTAATTGAGTTTAAATATTCGAACGATAATTTAATTTGAAATTCAATTATCAGAATGAATTTGGCGATTAAATTATTGAATTTAATTATTGAAACTGGGTAAAAAAAATTTTGAATCTTCAGTTTTGAGCTGATTTAAAAATATTTTCAAGGCTTAGAAAATCTATATTGATAATTCTGAAGGTAATAGAACTTTCAGAATTGAATTTGAAACTGTTTTGTTCAGTTTTGAAATTTTATTGTTTAAATTGAATTTAAAAATAGCGTTCCGGGGCACAGTCTCGGAATTCGACGAAACCAGTTTCATCGGATCCGTAATATTTTATTATTATCGGATTTCAAATCTCGTAGCTTTCGGAGCTATCGTGTGATCGTATGAGATATAAACACCGAGACAATAATTAATCGATTTAATTTAAAAATAAATTTATACACTCTAATCAACATCAGCCGTTCTTCCTTCAAATCACTGTCCCGTTTCCTAGACTTAGTCGCAGAACGAAATCATGTCAAAGAAAAAAATGGCGACAAAATCATTTCGTTCCTCCTCTTCAACTCTGAAAAGCAAATCGAGAAAAAGGAGGCAGATTTAAAAATCAAACGCGATTCATTTTCTTCGTTAAAATGCCGAACTTCGAAAAAGAATTCACCTTCACCCCCTCGTTTTCAAATTAATCTCAAAATCATGAATCAAAGAAAAACGGCGACCTCTTTTCGTTCTCGTTTATAAAAAAAATATGGAATCAATTCCCATGGCCGACTTCAGGAAGTAAAAAAATCGAGCTAGGGCACGCGCTCGGTTAACAAATCGAGTTCGTTCGTCACTCGCGAGGGATTGCAGTGCACGCGATCGATGTGGGGAGTTCAGGAAGGCGCCGTACGAGGTAGCTAGCTCAAACTCGAGCGCGCGAAGGGAAGTCTCGCAGTGGTGGGTTTTGCGAGAAGGTTGAGGCTCGATTTTTGGGGATTAGGGTTGGTCAAGGCTCGATGGCAATGGCCGGGGGGATGCAGTAGGCCAGTCAATCGATTCTGGCGAACTCGCGTTTGGGAATTTGGGGCAGTTCGAAGAGGGATTGAGTCGAGCTCGCAAGTGATGATGGAAGTGATGCAGTTCGGCGATGGCGTACTCGTAGGCAATCTGGTGGAGCAGAGATGGTGGAGGGCGAAGGTTCGTTTGCGAAAGCTAGATGCCTGAAGGGTATCGGTATTGGCAGCAAGGTATATCTTGCTCTGTTTGATTAAATGTAATTTGAGGTAATTAAAAAAAAAGTATTTGTAGTAAAATGAATTACTGATTTGATATTTACAAGAAAAAAAAATACATATGTGAATTTGGGAAAAGATATACGAATCTCTAAAATGTCGTAGACTGCATAAAGATTAGATTTTTAAATGAATATAGGTTGATATTTTCAGTGCCTGTAATTTTAAAAGAGGATGAAATATACATATACTTCCTTTTCATTTACTAGTTTATTTTTTTATAACGTATTATGAAAGTTAAATTGTCTAATTAACCTATCTTAATTATTTTAGTTACCAGATTATTTATTGAAAGGAATTAGAGGAAAAAAAAGAATATATAATAACCATTGGTTAATTTAATTTATCAAATGGGAATTTAATTTATCCGATTATTTCGAATATTAACGAATTGTATAATTATTTATACAAGGTCAAATACAATGATGAAATCAAGTCTGGAATGAAAATGGTTTGCATACATAAATCAAAGGTGAGATCTTCTCACTCAAATGAAAGTGGATTTTCTTTTACAGTTATTGATTGATTGATTGACTGTTTGGATGTGATATTAGATATAGTAGGATATATCTATGTATATATAGCAATATATACATATTGGCATATGCATATATTGGATTGATTGATTTCCCGCCTCGTATAGCGGATGAGACCCTATTGCGCCGTTAGTAAGCGGATGATATTTTTATAAAACCCATATACCGCGATATTCCACCTCGAAGTGGAATTGGTATTGTGCTAACGTCTGTGGATGCAGGGAAACAGGTTGGAGGGATCCAACAGGATTCCTCAAAACATTTGAATTGATTTCATATGTTGTTTGATTGATTATTTATAATCTGTGTATGATTATATCTATGATTGACTTTGTTGAGAGCTATAATTTAGCCGAATGTGTTTTTGGTATCGTTGGATACCAAAAATAAATGAAATTGGATTTCTGTAATTAAAATTGAATTTTTGATGGTTTGGGAAAATAAAAGAATTTATTTTAAAGGAGATAAATTTATTTGAAATCAAAGTGATAATTGATTGGGTATTTAAAATAAATCTTTGAGGAATCGATATGAAAACTTATTTAATGTTGAATGAAAAATTGATTTTTGTGTTGAAAATAAATTTGGGAATCGATTTGTAAAATGATTTGGTAATTGGGATTAAAAGTTAAAATCAATTTGAAATGTGATTCGGTGTTGAAGTAAATTCAGAAATCAATTTGAAATTCGATTTGGGATTTGAAATAAAATGAAGAAATCAATTTTTAAAGTTGATTCGGGGTTGAAAATAAATATTTGGAAAACGATTTGAAAATCGGGTAAAAGTGGATTTTTAGGAATGTAAATTCCGAATAGAAGTTGTAAAGGAAAGGGAAATTTGTTTTAAAAATAAATATTGATTTATTTTTAAAAGTGTGGAAAATATGGTTTGAAATGGATTTTCAAATGTGAAGTGTGGAAAAATATATATATCTTGTGAAAAGATTTGAAATTTAATAATTTGGGAAAAATTATTTAAATTGGATGTTTGTTGTGAATGTTGTTTGATAGTTAAATAACAGACTATCAATATTTGCCTTTGAAATGACACTTGATTTGTTTTTAAAATAAACGCTCATTATTCGGTTAAGCCGGGAGAGGACCTTTGTGTCATATAACCCATTTCGAATAGTGATACGTCGTGAATGGATTGCATTTGAAGACCGGTGTGAAGACCGGCTATTTGTGAAAATGAAAGGACAACCTATCGAATGTCTCTGCACCGAGTTGCTCCGGTATAGAGATTTATATCACTCTTTTTGTGATGGGAAGTCCGGACGTGATTAGTGAATATCCGGATTGCAAGGGCTTCTTTGGAAGTGCCTTCGGTTCCGTTCGATCCCGGAACGGACTTGTATGGATGTGTGTCTGACGTTACACTTTGAGATGTAAAGCTGGTTTCTATCAAATACATTTCTGTTGGTGGCGGAGAATTTATTCTCTTAGCTTAACACCCTTCTCTGAGACGTACGAGCTCAGAGGTTATGTAGTTGATGGTTACTAGTGATACATTCCCAATTTGGTAATGTGGCACATGAAGTGCTGTTGATCAATTGTGGATCAAAGCGTTGCTTTGTGAAGAAGCATGGCTTTGTGAAAAAGCGTGGCTTTGTGAGAAAGCGTAGCTTTGTGGACGATACTTCGTCGAGCCTCACAACCCGGTAATGGTCGAAACAGGAATGTTGCGGCAAAGGTTTGTAGGGGTAGCGCCCCTAGGGTATGTCATTTCCTTCTGGATAAAAGGTGATATCATGGTATGGAGCCCATATATTTTACCTATGTTGATTATACTTTGTGGCTGTTGCTTTGTGATTGAGGATCCTCGGATAAAGGTTGGTTACGATCGGGGGATGGCATACTTGTGTGTTAGTTACCTAGTTACAGCTGTACAACGTGAGGTAGCGTCAGAGTGTTAGTTACCTAGTTACAGCTGTACAGCGTGAGGTAGCGTCGGCCTTTTGTTTGCAGAGATCCGGTTAGGATCCGGGGCGTCTTTCCAGAGGCGTTTCTATTTCGGTATAAGGAAGTTCCTTAGCCTGACCATTTGTTGGAAATCCAAAGAAACAATACGAACCCAATACGGTTTTTAATTGTATTACCTGCTATGGGATGTGGCGGTAACCTGCTATTGAATGTAGTAGCTATAGTAGGCATACAACAATTGTTGTATGTTGGCTAAGATTGATATTATACTTTCGAAATGTTTTCCACACTAGACATTAATAATAATATCAACTGTTTTTGCGTAGTAAGCATTTTTGACTATCATAAGGGGAAATCTCCTCCAATTCTGCGTTTGCATTGTGTGTGTGGTGGGAGGCCTTATGGTAGTTTCATTTTCCAAAAGCATTGCGAATTGTTTTATTTTCTTTGCGAAAATAACTGTTTTACGATCTCACACCAGTCACCATGACTGACCTGGAGTTTACTGTTCCCTTTCTAAACTCTGGGTGCCCATAATTTTCCACACGGGCAACCTAGAGTTATTTTATCAAGATTCAGGATATTCTAGAGCTTTGGAGATGAGCTGGATGGCGATGTAAATTATACTACTCGGTCGGTTGAATTAATTATTTTCTGGCATATCAAAGTTTGAAAGAACTTTCGCGTATAAACAATATTTTGGAACATTTTAGCATAAGAACAATATTTTGAAGAACTTAAATTGCGTGTGCATGTATATACCACTTCAGAAAGATTTTAATATGAATTTACTACTAAACTCAGACCTTAGACTAAATATTTTGCTAAAGCTTCAATCCAGAATCTGGTCTGCAAATTGTTAGACTATCTCTTGAGTAAAAATAATATCTACTCCTGCAAGTACGGTTAGTTCATATAATATTTACTTATGTAGTTGTCACAATCAAAACATCAAAATTCTAGGTTCTAACATTCTCCTCCTTTTTCATGATGACAACTATGTAAGTTTTTTAAATATATAAAGTAATTTACTCCCCTTGATTGAATACTCCCCCTATCAATCATACTCTCCCCCTTTGTCATCGACAAAAAAGAAAAAATAACTGATATGAGAAATATAAGCAATTTACATAGACATATAAGCATATAGATATAAGAAGCAAATAACCATCTTAAAACATATAAGCATCATAAAAGTATGCCATACAATAAACATCATAAACATCAAACACATAAGAATATGTCTTAAATGAAATAATAGTACTACAAGTTTTCATGAATTAAATAGCATAGCAATGTAACATAAAAGAGTCTAGAATTCCTCACTATCTTCTACTTCATCTTCTTCTTCTTCCAAAGTCGTCCAAGTGAAAGGTGCCGGATTTTCAATAACATTGGTATAAGTGGATCCGAAACAAGAAACCTTTTCCCAAATTTTATTTTAAAAACCCTTTATTGAGTTTAGCTTTTTGTTAGTTTTAGAAACGTTCTTTTCCACATTAGCTAAACGTCGACTAAGTTTGCTTTGATTCCGTGATAACATCACAAGAGCTTGCTTAGGAGGCACGTCAACATGAAGTTCTTGAATTTCATCGTCCTCTTCTTCTTGATGTGGAACTTGGGAGGAGGAAGAAGTAATATTCGTGTCTCTCGGTTGCGGGATTCCTTGGTTACAATTAGCAACCCATTCTTGAAAGCTAATGATTTGTTGGTGTTCAGCACGTTTAGGAAGACCCATTAGACTTAGAGTCTTGGAGTTAAGCTCTTCGATGGTCATCAAATCGGAATCGGGCAATGGAACTCCAAAATTTTGTAGAATTCGCATAATTAAGCTCCATAGTGAATCATCTTGTAGCTTCTCTTATGACTGACGGTGAGAAATTAATCCAATATTATTTTTCCCTAATTTAATCATTAGGATGAGTAAATAACATATAAGGCTTGAAAATCCCTTTTGTAGACTTTTTCGTAACTTCCGGTACGGGGTTGTAAAGATCGAATAAGTATCACTTTCTCTAACTCAGTTTTGTTACAGAGTTCTAGGAAATGAAAAATTATGAAAAATTTACAATATTTTTCAAAAATATCATTATTGAATTCGCCACCATGATCGCTTCGAATGTTTTTAATTTTTATATTCTTAATATTTTGAATTATCTTAGCAAAGATTTTAAAATTTTCAAAAGTATCACTTTTGTTTTTCATAAATATTGTCCAGGTGTATCTTGAAAAATCATCTACAATTACAAAAACATATCTATTATGATTTATAGATTGAACTCGAGTTGGTCCAAAAAGATCTAAATGTAATAACTCAAGTGGTTGTAATGTAGAAATAATTTTCTTTGATTTAAAGGTAGATTTGGTTAATTTTCCTAACTGACAAGCATCACAAATACTGTTTACTTTAAAATTCATTTTTGGTAAGCCTTTTACTAAATTATTTTTAGATAATTTACTAAATTATTCACAAATACTGTTTACTGGACACATATTTGTGTTATGATTAACTTTCATATTTAGTATTTATATATTACGTTCTCTAGTTCCTTTAAAGATGATATTCTTGTTTTGATCAAATATTTTACATTTGTTTTCTGAAAATGATATACTAAAACCTTTATCGCATAGTTGACTTATACTAAGCAAATTATGTTTTAAATTTTTAACTAGTAAAACATTTGTAACAAGAGGTAAGTTAGATGTACCGTCATTGCTTCCATCGCCATTTTCGATGATATATCCTTTGGAATTATCTCCAAATGTGATAGATCCTCCATCTGAGTAGATAATGTTAGTTAGCATATCTTTGTTTCCTATCATATGTTTTGAGCAACCACTATCAAGTATCCACTTTCCTCATTTCTTAGTTGGTACCTGCAAAAAATATAGAAATGACGTTGGTACCCATTTTTTTATTACGGTCCTAAGAGTTAAGTCTTAGGAAACCAAACCCAAGAGGGTATAGAATTCCTTTTATTATTAAAATTTTCATTTTTATGTACAGTATTTATAAAAGTTTTAATGTACTTATTTTTAACTGAATTATCATTAGTTTTTGGTACCCAAATCTTTATAATTTTCGTGGTGTAACAGTTCTTCTTTTGAGTGAAAACTTTTGGTTTTGCTTTTACAAAATTCTCACGTATATTGTAATTTTTATTTAGTGCAATGTTTCTCTTTGAACTAGATTTTGAGGAATTTGAATATCCTAAACCTTTCTTATTGAAAAAGGTTTGAGAGTTATTAATAATTTTAGAAAGATTTTCTCTACCTTTATCAAAGTTAGAAACCTTTTTAGTAATATTTTCTAACTCGGTTTTGAGACTAGTTTTGTTTAGTTCAAGAATTTTGACATTTGATTTTAAATCGTGATTTTCTGAAGCTAATGTCATATTCTTTTCTTTTTGAACTTCAATTTCATTTGATAGCATAGTGAGTTGTGAAGATAAATTAGACATAGATTCTTGTGTTTTGACAAGTTCTTCTTCTAAGATTTTCTTTACATCTCTGAGCATATCAATTTCTATTTCACTCATGTTTAGTTTTTCTAAAGCATCTTTATATTTCTTTTAACATAATTTTGTTTATCCAATAGCTCTGAGTTTATATCAATTAAATCATCAAAAGTTAGATCACTTACATCGTCAGATGAAGCCATAAAGCACACATTGGCTTGTTCGGTGTCGCTGTCGGTGTCACTGTCTGATGAGGAAGACAATTCTGAATCATCCCATGTAAGAGAGACTGCTTTCTTCTTCTTATATTTGTCCCTTTTATTCTTGTACCTGTCTTTCTTTTGATCAGGACAATCCCTCTTTATGTGACCCTTCTTATGACATTCATAACATTCGATATTTAAAGCTGGTGGTTTATTGATATTGTCTCTCCTGTTGTTTCCGAATTTCTTGTTCTTTCGAAATTTTAAAAGTTTCTTGAAGTTCTTGGCAATAAAAGCCATGTCATCTGTAATGACCTGTAAATTTTAGTGGTTTTATTTATTTAATTAATTGAAATTTTGTGAAATTTTTAATAATAATAATTTGAGATAAAAATTTAATATTTGGAATACGTCTTCTTAAACATAGCAACTGGTAAATTTTCATCAGATAATATGGAAGTTTATTTTCTTGTGTAATTCTATTTCAATTCAAATCAGTTAAATTTGATGATAATAAAATGTTTTCCAAACCTGAATATTTTTCTATAGAAAATTTGTAAATCATCTTCTGAGTGAGACGTCATAATCCGTTTCTCCAAATTTGGACTTCTATTGCTCCGTTTATCTTATTTTTGGCATATTAACAGCATTTTCCGTACCGATTATCGACTTTTGATAGGATGATCGTACCATTGGTATCTGTATACCGTTTTGATCATCTCGTCGTGTTGATCTCCGCAGTATATTCGTTTCTGTGTTTTGAAGTCCGGTATGCGGTGAAACCGGTGATCAATAGCTGTACCGATAATCGTTTCAGTCTTTTGTCTTCCTGTGACCTTTCATTTATACCGTGAAAACCAAAAGCCATTGGGTTTTAAATTTCCCAGATATTAACGTGACTTTTGACATTTTTCTCTGAACACGTTTGTACCATTTATTTTCTTATTTCGGTTTCATTATTTCACTGAACACGTTTGTACCATATATCTTGTTCTCCCATGCCTTTCTCTTTTCTCTCTTGTGCTCTCCTTCTTGTTGCCGGCCACCACCATCACCACTTCCACTGAGTACAGATGCAACCCCAGCCGCTTATCTAGGCCGAGCAACCCGAAACTGCGCCTCACCAGACCCAAACTCCTCCATAGCTTCCACCTTCTCGGCCAGCAACCGCCT
Source organism: Allium fistulosum (assembly GCA_030737815.1). Lineage (NCBI taxonomy): Eukaryota > Viridiplantae > Streptophyta > Magnoliopsida > Asparagales > Amaryllidaceae > Allium > Allium fistulosum. The sequence goes on along the minus strand of CM060908.1, from coordinate 835,309,383 downwards.
CAGCTTGGATTTGGACCCGACCACCTCTCCACTTCACAGCACTTCAATGCCTCATCCTCTGCTTCCTCCTGGTGCCACGTGCGACAGCCAACCTCCAACTAGTTGCGTTTGATCGTCGGCCCACTCATGCATCAGGCAAATGTTTTTCTTATATTTTTTTATATACTGTGTTAATTATATTAATATGATATATATATTTTTGTTCGTTTTGTGCATATATGTTATTGTATTTATACAATATGTTTATGATATATATAATTTATGTTGTAAGTTGTAGTAGTTTATGAATTGCAGCATGATATATATATATATATATATATTTGTTAGTATGTATAATATGTTTGTGTATATATAATATATTATAGAAAGGTATAAAATATGTTTACAATATATTATATTAAAGGGTTACAGTTATATAGATATGTTTACAAAGTATATAGGTTTATAGTATACTATGACGACCCACCTTTCTGACCCCCGAGAATGACACTTAATACATCCATGGTATTCATATGCCGTTGCCCAAGTATCTGAAAGACGAGTTGTCATGGGGTAAAATATAAGAAAGGAACAATAATCTCACAACGGAATGGTTAAATATAACATAAAAATAAGACAGTACATAAGGTTACTCCCCAACATGGAGTTATCAGAGTTACAACAAAAGTACTACTGTCATTCTAGGCAGTTATAACAACCTGCCTTTAAATATACATACATAGAGCCAACATCTCATAACAGCGGAAATAAATAGCTAGATAGATAAGGAGCCTCCTGCTCATCCACCATCTTCAAAAGAGCCCAAAGAAACCTGTCATTTCCGGACTACTCAAATATAAATGAGTACCCGAACGTTTAGGGAAAACAAACAATTCGGGTCAGACAATAAGTCCGGTATGAGTAAACTCCAAAAATAGAACACACAAAGTAACTAGTGAGACCACATCGCAAAAATGCAGAATGGGTTTTTCCCTCACAAGGACAACATCCAAGTATAAAATAATGGATGCAGATAATTAAACATAGCGAAGAGCGCAAGACGCTTCCCGATGAAATTAAGAAAGAATCAATCTAAAGTTTTGAATCAAAAACAAGGAAAAGGAATTTTTCCAACAATGACTAGGAGGGTGCGCCCCCCTTACCGAAAGTATACCTCTAGAAAATATACTTGAGAACTACGATGGCTCTCGGAAACCTCCAAGCCGGACCCCGCCAACCTTACCGAGTATCCGAGTATTTCACATCTCCGTGCGTATACAACGGAAACCAATCTAGAGTAGATGTGAAAATACCCTAATGGGAGCAACCCCACATAGCTTGGCCCCCACTCGCTCTTTATTTAGTCATTTCCGATAAAGGATATCAATGCTCTAATTGAGCAACAAATCGTCTTAGATTGACGAAAGAAAAACAAAAGGAAGAAGGGTATCGAAATTGATAATCAAGATATCAACTATCGGGGATAACAAAACAATCGTATATGGAAATTAAAACTTATACTTTTTCAATGCTTGGAAAATATCCATATACTTATCTCATCAATATAAGTATATTCACAAAACATTTAGGAGGATTTCATATTTCAAAAGCATACTTAGATGGGTCAAAAACAGTTGTATATAAGAAATGTGAATGTTTTCCATTATAATTATAAAGATCATTTATGGAAATCAAATCTCCTAAACTTGTCACGTTTCCGATATTCTCGACTTACTCTACCCCTCGCCCAGAAACAAAGCCAGGTAAGTCAGGGCACTGGTTGCTCCTAGCCTTGCCTAGACACTTCGGTTCCAGATCTCACAGATAGAGGATCAATCTACTCATCGACTTTTAGTGCCAAGTATAGGACTACTTACTTTCCATAAATAACCCATTTAAATCATTATATAAATTTTGAAGCTCCTTTAAAATACTTTAAATAAAGATTTAAAACTTCCATTCAAATCATAACTTAAACCCATCATCTTTAAAGGAGAATACGACCAAGAGGAGTGAAGCTCCCTCTTGGTCAAATGAGATAGCTAAAAGGGGTGTTATTTCCTTTTAACCAAAAACTCACTAAATGTCAATCCTAAGTTAAAAGGTGGTGTAAGTTCCCTTTAACTAAACATCAAAGTTATTGCTCATAAACTGGCCGAGCACAAATCAAACAACCAAACAAGAATAATAACAGACTCATTATTATTAACCATTTACAATCAATAGTTAACACAACATTTGTTAAAATGTGAATGAGTCAAAGAAAAGAGATTAAGATTACACTGACTGTAAAATAATTAAATTTTACTCACAGAATAAGTTATACTCGCTAAACTATGAAAGCAAAGAATATACTCACAGAATAAGTTATACTCGCTAAACTAGGAAAGCAAGGAATATACTCACAGAATAAGTTATACTCGCTAAACTATAAAAGCAAGGAATATACTTACATAATAAGTTATACCCACTAAACTATGAAAACAAGGAATATACTCACAGAATAAGTTATACCCACTAAACTATGAAAACAAGGAATATACTCACATCCTATTTGCTTTGATGGAGACTTGGAATATTTCACCTTTGATAATGAATTTTAGTTCTTTTCTTTTGTTTGTGAATGAATTAAAATGAGATATGGACTTGGCTATTTATAGGTGAAGAGAAGGGTACTTTAGTCATTTCCTACAGCCTAACCTGATTCGACCAGATTTTGGTCCAATAGAAACCAGCCATATGGCCTAATTTGATTCGACCACATTCTGGTCCAATAGTAAACATCCTTGTGGCTTAATTTGATTCGACCACAATTTGGTCCAATAGGAATTCTCCTTATCAACTATGGCCTAACTTGATTCGACCAGATTTTGGTCCAATGGCAACCATCCGCATAGCATAACCTGATTCGAACAGATTTTGGTCCAATGGCAACCATCCGCATGGCATAACCAGATTCGACCAGATTTTGGTCCAATGGCAACCATCCGTATGGAATATAATAATCATTATGCTATTTTGTTTTATTAGGCAAGTAATTATACTATTCTGTTTTATTAGGCTTGGTTAATAATTCTTTCTTGTTTTATTAGACAAGTAATTATACTATTTTGTTTTATTGCGCAAGGTTAATAATTCTCTCTTGTTTTATTAGGCAAGTAATTATACTATTCTGTTTTATTAGGCAGGGTTAATACTTCTAGATATAAAATCCATTATTTAATCATTTAAAAACATATTAACTATTCATGTTCAAAGTGATTAAATTATGGGTCGTTACATCCTCCCCTCCATAAAGGAAATTTCATCCTCGAAATTAATCGGATAAACTCTAGATATCAAAGAACCCAAATGATATCATATATACCACACAAAGATACAAGGAAAGTGACCTTAACACAACTGGTGAGTACACTAAAAAGAAACAACAAAATAAAAACAACAACTACATCAACTCGGGATAAGAATCCCTAATATAGTCCTCAGTTTCCCAAGTACAATCTCTAACATCTCCACTCCACTGAACCTTAACAAGATTCACAGCCTTCTTCCTTAATCGCTTTATATCTCGGGCGACAATACGAATTGGCCGCCTAAGAATAGTTAGGTTAGGCTGAACCTCCAAATCAACTTGTTGTCCCGGTTCTACTATCATCGAAGGGTCGTGTACATACTTACGTAAATGAGATACGTGAAATACGTTGTGCACATCTGATAGCCGATCTGGTAAATCCACTTTATATGCAAGTTTACCAATCCGGTCCAGTATGGGAAAAGGACCAATATATCGAGGGGCTAATTTCCCTGTCTTTCCAAACCTCACGACACTTCTCAGAGGAGAGACTTTTACAAATACCAAGTCCTCGACTAAGAACTCTAGATCCCTACGCCTTTGATCTGCATAACACTTTTGCCGATCTTGCGCTTCTTTTATCTTTCTTCGAATATCAGCTACCTTCTCATTGGCTTCTAAGATTATGTCGGGTCCAAGAACAAGTCTATCTCTAGATTCAACCCAACACGAAGGAGAACGACATGGACGACCATAAAGAGCTTTGAAAGGGGCCATACCAATGCTTGCTTGATAGCTGTTGTTATAAGTGAATTCGACTAAGGGTAAATGATCTTCCCAAGAACACCCGAAGTCTAGAATGCATGCTCGCAATAAATCTTCCAAGATCCGGTTCACTCTCTCCGTCTGCCCATCTGTTTGGGGATGGTATGTTGTACTTAGACTTAGCTCAGTCCCTAAAGCATTCTGCAGTCCCTCCCAGAACCTACTAGTGAATATCGGGTCTCGGTCACTTACAATACTACGAGGAATCCCATGGAGTCTCACAATCTCCTTCACATACAAACTCGCCACACTCGTAGCAGTCCTAGTCAGCTTAACAGGAATGAAATAGGCACTCTTGGTTAGTCGATCGACTATAACCCAAATGCCATCGTTACCTCTTCTTGACCTAGGAAGCCCATCAATAAAGTCCATAGAGATCTGCTCCCACTTCCACTTTTGGATCTCAAGTGGTTGAAGCAATCCAGCTGTCTTCTGCTAGTCACTCTTAATCTGTTGGCAGTTTGCACAACGACTCACAAAGATTGAAAAATCTCGCTTCATCCCCTTCCACTAGAATACCCTCTTCATATCTTTGAACATCTTGGTCACTCCCGGATGAAAAGATAACTTTGAATGGTGGCATTCGGCTAACACTTCTTGCCTAAGTCCATCAAAGTCTGGAACACAAATACGCCTATTCATTTTCAATATGCCCCGAAGATCAATCTCAAAGCTAGAAACAACACCTTCTTTAACATCCTTCTTAAGTCGAGCTAAAATAGGATCTGCCTCTTGACTGGATGCAATTCTCTCTAACAATACTTGCCTAAATTCTAAATTTGCAACCATTGCTACATTCCTACTCAATGCATCGGCAACAACATTTGCTTTTCCAGGGGTATAAAGAACCTCTAGGTCATAAGAGGCGAGAAACTCCAACCATCTCTGCTACCTCAAATTCAAATCTTTCTAGGTAAAAAGGTATTTTAAGGATTTGTGTTCCGTGTATAATTCGAACCTTTCACCCAAAAGATAATGCCTCCATATCTTTAGTGCGAAGACAACAGCTAAAAGCTCCAAATCGTGTGTAGCATAATTTTTCTCATGCGGTTTTAGCTGTCGACTTGCATAGGCAATAACTTTCTCATGCTGCATCAGAACTGCTCCCAATCCGGTTCCACAAGCATCTGTATACACGGTTAAACCTTCGCTCCCATTTGGAATGGTTAATACAGGAGCGCTAGTCAACTTCTCTTTCAATTCGTTGAATGTTTGATCACACTTAGAAGTCCAAACAAACTTAACATCTTTATTTGTTAAATTCGTCAGATGAGAAGCAATCTTCGAGAAGTCCTTGATAAACCTACGGTAAAAACCAGCCAATCCCAAGAAACTTCTAACTTCCGCCGCACTTTCAGGTTTCTTCCAGTCTTGAACCGCCACAACTTTAGCTGGGTCCACCGATATGCCTTCTCCCGAAATAACATGCCCTAGAAACCTAACTTCGGATTTCCAGAAATGGCACTTGGAAAACATAGCCCTCAAAACATGGCTTCTTAAGGTATCGAGTACAACACGGAGATGATATTTGTGTTCCTCCTCTGTCTTGGAGTAGATAAGAATGTCATCAACAAAGACGAGAACAAATTTATTAAGAATGTCTCAAAATACTCGATTCACTAAGTCCACAAAATAAGCGGGTGCATTAGTCAATCCAAACAGCATAACTAACCACTCGTAGAAATTTTCAGGAGTTCGAAAAGCTGTTAAGAGAACACTCTCCTCTGCCATCTTAATTGGTGGAAACCGGTGGAAAGATCTAATTGAGAAAATATCTGAGCACCGTGGAGTTGGTCAAACATATCGTCGATCCTTGGCAAAGGATATTTATTCTTGATAGTCCTTTTGTTCAACTCCCGATAGTCTACGCATAACCTTAGAGAACCATCCGCCTTTGTAACAAAGACGACTAGCGATCCCCAACTCGAGGTACTACGTCGGATCAAGCCCTTCTGCAACAAATCATAAGTCTGCCTTTCTAACTCCCTCTTCTCTTTTGGAGCCATCCTTCGTAAGGGTTGTACAATAGGTCTAGTTCCCGAAACCAAATCAATACGGAACTCGACTTCACGGTGAGGAGGTAAACCTTGCACCTTGTCAAAAATATCTGTGAAATCTCGAACAACTGGCACATCTCCTAGCTCCGCTTTAGCCACTTCGAGTGAATAGAGAAAACTGCTCAGTAACTTCTTAGGCTCTTCACAACTAATATCAACACCAACATCTCCTGCATCACTAACTCTAACGATCCTTCTACCACAATCCAAGATAGCTTTAAACTTAGATAACCAATCCATTCCCAGCAACACTCCAAAACCCATAAACCCAAGAACAAACAAGTCAAAAGGAAAGAGATGATTTCGATAAGAAATAGGTACATTTAGATACACAGTGCCAAGATTTGTTGGACCTCCAATTGGGTTTGACACACAAAGAGGATTACTTATGATAACATATTTAAGGTTTAGTTTGTCCATTAGATCATAAGAAAAAAAACTATGGGAAGCTCTTGTATCAAATAACACCCTTACAGGAATATCATAGATGGATAATGTACCTTGTAACACTTGCTTTCCTTTTTGATCTGAAGAAGTGGATGGTATCTCTTTAATGGTAAAAGTCTGTCCTTGAGATCCCTTTTTAGGAAAAGGGCACTCATTCTTCATATGTCCTGGCTGGCCACAATTAAAACATGTGGCAATTGGGCAATGATTTGCAAAGTGGCCCATCTTATTGCACTTGAAACAAAGAATGTTAGCCAAGTTGGTCTGCTTCTTCTGTGTTGGAGCGCCATCTTCGGGTTTCTTCCCTGCACCCTGCTTCTTTCCCTTAAACTTACGCTTGAAGTTTGGCTTTCCTTCAACTGGTATAAATGATAAAGGCTTGGCACTTATTGCTGGTACTACACCCTTCTAGACTCCTTCCTTAATATCAAGAGCCTCAAACCTCAAAGCCATGCTAATAATGTTGGTGAACGTACCCATAAGATGATTGGTCATTTCACGATGGAACTCTGGTCGCATTCCATTCACAAACATTTCATTTTTCTTGAGCGGTGTGTCTATCAATCCAAGTCCAAAACGGGACAAAGCATTGAACTTATGCTCATACCGCGACACAGTCATATCACCCTGCTTTAAGTCAATGAAACTTCTAAACAACTGATTTTTCCTGGCTTCTGGAATAAACTGTTCTTCAAAAACTTCCTTGAACCGGGCCCAAGAAAACTCCCCTCGGAGTACTAGCTGTTTCTGAATCCCACCAATCCATCGCTGACTTTTGAAGTTGTCGCGATGCCAACAATCGTTTCTCCGCATCCTCCAACCGAAGATCTCCAAATATTCTTTCACAAGTTCGAAGCCACATCTGCACTCCAAGAATATCTTCAGTCCCATAGAATGGTTTCCCACCCAAAGTGGTAAAATTCTTACACAAAGCTGCTAAGTTCATAGGGGTCTGAACTTGCACTAGCATTTCCTCTACCGGATCTACAACTGACATGGTAGCATTTCTAGGTACCCTACCATTGGTAGTCGTACTAGTTCCAGATCCTCTCCTTCCTCCTCTTCTTGTATTCATTTTCTATTATCTGAACAAATAACAGGTATCTTTAGAATACAATAATAGGATTAAAATTGTTTAAGGAAATAACACTAAAGGATCTAAAACTAGATTTTAGAGGATAAATATTATTATTATAAAAATTACAAATACGCTCTCTGAAGATTAACTCATTCTAGGGCATCACTTACCCTATCTCTAATGAGTTTTACCCCAATAAGGCTAAGGTGTTCGCTCAACCAAAGCACCGATACCAACTGTGACGACCCACCTTTCTGACCCCCGAGAACGACACTTAATACATCCATGGTATTCATGTGCCGTTGCCCAAGTATTTGAAAGCGAGTTGTCATGGGGTAAAATATAAGAAAGGAACAATAATCTCACAACGGAACGGTTAAATATAACATAAAAATAAGACAGTACATAAGGTTACTCCCCAACATGGAGTTATCAGAGTTACAACAAAAATACTACTGTCAGTCTAGGCAGTTATAACAACCTGCCTTTAAATATACATACATAGAGCAAACATCTCATAACAGCGGAAATAAATAGCTAGATAGATAAGGAGCCTCCTGCTCATCCACCATCTTCAAAAGAGCCCAAAGAAACCTTTCATTTCCGGACTACTCAAATATAAATGAGTACCCGAACGTTTAGGGAAAACAAACAATTCGGGTTAGACAATAAGTCCGGTATGAGTAAACTCCAAAAATAGAACACACAAAGTAACTAGTGAGACCACATCGCAAAAATGCAGAATAGGGTTTTCCCTCACAAGGACAACATCCAAGTATAAAAGAATGGATGCAGATAATTAAACATCGCGAAGAGCGCAAGACGCTTCCCGATGAAATTAAGAAAGAATCAATCTAAAGTTTTGAATCAAAAATAAGGAAAAGGAATTTTTCCAACAATGACTAGGAGGTTGCGCCCCCCTTACCGAAAGTATACCTCTAGAAAATATACTTGAGAAATACAATAGCTCTCGGAAACCTCCAAGCCGGACCCCGCCAACCTTACCGAGTATCCGAGTATTTCACATCTCCGTGCGCATACAACCGATACAACCGAAACCAATCTAGAGTAGATGTGAAAATACCCTAATGGGAGCAACCCCACATAGCTTGGCCCCCACTCGCTCTTTATTTAGTCATTTCCGATAAAGGATATCAATGCTCTAAATGAGCAACAAATCGTCTTAGATTGACGAAACAAAAAACAAAAGGAAGAAGGGTATCGAAATTGATAGTCAAGATATCAACTATCGGGGATAACAAACAATTGTATATGGAAATTAAAACTTATACTTTTTTAATGCTTGGAAAATATCCACATACTTATCTCATTGATATAAGTATATTCACAAAACATTTGGGAGGATTTCATATTTCAAAAGCATACTTAGATGGGTCAAAAATAATTGTATATAAGAAATGTGAATGGTTTCCATTATAATTATAAATATCATTTATGGAAATCAAATCTCCTACACTTTTCACGTTTCCGATATTCTCGACTTACTCTACCCCTCGCCCAGAAACAAAGCCAGGTAAGTCAGGGCACTGGTTGCTCCTAGCCTTGCCTAGACACTTCGGTTCAAGATCTCACAGATAGAGGATCAATCTACTCATCGGCTTTTAGTGCCAAGTATAGGACTACTTACTTTCCATAAATAACCCATTTAAATCATTATATAAATTTTGAAGCTCCTTTAAAATACTTTAAATAAAGATTTAAAACTTCCATTCAAATCATAACTTAAACCCATCATCTTTAAAGGAGAATACGACCAAGAGGGGTGAAGCTCCCTCTTAATCAAATGAGATAGCTAAAAGGGGTGTTATTTCCTTTTAACCAAAAAGTCACTAAATGTCAATCCTAAGTTAAAAGGTGGTGTAAGTTCCCTTTAACGAAACATCAAAGTTATTGCTCATAAACTGGCCGAGCACAAATCAAACAACCAAACAAGAATAATAACAGACTCATTATTATTAACCATTTACAATCAATAGTTAACACAACATTTGTTAAAATGTGAATGAGTCAAAGAAAAGAGATTAAGATTACACTGACTGTAAAAAAATTAAATTATACTCACAGAATAAGTTATACTCGCTAAACTATGAAAGCAAAGAATATACTCACAGAATAAGTTATACTCGCTAAACTAGGAAAGCAAGGAATATACTCACAGAATAAGTTATACTCGCTAAACTATAAAAGAAAGGAATATACTCACAGAATAAGTTATACCCACTAAACTATGAAAACAAGGAATATACTCACAGAATAAGTTATACCCACTAAACTATGAAAACAAGGAATATACTCACATCCTATTTGCTTTGATGGAGACTTGGAATACTTCACCTTTGATAATGAATTTTAGATCTTTTTTGTTTATGAATGAATTAAAATGAGATATGGACTTGGCTATTTATAGGTGAAGAGAAGGGTACTTTAGTCATTTCCTACAGCCTAACCTGATTCGACCAGAATTTGGTCCAATAGAAACCAGCCATATGGCCTAATTTGATTCGACCACATTCTGGTCCAATAGAAAACATCCTTGTGGCTTAATTTGATTCGACCACAATTTGATCCAATAGGAATTCTCCTTATCAACTATGGCCTAACTTGATTCGACCAGATTTTGGTCCAATGGCAACCCTCCGCATGGCATAACCTGATTCGACCAGATTTTGGTCCAATGGCAACCATCCGCCTAGCATAACCTGATTCGACCAGATTTTGGTCCAACGACAACCATCCGTATGGAATATAATAATCATTATGCTATTTTGTTTTATTAGGCAAGTAATTATATTATTCTGTTTTATTAGGCTTAGTTAATAATTCTTTCTTGTTTTATTAGACAAGTAATTATACTATTCTGTTTTATTAGGCAAGGTTAATAATTCTCTCTTGTTTTATTAGGCAAGTAATTATACTATTCTGTTTTATTAGGCAGGGTTAATACTTCTAGATATAAAATCCATTATTTAATCATTTAAAAACATATTAACTATTCATGTTCAAAGTGATTAAATTATGGGTCATTACATATACTGTATAATATCTAAAAGAGAGTTATATAAAAGTATGTTTAAGCATAGTATTTTAAAATATTTTGTTGGTTGTTGTGAAAAATATATAGTCTATATATATGTGTGTAGTATATCATATGTATGCATTTAGTTTGATATATATTTATAGGTTATGTAGGTGAGTATATATATATTTATTAAATTTATTTATATTTATTAAATTTGATTTGAATTGAAACGACAATTGAAATATGCTGCTGTTAGTTATTTACATTGTATATATATGCCATTATCTGTATCTGTTCACTTATGACATCTGACACCATTATCTGTTATTTATCACTGATGATATATGCCTGTTACTGATTGTTATATTATTATCATTACTGTTATCACTCTGCAAGTTCCCTGTTAGTATAGAATTCACTATGGGTTGAAATGATACATACCCGAACGATCTGTAGAATAGGAGAAAATCGTTATGGGTTGAAATGATAAACCCAAGCGATTTTCATTTGAATTGAATTTGAGATTACGGGTTGAAAAGATATATACCCGTATATATTTAAATTGCGGATTGAAATGATAAATATCTGTATCACTTGACCATAGGATAGAAAATTATATATAGACACCGTTGGTCTATATATAAATATTTTGAAAATGATTTCTATGGTTTTGAAAAGAAATATTGGTTTTGATAAATATTTTTTTTAAAGATTTATTAAAATTGATTTAATAAAGTTTATATATAATATGTTTAAGTATTTATTTAATATATATATATATATATTTTCAAATATAGTGTTTATAATGATTCAGGTTGGAAAGATAAATTTGAAATTGATTTGAAATTTTATTTATCTAAGAATTTTACTTAAATAATTTTGATTTGAAATTTATAAATTTGAAATTTTTAAGATTTGTTTTATAACTTGAATTTGAATAAAAGTGACTTAAATGAATATTTCAAACTTATATAAATTTAAATGGGATATTTTGTTTATTTTTATAAATTGAAGTTGTATTTAGATGTTATTGAAATGATTAAGTAAATTTTTCAAAACTAAATAATAGTAAAGTGAATTTGATATATATATATATATATATATATATATATGAAATTATCGAATTTAGTTTTGAAATGTTGAATATTTAAAGCTTTGAAATATATTGAAATTGAAATGGCTAATTTATGGTTCAAATATGTATTTGAAATCGATAATTTAAAATGGTTTATTGAGAAACTGAATCGAATTGAAATTGATGATTTGAGATTTGATTAAAGTTGAATTTTTGAAATTCGAGTTGATTTTGAATCGATTTGTGAAATTTGAGGAAGCTGTTTTTTTCTATATAAAGTATTTTTAAACTATATCTAAAACTATTTATATTTTACTTTATAAATTATTTTAATATAAACTAGTTTAATATAAATTATTTTATTATAAGTTATTTTAACTTATAACTATTTTATGTAAACTATTTTTATTTTATAAACTATTTTATTATATACTATTATTAATATTTAAACTGTTTAAGGGTGGAAGTTATGATTCAAAGTTAAGGTTTTCCAAAATATTATGATTTCAAAGTGTTTTAGTTTTGGAAGTGTTATAACTTTGGAAGTATTATGATTTTGGAAATGGATATATTTGAAGTGGAAAATGATATTGTAATAATATGGATATATTTGAAGTGAAAATGATATCGTATTGATTTGGTTTTTGAAATGAAAATGATATTTTGGTTTTGTAGTATAAACTATTTTGAAATGACCGCGGTGTTATAATAACGTTTGGTTGTTAAAGAGACCGGGATCAGATATGGGCATACTCTCTGGTGACGACCGCCCATGACCCCTGCACCGAATCTAGAGATAGTGCGCTGTAAAGTGTGTCAGGCGACCATGGACGATTGTCAGGGTAGATTAAAACAACAGAATCTATCGTATTACTCACAGCGCATGGACAAAATACAATAAAACATATGTATAGTGAAGCTTTACAGAACAAAATGACATCATATAAAACTCCATAATAGTTGAATACAAGCATCCAAATAGCCAATACATCAAGCCTCACTACATAACACTCAGAGAATACAAAACAGCGGAACATCCAGTACATATAATAAGAAGATAATATGCAACCCTCCAGCTCGTCTTCGATATCAGCATCGTGAGAAGAGAACAACACCTGTCACCTGCTACCTAGTCTGCCCGTCCCAAAAATGGACGAACAGCCCAAGGCAATAAGAATTAAAACATAAAGCCTTGAGTCAGACAACAGTCTTAGTGAGCAGTAAATTAACTAACTACATACCAAAAGAGCATAAAGGAAAAGGAATAGGAATACAACCCTTCCACTCCACCTCTTTCTACAGTGATAGCCCCCAAACACACACTAAGCAGAAGCAACATAGCAGAGCATACAATTTAAAGTAAAGTAATAATCATTCGAGTCAAGGGCGATGTTTTCCAAGTACCAAGGCCTAAATCAGATAAGCACCCAGAAAATACCGCTCTTGAGTCCGAATGACGATACAACCAAACATCCATGACTCTGGCTATCACTGTTATCATTGCTTCGATATCACCGTTAATTGAATGACCGGCACATTCTTTCAGCCGTCCATCAAGGGCTAATGGAAACCCCGGTTCTAGACATAACTCCTGCACGTCGTCGCAGCCCGTGCCTAGGACTATCGAATCTGCCCAGAGTACTCGACCATCAACAGTTGGCCGTTGGGACTATCGAATCTGCCCAAACGTACTCTTGCTTAGAGCATGCTAGAACCTTCAACAATGATGCTATCCAAGCCTCCTAGTCATCCTCCTCGACGACTATTCTCATATCCATTCATTATCCTCAACTCGAATCATATCATCGAGTTATCAACATGCTTGGAATGATCCCGTCTGGATTAGACCAAGTCTTCATCACATGATTGCCTCGCTTCATCACATCCTCGCAAAGCCTCATCTCAACATCACATCATCAAATCTACGCATAAGAGCTTCATCATCCCGCTACATATGCCACGAGTAGCTTACCCAATTCAAGAGCCTTTCTCCTAGCTTTTGAATCATCTTCGGTCTAAATCAAACCATCAATCATCTAATTCATAACAATCAATCAAACCAAACATTAATCCAAGCAATCAAGCATTCAAATATGATCTAAGTAGATAATTATAACAATAATGGCATTTTCGTAATTAAAGAGTTGAAAGTCTAACATGCATGAAATCATAAGAAATATCTCTACAATCTTGATGAATGAACTTGCATAGGTTAACACTTAGTAAAATGGTTGTCAAATCATTATGAACAATGGATCTACATGGATCTACACTTAGGATGAAGAAAATGCATGGAAATCACTATTTTAACACCAAATCGAGCCAACAATCCGATATACTCCTTTGGATCTGTGTGAGAGATAATCACCACTCACCAAATCACCAAAACAAACTCAAATCAACACGCTTCAGATCTGGACAGCGAAGGATCAAGCTTGATCTATCACGAATCCGCTTCAAACGAAGAAATCTCTCTTGAAAAGATGAAGATCTTCAATCTAAGCTCTTGAATCTTCAATCTTGATCTTCGATTTGGATGAAAGGAAGCACTAGATTAGAGTGGAGAAAAGAAGTGAAGAAGTGTAGAAGTCGAGCTCTCAAAATGGCAGCACTTCGTCGCTTCAAAATCCGGATCTCAAAAAGTGAGAAAAACCCTTCCTATTTATAGCAGAAATTTCCTTAAGTCGTAACTCGGCTATCTCCATAGGTCATTTCCGACCTAAGCCTCTCCGACCTAAGCCTTACCTGTCTATGACTCACGACATAACAGCTATCTCCTAAGTCGGTCATGACTTATAGCATGCGCGCCTACGACTCAATTGAGAAGCGACCTAACAACATTACGACCTAACTCCTTAAGCTACCACGCGACCTAACATAAGTCGCAAACAACTGGACTGCGACCTAACTACTAAGCCAAAGCCCAGCGACCTAGCAACTCGCGCGACCTACGACTTAACAAGTGCGCGACTTACAACTTAGAAATCACGCGACCTAACACTTAAGCTATACCCTGCGACCTAACAACCCATACATAAGTCGCTTACGACTTAACACCTTAACTCGTCCACGACTTAACTCCCATAGGTCGTACCCTCCTTAAGTCGCTAACTCACTTAAGTCGCACTATTACTTAACTTTATAACTCGCTGTTTCTTAACTCGGTCACTTCCTTAGGTTGTCTATCCCTTAGGTCGTTAACTCACCCAGTCGACTTAACTTGGCAACGACTTAAACACTTAACTCGGTAACAATTTAACTCGCCACTATCCTTAAGTCGCGCCTACCTCTTAAGTCGTCCAAACGACCTATCTCCAATCCCTTAACCCGCCATTTCCCTGGGTAGCTCATATCCCCTAAGTCATATACGACTTACGACTTATACTAAGTCGTGAACGACTTAGGACTTAGCCATATTTTTGCCTAAAACTCATATGTCACCACCTTAACCCAGTTAATCTCTTAAGTCGGCAACTCGACCCAGACTTCTCTTAACTCGTCCAAACCGACTTAGGACTTAGAAAAATTCTGAATGACTTATCAACAATGTAACCAATTGTCAACTATTTTACGATGTTCCGATCCGTAAAATACGGGTCGTTACATTCTCTCCCCCTTAGGAATTTCGCCCCCGAAATTCCAAGCAAACAAAGCAATCAAAGACTATTCTGTACGCCTACCATCCATAGCAATCAACAAACCATACATCCAATTCTAGCTTAGCGTACAGAATTCTAAAACTTAGAACAAGTTACAATATCGTGAGATGAGACGACACCTTAGGGCCATACCTTGAAGAGTTCAGGATGAGCTGCCTTCATCCTCTCTTCCACCTCCCACGTACAGTCGTTATCATCATCACTCCATTGTACCTTGAGCAACTTAACTACCTTCCTCCTAAGTTGTTTCATGTCGGTTTCAACAACACGAAGCGGCTTACGAGGTCTTCTATCAACTGGATCAACTTCGAAGTCTTCACAGCTATCAGCAGAAACCACTGTATTCGAGTCGTGCACATACTTCCGTAGATATGATATATGAAAAACATTGTGCACACTCGACATCTTCTCTGGTAACTCCAATCTGTAGGCGAGCTTTCCAATTCGCTCGATGATCGGGAATGGTCCAACAAATCTCGGAGTCAATTTTCCTTTCTTCCCGAATCGAATAACATTCTTCAGTGGAGAAATCTTCACAAAAACCATATCACCTACGTCGAACTCCAAATCCTTACGACGCTTATCAACATAACTCTTCTGACGGTCATGGGCTGCCTTCATTCGTTGCCGAATGATCTCTATACAATCTGAAGTCTACCGAATCATCTCTGGCCCAAGTATCAGCTTTTCTCCAGTTTCCAACCAACATGTCGGAGAGTTACACGGTCTTCCATACAATGCCTCATACGGTGCCATACCAATGCTTGACTGGTAACTGTTGTTGTACGCAAACTCCACCAAATGAAGGTGATCTTCCCATGATCCTCCGAAGTCCAAAACACATGCTCTAAGAAGATCTTCCAAAACTCGGTTGACTCTCTCGGTCTGACCATCTGTTTGAGGGTGATAAGTTGTACTCAAACACAACTCGGTTCCCAAAACTTCCTGGAAGCTCTTCCAAAATCCACTAGTGAACAATGGGTCTCGATCGCTCACTATACTCTTCGAAATACCATGGAATCGAACTATCCACTTAACATACAACTCAGCCAACTTTGATGCAGTCCTAGTCGATCGAACAGGAATGAATCTTGCGCTCTTAGTCAGACGATCCACAATGACCCAAATCCCTTCATTTCCCGTTCTGGTTCTAGGTAATCCATCAATAAAGTCCATCGATATTTGCTCCCACTTCCATGTAGGAACTTCTAATGGCTGAAGTAATCCACTTGGCTTTTTCTGTTCAGCCTTTACCAA
Source organism: Allium fistulosum (assembly GCA_030737815.1). Taxonomy (NCBI): domain Eukaryota; kingdom Viridiplantae; phylum Streptophyta; class Magnoliopsida; order Asparagales; family Amaryllidaceae; genus Allium; species Allium fistulosum. The sequence continues at coordinate 835,292,674 of CM060908.1, read as the reverse complement.
CTGGCATTTCATGCACTTGGAAATAAAATTTCCAACATCCTTCTTCATGCCTTCCCAGTAGTAGGTTCTCTTCATATCCCGATACATCTTATTTCCACCTGGATGAATTGTCAGCTTCGAGTGATGACTTTCCTTCAGGACTTCACTCCTCAATTCATCTATATCGGGAACAACTAGTCGTCCTTGCTTTCGAAGCCAACCCTCTCGATCGACCTCGAATCCTTTATCCTTTTCTGGATCCAATCCAGATTCCAATTCACGGATAATCTTGACAAGCTTATCGTCTCGCTTTTGGCTCTCGCCAATCCTTTCCACAAGAGAAGGTCTTATCGATAAGTTTGCCAACATCTCAGGTTCCAATTCACATCTAGGCCTGAAGTCAAATCCAGCTAAATACTCGAGACTCTTCCATTCTGAAAACATGGCTCCCAATCCTGCATGTCTTCGACTTAACGCATCTGCCACTGCGTTACCTTTTCCCGGAGTATAAGCTATACCAAAATCATATGATGCTAAAAACTCTAGCCAACGTTGCTGCCGAAGATTCAAATCCTTTTGGGAGAAAAGATACTTCAACGACTTATGATCCGTAAACAACTCGAATCGAACTCCCAACAGATAATGTCTCCACATCTTCAGAGCAAATACAATCGCCGCTAACTCCAAATCATGAGTCGGGTAATTCCTTTCATGCAGCTTCAGTTGTCGACTTGCATACGCAACAACTTTATCCCTCTGCATCAGCACTGCTCCAAGTCCAGTACCACATGCGTCGGTGTAAACCACCATCTCATCATTCCCACTTGGAATAGTCAAAACAGGAGCACTTGTCAATCTCTCTTTCAGGATTCCGAAAGCTTGCTCACACTTAGCATCCCAACTGAACACTTGGTTCTTCTTCGTCAATCCTGTTAACGGTGCAGCTATCTTGGAGAAGTCTTTGATAAACCGTCAATAATATCTTGCTAATCCAAGAAAACTTCTCACATCAGATGCATTCTTAGGTCTAACCCAATCCTGGATTGCTGCCACCTTAGCGGGATCAACCGCTATCCCATTTCGAGAAATCACATGGCCTAAGAACCTCACTTCACTCTTCCAGAAGTGACACTTCGAAAACTTAGCCTTCAGCTGATGTTTCCGCAAGATTTCCAAAACAATACGCAAGTGCGTCTTGTGCTCCTCTTCCATTCTGGAATAAATCAGAATATCATCCACGAACACAAGTACGAACTTGTTCAACTGATCTATGAACACTCTATTCATAAGATCCACAAAATATGCTGGCGCGTTAGTCAATCCAAACGGCATTACCAGCCACTCAAAGAAACCCGATGGTGTCCTAAAAGCAGTCTTCGGCACACTATCCTTAGCCACTCTCAACTGGTGAAATCCCGTTGCCAAATCCATCTGAGAAAACACCTTAGCGTCGTGAAGCTGATCAAACAAGTCATCTATTCTCGGCAATGGATACTTGTTCTTCTTTGTCACCTTATTCAGCTCACGATGATCCACACACAATCTCAACGACCCATCTGCCTTGGTTGCAAACACAACTGGTGCACCCCACTCGGACACACTACGCTGAATGAATCCTTTCTGCAAAAGATCATCAACTTGCACCCTCAACTCCTGCTGTTCCCTAGGCGCCATCCGCCTAAGAGGCATCACAACAGGTCTGGCTCCTTCAACTAGATCTATACGAAACTCGATCTCTCTATGCGGCGGCAACCCTTTGACTTCGTCAAAGACATCTTCGAATCCATTAGCGATTGGCACCGATGACAGTCCATCCCGTGGAACAACCAGCGAATACATGAAGCTCATGAAGACGCCTTCCTCATGCTTACATCGTATTACAACCTTTCGCCCCTCCACATTCTCGACTGTCACTTCCAACCTCTCGCAATCAACCTTTGCCGCATACTTCCTAAGCCAGTCCATACCCAAAATAATTCCGAACCCCGCAAAGTTCAGAACAAAGCAATCACAAACAAAAGAGCAACCATGACTCGATACAACTAGACCACGACATAACATACACAAACAAGACGAACCCCCAACTGGATTAGTCACAACCAATGGCCTATCAACAATATCCGGCTTCAAATCTAACCGGCCTACGAGTTCATTACAAACAAACGAATGCGACGCTCCAGTATTAAACAAAACTCTAACTGGAACACCACATAGGAAAAGAGTACCTTGAACAACCACACTCTTTCCTTTCTCTTCAGCAGTAGGAGCTTTCGAAGACGACAGAACAGCTCCCAAAGCATAAGCTTGCACAATCTGCTTGTCCCTCCTCGGTTCTGGACAATTCTTCCTGAAATGCCCCGGCTTGTCACAGTTGTGGCACTTCGCCGGCGCTTTCGGATTCTTGCAATCCCTGGAGAGATGGCCTTTCTGCTGACAGTTGTAGCAAGTCACCTCGCCTTTCGGCTTCTTCTGGCCATCCTTACCCTTCTGCTGCTGCTGCTTCCTCTTCTGGTTTCCACCCTGCTGTGGTTTAGACTCTCCCCTGGTAACAGCAACAACAGGTCCTTCCTTAGGAAACAGACTCTCATGCCTAAGAGCTTTCTCCACAAGCTTCTCAAATGAATCGTCCAAATGATCCACCAACTGTCTCCCAAGATAACTATCCAAGCCTGTCACAAACTTCTCATTCTTCTGGTATGCAGACTCAATATATGACCGGGCATACTTGGACAACGCTTCAAACTCAGAAACATACTCAAGAACTGATCTCCCTCCTTGCTTGAGCTCCACAAACTTCTTGAACAGAACAGACTTCTGAGCTGTAGAAATGAACTTAGCTTCAAACCTAACTTGGAATTGCTCCCAAGTAATCTCTTCCTCCGGAGTAGTGATGGTAATAGAATTCCACCAATCAGAGGCTCTCCCTTGAAGCTGCCTTGATGCCAACTTCCTCTTAGTTGCATCCTCAATTCCCAAATCACCAAAGATCCTTCTACAAGCATCCATCCACCTCTGGACCTCAATAGTTGATTCTGTTCCCAAGAAAACCTTCCCTCCAAGAGCAGTATAGTCCTTGCACAACTTAGCAAAATCCACTGGTTTCGGAGTCTGAACCTGAACTCCAACATCAACTGCCGCCCCCGGAACTGGTATCCTTCTCATGATCGAAGTCATCATAGCTTCGAACATGGCTGCATAATCAGCAGCCCCCTCAATAGCACGGCCTTCCCTAGCAGCTGGTCTCCCTCTTCGACTCATTCTCAATATCTATAAAAAAGAATGATTAGAACATCTAGAGAAACAACTGCATAAAGGACTCAATTATACTAAGCTACTATATTATATATAGTATTCATCCATCAAAATACAATTACGTCTCTCATACGTAGTAACGTCAGTGAGCGTTGGGTAAAATCGATTAACCAATGCTCTGATACCAAATGTGACGACCGCCCATGACCCCTGCACCGAATCTAGAGATAGTGCGCTGTAAAGTGTGCCAGGCGACCATGGACGATTGTCAGGGTAGATTAAAACACAGAATCTATCGTATTACTCACAGCGCATGGACAAAATACAATAAAACATATGTATAGTGAAGCTTTACAGAACAAAATGACATCATATAAAACTCCATAATAGTTGAATACAAGCATCCAAATAGCCAATACATCAAGCCTCACTACATAACACTAAGAGAATACAAAACAGCGGAACATCCAGTACATATAATAAGAAGATAATATGCAACCCTCCAGCTCGTCTTCGATATCAGCATCGTGAGAAGAGAACAACACCTGTCACCTGCTACCTAGTCTGCCCGTCCCAAAAATGGACGAACAGCCCAAGGCAATAAGAATTAAAACATAAAGCCTTGAGTCAGACAACAGTCTTAGTGAGCAGTAAATTAACTAACTACATACCAAAAGAGCATAAAGGAAAAGGAATAGGAATACAACCCTTCCACTCCACCTCTTTCTACAGTGATAGCCCCCAGACACACACTAAGCAGAAGCAACATAGCAGAGCATACAATTTAAAGTAAAGTAATAATCATTCGAGTCAAGGGCGATGTTTTCCAAGTACCAAGGCCTAAATCAGATAAGCACCCAGAAAATACCGCTCTTGAGTCCGAATGACGATACAACCAAACATCCATGACTCTAGCTATCACTGTTATCATTGCTTCGATATCACCGTTAATTGAATGACCGGCACATTCTTTCAGCCGTCCGTCAAGGGCTAATGGAAACCCCGGTTCTAGACATAACTCCCGCACGTCGTCGCAGCCCGTGCCTAGGACTATCGAATCTGCCCAGAGTACTCGACCATCAACAGTTGGCCGTTGGGACTATCGAATCTGCCCAAACGTACTCTTGCTTAGAGCATGCTAGAACCTTCAACAACGATGCTATCCAAGCCTCCTAGTCATCCTCCTCGACGACTATTCTCATATCCATTCATTATCCTCAACTCGAATCATATCACCGAGTTATCAACATGCTTGGAATGATCCCGTCTGGATTAGACCAAGTCTTCATCACATGATTGCCTCGCTTCATCACATCCTCGCAAAGCCTCATCTCAACATCACATCATCAAATCTACGCATAAGAGCTTCATCATCCCGCTACATATGCCACGAGCAGCTTACCCAATTCAAGAGCCTTTCTCCTAGCTTTTGAATCATCTTCGGTCTAAATCAAACCATCAATCATCTAATTCATAACAATCAATCAAACCAAACATTAATCCAAGCAATCAAGCATTCAAATATGATCTAAGTAGATAATTATAACAATAATGGCATTTTCGTAATTAAAGAGTTGAAAGTCTAACATGCATGAAATCATAAGAAATATCTCTACAATCTTGATGAATGAACTTGCATAGGTTAACACTTAGTAAAATGGTTGTCAAATCATTATGAACAATGGATCTACATGGATCTACACTTAGGATGAAGAAAATGCATGGAAATCACTATTTTAACACCAAATCGAGCCAACAATCCGATATACTCCTTTGGATCCGTGTGAGAGATAATCACCACTCACCAAATCACCAAAACAAACTCAAATCAACACGCTTCAGATCTGGACAGCGAAGGATCAAGCTTGATCTATCACGAATCCGCTTCAAACGAAGAAATCTCTCTTGAAAAGATGAAGATCTTCAATCTAAGCTCTTGAATCTTCAATCTTGATCTTCGATTTGGATGAAAGGAAGCACTAGATTAGAGTGGAGAAAAGAAGTGAAGAAGTGTAGAAGTCGAGCTCTCAAAATGGCAGCACTTCGTCGCTTTAAAATCCGGATCCCAAAAAGTGAGAAAAACCCTTCCTATTTATAGCAGAAATTTCCTTAAGTCGTAACTCGGCTATCTCCATAGGTCGTTTCCGACCTAAGCCTCTCCGACCTAAGCCTTACCTGTCTATGACTCACGACATAACAGCTATCTCCTAAGTCGGTCACGACTTATAGCATGCGCGCCTACGACTCAATTGAGAAGCGACCTAACAACATTACGACCTAACTCCTTAAGCTACCACGCGACCTAACATAAGTCGCAAACAACTGGACTGCGACCTAACTACTAAGCCAAAGCCCAGCGACCTAGCAACTCACGCGACCTACGACTTAACAAGTGCGCGACTTACGACTTAGAAATCACGCGACCTAACACTTAAGCTATACCCTGCGACCTAACAACCCATACATAAGTCGCTTACGACTTAACACCTTAACTCGTCCACGACTTAACTCCCATAGGTCGTACCCTCCTTAAGTCGCTAACTCACTTAAGTCGCACTATTACTTAACTTGCTAACTCGCTGTTTCTTAACTCGGTCACTTCCTTAGGTTGTCTATCCCTTAGGTCGTTAACTCACCCAGTCGACTTAACTTGGCAACGACTTAAACACTTAACTCGGTAACAATTTAACTCGCCACTATCCTTAAGTCGCGCCTACCTCTTAAGTCGTCCAAACGACCTATCTCCAATCCCTTAACCCGCCATTTCCCTGGGTAGCTCCTATCCCCTAAGTCTTATACGACTTACGACTTATACTAAGTCGTGAACGACTTAGGACTTAGCCATATTTTTGCCTAAAACTCATATGTCACCACCTTAACCCAGTTAATCTCTTAAGTCGGCAAATCGACCCAGACTTCTCTTAACTCGTCCAAACCGACTTAGGACTTAGAAAAATTCTGAATGACTTATCAACAATGTAACCAATTGTCAACTGTTTTACGATGTTCCGATCCGTAAAATACGGGTCGTTACACTCTCTGTCAATACTGAAAACCACTTTAACAACTGTGTACGCGGTGGAGATTCCAAAATGAAGTAGGATGGTGGTGACGATCCTATATGATGTATATATGTGGACCCGACTCCCGTGAGTTGGCATAAGGTGGCTAAAACAAGAGCAATTGACGGGCTAATGAGGTAGCTCCTCTGATCGGACACACTCCATCGTTTGCTATTCTGTGACGCCCCACCTCTATACTCACACTAGCCAAGGACACTACGGAGTAATGCCGTCGACTAGCACGAAGAATAAGGCTGTTGAGGATCGACCATCTGTGTAATTGCTTTGTGCGAGTACCGATATGTCAGATAATATAACTTACATTTCATTTCAAGAGGAAATCCGACATATCAAATACAATCTCAAAGCTACCACACAGTGGCTATGTGGGCTTCGGAAACAAATATAGAAATAAACATAACACAAATCAGTCACAGATATTCATATCACAAAGGCGGAAACAGATATGAATATAACACATAGAAGTGTACATCAAAGTAGTGGTCAAACTAGATCCACTACATCATAAAAGAATAGATACAAGTGCTAGACAAAAGAATAAGTATAAATCAAGGAGTCTCTATCTCAAATGTATACTAACAAAAACTACTATGCTAAAGTAGTTAGCCAAAAGTCAGGTGACAGACCCTGATAAGAAGTCAAGCAGGAGCACCTGAAATACCTCGGTCTGGCCAGAGTATTATTTAAGAAGAAAATAATAAACGGATCAGTCTAGCTATAAATATCATATAAAATGAGATAGGATAAGAGATATGACAAAAACGTATGATAACAATAATGCCATACGGTGACAAGTATACATCAGATAACCACAAAAATCATATAATATCTCGAATATTCTCAAACACTAAAAAGAATGTAATATTCTTTAAATTATTCACCAAAACACAAATATTGACAAAACATATCAATGCCAATCACCAAAATCGGTGAAACACAAATACTAGAAATCATCAACTAGAAATCCAGAAATCACAAAAAGGGGAAGGCCTATCACAAACGGGAGCATGAAAACTCCCAACACGTGTGTCACAAACAGAACGCTATTCCATGGTCGCTAACCATCAAGTTTGAGCTGAAACTCCACAAACGGCCCGAAGACCATAAGTCACTACCCCACCAATTTGAGTCGAAGCTCCACAAACGGCTCAAAGACTATGGGTCGCTACCCCACCAATTTGAGTCGAAGCTCCACAAACGGCCCGAAGACCATGGGTCGCTACCCCACCAATTTGAGCCGAAGCTCCACAAACGTGCTTTAGTCCCCACACAAACAAAGAGACATCGCACATCGCTACTCTAAATCTCAAAATGATCATCAATGATCGACAAGTGTAAATTACACCAAGCTAGTAAATAAATGAGTTAGGCTTCATGTCCCATAACCACTAGCTTAACTTAAATATTTATGAACAGATTGTAGACTTCCACTCGAAAATAAGTGTAAATTACACTAAGCTAGTAAATAAATGAGTTAGGCTTCATGTCCCATAACCACTAGCTTAACTTAAATATTTACGAACAGATTGTAGATTTCCACTTGAAAATTGTCACGAGAGTTCAATCGAACAAGTCCAAGAATTAACCGACGAAGTAAACGCAAGCGTTTCATACCACTTATTATGTTAAGCCGTTTAATTAGATTTCTCATACGAATGAGGTAAAGGTTTGTATATACTAATAGATTGGAAAACGGTTTTAAAAACGAGCTTTGTATTAAAAATAGTGTTGAAATCATTTTGATGAAAGAGTTTGAGTATTTACTACTAGTATAAAAACCTTTATATTTTAAAGTGACAAATCACAGAAATGATTGTAGAAACAATCAATCACCAAAATCCACATTCGACGGTGTGAATTAAAACCATAAAAATCGATATCAAATCCTTCAAATGGATATTCCAAAAAATCCAGAAAAGAAGTCATCAAAGTCGATAATAAGTGATAACAATCAACCGGATCAACAAAAATCGATTAATATTGGAAAACCATTCAAAAACAGCCAAAATAGGAAAAATGAACAGTTCCAGATGTCTGGTTTAGAATCCAGACGTCTGGATTTGTTCTTTGGAAATAATCCAAAAAACTCCCAGATGTTTGAAATTCCAAGGCAGACGTCTTAGACCCAAACTAGACGTCTGAACCAGTAAATCAGACGTCTGAACTGAGGTACTGGAAAATCTATTCCAGATCACCCAGACGTCTGGGAAGTAAGCTCAGGCGTTTGGAAAGCAAGGTCAGACATCTGAGCTAAACGTTTGGAATATTTATTCCTTAGCCTCAGACGTCTGATCCTTATACCAGACGTCTGAGCTGAAGCTCAGGCAAATATTGAACCTAGGCCAATGATGGCCAATTCACGTCGAAAGCGATCGAATGAGCGACGATGGCTAGGGATTTATGCCAAGCGACAACCCAACCCTATAGACTCATGAATACACTCCGAACACATGTCCAAACATCTATATAAGGATTTTCATAGATTTTGAACCAAAACACCAAAATTTGGAAAATTCACCAAATCAATTCAAATCAAAAGCCAATGAACATGAATAAATGTTAGGAATTCATACCTAACAACAATGAAAGTTATAGACGTAGATGCGAGTTAAAGAACTCACCTTTAAACCCAAAAACAACGAACGAGAAGCTCTAAAACAAAGGAAAGGCCAATTCCTCTTTAACTTCAACTCAAGAAGCTCCAATCTATGCTAATAAGCAAATATTTCCTAAGTTAGGGTTTAGGAATTTCTAAAATTGAAGAGAGATTGAGATGGAGAAGATGAAGAGGATGCTTACCTAAGCTTCTCTTTGATTTTAGAGCAAGAACTTGAATTTCCTAATAAAACTAGGGTTTAGGAATTTCTATTTCCCATTTTCCCCCCAATTTTACTTTAGCTTGAAAGTGTTAGGAAATAATAAAATGAATGAAGAGGAGTTGGAGGAGTTAGGGTATTAGATGAGTTAGTGGGCTAAAACCCAAACCCAAAGCCCAAAATAGAAAATATCAAAATTCTACTCAACTCCAAACATATCGATGTTTATACTCAAAAAAGTTGTAAACACCATTTTGGACTCAATGGAAGTGGTCTCGAGTCCCAATTCGACTGTTTACAAAAAGTAACATTTCAGACTTTAATCTAATTAACGATGCTATTTTTAAATAAAACATTTAAATATATAATCGTAAAATATGCGGGTTGTTACAGATTCCCCTACTTAAAGAAATTGCATCTTCGCAATAATTAAGAGGAAGATAAAAGGTAACAACCATACTAAGGCATAACAACACAAAAGAAGAAATTTTGAAATGAGAAGTTCATCCTAAAGACCACGAGAGAGTAAGTCCGGATGTGTTTGCTCGATGAATTCTCTGGATTCCCAAGAGCAATCCTTAGGATTTGAGGACTATTGAACTTTCACAAGCGGAACATCTTTATTTCGAAGGCGTTTAATCTCCGAAGCAATGATACAAATAGGATGTTGCTCATAAGTCAAATTAGGTGAAACCCCAATTTCTTCAATAACACCGAGCTCAAGAATAGAATCGGAATCCCTAAGGCATTTCCGTAGTTGAGAGACATGGAACACGTCTTGAATAGCAGAAAATTGAACCGGTAATAAAAGGCGATAAGCCACGGAACCAATACGTTCGGTGATGGGAAATGGGCCAATATATCGAGGTGCTAATCTTTCCTGATCGACTGAAATGCACAACACCCTTCATAGGTGAAACACGAATAAAATCTGGACCTAAAACCAGCTTCTCACCGACTTCAAGCCAACACGAAGGAGATCGGCACGGCCTTCCGTAGAGTGCCTCGAAAGGTGCCATACCAATACTAGATTGGAAGCTATTATTATAGGAAAACTCAACAAGAGAAATATGATCTTCCCAACTTTCACCAAAATCAAAAACACATGCACGAAGAAGATCTTCAAGAGTTTGATTCACACGCTCGGTTGGTCCATCGGATTGAGGACGATAAGCGGTGCTAAAATTAAGCTTTGTTCCCAAAGCTTTTTGAAGACCTTACCAAAATCCACTAGTAAATAATGGATCACGATCGCTAACAATAGAAGTAGGAACTCCATGCAATTTAACGATTTCTTTAACATAGAGTTTAGCCAAAAGAGGTACGGTCCGATTAGACCGAACGGGAAGAAAATGGGTGGATTTTGTAAGTCTATCTACAATCACCCATAAACTGTCATGACCCGAACGAGAACGGGGAAGACCGTCAATAAAGTCCTTCGAAATTTGATCCCACTTCCAAATTGGAATGTCCAAAGGTTGCAATAACCCACCGGGCCTTTGATGCTCGGCCTTTATGAGTTGGCAAGTCATGCAACGCTTAATGAAGTTAGCAATATCAGATTTCATTCCATCCCAATAATATAGTCGCTACTACTACCGGGATGAATGGTAAATTTAGAACGATGAGAATCTTCTAAAATGTCTTTACGAAGATCACAAATATTTGGCACAATAAGTCTACCAAATTTTCGAATACCGCCACGAGTATCAATGTCAAAGTCTTTCAAACCTTCAATATCAATTTTATCCCTACAACTTTGGCTAAGAAGAACCAATTTGGGATCATGTTTTTGAGCATCAAGAATGCGGTCTAAAAGAGAAGGATGAGCCTCAAGTCTACACAAAACAAGAGACGAACATGAATTGGATTCACGATCTCGAATCTCACAAGTGGATAAAGTCTCGAGATCACTCCATTCGGATATCATCATGGAAACAACTGCTTATTGCTTACGACTAAGGGTATCAGCTACACGATTTCCCTTTTCGGGAGTATAGAGAATATCAAGATCATAAGATGCAAGGAATTCGAGCCCACATTGTTGATGCAAATTGAGTTCCTTTTGAGAAAATAAATACTTCAAAGATTTATGATCGGTGTAGAGAACAAATTTCTCTCCCAAAAGATAATGACGCCAAATTTTAAGGGCGAAAACAATAGCCGCGAGCTCTAAAACATGAGTGGCATATCTATTCTCGACAAGCTTTAATTGTATAGAAGCATAAGTGATAGTATGTTCCCTTTTGCAAGAGAACGACACCAAACCAATACGACTAGCATCGGTACAAACAGTGAAGTCTTGGTTCCCTTCGGGAATCACAAGAATAGGAGTATCGAAAAGGAGTTCTTTTAAATGATCCTCTTTCCCGAAAAGCTAAGACATTCAAAATTATAATTAACTTTATGTAATCATCTTTTTAGAAAAATTTACTTTTTACAAGCTAATTTATTGTGTTTGACTGTCTCATCATAGCGTTTAGGAGATTCCTATCGATAACGTTGATCAGGCGCATCGACCAGAATTCTTAAAGCACTCAATGGGAAAAACAACACAAAATCATCTTCTATATGATAAACATGTCTATTAAAAATTTTACGAATATTCTTTGCTCATTTTAAGAACAAAATCCAATTATACTTATAAATATCTTATTTGCAAATTTTAAATTGTTGTTTTCATCCATAATCAATGAATACAAGGATAAACTCATCGAGATATTCGTAGAATACTCGATTCATAAGATGGATGAAATAAGCTGAACAAACTGAATGACATCACGGGTCACTCATAAGAATCATAACGAGTGCGGAATGCTGTAAGTGGAATGCTACCCTCCGCAACTCGTAGCTGATGAAAACCGGTGGCAAGGTCAAGCTGAAAAGACCTTAGCACCACTCAATAGATTGCTTAGCTGGTAATCCTAAGACAAGCTCAAATATACCGGAAAATTCACAAACTACTTGAATGAGAGAAATAACATTTTCCTCACCATGTGGGTTTAAAGAATAAAATGATGCCACCGAATTTGGAAATCAAAATCTTTAAGAACAATAGAAATCTGCTTAACAGATTGGGAATGTCAAAGATGGATAGTCCACCTGGGACATAGGATATGGACTTCATATCGATTAAGCCAATCCATTTCTAAAATCATTTCCGAAACCTAAGTAGCGCATAACATGCAAATCGGATCAGAAAGAATAATCACATAAAATAATCTCGACATTTTTCACCAAGTAAACTGAGTGTTGCGGATCCACCAACCAGATTCGCAATTCTCAATGAAGTCATCAAGCCCATTGTTAGCACCAAAATTGGTCACTAACCTCGTTCAGAAAGATTGTGTAGAGATATAAGTGATGAAAGTAAATTAAACAGAGAAGACAATGCTAATTTAAATGCAGAAAGTAAGAACACCAAATTTATAGTGGTTCAGCGTAATTGCCTACGTCCACTTTGTTCAACTTTATTGATTTCCTTTATAGTTGATTACAAATACAATTCGTCAATCAAATGCTTGAGTGAAGTTGTTAAGTAGAGAAGATGAGTCTTGAAAATGGCAGAGTCTCCCCGGTGTTTTCTCTCCAAAAAAGGATCCCTCTTCACTGTGACCCTGCCCCTCTATTTATAGACAAAGATGGGCTGGACTTCCCAGGTGGGCTCGGTAGCCGAACACTCTAGCCCAAGCATAGTGGTCGCTGCATGCCGAACCAGATATGCCGAACACCATAATGCCGAACGATCCTTTCTATGCCGAACGGTATGTTTGGTGTGCGGGAAGTGCAGAATGGTTGTCAGTCGAGGCCGAACGTGCCTCTGGATGCCGAGTACTACTATCGCCGAGTTCTACTTGATGTCGAGCACTACGCCGAGTACTCCTGTCGCCGAGTTCTACTGGATGTCGAGTACTACGCCGAGTACTCCTGTCGCCGAGTTCTACTGGATGTCGAGTACTACGCCGAGTACTCCTGTCGCCGAGTTCTACTGGGCGCCGAGTACTACCTGATGCCGAGTGCTACCCGATGCCGAGCACTACCTGATGCCGAGCACTTGTTGATGCCGAGTGCTACCTAATGCCGAGCACTACCTGATGCCGAGCACTAGTTGATGCCGAGTGCTACCTAATGCCGAGCACTACCTGATGCCGAGCACTAGTTGCCTGGTCAAATCTCCAAGAAACACCCATAATATTTAAAGAAAAAGTATCAACAAGTTCTTTTGATATAAAAGAGTGAGATACACTTGAATCAAAAAGAAATTCGAAATACGATAATCACGAAACAAATTAATGCCATCAAGGATAGAATGAGAAATACCTTGACCAAGAGAAGTGCTAGTAGAGGCTTGCACAACCTTCAGCCTTCTCTCTCTCCTACTTTGAAGTTTGAAACATGAAGATAATAGATGACCCAAACCTTTGCAATAGCGACAAGTAAGAGGTTTTGTAACGACCCGATATTTTCAACCATTCGCATCCGCACATGTTGGACTTGAATTGTTCAAAATACAGAATTGTTAATTTATATTTGGCAAAACTCAGAATATACAGTAAATAAATAATCACAGATCACTGACATAGAGTAATATAATGCAGCGGAAACAAAGAAATAGTAGTTCATGAATCTACTATATAAATGCATCAGAGTTAAGTAAGATACAATAGGAATACCAAGATACAACAGGAGTAACAGTATGAAAATCGAGTACAACTCAGAATACAACTGGAATCAACTGGATAACAAAATGAATAGATATCTGGATCTTCAAAGCAAAACTCCAGCTCCAAAGGTGAGTCTCTAATGCTGTATCACTCAGTCTGACCCGAGCGTAAAGCAAACACAAAACACTCGAGTCAGGACATACATACTTATACAATGTAAACCAACTCAAGTGAACTGTAATAAAGGTACAAGTAACTCAAAGGATGCTTGGGATCGCCTATCCTCTAAGGATCCGTTAAACTATCTACTATGTAGTAATATTGCGCTATTATAATAATGTCTAATATAAAATAAACATACTTTTAAATAGCATTAAGGCTTTACATTTTCCACCTTAACACGTAATAGTCCCAGTAGTCTATCCAGTATTAGCATACTCCCAAAATGGGGGCTACCCTCGATACTCCACAGGCTACGGGAGAAATCTCAAATTGTAGTAAAGCTCGATATGGTAAGTGACACGGCTCAACTAGGCAATGCCAGGGTAGATATACCAATTACGCATCCGGGCTGGTGGTGACGCATAGCAGCCACTACCGCCCGCCTTGAACAACACTTCCAAATCAAGGCGTGCACCCAATCAATCACAAAGTAATAGAATGGTATCGAAGAAGTGTGTCCGATCAGAGGTGCTACCTCATTGGCCCGTCAATCGCTCCTGTTTTAGTCACTTTATGCCAACTCACGGGAGTTGGGTCCACATATATACCTTTAGGATCGTCGCCACCATCCTACTTCATTCTGGAAACTCCACCGCATACACAAATGTTAAAGTGGTTTTCGGTATCGACGGAGAGTATGTCCATATCCGATCCCGGTCTCTTTAACAACCAATCGTTATTATAACCCGTGATTATAATTTTAAAATAATATTTTATACTTCAAAATAGAATATCATTTCAAATCCAAATCTTTATCAAAATAAAGATTAAATCAATTCCAAACCATTTCAATATATTTAAAATATCATATCATTTCAAAACTTCATTTCAAATCATTTCAAAACTTCATTTCAAATCATTTCAATATATCAAAATATCATATCTTTCCAAAACTTCATTTCAAATCATTTTAATATATTAAAATATCATTTGAGTTCAAATCTTAATATTCAACTTTAAATATATTTTTTAAATTTAAAGATATCATTCATTTATTATCATTTCAAGTCACCTTTTTAAATACTTTATTTTTCAATCAAAATAATTCATTTAAACCGTTTAAAAGTGTAATTATTATACTTTCAAATCAAGTATTCAATTACCAAAGTTTTAAACTATTCTGAGTTCATTTACTAAGTTAAAAACCATAAACATTGAAAATTTCAGCCTTTCACAGCATTCAGAAAAAGCTGTTATAAGTTATTCTTGAAAACATTTTAATTCAGCAAAGACAACATTTTAAAACTGCTGTTAAATCTCAGTTTTAGTTGAAATTTAGTTTAAAACAGCAAAGACAGCATTTCCAGAAATGCTGTAATAGCTCAGGTTTCAATGTAAAGGGTTTCATTAAATTCAGCAAAGACAGCAAACCACTACAGCAATTACAGAACTGCTGTAATAGGCCTTTATCAAGTTTTAGCCTTTTAATTTACTTCAGCAACTACAACATTACAGAACTGCTGTAATAGCCTCTTATTAAAGTTTTAGTTCATTTACAGAAATTATAACATTTCTGAATGCTATAAAAGTAATTTCCAGATTTTAGTGTATTTCTAGCAAATAATAACCTTCAATATTAAACCTTTTAAACATTATAAAAATCATATTTTGACATTCAAAAATGTTCATTAAAATTACTCTTTTAATTTATGATTTTTATAGGAAACATTTATAGTAAAAAATCCAAATTTCCAATAATTTTACTTAACAAATCCAAATGTACAATTTTCTTTTCTTCACATTTTTAACAAATAAACTTAACACTTATATTTTATTTCCATTTCACAAATTAAACTAAATTTTCAATTTTATTTAATTAACTTAAACCTTTCATAAAAACCAAATTCACATTTCCAAGTCAAGTTATATTTTAAAATTACACTTTTAAGCATTCATTTATTTAACCATTTTAATACATAGAAAACTCAATAACACTTTATTAAATCATTTAAATTCAAATTAAAATCAAATTATCATATTTACCATTTTCTAAATATAATTAAATTTCCATTTTATTTATATAACTTAAATATCATTTTAAATCCAAAATTCCAAATTTCCAAGCTTAAGTTATATTTCAAAAATTCACTTTTACCATTCATTTAAATTACATTTTTAACTTCTAGAAAAATCCAAATTTCTTTATTTAAACATTAAAATCCAATTTAAATCAAATTTTCATAATTTTAAACTTTTAAAAATATTTAAAATATTCAAAATACTTTATAATAATAACCACGGGTCTGTATATAGTTTTCTAACCTAGGTCAAGTGATATGGATATGTATCATTTCAATCCGCAGTTTACAAAGAAAAATCCGGGTTATATCATTTCAAACCCGCAATCCCAAGTCAAAATAAATTAAATAAAAACCGTTCAGGCCCATCATTTCGGCCCATAATGATTTTTCCATATTCTAAAGTTCGTTCGGGTATGTATCATTTCAACCCATAGTGAATCTAATCTACAGGGAACTTGCAGTGTGATAAACAGGTATAAATGAACAGTTTAACAATAAATAACAGTAACAGATAATATGACAGGTAAATTAACAGGTTTAACATCATATAATTAATAATCATAGGCAGTTATAACATCATATATAATATTCTACACATTCAATTGTTGTCAATTCACATTTGCATAAGTACAAATGTCAGGTGAGATTTACTCACTTGTTTACGCTGGAGTTACCAATTCAAATGACAAAGACGGATTCCAAAAATCACGATGACACAACAATAGATTCAAGAGGTAAGAGAACCAAGCAATTAATCTTGTACACAACCAATAAACAAGACAATAAAACATGAATCAATACAACATTGAATTGAGACAACTTTGAAAATAAAAGCAAAAATGAATTGAATGCTTTTGCCATGCTTTCCACACTCACATGCTCGGCCAAGGAGTTGATATGGCTTGGCCATAACATGGTTTTGGTTGAGGTTTGGACCTAAAAAGGCATGGCTACAAGTAATAGGAAGCGGAAGAGGTTACATAACATGAATACAAGGAGTCTTATGCAAACTAGTGAAGTTTTCCACAACATTTGGGTCGGCTACATGGATGTTTGGGCTCACCTATACATGTTTCAGATCTGGACAGAGGAGATGGCTGAGAGTAAATGGTCATATCATGGTGGTGGTGGAGCATGGGGATGTGGCCAAGGTGATCTAAGGTGAAGGTGATGATGATTAGGTGGCTAGGCATGCAATTTGGAAGGTTTTGTGCAACTTTTGAGGCGTTTGTCTTCATTTAAAGGCCATGGCCTGATCTGGACAAAGGGAAAGAGAGGGGTTTGAAGCTGTGGAAGGGGAGGAGGAAGGTGGTAGAGGCTATGGTGGAGATGGTGGAGGGTTTGGCTGAGCAACGCTACGTGAAATCATGTCAAAACCAAGCAAAATAATGCAAAAGGAAGGAGGAAAAGTAGAAAAATGATGAGAAGCCATTACCTATTCTTTTTGGTCGTGAAAATGAAATGGAAGGAAGCATTTTTCACGTGAGAAACAAAATAAAACTCACGGCTATCAAAAAGTAAACGGCCAAATAGAGCAAGCAAGTGAAAAGTCAAGAAAATGAAAAGGTTTGGTAAATGAAAAGTTTTAGGTTAAAAGCTTTTTAAACTCTTCACATTTCCATTTCTTTAAATCAAATAAAAACAAATAAAATTCAGTAAATGAAATTTAAAAACTGAAACAAAGTAAAATAAAATAAAAATAAATAATTAAATTTAAAGAAAATAGAAAAAGTATTAAAGAAATAGTTTAAAAATTCAAAACAGGACTTAAAAATTACAAATAGAATATCACTAGTTTTAGAAAATTTCTATTTCACTTTAAAACAAATAAAAGGTCAAATAAATAAAATAATTGAGGAAAAAAATAAAGTGGGAATGAGAATAAAATAAGATCTTAAGAAAAATAGAAAAATAAATAAAGAATTACTTTAATTAATTGAAACTGGAAATTAGAAATTGTAAACAAAATACAACTAACACTAGAAAATGTCAATTACACTTTTTAAAATGTTTTAAAACCAAAATATATGCATAACATGTTATTTTACCCATATAAATATAAATTAGAACATTACATGACCAAATAAAATATTATTTATATAATTTAAAATAAACAATTTTGTTAAATACAGCAATTTACACACAATATTTAAAAGGGCATAACTTTCACATTATAAATCGGATTTCAACGTATCGAAAAGCAGTATCCTTAAAATTTTATTTACTTTCATAATAAAAGATAAAAATTCAAAAGTTTAAAATTTAAAATTTAAAATTTTAAAATTAAAAGTCAAAGTTTGAACATATTGACCAAAATTCATAGTTTTGGAAAATACTCTATTTATTCATGTTTGGGATTATAATTCACATACAAATCATAATTAATATTTAAAATAACAAATTTTCCGTTTAATAAATAAAATAAAGTTTTTAAATCAAAAAATTCAATTTAAAATAATTACAAAATACAGGGTTGTTACACTCTCCCCCACTCAAAACGTTTCGTCCCCGAAAAGGAATAAGGTACGGGAAAACAAAAAAAAGGATAGAATGAAATAGGATTAAGACAAGATGACTAGAAGATTGAAATTATACATGATAACTGTTGTTATAGGTAAGTTTATCAAGGTGGAGATGATCTTCCCAAGATCCTCCAGAATCAAGAACACAAGCACGAAAAAGATCACCAAGAATCTGATTCACCCTTGCTGTTTGACCGTCGGTCTGTGGATGGTTAGCAGTGCTCAGATTCAGAATAGGGAGAAGTAAGAATCACAGAAGAGATAGAAAAGTTAAATGATGAAGGAAAAAGAGAAAGAAAGACTAGAACAAACTTATTTAGCACAATACGAAAACACTATTCATCAAATCAACAAAGAGAGCAGGAGCATTAGTCAAACAAAAAGGCATGACTAACTATTCATAGAAAAAACATTCTTAGTACGGAAAGCAGTCTCGGGAATACTTTCCTCAGCAACCCTGAGTTGGTGAAAATCAGTGGTAAGATCAAGCTGAGAGAAAACAGTAGCTCCATGGCTAAACAATTCGAAATTTGATTTCCTACTTAGAAGGTAGGAGAATGGAAACCACCAGAAAGAAAAATAGATTGAAAAATAGAATAAGATAATAAATTTAAAACCATGAAAATTTCAACTTACATTTATAATTAATTTCATTCATTTGGTTTCACTTAAGTTAAATAAATCTTAATTATTTTTAAATCTCATTATCTCATCATCAAATCAACAATTTATAAGGTCATGAATTTGAACAATCATTTATTATATTCATCTTTATTCGTTAAATTTCATTCTTCTTTATCCCAATTTATTCTTAAATTTATTCCACTTAATATATCAAATCACATATATATTAAGTTTATTTCACTTATTATACTATTTCAATTTATTTATAATTTCTTTTAGATATCATTTTATTGTAAATTATTCAATTAACCCATTTTCTCAATTTACCTCTATTGATCCTTTATAAATAAAATTTAAGTGTATAACATTTATTATAACCACTTAAACCTTTCATAAAAACCAAATTCACATTTTCAAGTTAAGTTATATTTTAAAATTACACTTTTAAGCATTCATTTATTTAACCATTTAATACATAGAAAACTCAATAACACTTAATTAAATCATTTAAATTCAAATTCAAATCAAATTATCATATTTACCATTTTCCAAATATAATTAAAATTCCATTTTATTTATATAACTTAAATATCATTTTAAATCCAAAATTCCAAATTTCCAAGCTTAAGTTATATTTCAAAAATTCACTTTTACCATTCATTTAAATTACATTTTTAACTTCTAGAAAAATCCAAATTTCTTCATTTAAACATTAACAATCCAATTTAAATCAAATTTTCATAATTTTACACTTTTAAAAATATTCAAAATACTTTATAAAAATAACCACGGGTCTGTATATAGTTTTCTAATCTAGGTCAAGTGATACGGATATGTATCATTTCAATCTGCAGTTTAAAAAGAAAAATCCGGCTTTTATCATTTCAAACCCGCAATCCCAAGTCAAAATAAATTAAATAAAAACCGTCCAGGCCTATCATTTCAGCCCATAACGATTTTTCCCTATTCTAAAGTCCGTTCGGGTATGTATCATTTCAACTTATAGTGAATCTAATCTACAGGGAATTTGCAGTGTGATAAATAGGTATAAATGAACAGTTTAACAATAAATAACGGTAACAGATAATATGACAGGTAAAATAACAGGTTTAACATCATATAATTAATAATCATAGGCAGTTATAACATCATATATAATATTCTACACATTCAATTGTTGTCAATTCACATTTGCATAAGTATAAATGTCAGGTGAGATTTACTTACTTGTTTACGCTGGAGTTATCAATTCAAATGACACAGACGGATTCCAGAAAGCACGATGCCACAACAATAGATTCAAGAGGTAAGAGAACCAAGTAATTGATCTTGTACACAACCAATAAACAAGACAATAAAACATGAATCAATTCAACATTGAATTGAGACAACTTTGAAAATAAAAGCAAAAATGAATTGAATGCTTTTGCCATGCTTTCCACACTCACATGCTCGGCCTAGGGGTTGATATGGCTTGGCCATAACATGGTTTTGGTTTAGGTTTGGACCTAAAAAGGCATGGCTACAAGTAATAGGAAGTGGAAGAAGTTACATAACATGAATACAAGGAGTCTTATGCAAACTAGTGAAGTTTTGCACAACATTTGGCTCGGCTACATGGATGTTTGGGCTCGGCTATACATGTTTCAGATCTGGACAGAGGAGATGGCTGAGAGTAAATGGTCATATCATGGTGGTGGTGGAGCATGGGGAGGTGGCCAAGGTGATCTAAGGTGAAGGTGATGCAGACTAGGTGGCTAGGCATGCAATTTGGAAGGTTTTGTGCAACTTTTGAGGCGTTTGTCTTCATTTAAAGGCCATGGCCTGATCTGGTCAGAGGGGAAGAGAGGGGTTTGAAGCCGCGGAAGGGGAGGAGGAAGGTGGTGGAGGCTATGGTGGATATGGTGGAGGGTTTGGTCGAGCAACGCTAGGTGAAATCATGTCAAAACCAAGCAAAACAATGCAAAAGGAAGGAGGAAAAGTAGAAAAATGATGAGAAGCCATTACCTATTCTTTTTGGCCGTGACAATGAAATGGAAGGAAGCATTTTTCACGTTAGAAACAAAAGAAAACTCAAGACTATCAAAAAGTATACGGCCAAATAGAGCAAGCAAGTGAAAAGTCAAGAAAATGAAAAGGTTTGGTAAATGAAAAGTTTTAGGTTAAAACCTTTTTAAACTCTTCACATTTCCATTTCTTTAAATCAAATAAAAACAAATAAAATTCAGTAAATGAAATTTAAAAACTGAAACAAAGTAAAATAAAATAAAAATAAATAATTAAATTTAAATAAAATAGAAAAAGAATTAAAGAAATAGTTTAAAAATTCAAAACAGGACTTAAAAATTACAAACAGAATATCACTAGTTTTAGAAAATTCCTATTTCACTTTAAAACAAATAAAAGGTCAAATAAATAAAATAAATGAGGAAAAAAATAAAGTGGGAATGAGAATAAAATAAGATCTTAAGAAAAATAGAAAAATAAATAAAGAATTACTTTAATTAATTGAAACTGGAAATTAGAAATTGTAAACAAAATACAACTGACACTGGAAAATGTCAATTACACTTTTTAAAATGTTTTAAAACCAAAATATATACATAACATGTTATTTTACCCATATAAATATAAATTAGAACATTACATGACCAAATAAAATATTATTTATATAACTTAAAATAAACAATTTTGTTAAATACAGCAATTTACACACAATATTTAAAAGGGCATAACTTTCACATTATAAATCACATTTCAACGAAACGAAAAGCAGTATTCTTAAAATTTTATTTACTTTCATAATAAAAGATAAAATTTCAAAAGTTAAAAATTTTAAATTTTAAAATTAAAAGTCAAAGTTTGAACATATTGACCAAAATTCATAGTTTTGGAAAATACTCTATTTATTCATGTTTGGGATTATAATTCACATACAAATCATAATTAATATTTAAAATAACAAAATTTTCCATTTAATAAATAAAATAAAGTTTTTAAATCAGGAAATTCAATTTAAAATAATTACAAAATACAGGGTTGTTACACTCTCCCCCACTCAAAACTTTTCATCCCCGAAAAGGAATAAGGTACGGGAAAACACAGAAAAGGATAGAATGAAATAGGATTAAGACAAGATGACAAGAAGATTGAAATTATACCTGATAACTGTTGTTATAGGTAAGTTTAACAAGGTGGAGATGATCTTCCCAAGATCCTCCAGAATCAAGAACACAAGCACGAAAAAGATCATCGAGAATCTGATTCACCCTTTCCGTTTGACCGTCGGTCTGTGGATGGTAAGTAGTGCTCAGATTCAGAATAGGGAGAAGTAAGAACCACAGAAGAGATAGAAAAGTTAAATGATGAAGGAAAAAGAGAAAGAAAGAAAGACTAGAACAAACTTATTTAGCACAATACGAAAACACGATTCATCAAATCAACAAAGAGAGCAGGAGCATTAGTCAAACAAAAAGGCATGACTAACTATTCATAGAAAAACCATTCTTAGTATGGAAAGCAGTCTCGGGAATACTTTCCTCAGCAAACCTGAGTTGGTGAAAATTAGTGGTAAGATCAAGCTGAGAGAAAACAGTAGCTTCATGGCTAACCAATTCGAAATTTGATTTCCTACTTAGAAGGTAGGAGAATGGAAACCACCAGAAAGAAAAATAGATTGGAAAACAGAATAAGATAATAAATTTAAAACCATGAAAATTTCAACTTACATTTATAATTAATTTCATTCATTTGATTTCACTTAAGTTAAATAAATCTTAATTATTTTTAAATCTCATTATCTCATCATCAAATCAACAATTTATAAGGTCATGAATTTGAACAATCATTTATTATATTCATCTTTATTCGTTAAATTTCATTCTTCTTTATCCCAATTTATTCTTAAATTTATTCCACTTAATATATCAAATCATATATATATTAAGTTTATTTCACTTATTATACTATTTCAATTTATTTATAATTTCTTTTAAATATCATTCTATTGTAAATTATTCAATTAACCCTTTTTCTCTATTTACCTCCATTGATCCTTTATAAATTAAATTTAAGTGTATAACATTTATTATAACCACTTAAGTTTTATTTATAAAATTCTCTTTATTTTGTATATTATCCAATTACATATTCAACTTCTGAATAATTTAGGTAAGTTATATTGGAATGCAAGAGAATATTATACAAATAATATTTTCTTAACTCAATTATCCAAGCTTAAATATTTATTCAAATTTTGATTTCCTTTTATAATTGAAATTATCCTTTAAGATAAAATTTAAGAATTAGATTTCCGACTAACTTCAAACTATTTTAGAGATAATTAAATATACACAGTATATATCAAATCAACTCTTAAATCACATATATTATAAATCAGGTCATAATTAGAAAGCCAAATAAATTTAATTCTCCAAAGAAAACTGTAGCAAAACTACAGGATGGTCTCTTTGCTTCGAAACTCAAAAATGAATATCGATGATGCTGCAATCATCACCGAAATTATTTTTCAGCGACAAAGAAAAGAGCACTGATTTACAAATTAAAAATCCTTTGAAATAATTTCTACTAGAAATACTTATAAATAATATATCCCTTTAAAACTTTCAAAACAAAGTTTGAAATCATCGGAAATTTAATTCTCACATTCTTGATTTAAATCCATTTAAATCTCCAAATTAATTTATAACCATGTTTAATTATTTAGATATGAAACTAAATTCAATGATTATAAAATACATACAAAGTTAAATATTATTTCTTAACACCCAATTCCATTAATTATCAAAATTCAGAAAATTAACCTTATACATATTATGATTATACAAAATTTATCCATCTACTAAATTTAAAAACCATATTGTGTCAGTTTGCTCTGTTCAAGTGTTTTGGAGATCCTATCGATAGCGTTGATCAGACGAACCGATCGGAAACCCAAATCAACATCATCAACTCAAACAACACAATTTATAAAACATCTTTAAAATATAAAAAAAATTCAAATACAAGATTAATATTCAAAAATAAGGATAGGGATTCAGATTTGATGGACTCAAATCAAAGAGAAATCTGATTTGAATATAAGTTGGAGACAAAAGATAAGATGATTAAACAATAGAATAGGGAGATGGATAAGCTTATATAAATCGCGAGCAACCTTAACCGGGTCAACCGTGACTTAAAAATAAGATCGATGTGTATTTTCTAGGGTAAATCTACATTCGATCTCAAGAGATATAATTCAGAATAGTAAGAGATACTAGCATCTAAACCGAGGATATAAAATCTCCGGTGAATCAATGCCATTGTAAAGGAGTTTCACCCCTTTACAAATCATTAGAATATTGGCGGGACCGCCAATTCATTATAAAGATCATCCGAAGTGGAGTTATGGGATACTCCAAAATCAAGAAGACACGAATAGGGGAAGACAGGAATGGACTTGGAACCGAAGGGAACGTTCCAAAATTCAAAGGAAACCGAATCGAAGAAGAAGGAATTCAAGTTCGAATGAAAGTGATTCTATAATTAAATTTACCCTATATGCTGAGTTTGCCTAAAACCAGAGCTCTGATACCAACTGTAACGACTCGATATTTTCAACCATTCGCATCCGCACATGTCGGACTTGAATTGCTCAAAATACCGAATTGTTAATTTATATTTGGCAAAACTCAGAATATATAGTAAATAAATAATCACATATCACTGACATAGAGTAATAATGCAGCGGAAACAAAGAAATAGTAGTTCATGAAGCTACTATATAAATGCATCAGAGTTAAGTAAGATACAATAGGAATACCAAGATACAACAGGAGTAACAGTATGAAAATCAGGTACAATTCAGAATACAACTGGAATCAACTGGATAACAAAATGAATAGATATCTGGATCTTCAAAGCAAAACTCCAGCTCCAAAGCTGAGTCTCTAATGCTGTATCACTCAGTCTAACCCGAGCGTAAAGCAAACACAAAACACTCGAGTCAGGACATACATACTTATACAATGTAAACCAACTCAAGTGAACTGTAATAAAGGTACAAGTAACTCAAAGGATGCTTGGGATCGCCCATCCTCTAAGGATCCGTTAAACTATCTACTATGTAGTAATATTGCACTATTATAATAATGTCTAATATAAAATAAACATACTTTTAAATAGCATTAAGGCTTTACATTTTCCACCTTAACACGTAATAGTCCCAGTAGTCTATCCAGTATTAGCATACTACCAAAATGGGGGCTACCCTCGATACTCTACAGGCTACGGGAGAAATCACAAATCGTAGTAAAGCTCGATATGGTAAGTGACATGGCACAACTAGGTAATGCCAGGGTAGATATACCAAATACGCATCCGGGCTGCTGGTGACGCATAGCAGCCACTACCGCCCACCTCGAACAACACTTCCAAATCAAGGGGTGCACCCAATCAATCACAAAGTAATATAATGGTATCGAAGAAGTATGTCCGATCAGAGGTGCTACCTCATTGGCCCGTCAATCGCTCCTGTTTTAGCCACTTTATGCCAACTCACGGGAGTTGGGTCCACGTATATACCGTTAGGATCGTCGCTGTAACGTCCCAGATTTTCGCGTTCGAAAATCGACATCCATACTTTACATCTTACTCGAATGTCGTAGATTCGAGCGTTCAAATCCGAGTCGCCGGAGCTTATAACACAGTTAAGTAAATATCACAGCGGAATAAAAGGAATATAGATATACAACATCTGATACAATATCCAGATACAATGATGATACAATGAATATCTATATACATCAGAGATATGATACAACAAATAGCAGCGGAAAAGAAAACGATAACATCAGCAGCGGATAATTTCCATCTTCAAAGCACTAATCCAGAAATAGCTTGAACTCCTAATAACGATACACCAAGATAAGCAAGTGCAGTCCATATCCAAAGACTGAACTGGCTCCAGATAATCTACTGAACCTGAATATCTGAAAACCCCAACTCTAGACTGCTCGTGTAGGAAATTATGAGCACCCAGAGTTTAGGAAAGGAACAATAAACTCCGGATCAGTCATGGGACTGGTGTGAGCAACAAAAACAGTTTATCTTTAAAACAAATAGCAGAGAATTTTAAAGTCAATTCGCAATGCTTTTAGAAAATGAAACTACCATAAGACCTCCCAC
The DNA here is from genome assembly GCA_030737815.1 of Allium fistulosum. Lineage (NCBI taxonomy): Eukaryota > Viridiplantae > Streptophyta > Magnoliopsida > Asparagales > Amaryllidaceae > Allium > Allium fistulosum. The sequence goes on along the minus strand of CM060908.1, from coordinate 835,266,303 downwards.
CACACACACAATGCAAACGCAGAATTGGAGGAGATTTCTTCTTATGATAGTCAAAGATGTTTACTACGCAAAAATCAAATCATTTGATATTATTACTAGTGCATAGTGCAGAAAACAATTTCGAAAGTAGAATATAAATCTTAGCCAGCATAGACATTTCGCACTTATGCCTACTATAGCTACCATGTTCAATAGCAGGTTACCACCACATTCAATGGCAGGTAATACAACTAAAACCGTACAGAGCTCGTATTGTTTTGTTTGGATTTCCAACAAATGGTCAGGCTAAGGAACTTCCTATTCCACGAAAGAAACGCCTCTGGCGGGACGCTCCGAGAACCACACCGTTCTCTGCCAAACAAGGCCGGCAACCCCTTTTCCCAAGGGATAAAAGAAACCTCAGATATGCCACCCCCGGTCCTTTGGGACCTTTAACCGAGGCGCCTCGAAACCAACATCACACGTCATAAATAAAGTGTGTCCACATGAGTAAGTATCTGGTTCTCCATACCATGATACCACCCTTTTCCAGAAGGAATGGTCATACCCTAGGGGAGCTACCCCTGAAAACCTTGCCGCACAATTCCTGTTTCGACCATTACCGGGTTGTGAGGTTCGACGAAGTCTCGTCCACAAAGCTACGCTTTTTCAAAAAGCCACGCTTCGGGTCAAACAAATGATCAACCTATGATCACAAAGATATAAGATCAAACAAATGATCATATCGCAAATGATCAAACACTGATCATTTCACAGCAGCACTCAGCATGCCACATTACCAAATTGGGATATATCGCTGATAAATTTCAACTACATAACCTCTGAGCTCGTACGTCTCAGAGAAGGGTGTTAAGCTAAGAGAATAAATTCTCCGCCACCAACAGAAATGTATTTGAAAGAAATCGGCTTTATATCTCAAAGTGTAATGTCAGACATGTAACCATATAAGTCTGTTCCGGGTTCGAACAGAACCGAAGGCACTTCTCACGAAGCCCTTGCAAATCTGGATAATTTCCAATCACGTCCGGACTTCCCGTCACAAAAAGAGTGATATAAATCTCTATACCGGAGCAACTCAGTGCAGAGACATTCGACAGGTTGTCCTTTCATTTTCGAAAATATCTGGTCTTCATCACCGGTCTTCAAATGCCATCCATATACGACGTATCACTATTCGGAATGGGTTATGTGACACAAAGGTCCTCTCCCGGCTAAACTGAATAGTGAGCGCAATTAAAAAAACATATGGATATGGGATTTCAATTAAGTCACAACTTAACAATTCCAAACATTCTTTCAAATGGTTTAAACCAATTACCATTTCAAATCTTTTAAACAAAAAGATTCATTTACAGATTTTTCCAAATCAATTCTCATTTCAATTTGATTAACTCGTTAAATCTTTAAATCAAAGATTTAACTTATAGCTTTCAAAACAATTTCATTTCGAATGGGTTAAATGAATCATCATTTTAAACCTGTTAAAAATAAACAGATTTAATTCATAGCTTTCAAAAAAGAATTCATTCATAGCCTTTTAAAATATTTCAATTTCATTTTGAATTTGAAACCTTTCAACACAAATGGGAAGTTCACTTCTTATATGAAAGCTGTTATTATTTGAAAACAAATAGTTTTCGTTTAAGAAAAATCCAATTATATTTACACGAGTTAAAACCCTTTTTTTTATTCACATTCCAAAGCCAATACTTTTTAAAATGGTTTAACTCATATATAACAGGTATAAAATCTCTAATCCCTATTTTCAAATCATAGAGTTCAATTTTCAAATCTTGAATTTAAGTTTAAATCAAATTATTTAAACTTCAAAACTTAATCAGGTTATTCGAAAATAAGTTTCATCTTTGAAATTCCATTTCAAAAGCTTTTCACATTTAAACCGAAATTTCTAATTTCAAAATCAATTGAAATTTAAAATTTCAATTTCAAAACATCAAATTTAAATTATCTGTGACTTAACCGATTTCCACGTGAAATCCATATTTGTGTGTGTAAAAGTGTGGTCCAGGGGTTATACACAGTAGTGCAACATCAATCAATCATCACAGATCAAAATACAGAATATAGTTGATAAGCGATATAAACTATAATGCTTATCTGTTATATACAGGTCACAGACATATATGCCACGGCTAGTAAATTACATCACAGATAATTTATCACAACATAAATCAGGGGGTATCACAAAGCATCATAATCAGGGATATCAAACAATTCAACCATTCAATAAAATCTAAACATCCATAAGTAAGGTCAGTTAATTATCTAATCAATTCAAATCAGATTAATTTCTTACGAATTTCTAATCCTGGTTAATTAACATCAATAATTTACAAATCATTTTGATTAATTATTCTTTAATCATTTATTAATTAACCATTTATAATAAAATAATTAACATTTAATTATTAAATAATTAACTTTTAATTATTTAATTCTCCATTTAATTAATTATCATTCCTTAATCGCCTTCATTGATTTATTAACCTTTAAATTAATTATTCTCAGATTTATTACCTTAATAAATAAATCATATTAATTTATTCAATCACATAAATTAAAGCTTTAATAAATAAATCCTTTTTTTAATTACTTCCATTAAGTAATTATTCTTTTTAGTCATTTTCATTTAGTGATTAATTAATTCACAATTTAACCTTAAATTAATCACCGTAATTAATCATTCTTTAATTTATCAAAAAAATTTATTTATCGAAACAATTTAAACTGGATTCATTTAGATATTTAAAACTTGATTCATTTTAAAATTTAAAACTGTTTTTGTATCAATTCTTTCCAGACCCGAGACAACCCCGGGTGAAACCCGATAATACACTCGAGCTTGCCCCCCTGTTTCGTTGCTTTGAGTCACACACGAAACGTCCCCGAGAACTTCTTCGAGTTACCTCATCTTCCCCAAATTTCACAGTCACCCAGTTACACGTTTTCACGCGTGCACGTGCACACGAAGCCCCATCACCTCCGGCCACCATCTTGACGCCCAGCAAGTCGACAACGACGTCCTCCCACCATCAAGCTACTCGGCACCTTCGATCGAATCATGAAAACAAATCGAGCTTTCAGCTGCAACCCAGACCTGTAGCCTTCACCATCGGAAAACCCTCCTTCGCCAGTGATCTCGATCGTAAAAACCCCAGCTACTCCTCCCAGAGACACGTCACATCGCTACCTTTCGATCCCCCCACGTGCGATGAGGTCCGATAACGTCCTGGTGACGTGACGATCACTTTTCTGACGTTAACTAAAACATAGCTTAAACCCTTGTTTAGTTCAAATCTCAAACGATGGTGAATTAAAAAATCTTCTTGTATTTTTCCAACAATCTATGATTACCCTAGTATCTCCCTGCCAAAATTCGACTTTTGAAATTTAGCCAATCATTGGAAAATCGATAGAACCCATTATCTATTCACGTCGCAAATGCCACCCTAATACGCAACTAAAAATTCAAATTTTTGTTTTAAAAATCATCATTTTTAAAATAGTTTTAGGTGGTGCAATCCAATCTAGAATTTACGAAATTCGAAATTTGGGTAATCCTTGAATTTTTCACTGTATATTCTATTCCCAAAACATTCATCCCATAACCATACCTATAATTATTTTTAAAATTGATATCACAACATTTTAATCACTTTTCATTTTGAGATTTGTATGTGGTATTGATTGGTTTAAGAGATTTGTATTTTCTTTTTTCTTTTTTCTTTTTTAGCCTGTAAACATTAAAACAGGGATATATATATGTGCATGTACATACATCTGTTAATCCCTATGTATATATATATATACACACCTAGGCAGCTATATCATTCAAGCATAATCATACCTTCAATACAAGATCAAACAACAAGAAACATATCAGATTAAAAAGGGTTGCTCACCTTGGTTTCCTGGAATGAAGACAGAGAACAAGAACAATGAACAGAGAAAGAACAGAGGTGCCTTGTTTTGGAACAGGCTTTGAATTCTGAGAATCACTTCTTTAATCTCAGGCTTTTTAGTTGTTTTATCTGGATGTTGTTTGACTGATGATGATCTTGCTTTGGGTTTTTCTTCAAAATGATGTTTAGTTTTAAATGGTCGAAATGGAGTTGATGGAAAGGAATGAAATTTACAGTGTGTTTATTTTTCTTAGTACTGGGTGTATATCTTATTGGTTTGTAATTGTTTATAGGAGAGGAAGTGTTGCAGGTGAATATATTTTATCTTGTTTGTACAAAAGGCAAGGCTAAGATGTGATAGGGTATGGTGGCTGAAGGTGCTTGCATTTATGAGTTTTGTACAATATACATTTATTTTCCCTCGGCTGTGCAGATATTTGAAATGGTGGTGGCTTATAATAATTGTTGTTTCTCATTTTGTTTACAACAATCTATTTGCTTTGTACTTAGATGTTTCTTTTTCTTTGCTTTAGTCTGGTTGCTTAGCAATATGAATGAAGTTCTATTCTTATCATATTAAAATTTAGCTAATTTGTTTTTAACTTTGTATTGTAAATAAGTTTCTATTTAAATTATGTTGTTTGAATTTAACTATATATTATTTTATATTTTATAATTTATCTTATTATATATATATATATATATCTATTTGAATTTGTCAAATTTATTTTCTATTTCCAGTTTAAATAATTATTGTTATCTTACTTTAATATTTATTATCTTATATTAAATTTGTAAATTCGATTTATTATTAACCATAAATAATAATATTTAATATTATTATCAATCATTTATTTATAATTTAAACTCAAGTCAAATATATATCTATATATTTATTATTTTCAAATTCACTTATATTTGAATCGGGGAAACTCGCTCCAATTTTCCTAATTAAATTTACAAATTTTATCAAAAATTTATTTAATTACTCAATTAAATTCAAAAATTCGTTAAATTATTAATTTAAATAAATTTAAATTTCGGGGTCGTTACAAACTTCCCCCTTAAAAGAATTTCGTCCTCGAAATTCGCAGGCACGAAACAAAGACAGAGATAGACAGATTCGATCTCCTATAACTCCTCAAACAAAAGATACGGATTCCGAATTCAAGTCGGAATATCTCAGAATACATACCAATTGTCCCTCTTCGGACTTTGGTTTTCAAAAGAAGTTTCAATAGAATTTCAAAATTTTGGTTTCAAACGAAATCGTTTTAATTGATACAATTCAATTTAGCCTTCATATTCTATTAATCAATTTATCTCAATTTAAAATTTTCAATTTCAAACTCATTAAGGTTTAAATCAAAAAGCTGATAAGAAACCGATTAAGATACGAGGTAAGAATTTCTACAACGATTCGTAGAGCCATCATCACATCGAAACTTCTTCTTGTAGCTGATACGAAACAATCAAATGAATTTGGAAACGAATCAAAGAATATTGATAAGAAAGTTGTTTCCACTGTCGCAGGGTATTGACCATCTATAGTCGTTTTTCCCTGTCCCCTATCTCGTCTTCTTCTTGCACTCATATCTACTATCAGTGGACAGTAAGAGAATTTACTGAGACGTTCGAATAGATATCTTAGGGATTACTCATTCTAGAGTTTACTTCACTCTATCTCTAATGAGCTACTTAACGTGTTATACTCCTGAGCTAAAGTTCAACCTTAGCTCTGATACCAAATGTAACGTCCCAGATTTTCGCGTTCGAAAATCGACATCCATACTTTACATCGTACTCGAATGTCGTAGATTCGAGCGTTCAAATCCGAGTCGCCGGAGCTTATAACACAGTTAAGTAAATATCAGAGCGGAATAAAAGGAATATAGATATACAACATCTGATACAATATCCAGATACAATGATGATACAATGAATATCTATATACATCAGAGATATGATACAACAAATAGCAGCGGAAAAGAAAACGATAACATCAGCAGCGGATAATTTCCATCTTCAAAGCACTAATCCAGAAATAGCTTGAACTCCTAATAACGATACACCAAGATAAGCAAGTGCAGTCCATATCCAAAGACTGAACTGGCTCCAGATAACCTACTGAACCTGAATTTCTGAAAACCCCAACTCTAGACTGCTCGTGTAGGAAATTATGAGCACCCAGAGTTTAGGAAAGGAACAATAAACTCCGGATCAGTCATGGGACTGGTGTGAGCAACAAAAACAGTTTATCTTTAAAACAAATAGCAGAGAATTTTAAAGTCAATTCGCAATGCTTTTAGAAAATGAAACTACCATAAGACCTCCCACCACACACACAATGCAAACGCAGAATTGGAGGAGATTTCTTCTTATGATAGTCAAAGATGTTTACTACGCAAAAATCAAATCATTTGATATTATTACTAGTGCATAGTGCAGAAAACAATTTCAAAAGTAGAATATAAATCTTAGCCAGCATAGACATTTCGCACTTATGCCTACTATAGCTACCATGTTCAATAGCAGGTTACCACCACATTCCATGGCAGGTAATACAACTAAAACCGTACAGAGCTCGTATTGTTTTGTTTGGATTTCCAACAAATGGTCAGGCTAAGGAACTTCCTATTCCACGAAAGAAACGCCTCTGGCGGGACGCTCCGAGAACCACACCGTTCTCTGCCAAACAAGGCCGGCAACCCCTTTTCCCAAGGGATAAAAGAAACCTCAGATATGCCACCCCCAGTCCTTTGGGACCTTTAACCGAGGTGCCTCGAAACCAACATCACACGTCATAAATAAAGTGTGTCCACATGAGTAAGTATCTGGGCTCCATACCATGATACCACCCTTTTCCAGAAGGAATGGTCATACCCTAGGGGAGCTACCCCTGAAAACCTTGCCGCACAATTCCTGTTTCGACCATTACCGGGTTGTGAGGTTCGACGAAGTCTCGTCCACAAAGCTACGCTTTTTCAAAAAGCCACGCTTCGGGTCAAACAAATGATCAACCTATGATCACAAAGATATAAGATCAAACAAATGATCATATCGCAAATGATCAAACACTGATCATTTCACAGCAGCACTCAGCATGCCACATTACCAAATTGGGATATATCGCTGATAAATTTCAACTACATAACCTCTGAGCTTGTACGTCTCAGAGAAGGGTGTTAAGCTAAGAGAATAAATTCTCCGCCACCAATAGAAATGTATTTGAAAGAAATCGGCTTTATATCTCAAAGTGTAATGTCAGACATGTAACCATATAAGTCTGTTCCGGGTTCGAACAGAACCGAAGGCACTTCTCACGAAGCCCTTGCAAATCTGGATAATTTCCAATCACGTCCGGACTTCCCGTCACAAAAAGAGTGATATAAATCTCTATACCGGAGCAACTCAGTGCAGAGACATTCGACAGGTTGTCCTTTCATTTTCGAAAATATCCGGTCTTCATCACCGGTCTTCAAATGCCATCCATATACGACGTATCACTATTCGGAATGGGTTATGTGACACAAAGGTCCTCTCCCGGCTAAACTGAATAGTGAGCGCAATTAAAAAAACATATGGATATGGGATTTCAATTAAGTCACAACTTAACAATTCCAAACATTCTTTCAAATGGTTTAAACCAATTACCATTTCAAATCTTTTAAACAAAAAGATTCATTTACAGATTTTTCCAAATCAATTCTCATTTCAATTTGATTAACTCGTTAAATCTTTAAATCAAAGATTTAACTTATAGCTTTCAAAACAATTTCATTTCGAATGGGTTAAATGAATCATCATTTTAAACCTGTTAAAAATAAACAGATTTAATTCATAGCTTTCAAAAAAGAATTCATTCATAGCCTTTTAAAATATTTCAATTTCATTTTGAATTTGAAACCTTTCAACACAAATGGGAAGTTCACTTCTTATATGAAAGCTGTTATTATTTGAAAACAAATAGTTTTCGTTTAAGAAAAATCCAATTATATTTACACGAGTTAAAACCCTTTTTTTTATTCACATTCCAAAGTCAATACTTTTTAAAATGGTTTAACTCATATATAACAGGTATAAAATCTCTAATCCCTATTTTCAAATCATAGAGTTCAATTTTCAAATCTTGAATTTAAGTTTAAATCAAATTATTTAAACTTCAAAACTTAATCAGGTTATTCGAAAATAAGTTTCATCTTTGAAATTCCATTTCAAAAGCTTTTCACATTTAAACCGAAATTTCTAATTTCAAAATCAATTGAAATTTAAAATTTCAATTTCAAAACATCAAATTTAAATTATCTGTGACTTAACCGATTTCCACGTGAAATCCATATTTGTGTGTGTAAAAGTGTGGTCTAGGGGTTATACACAGTAGTGCAACATCAATCAATCATCACAGATCAAAATACAGAATATAGTTGATAAGCGATATAAACTATAACGCTTATCTGTTATATACAGGTCACAGACATATATGCCACGGCTAGTAAATTACATCACAGATAATTTATCACAACATAAATCAGGGGGTATCACAAAGCATCATAATCAGGGATATCAAACAATTCAACCATTCAATAAAATCTAAACATCCATAAGTAAGGTCAGTTAATTATCTAATCAATTCAAATCAGATTAATTTCTTACGAATTTCTAATCCTGGTTAATTAACATCAATAATTTACAAATCATTTTGATTAATTATTCTTTAATCATTTATTAATTAACCATTTATAATAAATTAATTAACATTTAATTATTAAATAATTAACTTTTAATTATTTAATTCTCCATTTAATTAATTATCATTCCTTAATCGCCTTCATTGATTTATTAACCTTTAAATTAATTATTCTCAGATTTATTACCTTAATAAATAAATCATATTAATTTATTCAATCACATAAATTAAAGCTTTAATAAATAAATCCTTTTTTTAATTACTTCCATTAAGTAATTATTCTTTTTAGTCATTTTCATTTAGTGATTAATTAATTCACAATTTAACCTTAAATTAATCACCGTAATTAATCATTCTTTAATTTATCAAAAAAATTTATTTATCGAAACAATTTAAACTGGATTCATTTAGATATTTAAAACTTGATTCATTTTAAAATTTAAAACTGTTTTTGTATCAATTCTTTCCAGACCCGAGACAACCCCGGGTGAAACCCGATAATACACTCGAGCTTGCCCCCCTGTTTCGTTGCTTTGAGTCACACACGAAACGTCCCCGAGAACTTCTTCGAGTTACCTCATCTTCCCCAAATTTCACAGTCACCCAGTTACACGTTTTCACGCGTGCACGTGCACACGAAGCCCCATCACCTCCGGCCACCATCTTGACGCCCAGCAAGTCGACACCGACGTCCTCCCACCATCAAGCTACTCGGCACCTTCGATCGAATCATCAAAACAAATCGAGCTTTCAGCTGCAACCCAGACCTGTAGCCTTCACCATCGGAAAACCCTCCTTCGCCAGTGATCTCGATCGTAAAAACCTCAGCTACTCCTCCCAGAGACACGTCACATCCCTACCTTTCGATCCCCCCACGCGCGATGAGGTCCGATAACGTCCTGGTGACGTGACGATCACTTTTCTGACGTTAACTAAAACATAGCTTAAACCGTAGTTTAGTTCAAATCTCAAACGATGGTGAATTAAAAAATCTTCTTGTATTTTTCCAACAATCTATGATTACCCTAGTATCTCCCTGCCAAAATTCGACTTTTGAAATTTAGCCAATCATTGGAAAATCGATAGAACCCATTATCTATTCACGTCGCAAATGCCACCCTAATACGCAACTAAAAATTCAAATTTTTGTTTTAAAAATCATCATTTTTAAAATAGTTTTAGGTGGTGCAATCCAATCTAGAATTTACGAAATTCGAAATTTGGGTAATCCTTGAATTTTTCACTGTATATTCTATTCCCAAAACATTCATCCCATAACCATACCTATAATTATTTTTAAAATTGATATCACAACATTTTAATCACTTTTCATTTTGAGATTTGTATATGGTATTGATTGGTTTAAGAGATTTGTATTTCTTTTTCTTTTTTTTTTAGCCTGTAAACATTAAAACAGGGATATATATATGTGCCTGTACATACATCTGTTAATCCCTATGTATATATATATACACACCTAGGCAGCTATATCATTCAAGCATAATCATACCTTCAATACAAGATCAAACAACAAGAAACATATCAGATTAAAAAGGGTTGCTCACCTTGGTTTCCTGGAATGAAGACAGAGAACAAGAACAATGAACAGAGAAAGAACAGAGGTGCCTTGTTTTGGAACAGGCTTTGAATTCTGAGAATCACTTCTTTAATCTCAGGCTTTTTAGTTGTTTTATCTGGATGTTGTTTGACTGATGATGATCTTGCTTTGGGTTTTTCTTCAAAATGATGTTTAGTTTTAAATGGTCGAAATGGAGTTGATGGAAAGGAATGAAATTTACAGTGTGTTTATTTTTCTTAGTACTGGGTGTATATCTTATTGGTTTGTAATTGTTTATAGGAGAGGAAGTGTTGCAGGTGAATATATTTTATCTTGTTTGTACAAAAGGCAAGGCTAAGATGTGATAGGGTATGGTGGCTGAAGGTGCTTGCATTTATGAGTTTTGTACAATATACATTTATTTTCCCTCGGCTGTGCAGATATTTGAAATGGTGGTGGCTTATAATAATTGTTGTTTCTCATTTTGTTTACAACAATCTATTTGCTTTGTACTTAGATGTTTCTTTTTCTTTGCTTTAGTCTGGTTGCTTAGCAATATGAATGAAGTTCTATTCTTATCATATTAAAATTTAGCTAATTTGTTTTTAACTTTGTATTGTAAATAAGTTTCTATTTTAAATTATGTTGTTTGAATTTAACTATATATTATTTTATATTTTATAATTTATCTTATTATATATATATATATATATCTATTTGAATTTGTCAAATTTATTTTCTATTTCCAGTTTAAATAATTATTGTTATCTTACTTTAATATTTATTATCTTATATTAAATTTGTAAATTCGATTTATTATTAACCATAAATAATAATATTTAATATTATTATCAATCATTTATTTATAATTTAAACTCAAGTCAAATATATATCTATATATTTATTATTTTCAAATTCACTTATATTTGAATCGGGGAAACTCGCTCCAATTTTCCTAATTAAATTTACAAATTTTATCAAAAATTTATTTAATTACTCAATTAAATTCAAAAATTCGTTAAATTATTAATTTAAATAAATTTAAATTTCGGGGTCGTTACAAACTTCCCCCCTTAAAAGAATTTCGTCCTCGAAATTCGCAGGCACGAAACAAAGACAGAGATAGACAGATTCGATCTCCTATAACTCCTCAAACAAAAGATACGGATTCCGAATTCAAGTCGGAATATCTCAGAATACATACCAATTGTCCCTCTTCGGACTTTGGTTTTCAAAAGAAGTTTCAATAGAATTTCAAAATTTCGGTTTCAAACGAAATCGTTTTAATTGATACAATTCAATTTAGCCTTCATATTCTATTAATCAATTTATCTCAATTTAAAATTTTCAATTTCAAACTCATTAAGGTTTAAATCAAAAAGCTGATAAGAAACCGATTAAGATACGAGGTAAGAATTTCTACAACGATTCGTAGAGCCATCATCACATCGAAACTTCTTCTTGTAGCTGATACGAAACAATCAAATGAATTTGGAAACGAATCAAAGAATATTGATAAGAAAGTTGTTTCCACTGTCGCAGGGTATTGACCATCTATAGTCGTTTTTCCCTGTCCCCTATCTCGTCTTCTTCTTGCACTCATATCTACTATCAGTGGATAGTAAGAGAATTTACTGAGACGTTCGAATAGATATCTTAGGGATTACTCATTCTAGAGTTTACTTCACTCTATCTCTAATGAGCTACTTAACGTGTTATACTCCTGAGCTAAAGTTCAACCTTAGCTCTGATACCAAATGTAACGTCCCAGATTTTCGCGTTCGAAAATCGACATCCATACTTTACATCGTACTCGAATGTCGTAGATTCGAGCGTTCAAATCCGAGTCGCCGGAGCTTATAACACAGTTAAGTAAATATCAGAGCGGAATAAAAGGAATATAGATATACAACATCTGATACAATATCCAGATACAATGATGATACAATGAATATCTATATACATCAGAGATATGATACAACAAATAGCAGCGGAAAAGAAAACGATAACATCAGCAGCGGATAATTTCCATCTTCAAAGCACTAATCCAGAAATAGCTTGAACTCCTAATAACGATACACCATGATAAGCAAGTGCAGTGCATATCCAAAGACTGAACTGGCTCCAGATAACCTACTGAACCTGAATTTCTGAAAACCCCAACTCTAGACTGCTCGTGTAGGAAATTATGAGCACCCAGAGTTTAGGAAAGGAACAATAAACTCCGGATCAGTCATGGGACTGGTGTGAGCAACAAAAACAGTTTATCTTTAAAACAAATAGCAGAGAATTTTAAAGTCAATTCGCAATGCTTTTAGAAAATGAAACTACCATAAGACCTCCCACCACACACACAATGCAAACGCAGAATTGGAGGAGATTTCTTCTTATGATAGTCAAAGATGTTTACTACGCAAAAATCAAATCATGTGATATTATTACTAGTGCATAGTGCAGAAAACAATTTCGAAAGTAGAATATAAATCTTAGCCAGCATAGACATTTCGCACTTATGCCTACTATAGCTACCATGTTCAATAGCAGGTTACCACCACATTCCATGGCAGGTAATACAACTAAAACCGTACAGAGCTCGTATTGTTTTGTTTGGATTTCCAACAAATGGTCAGGCTAAGGAACTTCCTATTCCACGAAAGAAACGCCTCTGGCGGGACGCTCCGAGAACCACACCGTTCTCTGCCAAACAAGGCCGGCAACCCCTTTTCCCAAGGGATAAAAGAAACCTCAGATATGCCACCCCCGGTCCTTTGGGACCTTTAACCGAGGCGCCTCGAAACCAACATCACACGTCATAAATAAAGTGTGTCCACATGAGTAAGTATTTGGGCTCCATACCATGATACCACCCTTTTCCAGAAGGAATGGTCATACCCTAGGGGAGCTACCCCTGAAAACCTTGCCGCACAATTCCTGTTTCGACCATTACCGGGTTGTGAGGTTCGACGAAGTCTCGTCCACAAAGCTACGCTTTTTCAAAAAGCCACGCTTCGGGTCAAACAAATGATCAACCTATGATCACAAAGATATAAGATCAAACAAATGATCATATAGAAAATGATCAAACACTGATCATTTCACAGCAGCACTCAGCATGCCACATTACCAAATTGGGATATATCGCTGATAAATTTCAACTACATAACCTCTGAGCTCGTACGTCTCAGAGAAGGGTGTTAAGCTAAGAGAATAAATTCTCCGCCACCAACAGAAATGTATTTGAAAGAAATCGGCTTTATATCTCAAAGTGTAATGTCAGACATGTAACCATATAAGTCTGTTCCGGGTTCGAACAGAACCGAAGGCACTTCTCACGAAGCCCTTGCAAATCCGGATAATTTCCAATCACGTCCGGACTTCCCGTCACAAAAAGAGTGATATAAATCTCTATACCGGAGCAACTCAGTGCAGAGACATTCGACAGGTTGTCCTTTCATTTTCGAAAATATCCGGTCTTCATCACCGGTCTTCAAATGCCATCCATATACGATGTATCACTATTCGGAATGGGTTATGTGACACAAAGGTCCTCTCCCGGCTAAACTGAATAGTGAGTGCAATTAAAAAAACATATGGATATGGGATTTCAATTAAGTCACAACTTAACAATTCCAAACATTCTTTCAAATGGTTTAAACCAATTACCATTTCAAATCTTTTAAACAAAAAGATTCATTTACAGATTTTTCCAAATCAATTCTCATTTCAATTTGATTAACTCGTTAAATCTTTAAATCAAAGATTTAACTTATAGCTTTCAAAACAATTTCATTTCGAATGGGTTAAATGAATCATCATTTTAAACCTGTTAAAAATAAACAGATTTAATTCATAGCTTTCAAAAAAGAATTCATTCATAGCCTTTTAAAATATTTCAATTTCATTTTGAATTTGAAACCATTCAACACAAATGGGAAGTTCACTTCTTATATGAAAGCTGTTATTATTTGAAAACAAATAGTTTTCGTTTAAGAAAAATCCAATTATATTTACACGAGTTAAAACCCTTTTTTTTTATTCACATTCCAAAGTCAATACTTTTTAAAATGGTTTAACTCATATATAACAGGTATAAAATCTCTAATCCCTATTTTCAAATCATAGAGTTCAATTTTCAAATCTTGAATTTAAGTTTAAATCAAATTATTTAAACTTCAAAACTTAATCAGGTTATTCGAAAATAAGTTTCATCTTTGAAATTCCATTTCAAAAGCTTTTCACATTTAAACCGAAATTTCTAATTTCAAAATCAATTGAAATTTAAAATTTCAATTTCAAAACATCAAATTTAAATTATCTGTGACTTAACCGATTTCCACGTGAAATCCATATTTGTGTGTGTAAAAGTGTGGTCCAGGGGTTATACACAGTAGTGCAACATCAATCAATCATCACAGATCAAAATACAGAATATAGTTGATAAGCGATATAAACTATAACGCTTATCTGTTATATACAGGTCACAGACATATATGCCACGGCTAGTAAATTACATCACAGATAATTTATCACAACATAAATCAGGGGGTATCACAAAGCATCATAATCAGGGATATCAAACAATTCAACCATTCAATAAAATCTAAACATCCATAAGTAAGGTCAGTTAATTATCTAATCAATTCAAATCAGATTAATTTCTTACGAATTTCTAATCCTGGTTAATTAACATCAATAATTTACAAATCATTTTGATTAATTATTCTTTAATCATTTATTAATTAACCATTTATAATAAATTAATTAACATTTAATTATTAAATAATTAACTTTTAATTATTTAATTCTCCATTTAATTAATTATCATTCCTTAATCGCCTTCATTGATTTATTAACCTTTAAATTAATTATTCTCAGATTTATTACCTTAATAAATAAATCATATTAATTTATTCAATCACATAAATTAAAGCTTTAATAAATAAATCCTTTTTTTAATTACTTCCATTAAGTAATTATTCTTTTTAGTCATTTTCATTTAGTGATTAATTAATTCACAATTTAACCTTAAATTAATCACCGTAATTAATCATTCTTTAATTTATCAAAAAAATTTATTTATCGAAACAATTTAAACTGGATTCATTTAGATATTTAAAACTTGATTCATTTTAAAATTTAAAACTGTTTTTGTATCAATTCTTTCCAGACCCGAGACAACCCCGGGTGAAACCCGATAATACACTCGAGCTTGCCCCCCTGTTTCGTTGCTTTGAGTCACACACGAAACGTCCCCGGGAACTTCTTCGAGTTACCTCATCTTCCCCAAATTTCACAGTCACCCAGTTACACGTTTTCACGCGTGCACGTGCACACGAAGCCCCATCACCTCCGGCCACCATCTTGACGCCCAGCAAGTCGACAACGACGTCCTCCCACCATCAAGCTACTCGGCACCTTCGATCGAATCATCAAAACAAATCGAGCTTTCAGCTGCAACCCAGACCTGTAGCCTTCACCATCGGAAAACCCTCCTTCGCCAGTGATCTCGATCGTAAAAACCTCAGCTACTCCTCCCAGAGACACGTCACATCCCTACCTTTCGATCCCCCCACGCGCGATGAGGTCCGATAACGTCCTGGTGACGTGACGATCACTTTTCTGACGTTAACTAAAACATAGCTTAAACCCTAGTTTAGTTCAAATCTCAAACGATGGTGAATTAAAAAATCTTCTTGTATTTTTCCAACAATCTATGATTACCCTAGTATCTCCCTGCCAAAATTCGACTTTTGAAATTTAGCCAATCATTGGAAAATCGATAGAACCCATTATCTATTCACGTTGCAAATGCCACCCTAATACGCAACTAAAAATTCAAATTTTTGTTTTAAAAATCATCATTTTTAAAATAGTTTTAGGTGGTGCAATCCAATCTAGAATTTACGAAATTCGAAATTTGGGTAATCCTTGAATTTTTCACTGTATATTCTATTCCCAAAACATTCATCCCATAACCATACCTATAATTATTTTTAAAATTGATATCACAACATTTTAATCACTTTTCATTTTGAGATTTGTATATGGTATTGATTGGTTTAAGAGATTTGTATTTCTTTTTCTTTTTTTTTTAGCCTGTAAACATTAAAACAGGGATATATATATGTGCCTGTACATACATCTGTTAATCCCTATGTATATATATATACACACCTAGGCAGCTATATCATTCAAGCATAATCATACCTTCAATACAAGATCAAACAACAAGAAACATATCAGATTAAAAAGGGTTGCTCACCTTGGTTTCCTGGAATGAAGACAGAGAACAAGAACAATGAACAGAGAAAGAACAGAGGTGCCTTGTTTTGGAACAGGCTTTGAATTCTGAGAATCACTTCTTTAATCTCAGGCTTTTTAGTTGTTTTATCTGGATGTTGTTTGACTGATGATGATCTTGCTTTGGGTTTTTCTTCAAAATGATGTTTAGTTTTAAATGGTCGAAATGGAGTTGATGGAAAGGAATGAAATTTACAGTGTGTTTATTTTTCTTAGTACTGGGTGTATATCTTATTGGTTTGTAATTGTTTATAGGAGAGGAAGTGTTGCAGGTGAATATATTTTATCTTGTTTGTACAAAAGGCAAGGCTAAGATGTGATAGGGTATGGTGGCTGAAGGTGCTTGCATTTATGAG
Source organism: Allium fistulosum (assembly GCA_030737815.1). Classification (NCBI taxonomy): domain Eukaryota; kingdom Viridiplantae; phylum Streptophyta; class Magnoliopsida; order Asparagales; family Amaryllidaceae; genus Allium; species Allium fistulosum. The sequence goes on along the minus strand of CM060908.1, from coordinate 835,249,479 downwards.
TTTTGTACAATATACATTTATTTTCCCTCGGCTGTGCAGATATTTGAAATGGTGGTGGCTTATAATAATTGTTGTTTCTCATTTTGTTTACAACAATCTATTTGCTTTGTACTTAGATGTTTCTTTTTCTTTGCTTTAGTCTGGTTGCTTAGCAATATGAATGAAGTTCTATTCTTATCATATTAAAATTTAGCTAATTTGTTTTTAACTTTGTATTGTAAATAAGTTTCTATTTTAAATTATGTTGTTTGAATTTAACTATATATTATTTTATATTTTATAATTTATCTTATTATATATATATATATATATCTATTTGAATTTGTCAAATTTATTTTCTATTTCCAGTTTAAATAATTATTGTTATCTTACTTTAATATTTATTATCTTATATTAAATTTGTAAATTCGATTTATTATTAACCATAAATAATAATATTTAATATTATTATCAATCATTTATTTATAATTTAAACTCAAGTCAAATATATATCTATATATTTATTATTTTCAAATTCACTTATATTTGAATCGGGGAAACTCGCTCCAATTTTCCTAATTAAATTTACAAATTTTATCAAAAATTTATTTAATTACTCAATTAAATTCAAAAATTCGTTAAATTATTAATTTAAATAAATTTAAATTTCGGGGTCGTTACAGTCGCCACCATCCTACTTCATTCTGGAAACTCCACCGCGTACACAGTTGTTAAAGTGGTTTTCGGTATCGACAGAGAGTATGTCCATATCCGATCCCGGTCTCTTTAATAACCAATCCTTATTATAACCCGTGGTAATAATTTTAAAATAATATTTTATACTTCAAAATAGAATATCATTTCAAATCCAAATCTTTATCAAAATAAAGATTAAATCAATTCCAAACCATTTCAATATATTTAAAATATCATATCATTTCAAAACTTCATTTCAAATCATTTCAATATATCAAAATATCGTATCTTTCCAAAACTTCATTTCAAATCATTTTAATATATCAAAATATCATTTGAGTTAAAATCTAAATATAAAACTTTAAATTTTTTTTTTAAATTTAAAGATATCATTCATTTATTATCATTTCAAGTCACCTTTTTAAATACTTTATTTTTCAATCAAAATAATTCGTTTAAACCATTTAAAAGTGTAATTATTATACTTTCAAATCAAGTATTCAATTACCAAAGTTTTAAACTATTTTGAGTTCATTTACTAAGTTAAAAACCATAAACATTGAAAATTTCAGCCTTTCACAACATTCAGAAAATGCTGTAATAAGTTATTCTTGAAATCATTTTAATTCAGCAGAGACGGCATTTTAAAACCGCTGCTAAATCTCAGTTTTAGTTGAAATTTGGTTTAAAATAGCAAAGACAACATTTCCAGAAATGCTGTAATAGCTCAGGTTTCAAATTAAAGGGTTTCATTAAATTCAGCAAAGACAGCAGACCACTACAGCAATTACAAAACTACTGTAATAGGCCTTTATCAAGTTTTTAGCCTTTTAATTTACTTCAGCAACTACAGCATTACAGAACTGCTGTAATAGCCTTTTACTTAAGTTTTAGTTCATTTACAGAAATCATAACATTTCTGAATGCTATAAAAGTAATTTCTAGATTTTAGTGTATTTCCAACAAATAATAACCTTCAATGTTAAACCTTTTAAACATTATAAAAATCATATTTTGACAGTCAAAAATGTTCATTAAAATTACTCTTTTAATTTATGATTTTTTTAGGAAACATTTATAGTAAAAAATCCAAATTTCCAATAATTTTGCTTAACAAATCCAAATGTACAATTTTCTTTTCTTCACATTTTTAACAAATAAACTTAACACTTATATTTTATTTCCATTTCACAAATTAAACTAAATTTTCAATTTTATTTAATTAACTTAAACCTTTCATAAAATCCAAATTCACATTTCCAAGTCAAGTTATATTTTAAAATTACACTTTTAAGCATTCATTTATTTAACCATTTTAATACATAGAAAACTCAATAACACTTAATTAAATCATTTAAATTCAAATTCAAATCAAATTATCTTATTTACCATTTTCCAAATATAATTAAATTTCCATTTTATTTATATAACTTATATATCATTTTAAAACCAAAATTCCAAATTTCCAAGCTTAAGTTATATTTCAAAAATTCACTTTTACCATTCATTTAAATTACATTTTTAACTTCTAGAAAAATCCAAATTTATTCATTTAAACATATCAAATTTTCATAATTTTACACTTTTAAAAATATTTCAAATATTCAAAATACTTTATAAAAATAACCATGGGTCTGTATAAATTAAATATAAACCGGATCCGCAGTTTACAAAGAAAAATCCGGGTTATATCATTTCAAACCCGCAATCCCAAGTCAAAATAAATTAAATAAAAACAGTTCAGGCCTATCATTTCAGCCCATAACGATTTTTCACTATTCTAAAGTCCGTTCGGATATGTATCATTTCAACCCATAGTGAATCTAATCTACAAGGAACTTGCAGTGTGATAAACAGGTATAAATGAACAGTTTAACAATAAATAACAGTAACAGATAATATGACAGGTAAAATAACAGGTTTAACATCATATAATTAATAATCATAGGCAGTTATAAGATCATATATAATATTCTATACATTCAATTGTTGTCAATTCACATTTGCATAAGTATAAATGTCAGGTGAGATTTACTCACTTGTTTATGCTGGAGTTATCAATTCAAATGACACAGACGGATTCTAGAAAGCATGATGAAACAACAATAGATTCAAGAGGAAAGAGAACCAAGCAATTGATCTTGTACACAACCAATAAACAAGACAATAAAACATGAATCAATACAACATTGAATTGAGACAACTTTGAAAATAAAAGCAAAAATGAATTGAATGCTTTTGCCATGCTTTCCACACTCACATGCTCGGCCTAGGGGTTGATATGGCTTGGCCATAACATGGTTTTGGTTCAGGTTTGGACCTAAAAAGGCATGGCTACAAGTAATAGGAAGTGGAAGAGGTTACATAACATGAATACAAGGAGTCTTATGCAAACTAGTGATGTTTTGCACAACATTTGGCTCGGCTACATGGATGTTTGGGCTCGACTATACATGTTTTAGATCTGGACAAAGGAGATGGCTAAGAGTAAATGTTCATATCATGGTGGTGGTGGAGCATGGGGAGGTGGCCAAGGTGATCTAAGGTGAAGGTGATGAAGACTAGGTGGCTAGGCATGCAATTTGGAAGGTTTTGTGCAACTTTTGAGGCGTTTGTCTTCATTTAAAGGCCATGGCCTGATCTGGTCAGAGGGGAAGAGAGGGGATTGAAGCCGTGGAAGGGGAGGAGGAAGGTGGTGGAGGCTATGGTGGAGATGGTGGAGGGTTTGGCCGAGCAACGCTAGGTGAAATTATGTCAAAACCAAGCAAAACAATGCAATAGGAAGGAGGAAAAGTAGAAAAATAATGAGAAGCCATTACCTATTCTTTTTGGCCATGAAAATGAAATGGAAGGAAGCATTTTTCACTTGAGAAACAAAATAAAACTCACGGCTATCAAAAAGTATACGGCCAAATAGAGCAAGCAAGTGAAAAGTCAAGAAAATGAAAAGGTTTGGTAAATGAAAAGTTTTAGGTTAAAAGCTTTTTAAACTCTTCACATTTCCATTTCTTTAAATCAAATAAAAACAAATAAAATTCAGTAAATGAAATTTAAAAACTGAAACAAAGTAAAATAAAATAAAAATAAATAATTAAATTTAAGGAAATGGAAATAGTTTAAAAATTCAAAACAGGACTTAAAAATTACAAATAGAATATCACTAGTTTTAGAAAATTTCTATTTCACTTTAAAACAAATAAAAGGTCAAATAAATAAAATAAATGAGGAACAAAATAAAGTAGGAATGCGAATAAAATAAGATCTTAAGAAAAATATAAAAATAAATAAAGAATTACTTTAATTAATTGAAACTGGAAATTAGAAATTGTAAACAAAATACAACTGACACTAGAAAATGTCAATTACACTTTTTAAAATGTTTTAAAACCAAAATATATACATAACATGTTATTTTACCCATATAAATATAAATTAGAACATTACATGACCAAATAAAATATTATTTATATAATTTAAAATAAACAATTTTGTTAAATACAGCAATTTACACACAATATTTAAAAGGGCATAACTTTCACATTATAAATCAGATTTCAACGAAATGAATGTTTGCGCCAAAAATGGTCACAAACCCCAAGTGTTGTGAAAGCACCAAACTATGAGTATGAATCAGCAATATGGCAAACACAAGTCACAGATCTAAATAAGCAACAAACAGCAATCCAAAAATAAATCACAGGAACATGAAATTTATAGTGGTTCGGCTATCTCCGGCCTACGTCAACTTCAATGGTTTTTATCTTTTATTGATGTTCTTTGCAGATTACGAACGATTACAGCAGATACAATGAATGAATTCGAGTATAACAGCAATGGAAAGAAGTAGAATTGAATCCGGTAGAGTCTGGACGTTGGACCGCCAAAAAGATCGCTTTTCTGCATGCTTCAGGGGGCTATTTATAGGCGTAGGAGGCTGAGATCATGCTCAAACTTCGGAAGACTTCTTCTAGCACGTGAGTGGACCCACGCGACCGACCCCACCAAGTTTTGACTCGATCTGTGATCGATACGAAACCATTTCGTATCCATCAAAAAATGATCCAATCGAGCTGAAACTTGGCAGGGACATTCTTTACCTTGCACGCAAGCTACTGTGAAAATTTCGTTGCATTTGGATCTGTGGTTTGGGAGATATGATCGATACGAAATTGCAATTTTCGTGTGTTGCCGAGTTCGAAACCATGATTTCGTATCCATTCCTGTCATATCGATTGGAAGCACGCGCGCAGTGACATGGCGCTAATTTTAGGGATCGATCCGATCTCTATGGCGTGTTGACTGGGTTGCTTGCAGTTTTTTCGTTCCAAGATTGAAGTTTAAATCATATTGCATCTTGTTCGCGTTGACTCTGCATCGATAGCATTTGCATCGTTCGCTATTTTATTCGCACCGATTGCGTGGTTCAAAAGGATGCAAACAATATCGATGCGTCGGCATGATATGAACAAGGTGAATACAAATTGCACGAAGGTGGCGCCATTCTGGTGCACGAAACCACTCGATTCAAACAAGCCAATGCCTGATGGATACGAATCCGATGGATTAGAACAGAGTGAGGCGACGTCTATTTGATCGATTCGAAACTGATCGATTCGAACAGACCGGTATCACGTCTGATCGATTCGAACTCGATCGATTCGAAGTATGTGGAACCTGATGGATTCAAACAAAACAAATATTGATGGATACGAATCCGATGGGTTCGAACAGAACATCTTCTCGACCTTTTAATGGATACGAACGACGTACTTTCTTTAATTTGAATCGATCATATCTCGTCCATACGAACTCCAATTAACCTGAAATTTGGAACGTTGGCTTTCATGGCTTTGCTTGTCTTTTCTTGTCAATTGCGGCCTGATCCGGACTCGAACAAAATTCATCGATATCCATGGTTATCCTACAATGCATAGTTGATATTCATGGCTAGTTATTATTGATTTTCAATCAGTTTTGGGTATCTCAGCTTTGCTAAAAGTTGGGATAACACTTTGCCCCCCAAAACATGCCTTTTGGTAAAAGGTGTGTTTTGATCAGTCTCAAATCAAATGCAATGAGTTCATGTTTTATTCAAGTCTTATGGTATGTTCAATCGAGTTCATGGTTGTTTAAAGCCAAATCATTATCCACTTCTTCCTGTGGAAGTTAAGAATGAAACTCCGTAGTCTCTCCGGACAATCAACGGTTACTCCGGACCCTTGCTAAGCCCATCCCAGACTTGGCGATTGAATAGAAAGATCCTATTGCACTCCGGCGTTGCTTTCTACCCCTTGCACTCTGGCCCCAGTTAGGGCGTAAAGCGATGTCTTGGTCATTCTGGACCGATCGTAGCCTCTCCGGGCTCCTGCTGTATCCCATCCTATCACTCTCCGGTGAAGGGGAAACAACATTAAGTGAGTCGATCCTGTCGCTCTCCGGCGAAGCGACTCACTTCTTGCACTTCGGTTCAGTGTATCTGAACATTAAGCGATGTCATGGCCTAAATCGTGGGCCGATCATAGCCTCTCCGAGCTCTTATCGAATCCCGATCCAATCACTCTCCGATGAATGGGAAACAACGTTAAGTGAGTCGATCCTGTCGCTCTCCGACGAAGCAACCCACTTTTTGCACTTCGGACCCCGTCTCTCCGGGTAGGGTCATAAAGCGATCATTCTATATTGGTATTTAATACTCATCCTTTAACTCTCCGGTCAAAGGTTTATTTCAAGAAATTCAAGTTTATTTATTAAATTCATGTCCTAGATGTTCAATCTCAAACATCAGGAAAAAACTAAACATTGCCTCTCCGGGCAGATCGGTCTATCTCCATCTCAAAGCATGCCTATGGATCTCTCTGGTTCCCGTACATGAGTAAAGTGGAGTAGCCGTTTATTCTGAAAACAAATCTAATGAAATTATTTGACCGAAGTTCAAATCCTGAACTTGGCCCTTGCCATCTTAATCAGTTGATGACGAGTCATGATCCCGATCCAGGATCGTTTTTGTTAGGTGGAGGCGGTAGTTGTTCAGGCCTTACCGCCGCTGCCCGTTCTCTAACATATTGTGGCAATCTACCACTCCTGGCATGTTCTTCCACCTCATCCTTTAGGTGGCGGCATTCGCCGGTTGTGTGCCCATCCAGCTCATGGAATAGGCAATATTTTCTGGTTCTACGCTCCCGCTCTGTGGGATCTCTCCTGGGTGGTTTTCGATAGGGGAGTTGACCCGAGTTTCAGTGTAAATTCGTTCCAGGCTTACCGCCAAATCTGTGTATTGCCTGAATCTGGGCTCTCGGAATTTCTTCCGTTTATCAGGACCATCATGTGCGTCATCCTGCTTTCTCTTTCCTTTGTCCGCCCTGGGCTGTTCCCTGGCGGTTCCTTCGCCTTGTACAGCGTTTATTTCCTGCCTCTCGGCTCGTGATTCTTCTAATCGAATGAATCTTTCAGCTTCATGGTAAAACTCTCCAAGATCTTGCGGTGGGTCTCTCGTTAAAGAATCTTTGAATACGGTGCCTTCTCCAACTCCTGCCACTGCCGCCATCAAAATCATCGATGGATCCGGGCGATCTACAGAAGCCACCATTGCATTAAATCATAGCAGAAAATCTTTTATGGACTCTCCGGTCCTTTGTTTTATCGATGCCAAAGTCATCACACTCTTGGGTCACGTCACGTGGACCCTAAACTGTCTCATGAAGCAATCTACAAGCTCGCCCCATGTTCTGATCGATCCAGTTTCTAATTGCCTGAACCAAAGTGCAGCCAAATCTGACAAGTATAGAGGGAAGCATCGAGCCATCACTTCCTCGGATGCCCCCAACACTTCCATGTGCCTGATGTATCGAGTAATATGCATCGTTGGGTCTGACTTCCCATCATAAGGATCCAACATAGGCAGTTTGAACTTTGGAGGGTTCCTTGCATTCCTGATATTCGGAGTGAACGGACTCCGACTGACTTCTTCCAACCCTCCGCTAGACAATCCTCCTCTCATGATTCGTCGCACTAGACCAACCATTCTTTCATCTCTATCCAGAGGTTGACCCCCTATCAAGTTTCTATCCTGCCCCCCGAGTCTTGAAAGGAACTCTGGTACGTACTCTTCGGGTGGCTCGTTGTCATTAGCATTGGCTCTAGCCTGTTGAGCCCCTACCATCGGTCTTCCAGTATCGGACCCAGAGGGTTTGCCCCCAAGTCCTTGTTGATCGCCTTCTGGTCCCGCATTCTGACCTTGAGCTTGATCTCTGTTAGTTTCTGCAATCCCAACTCCCTGTTCAGCACTTGCAGTTGCTGGAGTTGGTCCAAGGTTCTGCATATTTGCTGCTCTCATCTGTTCAAAGAAATTCTGCAGCATCTCTTGTTGAGTCTTCATCATCCTCTCTTGCAATGAATTTGCTATAGCTTCCATTTCATCTCTGGTGATGTAAATTGAAGCTTGTCCTTCTCCAACACCATAGGATGCCTCTTGACTTCCTCCCTGTTGGCTTCTCTCAGCTCTTTGTCTTGTTTGTCGAGTCATTGTCGAGTCAATCTGAATCCTTCAAACTTTCAAATCTATACTTTGAATCTAGTGTAGCGGGTGCTAGTTCTTCTCAGTGAAAGCACCAAAGTGTTTGCGCCAAAAATGGTCACAAACCCCAAGTATTGTGAAAGCACCAAACTATGAGTATGAATCAGCAATATGGAAAACACAAGTCACAGATCTAAATAAGCAACAAACATCAATCCAGAAATAAATCACAGGAACACGAGATTTATAGTGGTTCGGCTATCTCCGGCCTACTTCCACTTCAATGGTTTTTATCTTTTATTGATGTTCTTTGCTGATTACGAATGATTACAGCAGATACAATGAATGAATTCGAGTATAACAGCAATGGAAAGAAGTAGAATTGAATCCGGTAGAGTATGGACGTTGGACCGCCAAAAAGATCGCTTTTCTGCATGCTTCAGGGGGCTATTTATAGGCGTAGGAGGCTGAGATCACGCTCAAACTTCGGAAGACTTCTTCTAGCACGTGAGTGGACCCACGCGACCGACCCCACCAAGTTTCGACTCGATCTGTGATCGATACGAAACCATTTCGTATCCATCAAAAAATGATCCAATCCAGCTGAAACTTGGCAGGGACATTCTTTACCTTGCACGCAAGCTACTATGAAAATTTCTTTGCATTTGGATCTGTGGTTTGGGAGATACGATTGATACAAAATTGCAATTTTCGTGTGTTGCCGAGTTCGAAACCATGATTTCGTATCCATTCCTGTCATATCGATCGGAAGCACGCGCGCGCAGTGACGTGGCACTAATTTTAGAGATCGATCCAATCTCTATGGCGTGTTGACTGGGTTGCTTGCACTTTGTTCGTTCCAAGATTGAAGTTTAAATCATATTGCATCTTGTTCGCGTTGACTCTGCATCGATAGCATTTGCATCATTCGCTATTTTATTCGCACCGATTGCGTGGTTCAAAAGGATGCAAACAATATCGATGCGTCGGCATGATACGAACAAGATGGATACGAATTGCACGAAGGTGGCGCCATTCTGGTGCATGAAACCACTCGATTCGAACAAGCCAATGCCCGATGGATACGAATCCGATGGATTCGAACTGAGTGAGGCGACGTCTATTTGATCGATTCGAAACCGATCGATTCGAACAGACCGATATCACGTCTGATCGATTCGAACTCGATCGATTCGAAGTATGTGGAACCTGATGGATTCAAACAAAACAAATATTGATGGATACGAATCCGATGGGTTCGAATAGAACATCTTCTCGGCCTTTTGATGGATACAAACGACATACTTTCTTTAATTTGAATTGATCATATCTCGTCCATACGAACTCCAATTAACCTGAAATTTGGAACGTTGGCTTTCATGGCTTTGCTTGTCCTATCTTGTCAACTGCTGCCTGATCCGGACTCGAACAAAATTCATCGATATCCATGGTTATCCTGCAATGCATAGTTGATATTCATGGCTAGTTATTATTGATTTTCAATCAGTTTTTGGTATCTCAGCTTTGCTAAAAGTTGGGATAACAATGAAAAGCAGTATTCTTAAAATTTTATTTAGCTTCATAATAAAAGATAAAATTTCAAAAGTTCAAAATTTAAAATTTTAAAATTAAAAGTCAAAGTTTGAACATATTGACCAAAATTCATAGTTCTGGAAAATACTCTATTTATTCATGTTTGGGATTATAATTCACATACAAATCATAATTAATATTTAAAATAACCAAATTTTCCATTTAATAAATAAAATTAAGTTGTTAAATCAGGAAATTCAATTTAAAATAATTACAAAATACAGGGTTGTTACAGGTTTTAGAAACTTATTTGCATAGTGGTCCGTAGAACCACAATTGTAGCATCATCCACGACTCGAGGTAGGAGTCTTTACTACCGAAATTGCCTACTTCCCTTTCTTATTGGGATTAGGACTTTTGAACTTAATATGCCTTTTCTTGTTGATGTTGAAGTTTTGTTTGGCATCCACAACTTCAACATCACTTTCTTTATCGGCCTCTTCTAGTCGAAGAGTGGTATCTACAAACTGATCGAAAGGCACTTCTAGTTTCAGCGGTAAAACCTTTTTGGGGTTCTTACTCAAAGCACAGATAAACCTTTGATTCTTTCCAAGATCCAAAAGTTGTTGGGCAGACATGAATACGCCATCCAGAGAAGGACTACTGGATTGACCAGCGCTAGGACTTCCAGATCTAACCATTTCTCTTCTTTAAGAAAGAAAGAAAGAAAGAAAGAAGAGGAAAATGGTTATTCTCAGAATTTATATCAAACAAATTGATTGATAAAACAAGGCATCATAAAAAGAAATAGGATAGAATGGTACAAAGACTCGAATTAAATCCTATGGCACGATTCCTAAGAAAGACTTAGGCTAATGATCCTTGCTAGATTATTCTACATTGTTCCGATGTTTGGCTCTGATACCTAGTTGTGACACCCCACCTTCATACTCACACTAGCCAAGGACACTACGGGGTAATGCCGTCGACTAGCACGAAGAATAAGGCTGTTGAGGAGCGACCATCTGTGTAATTGCTTTGTGCGAGTACTGATATGTCAGATAATATAACTTACATTTCATTTCAAGAGGAAATCTGACATATCAAATACAAACTCAAATCTACCACACAGTGGCTATGTGGGCTTTGAAAACAAATATAGAAATAAACATAACACAAATCAGTCACATATATTCATATCACAAAGGCGGAAACAGATATGAATATAACACATAGAAGTGTACATCAAAGTAGTGGTCAAACTAGATCCACTACATCACAAAAGAATAGATATAAGTGCTAGACAAAAGAATAAGTATACATCAAGGAGTCTCTATCTCAAATATATACTAACAAAAAATACTATGCTAAAGTAGTTAGCCAAAAGTCAGGTGACGAATCCTGATAAGAAGTCAAGCAGGAGCACCTGAAATACCTCAGTCTGACCCGAGTATTATTTAAGAAGAAAATAATAAACGGATCAGTCTAGCTATAAATATCATATAAAATGAGATAGGATAAGAGATATGACAAAAACATATGATAACAATAATGCCATACTGTGACAAGTATACATCAGATAACAACAAAAATCATACAATATCTCGAATATTCTCAAACACTAAAAAGAATGTCATATTCTTTAAATTATTCACCAAAACACAAAAATTGACAAACATATCAATGCCAATCACAAAAATCGATGAAACACAAATACTAGAAATCATCAACTAGAAATCCAAAAATCACAAAAAGGGCAAGGCCTATCACAAACGGGAGCATGAAAACTCCCCAACACGTGTGTCACAAACTGAACGCTATTCCATGGTCACTAACCATCAAGTTTGAGCTAAAACTCCACAAACAGCCCGAAGACCATGGGTCGCTACCCCACCAATTTGTGTCGAAGCTCCACAAACGGCCCGAAGACCATGGGTCGCTACCCCACCAATTTGAGCCGAAGCTCCACAAACGGGGTTTAGTCCCCACACAAACAAAGAGACATCGCACATCGCTACTCTAAATCTCAAAATGATCATTAATGATCGACAAGTGTAAATTACACCAAGCTAGTAAATAAATGAGTTAGGCTTCATGTCCCATAACCACTTGCTTAACTTAAATATTTACGAACAGATTGTAGACTTCCACTCGAAAATAAGTGTAAATTACACTAAGCTAGTAAATAAATGAGTTAGGCTTCGTGTCCCATAACTGTAACGACCCAGAATTTTTTTAATTAAAATTTGAATATTTAATTGATTTTAAATATTAACAAATGAAATTTGTAAGTCGAATAATTTATTTTTCGAATATCTGGATTTAATTGGGTAATTAAATCGATAATTTAATAGTTGAAATTCCAGAAATAATTGAAATCTGGATTTAATGTGATTGAAAATGATTTATAAAGTTATATTAAATCATATTGGAGTTATAGTGATGTTTTAGAACTTTTAAAATTTAATTTTAAGTTAATTTGTGAAAATTGAATATTTTAATATTGAATCGACTAGTGAAATTAGCCATTTTTCGAACAGTTTCAGAATTGAACGAAACTAGTTCCATTAGAACCGTAATAGTTTGTTATTATCGGATTTAAATTTTCTTAACAATCGGAGTTGTCGTTTGACCGTGGCAGCTCCAAACGGATCGAAATTTTTTTAATATTAATTTGGCGAGTTAAAAATAGTCATTTTTCAAAAAGTCTTGGATTTTGAAGAAACCAGTTTCATCGGATCCATAATGTGATATTATTGTAAGGTTTCAAATTTCATGTCAATCAGATGTACCATTTGTCCGAGGCGAGCCAAAACGCATCGAAATCGGTTTGAATCGGTTTAATTTAAAATCGATCGTTTAGTTCCGTAACTCGCACAGATGATCGAATTAGCTCCCGAAACCTATTCCATTGTGTCCAGAAGCAGGGTAAACCTTAGAAACGTCAGCTGGCACATTCGATCTGGAGTTCGGAAATTTTTCGGTGAATAGTGTTTTAGTTGTTTTTCTATAAAAGGCCCCCATAGTCTTCATTTTGCAAAAACCTAAGCAAACCCTAACCCTAAATGCTCAGCCGCCACCTACAGTTTTAATGGCCAGAATTTATTCGTCTTCTCCTCTTAATCTCTTCCAATCCGTGAATAATTAGAGAAAACTTCCAACACGAAAGTCGAAGAGCTCGATGAGAGCTTCAAATCCATACAGAGATGATGGGTTTTGGAGCAACGAAGTGGAAGAATGACCCGCGTTTGTGCTCGTTTTTGCACAGTTTTCGAGGCCATAGGGGAGGCCGAGTGGGGCCGGTTCTCTGGTGAAGGTGGAGTTCGACGTGGGCTACAAGGTGGAAGTCTCTGATCGTCTTCAAACTGCTCGTAGTGGTGGCGAAAATTCAACAAAGGATGGTGGCTATAGGTATGTTGAATGTGGTTTTCACGATGGAGAAGAAGGGGGGGTGCGGCCTGGATCTGATGTGGCAATGGATGAACGGCTGTGATTGAATAGGGTTTGAAATTTAAAAAGAAATTGTAAAATTTATATTATATAAATTCGTACAAACTTTAAAATGCGATAACTTCTTCATACGAGGTCTGTTTTGGACGAAACGAATTGCGTTGGCTTCGTTTTGTCGAGCACTACGCAATGGAGCTGGTTTGGAGTCAATTGGAGTCAGTGAAAATTTTGGGTAAAATTAAACGCGTGTTTAATTTTATTCGAAATAAAATGCTACGACTATTATTGGAATTCAAGGTGAGAACTTCTCACTCAATCGAATGTATTCGATTTATATTTTAAATAGTTAGATTTAAAATTGCTTGATTGTGTGATTTGATGATAAATAGATATCTGTTGTGTTGAAATAGACATTATACGCTGTTATTAAGCGGAGGTTATTTATTAATAACATATACCACGAATATTTCACTACAAAGTGAAATTGGTATTATTATTGTATTTGGAGTTGATTTCCCACATTATATAGTGGATGAGACCCTATTGCGTCGCATAATAGCGGATAATATTTTATAAATCCCATATACCGCGATATTCCGTATTGGAATAGAATAGGTATTGTGCTAACATCTGTGGATGCAGGGAAACAGGTTGGAGGGATCCGACTGGATTCCTCACCGTATTGATTTATTTACAGATATTGTGATATATTCTGTTATCATATTGATATATGATGTTTGGTTGTCGTGAATGACTATTTGGTGCGGTCGCATCATTGGGCCTATTTTGAAGTTTTAAAATGTTAAAAAGAACGATTTCTAGTTTTAAAAGGATTTTTAAAGTGATTTTTGAAAGTATATGTTTTATTAAAATTTTAGAATTGATTCATTTTAAATAAATAAAAGTTATAATTTTTATTGCTATAAAATTACGATTTTTATAAAATAATCACTTAAGTACGATTGATGGAATTATATAGGATTTAATAATGATTTGTAAATTTTTAAAAGAATAAGTTATTTAAATCAAGATTTTTGGATAATTATAAATGAATTTATTTATAAATGGTTTATAGATAAGATTTATAAAATTGATATTTTATATATCGGAAATAATGGAATTTTAAAAAGGGATTTTGTTAATGTTGAGATGGGGTTATAAATGAATCTTATAAGTAATAAGATTTATAATTTGTGAAGTTTTAAAAGAATGATTTTGTAAATGAATGAATTATAAGTATTTAACTTATAAATTAGATTTTGGCACTTAAATGGGATATAAATAGAATTTGCTAATAAAATGATTTTTTTTAAGTTGAAATTGTTATAAAATAAAATAGTGATTTATAAACGTTGTTTATAAATCCGAAATCACTTATTTGGATAAGTGAATTATAAAAGTTAATTAAAGTTATTATATTCACGATTTTGGACAGCGGATAATCTTTTAAATAAAATGTGTAGAAATGTTGAATTTGGATAACGAATTATATTCACGATTTTGGACAGTGAATATATTATTAAATAAAATGGATATGTTTTGGGAAAGCGATATTACAAAATGAAGTAATTGTTTTAAAAGATGTTTCAAAATGTGTTCAGTATCGAATACATAGATTTCAACATTCATTGTTGAAATAGATGTTTTTCGAGAAATAGAAGGAAATGGTGGACTATAACACTGTTGTTATAGTAAATGATTTCCGAAAGGAAATATTTTGTATAGTATTGGGATTTATATATCTATCTTAATTTCGAATCCCTATACTAGTGATTTTGGGTCGTCGTAACGATGTTTTACGCAACATTCGTTTTGACTCAAATAAATGTGTTTAAGAAAATGATTTCCTTAAAGTATGAAATATATACTTAATTTTGATTTAAGTATATTGAATATTTTCCAAGTGTTGAAAATAAATAGATTTGTAAATTACTTATTATTAAATAAGTATGGAGATGCTTTACCAATATGAAATGAAACGTTTTGAGATTTTATATTTTTAAAGATAAATCGAAAGTGAATATTGAAATCGATTTGAAAATCGTATATCAGTAGATATTTTGAAATATAAATTCACTATGGAATTTATAACGGAGAGGGAAATCTGTTTAAAAAAATAAATATTGATTTTATTTTAGAAGTGTGGAAAAATATATCTAGTAAAGATATTTTTGGAAAATAAATAATTTGGAAAATTATTTGGAATCTGATGATGTTGTGCAGACCTATTGATAGTTAAATAACCGACTATCAATAATTACCTTGAATGGGTATTTGTTGTGATTTGCTTGAATTTGAATGCCACACTTATTTTCAAAATATTGCGCTCACTATTCGGGTTAGCTGGGAAAGGACCTTTAGGTCGTATAACCCATTCCGAATATGTGATACATCGAAATGGATTGTATTTGAAAACCGGAGTTGAAGACCGGATATTTTTGAAAATAGAAGGATTATCGTCGAATGACTTTGCATCGGCTGATCTCCGATATAGAGATTTTATCACCCTTTGTGACGGGAAGTCCGGACGTGATTAGAAAATTTTCCGGATTGCAAGGGCTTCTTTTGAAGTGCCTTCGGTTCTGTTCGATCCCGGAACAGACTTGTATGGTTGTGTGTATGACGTTACAAATTGAGATATAAAGCTGATTTCTTTCAAATACATTTCTGTTGGTGGCGGAGAATTTATTCTCTTAGCTTAACACCCTTCTCTGAGACGTACGAGCTCGGAGGTTATGTAGTTGATGGTTACTAGTGATATATTCCCAATTTGGTAACGTGGCATGCTGAGTGTTGCTGTGGAATGATCATTGTTTGATCATTTGTGATATGATCATTTGTTTGATCATTTATCTTTGTGATCATTACTTTGATCATTTGTTGACCCAAAGCATGGCTTTGTACCAAAGCGTGGCTTTGTGGACGAGACTTCGTCGGACCTCACACCCCGGGAATGGTCAAAATAGGAAGGATGCAGCAAGGTTATTAGGGGGTAGCGCCCCTTTAGTGTATGTCATTCCTTCTGGATAGAGGTGGTATCATGGTATGGAGCCCAGATATTTAACCTATATTGTTGCTGCAAATTTATTTCTTTGTGGTTGTTGGAATCGAGGATCCTCGGGAAGATTGGTTACGATCGGGGGATGACATATTCGTGTCAGTAGTTACCCAGTTAGGGGTAACCCGACCTTGTATTGGCAGAGATCTAACCGTAATGTTAGGTTATTTCTCGGGTCGTCTTTCCAGAGGCGTACCTATGTGGCAATGGGAAGTTCCTTGGCTTGACCATTTGTTGGAAATCCAAACTCCAATACGAACTTTGTACGGTATTAGTTGTAGAACCTGCCATTTACGTACGGTGGTCACCACTGTTTAGATGGTAGCTATAGTAGGCATACGATAATGGTCGTATGTTGGCTAAGAATTATATTCTACTTTCGAAATGTTTTCTACACTATGCACTAATAATAATATAAAAAATGATTTGATTTTGCGTAGTAAGCATCTTTGACTATCATAAGGAGAAATCTCTTCCAAATTCTGCGTTTGCATTGTGTGTGGCGGGAGGCCTTATGGTAGTTTCATTTTCCAAAAACATTGCGAAATTGTTTGGTTTCCTTTATTGCTGTTGTTTTAAAGATAAACTGTTTTAAGTTCTCACACCAGTCACCATGACTGACCTGGAGTTTATTGCTTCTTTCCTAAACTCTGGGTGCCCACCAATTTCCACACGGGCAGTCTAGCGTTAGGTTATCAGGTCATTCTGGATTCGGGATGCTGTGGAGCTTAGTGGCGAGCTGGATGGCGAGACGTACCACTTGTATATGATATTATTTATTCCGCTGTGTATTCTGTATGAGGACAAGTTTATATAATTGTCCAGTGTTTTATTGTTGTTGTAAACTCTGATGATGATGTAATGTATAAAATGATACACTTCTTTGATTTAAAGATTATTCATTTATCTATTATATGTTGTTCCGCTGCGAATGTGAGATTCTGATATTGTTTCTGTTTCTGTGTTTTTCTGTTGTTTCTTCTTTCTTTTCTTCTATCTGTCTTCTTCTACCTCTTCTTTTTCTTCATAACAATTCGGTTTTCCGGCATTCGATTGCTCGGTAGTTGATACAGTGGACGTATTAATGTCGATTTTCGAGCGACGAAAAATTTAAACGTTACAGTTGGTATCAGAGCATATGGTTAAGCGACAACCCTGCTCTGTTGGGTGTTACTCATTAGAGATAGAGTCAGTAGTACTCTAGAATGAGTTGAGTGTAATAATAGATACGAGCGCGTATTTGTTAGTGAATATAAAATTGTTTTATATTGTGATGATTGGTTTGTTGAGTGGTATATGGATTCTAGTCGGTATTGTCAGTACAACTCTATCGATAAGGATCTCTAAACACTTATATAGAACAATTCGGCACGATATTGTTTAAATTGTGTAAATGAAATAATTTTACCTTGATTATATTTTATATATAAAGGAATAATTTTTCAAAATTATTAAAGTGTATATAATTGATTGTTTGGTTGTTGAAAATGTAAGAAGATATATAAGAGAATCAAAGTTGTTTGAATGATCCAAATAAAAAACAACAATTGTAAAAGAATAAATTGTATAAGCAAATGAATTATAAATATGAAGTTATAATTAAAATGATTTGCAATGGTAAAAATAATCTTATATATAAAAGTGAAATTTTATAAGTAAAAGATGTAAATGTGATTTATAATCTAAAATAAAATTCCAAAGAAGTGTTTTTGAAAGGATTTGATATTTTGGAAAAATGTTTTGGAGAGATGAAAGCTCTAAACTCTTTTCAGTCGCTGGAAAATAATTCCGATGATGATCGCGACATCATTGGTATTCATTTTCGGGTTTCCAAAAGAGGAATTGCTGCCAAATTATTTTAAATGAAAGTTGTTTGGAAAATTTGGATTTGGTTTTGGAAATTCAAAGGATAAATTGAATTGATTTCAAAAATGGTTTTGAAAGGTTGAAAAGACTCTGGAATCCTATTTAAAATATTTATGGGAATGATAATGAGTTGAAACTTATACCATTTGAATTTTGATATAATAAATTTAACTTAAAGGTTGAAGTTAAATTAAAGTAAGTATAAGTGAATCAATTGAATCCAAGCTGTAATTGTTAAATATAAGTAATCAAGTTTTGAACTTATAATATGAGATAATAAATTTGACTTTGGTAAAAGTTAAATAGAATTTAAATCCGAATTAGATTTATAAGTGGAAATTTAAGTTAAGTTAAACAAATGATGTTTAATTGGAATATAACTTAAGTAATGGTGAATGAATTTGATTTTGGGTATCAAAATTAATTAATGAAATGAAGTGATGAATGTGAACTTGAGTTATATAAATGAAATTCAATTTTATTTGTAAAATGAATAAGCAATTGAATTAATAAATGGATTGAATGTTAATCAATCGAATGTAAGTAAAATGATATGGAATAATGAATGTAAATGATTAATTCATAAAAAGCTAATAAATTGAAATTGAATGGAAGTCAATTTAATATAAACCAATTAGAATTAAAAGTGTTGAACCAAATTGAATGTAAAATTAATAATTTGGTGGTGTTGAATATACATTGGTTGTTATTTGATTGTTAGTTGATTGTATATAATTCATTAAGTGTTAATGAAAGTAAACTAATGTGAATGTAAACTAATTGAATTTGAACGAATGAATATTAGTAAAATCCAATGTTAACAATCAAAGGTGATTAAATTGGAAACCAATTCAATGAATATTAATGAGAAGTGAATTTATATTGATTTGGTTATGAACTGATTTGAATAAACATGGATTTGTTGGATGTTTATTGGATAATAGTTGTTTGATGGTTGCATTTGTTGTTTTGATGCAATTGCTATGTTAGCACATGTAGTTATTATGTTGCTATATGATGTATATCGATATTATTTTCTATATACATGTTCTCATTTGTTTGATTGAGTGTTTAGTAGGTGCGGATGGCGTTTGCTTCGCATTTGGAGCTCGCTTTCGCGCTATATTAGCCGTATACGCTCGCTAAAAATATATAAGGTACATATCTCGGATTAAATATCGTACTTTTACACTTTTTTCCCTACAGGATGCCTCATCACTTGATGAGATGTATATTTGTGATATATATACACTGTCATTTTTTTCGGATCGAGCCGCGCAAAGGAGGCTATGGCGAAATTTTTCGAAAATTTACGGCGTTAGAATATTTTTTGAGAAAATTGGAAAATTTGAAAATTTTGAAAACTTAGTGAAATTGTTGTAAGAAGTTTAACTATGAATTTTGGAAAAGTTAAACACTTAAGAGATTTATAAAATCTAATTTAAACGATTTGTTTTGAGAAGTTAATGGATTTTGTAAATTTTTCTTACTTGGTAATTTCAAGGACGAAATTCTTTTAAGGGGGGAAGTTTGTAACGACCCAGAATTTTTGTTAATTAAAATTTGAATATTTAATTGATTTTAAATATTAACAAATGAAATTTGTAAGTCGAATAATTTATTTTTCGAATATCTGGATTTAATTGGGTAATTAAATCGATAATTTAATAGTTGAAATTCCAGAAATAATTGAAATCTGGATTTAATGTGATTGAAAATGATTTATAAAGTTATATTAAATCATATTGGAGTTATAGTGATGTTTTAGAACTTTTAAAATTTAATTTTAAGTTAATTTGTGAAAATTGAATATTTTAATATTGAATCGACTAGTGAAATTAGCCATTTTTCGAACAGTTTCAGAATTGAACGAAACTAGTTCCATTAGATCCGTAATAGTTTGTTATTATTGGATTTCAATTTTCGTAACAATCGGAGTTGTCGTTTGACCGTGGCAGCTCCAAACGGATCGAAATATTTTTAATATTAATTTGGCGAGTAAAAAATAGTCATTTTTCAAAAAGTCTTGGATTTCGACGAAACCAGTTTCATCGGATCCGTAATGTGATATTATTGTAAGGTTTCAAATTTCATGTCAATCAGATGTACCATTTGTCCGAGGCGAGCCAAAACGCATCGAAATCGGTTTGAATCGGTTTAATTTAAAATCGATCGTTTAGCTCCGTAACTCGCACAGATGATCGAATTAGCTCCCGAAACCTATTCCATTGTGTCCGGAAGCAGGGTAAACCTTAGTTACGTCAGCCGGCACGTTCGATTTGGAGTTCGGAAATTTTTCGGTGAATAGTGTTTTCGTTGTTTTTCTATAAAAGGCCCCCATAGTCTTCATTTTGCAAAAACCTAAGCAAACCCTAACCCTAAATGCTCAGCCGCCACCTACAGTTTTAATGGCCAGAATTTATTCATCTTCTCCTCTTAATCTCTTCCAATCCGTGAATAATTAGAGAAAACTTCCAACACGAAAGTCAAAGAGCTCGATGAGAGCTTCAGATCCATACGGAGATGATGGGTTTTGGAGCAACGAAGTGGAAGAAAATGACCCGCGTTTGTGCTCGTTTTTGCATAGTTTTCGAGGCCATAGGGGAGGCCGAGTGGGGCCGGTTCTCTGGTGAAGGTGGAGTTCGACGTGGGCTACAAGGTGGAAGTCTCTGATCGTCTTCAAACTGCTCGTAGTGGTGGCGAAAATTCAACAAAGGATGGCGGCTATGGGTATGTTGAACGTGGTTTTCACGATGGAGAAGAAGGGGGGTGCGGCCTGGATCTGCTGTGGAAATGGATGAACGGCTGTGATTGAATAGGGTTTGAAATTTAAAAAGAAATTGTAAAATTTATATTATATAAATTCGTAGAAACTTTAAAATGCGATAACTTCTTCATACGAGGTCCGTTTTGGACGAAACGAATTACGTTGGCTTCGTTTTGTCGAGCACTACGCAATGGAGCTTGTTTGGAGTCAATTGGAGTTAGTGAAAATTTTGGGTAAAATTAAACGCGTGTTTAATTTTATTCGAAATAAAACTCTACGACTATTATTGGAATTCAAGGTGAGAACTTCTCACTCAATCGAATGTATTCGATTTATATTTTAAATAGTTAGATTTAAAATTGCTTGATTGTGTGATTTGATGATAAATTGATATCTGTTGTGCTGAAATAGACATTATACGCCGTTATTAAGCAGAGGTTATTTATTAAAAACATATACCGCGAATATTTCACTGCAAAGTGAAATTTGTATTATTATTGTATTTGGAGTTGATTTCCCACATTATATAGTGGATGAGACCCTATTGCGTTGCATAATAGCGGATAATATTTTATAAATCTCATATACCGCAATATTCCGTATTGGAACGAAATTGGTATTGTGCTAACATCTGTGAATGCAGGGAAACAGGTTGGAGGGATCCGACTAGATTCCTCACCGTATTGATTTATTTACAGATATTGTGATATATTCTGTTATCATATTGATATATGATGTTTGGTTGTCGTGAATGACTATTTGGTGTTGTCTCATCATTGGGCCTATTTTGAAGTTTTAAAATGTTAAAAAGAACGATTTCTAGTTTTAAAAGGATTTTTAAAGTGATTTTTGAAAGTATATGTTTTATTAAAATTTTAGAATTGATTCATTTTAAATAAATAAAAGTTATAATTTTTATTGCTATAAAATTACGATTTTTATAAAATAATCACTTAAGTACGATTTATGGAATTATATAAGATTTAATAATGATTTGTAAATTTTTAAAAGAATAAGTTATTTAAATCAAGATTTTTGGATAATTATAAATGAATTTATTTATAAATGGTTTATAGATAAGATTTAAAAAATTGATATTTTATAAATCGAAAATAATGGAATTTTAAAAAGGGATTTTGTTAATGTTGAGATGGGGTTATAATGAATCTTATAAGTAATAAGATTTATAATTTGTGAAGTTTTAAAAGAATGACTTTGTAAATGAATGAATTATAAGTATTTAACTTATAAATTAGATTTTGGCACTTAAATGGGATATAAATAGAATTTGCTAATAAAATGATTTTTTTAAGTTGAAATTTTTATAAAATAAAATTGTGATTTATAAACGTTCTTTATAAATCCGAAATCACTTATTTGGATAAGTGAATTATAAAAGTTAATTAAAGGAATTATATTCACGATTTTGGACAGCGGATAATCTTTTAAATAAAATGTGTAGAAATGTTGAATTTGGATAACGAATTATATTCACGATTTTGGACAGTGAATATATTATTAAATAAAATGGATATGTTTTGGGAAAGCGATATTACAAAATAAAGTAATTGTTTTAAAAGATGTTTCAAAATGTTTTCAGTATCGAATACATAGATTTCAACATTCATTGTTGAAATAGACGTTTTTCGAGAAATAGAGGGAAATGGTGGACTATAACACTGTTGTTATAGTAAATGATTTCTGAAAGGAAATATTTTGTATTGTATTGGGATTTATATATCTATCTTAATTTCGAATCCCTATACTAGTGATTTTGGGTCGTCGTAACGATGTTTTACGCAACATTCGTTTTGACTCAAATAAATGTGTTTAAGAAAATGATTTCCTTAAAGAATGAAATATATACTTAATTTTGATTTAAGTATATTGAATATTTTCCAAGTGTTGAAAATAAATAGATTTGTAAATTACTTATTATTAAATAAGTATGGAGATGCTTTTCCAATATGAAATGAAACGTTTTGAGATTTTATCTTTTTAAAGATAAATCGAAAGTGAATATTGAAATCGATTTGAAAATCGTATATCAGTAGATATTTTGAAATATAAATTCACTATGGAATTTATAACGGAAAGGGAAATCTGTTTAAAAAAATAAATATTGATTTTATTTTAGAAGTGTGGAAAAATATATCTAGTAAAGATATTTTTGGAAAATAAATAATTTGGAAAATTATTTGGAATCTGATGATGCTGTGCAGACCTATTGATAGTTAAATAACCGACTATCAATAATTACCTTGAATGGGTATTTGTTGTGATTTGCTTGAATTTGAATGCCACACTTATTTTCAAAATATTGCGCTCACTATTCGGGTTAGCCGGGATAGGACCTTTGGGTCGTATAACCCATTCCGAATATGTGATACGTCGAAATGGATTGCATTTGAAAACCGGTGTTGAAGACCGGATATTTTTGAAAACAGAAGGATTACCGTCAAATGACTCTGCATCGGCTGATCTCCGATATAGAGATTTTATCACCCTTTATGACGGGAAGTCCGGACGTGATTAGAAAATTTTCCGGATTGCAAGGGCTTCTTTTGAAGTGCCTTCGGTTCTGTTCGATCCCGGAACAGACTTGTATGGTTGTGTGTCTGACGTTACAAATTGAGATATAAAGCTGATTTCTTTCAAATACATTTCTGTTGGTGGCGGAGAATTTATTCTCTTAGCTTAACACCCTTCTCAGAGACGTGCGAGCTCAGAGGTTATGTAGTTGATGGTTACTAGTGATATATTCCCAATTTGGTAACGTGGCATACTGAGTGTTGCTGTGGAATGATCATTGTTTGATCATTTGTGATATGATCATTTGTTTGATCATTTAACTTTGTGATCATTACTTTGATCATTTGTTGACCCAAAGCATGGCTTTGTACCAAAGCGTGGCTTTGTGGACGAGACTTCGTCGGACCTCACACCCCGGAAATGGTCAAAACAGGAAGGATGCAGCAAGGTTATTAGGGGGTAGCGCCCCTTTAGTGTATGTCATTCCTTCTGGATAGAGGTGGTATCATGGTATGGAGCCCAGATATTTAACCTATGTTGTTGCTGCAAATTTATTTCTTTGTGGTTGTTGGAATCGAGGATCCTCGGGAAGATCGGTTACGATCGGGGGATGACATATTCGTGTCAGTAGTTACCCAGTTACGGGTAACCCGGCCATGTGTTGGCAGAGATCTAACCGTAATGTTAGGTTATTTCTCGGGTCGTCTTTCCAGAGGCGTACCTATGTGGCAATGGGAAGTTCCTTGGCCTGACCATTTGTTGGAAATCCAAACTCCAATACGAACTTTGTATGGTATTAGTTGTAGAACCTGCCATTTACGTACGGTGGTCACCACTGTTTAGATGGTAGCTATAGTAGGCATACGATAATGGTCTTATGTTGGCTAAGATTTATATTCTACTTTCGAAATGTTTTCTACACTATGCACTGATAATAATATCAAAAATGATTTGATTTTGCGTAGTAAGCATCTTTGACTATCATAAGGAGAAATCTCTTCCAAATTCTGCGTTTGCATTGTGTGTGGCGGGAGGCCTTATGGTAGTTTCATTTTCCAAAAACATTGCGAAATTGTTTGGTTTCCTTTATTGCTGTTGTTTTAAAGATAAACTGTTTTAAGTTCTCACACCAGTCACCATGACTGACCTGGAGTTTATTGCTTCTTTCCTAAACTCTGGGTGCCCACCAATTTCCACACGGGCAGTCTAGAGTTAGGTTATCAGGTCATTCTGGATTCAGGATGCTGTGGAGCTTAGTGGCGAGCTGGATGGCGAGACGTACCACTTGTATATGATATTATTTATTCCGCTGTGTATTCTGTATGAGGACAAGTTTATTTAATTGTCCAGTGTTGTATTGTTGTTGTAAACTCTGATGATGATGTAATGTATAAAATGATATACTTCTTTGATTTAAAGATTATTCATTTATCTATTATATGTTGTTCCGCTGCGAATGTGAGATTCTGATATTATTTATGTTTCTGTGTTTTTCTGTTGTTTCTTCTTTCTTTTCTTCTATCTGTCTTCTTCTACCTCTTCTTTTTCTTCATAACAATTCGGTTTTCCGGCATTCGATTGCTCGGCAGTTGATACAGTGGACGTATTAATGTCGATTTTCGAGCAACGAAAAGTTTAAACGTTACAATAACCACTAGCTTAACTTAAATATTTACGAATAGATTGTAGATTTCCACTTGAAAATTGGCACGAGAGTTCAATCGAACAAGTCTAAGAATTAACCGACGAAGTAAACGCAAGCATTTCATACCACTTGTTATGTTAAGCCGTTTAATTAGATTTCTCATACGAATGAAGTAAAGGTTTGTATATACTAATAGATTGGAAAAAGGTTTTAAAAACGAGCTTTGTATTTAAAATAGTGTTGAAATCGTTTTGATGAAAGAGTTTGAGTATTTACTACTAGTATAAAAACCTTTATATTTTAAAGTGACAAATCACAGAAATGATTATAGAAACAATCAATCACCAAAATCCACATTCGACGGTGTGAATTAAAACCATAAAAATCGATATCAAATCCTTCAAATGGATATTCGAAAAAATCCAGAAAAGAAGTCATCAAAGTCGATAGTAAGTGATTACAACCAACCGGATCAACAAAAATCGATTAATATTGGAAAACCATTCAAAAAGAGCCAAAATAGGAAAAATGAACAGTTCCGGACGTCTGGTTTAGAATCCAAACATCTGGTTTTGTTCTTTGGAAATAATCCAGAAAACACCCAGACGTTTGAAATTCCAAGGCAGACGTCTGAGACCCAATCCAGACGTTTGAACCAGTAAATCAGACGTCTGAACTGAGGTACTGGAAATTCTATTACAGATCACCCAGACGTCTGGGAAGTAAGCTCAGGCATCTGGATCTCCCAGGCATCTGGAAAGCAAGGTCAGACGTCTGAGCTGAACGTCTGAAATATTTATTCCTCAGCCTTAGACGTCTGATCCTTATACCAGACGTCTGAGCTGAAGCTCAGGCAAATATTGAACCTAGGCCAATGATGTCCAATTCACGTCGAAAGCGATCGAATGAGCGACGATGGCTAGGGATTTATGCCCAGCGACAACCCAGCCCTATAGACTCATCAATACACTCCGAACACATGTCCAAACATCTATATAAGGATTTTCATAGATTTTGAACCAAAACACCAAAATTTGGAAAATTCACCAAATCAATTCAAATCAAAAGCCAATGAACATGAATAAATGTTAGGAATTCATACCTAACAACAATGAAAGTTATAAACGTAGATGCGAGTTAAAGAACTCACCTTTAAACCCAAAAACAACGAACGAGAAGCTCTAAAACAAAGGAAAGGCCAATTCCTCTTCAACTTCTACTCAAGAAGCTCCAATCTAAGCTAATAAGCAAATATCTCCTAAGTTAGGGTTTAGGAATTTCTAAAATTGAAGAGAGATTGAGATGGAGAAGATGAAGAGGATGCTTACCTAAGCTTCTCTTTGATTTTAGAGCAAGAACTTGAATTTCGTAATAAAACTAGGGTTTAGGAATTTTTATTTCCCATTCTTTTCCCCCATTTTGTTTTAGCTTGAAAGTGTTAGTAAATAATAGAATGCATGAAGAGGAGTTGGAGGAGTTAGGGTATTAGATGAGTTAGTGGGCTAAAACCCAAACCCAAAACCCAAAATAGAAAATATCAAAATTCTACTTAACTCCAAACATATCGATGTTTATACTCAAAAAAGTTGTAAACGCCATTTTGGACTCAATGGAAGTGGTCTCGAGTCCCAATTCGACTGTTTACAAAAAGTAACATTTCGGACTTTAATCTCATTAACGATGCTATATTTAAATAAAACATTTAAATATACAATCGTAAAATATGCGGGTTGTTACACATTATATTACTTTGTGATTGATTTGGTGCGCACCCTTAATTCGGAAGTGTGGCTCAAGGTGGGCGATTGTTGCGGCTCTGCGTTACCACCGGCCCGGAAGTGTAATTGATATATCTACCCTAGCATTGCCTAGTTGTGCCGTGTCACCTACCCTAGCGTGCTTTACTACGAGTTTGATTTGTGTCGTACCTATGGAGTATCCTCTGGTAGCCCCAGTTTACTGGGTATTATGGTACTGTATAGACTATTGGCACACCTAAAAATGTGTTAAGGTGGAAAATGTAAAGCCTTAACGCTATTTTTAAATAGTATACTTTACTGTAGACATTATTATAATAGCGTATATTACTACATAGTAGATAGTTTAACAGATCCTTAGAGGATGGTTATCCCAAACATCCTTTGAGTTATTTGTATTTCAGTTGACATTTCACTTGAGTTGGATTTATTGATATGAGAATGTTAATCCTGACTCGAGTGTTTTGTATTTTTCTTTACGCTCGGGTCAGATCGAGCGATACAGTATTTGAGTCTCACCTTTGGAGTTGGAGCTTCACTTGGAGATCCAGCTTTCAGTTATTCAGTTGATTCTAGTGATGTATTCAGATTTTTTATTCGACTATTGTATTGAGACATTTATGTATTCGTGACTTCTATTGTATCTTGTTTAACTCTGTTATATATAGTAGCTTCGTGAACTACTATTCTTTTGTTTCCGCTGCATTATTTTATATTACTCTGTGTTTGTGATTATGTGATTATTTATTTACTGTATATGCTAAGTTTTGCCAAATTTAAATTAGCAATCTGATATTTTGAGCAATTCAAATCTGACATGTATGGATGCGAATGGTTGAAAATTTTAGGTCGTTACATGTGGTATCAGAGCTCTGGTTTTATGCAAAACTCAGCATATGGAGTAGATTTAATTACAAGATCACTTTCGTTCGAGCTTGAATTCCTTTTTCTTCAATCCGGTTTCCTTTGAATTTTGGAATGTTCCCTCGGTTCCAAAATCCATTCTTGTCTCTCCTTATTCGTATTCTTCTTGATTCTGGAGTATCCCATAACTCCACTTCGAATGATCTCTATAATAAATTAGCAGTCTTGCCAATATTTGAATAATCTGTAAAGGGGTGAAACTCCTTTACAATCGGTATTGATTCACCAAAGATTTCTGTATCCTCGGTTTACGATGCTGCTTCTTTTGTTATTCCGGTATTCTATCGATCAGATGTCGAGTTGCCTCTAGGTTCTGCATCGATCTTATTCTTGAAGTCTCGATTGACCCGGTTAAGGTCACTCATGATTAATATTAGTATTTTCCATCTCCCTATTTTGTAATTCAATTATCTTACCTCCCATTCAAGCCTATCTTCTTAGCTAGAATTCTTTTTGATTGGAGTCCTTGAGCTTGAATCTCTATCTTTGTTTTGAAATCCATTCTGGAATCATCGAGTGAGGGAGTGTATTTGTATTAATATTAAAATGTTTTATAGTGTGTTTTTTGAGTTATTGATGTTGATTTGGGTTTTCGATCGATTCGTCTGATCAGCGATATCGATAGGATTTCCAAAACACTTGAACATAGCAAACTAACACAATCTTATTTTCAAATTTGGTAAATGAAATAAATTTGTATGATTATATTATAAATATATAAGTAAATTCTCTGGAATTTAATAAGTTAATTAAATTGGTTGTTTGAAATGATAATATTTGATTTTCGTTTATTGTTCTATAAATGAATTTATAAACGTGGTTTATAAATTGATTTGGAATTTAAGTGAATTTAAATCAGGAATTTGAGAATTTAATTTTCGGTGATCTCAAACTTTTGTTTTAAAGTTTTAAAGTGTATATTATTTAAAGTAATTTCAAATAGAAATTGTTTCAAAGAATTTTAAAAGTTTTAAATCAGTACTATTCTCTTTCGTCGTTGGAAAATAATTTTGGTGATAACTACAGCATCATCAGTATTCATTTTCGAGTTTCGAAGGGGGGAGACCATTATGTAGCTTTGCTACACTTTTGTTTCGAAAATAAATTTGATTTGAATTTCTTAAGTATAACTTGATTTATAATATATATATTGGTATCTGATTATAGATTTGATTTGATATATATATTTATCTCTAAGTGGTTGAAGTTAATCGGAAATTAATTCTTAAATTTTTGTTAAAGGATGATTTTCAATTCTGAATTAAACCAAAATTTTTGAATAAATACTTAACTTGAAATAATTGAATTGTAAAAATTTATTTGTATAATACTAAATTGCATTCTATATATAAATTACCTAATTTATTCAGAAGTTAATTATGTAATTGAATATTATACAATATAAAATGATATCAAAGAAATTTATAAATAATTTGAGTGGTTATAATAAGGGTAAATATACTTAATATATGTGATAAGATATATTAAGTGGAATAAATTTAATAATAATTTGGAATAAAGAAGAATTAAATTTGTTGAATAAAATATGATTATAATAAATGACTATTCAAATTTATGATTTTCGAAATTGCGAATTGATGATAATTGAAATATAAGTTAATTGAATAATAAATGAGATAAATAAAATGAAGTTTGTTTTGAAGAAATTAATAAATTGAAATTAGATCAACTTATTGAAATACCTTGAATTTAAAATCAATTATTGAATATAAATTAATTTAAATTGAAATTTATATGGTTTTAAATTAATTGTTTTATTTTTTTTTCCAATCTATTTTTCAGTCTGGTTGTTTCTATTCTCCTACCTCGTTCCTTATCGGGGATGAAAAGTTTTTGAGTGGGGGAGAGTGTAACGACCCGTAAATTTTAGTGGTTTTTATTTATTTAATTAATTGAAATTTTGTGAAATTTTTAATAATAATATTTTGAAATAAAAATTTAATATTTCGAATACGTCTTCTTAAACATAGCAACTGGTAAAATTTTCATCAGATAATATGGAAGTTTATTTTATTGTGTAATTCTATTTCAATTCAAATCAGTTAAATTTGATGATAATAAAATGTTTTCCAAACCTGAATATTTTTCTATAGAAAATTAGTAAATCATCTTTTGAGTGAGACGTCATAATCCGTTTCTCCAAATTTGGACTTCTACTGCTCCGTTTATCTTATTTTTGGCATATTAACAGCATTTTCGGTACCAATATCGACATTTGATAGGATGATCGTACCACTGGTATCTGTATACCGTTTTGATCGTCTCGTCGTGTTGATCTCCGCAGTATATTTGTTTCTGTGTTTTGAAGTCCGGTACGCGGTGAAACCGGTGATCGGTAGCTGTACCGATAATCGTTTCAGTCTTTTGTCTTCTCGTGACCTTTCATTTATACCGTGAAAACCAAAAGCCATTGGGTTTTAAATTTCCCAGATATCAACGTGACTTTTGACATTTTTCTCTGAACACGTTTGTACCATTTATTTTCTTATTTCGGTTTCATTATTTCACGGAACACGTTTGTACCATATATCTCGTTCTCCCATGCCTTTCTCTTTTCTCTCTTGTGCTCTCCTTCTTTTCACTGAACACGTTTGTACCAGTTCTTACCGTTCCAAATGGAAATGAGGGATTAACGGTATACACTGATGCTTGTCGTGAAGGTTTGGGAGCTGTTCTGATGCAGGATGGTAAGGTCATTGCTTATGCTAGTCGTCAGTTGAAGAACCATGAAGCGAATTATGCTGCCCATGATTTGGAATTGCTTGCTGTGGTTTTTGCTTTGAAGCTTTGGAGGCATCATCTTTTGGGTACTAAGTTTGAGCTTTTCACAGATCATCAGTCTTTGAGATATATTTTCACTCAGAAGGATTTGAACCAGAGATGAGTTAGGTGGTTAGAGTTTCTTGCTTCTTATGACCTCGACATCAACTATACCCATGGGAAAGCTAATGTTGTGGCAGATGCTTTGAGTCGGAAGAAGGCTATGTTGTGTCAGCTTGTTGTTTCTTCTTCTCTTTTGGATCGTATCATGGCTAAGCAAGATGAGGATGAGATGCTTAGATTGATGAAGGAGAATGTTCGTAGCAGAGTTGGTAGTAGTAGTCTTGATGGTAGGGGAGCTCAGATAGATGATAAAGGTATTTTGAGAATTAATAATGGATTTGTGTCCCGAATGTTAATGGATTGAGACAGAAGTAACTTCGAGAGAATCATCAGTCCAGTCTTTCTATTCATCCGGGAGTGACAAAGATGTATCAGGATATGAAGAAGTTGTACTGGTGGAGAGGTATGAGGCGAGATATCTCCATCTTTGTTAGTAGGCGTGCGACTTGTCAGCAAGTCAAGGCAGATCATCAAATGACCCCTGGTTTGTTGCAGCCTCTTGAGATTCCCAATTGGAAGTGGGAACAAGTTTCTATGGATTTCATTGATGGATTACCGAGGACTAGGAAGGGAAATGAGAGTATCTGGGTTATTGTGGATAGACTGACCAAATCAGCTCATTTCATTCCGGTCAAGTCTACCCGTTCTGCTTCTAGTTTGCCTGAGATTTACATGAGGGAGATTGTTCGTCTCCATGGTGTTCCTCTCAGTATTGTTTGTGATCGTGATCCTATCATTACTAGTCAGTTTTGGAAAGCTTTTTAGGTATCTTTGGGTACTCATCTGAATCTGGGCACTGCTTACCATCCACAGACCGATGGTCAAACAGAAAGGGTGAATCAGATTCTAGAGGATCTTCTCCATGCTTGTGTGCTTGATTATGGAGGATCTTGGGAAGATCATCTCCATCTTGTCGAATTTACCTATAACTATAGTTATCAGGTATAATCTCAATCTTTTGTTTTAATCTTATCCTAATCTTTTATCTATCTCATTTCTATCTTTGAATTCAGGCTAGCATTAAGACGTCTCTGTTTGCTGCTCTTTATGAACGACCTTGTAGATCTCCATCTTGCTGGATTGAATCCGGTAATCGTTTGGTTCTTGGTCCTGAGATGATTTTGGAAGCTTCTAAGAGAGTTGAGGAGATTAGAAGGAAGATGAGGATTGCCCGGGATAGATAGAAGAAGTATGCTTATAGGCGTAGGCGTAGTTTAGAGTTTGCTGTTGGTGATTTGGTTTTCCTTAAGGTCTCACCCTTAAGAAATGTCATTCGATTTGGTCGTAAACGAAAGCTTTCTCCTAGGTTTGTTGGCCCTTTCCACATTGTGGAAAGAATTGGTTCTTTGGCTTATCGTCTGGATTTGCCCGAGAAGTTCTTTGGAGTACATAATGTATTCCACATTTCGCATCTTCATCGCTATCTTCATGATCCATCTCTTATTGTTCAGCCTTCTGCTCTTGATAGTTTAGATATTGAGCCTAATCCGACTGTCGAGAGAAAGCCACTTCGTATTGTCGACAGAGGTACGAAGTAGCTAAGAAGGAAATATGTTAGTCTGGTCAATGTACCGTGGAGTACTGATGATCGAGACTGTACCTGGTAGACAGAGGAGAGCATTCGTGCTTCGAATCCGGAATTGTTTGTTTCAGGTACTATTTGCTTTTCTATCTTGTTTTTCTTTATTTTCATTGTTTCGTTCTTTTCGAGGACGAAAAGATTTGAGTGGGGGAGAGTGTAACAATCTAATATTTTTAAAATTATTTTAAATTAAATTTTATTTCAATATTTTATTTTTAAAACATTTTAGAAGTATAGTTATAATTTTCCAAAGTTAATTGTATTTTATTTACAATTTTTAATTCTAGTTTCAATCAATTAAACTATTTTCTTTATTTATTTTCTATTTTTCCTAAGACTATTTATTTATTTTCATTTCTACTTTATTTTGTTTTATCTTTTATTTTATTATTTGAATGTTTCTTTGTATATACCTTTCAATTAATGGCAAAGAAACAAATCAAATTAATGTATGTTACTTTGTTTTAAATTGGCATACGTTACTTTGCTTTATTTCCTACCTCTTTATTTACCTATTTATTTATTTCCTACCTTAACTTATTCCTCAAAACCCATAGCCGTTCCTAACTTGTAGCCTATCAATTCACGTGAAGATAGGAAGAGTTCTCATTTCTATTTTATTCTTTTTATTAAATAGGAATTAAATCCCTTCATTTTCTCTTGCCGTTTAAAAGCATTGATTGCTTGACCTTTTCTTCCACTTGATTGCCGTGAGAAACTACTCTAATATTTATCACTTCATGAACAAAAACTTCTTATCACTTCATTCCTTCGGCCATTCTATTTTCTGAGAAAAAATTGTAAGTTAATTGCTTATCCTTTTTCCTATTTTTCTTCTTCATTTTTCAATAATTTTGCCTTGATTTCTTCATATATTTGCTCGGCCTAACCCTTCACCATCTCCACCGACCACCACATCACCTTCCTTCTCATCATCCATGGCTTCAAACATCACCTCTCCTCTGACCATAGATGGCCGTGACCACCCCTTAAAGCAAACTCCACAAAAACATTGAAAAACCCTTGAAAACATTGCATAGCCGAGCTCTAGTTCACCAACACCTTCCTTTTTGAACTCGGCCACCACCTCTAGCTCCACCACCATCACATGACCATCACCTAGTCTTGTTCCAGATCTGACCTGACCTGAAGTAACCCTGGCCGAGCCCATATGGACCCATAGACCGAGCCTAGATGCAACCAAACCTCCTCTTGCTAGCCTTGTCCCTTTGTATTCCCTATTACAACTCCTTCCTCTTCATATTCATTGCTTAGACGTGTGTTAGGGTCCAAAACAGATCCAATTCCACCAAGTAAATCATCATGGCCGAGCCAATATAGCATTAGGGCTGAGCATATGTGAGTTATGGTCAAGCAAATTCAATTTAAAAGCTTGGTGATGTCATTTGTTGCTTCTATTTTTCAAATTGTTTCAATAAACTTTTGTATTGTGTTTATATTTATATCTTGCTTTGTTTTGTTGTTGAATACAAGATTAACATCTTGACTCTCTCTCTCTCTACTTGAATCAAAGTCATGCTATCGTGCTTTCTGGATTTTCATTTGTGTGTTTTATTTGCAAACTCCAGCGTAAAAAAAGGTGAGTATTCACACATGACATTTATACTTATATATTTTGTGAAGTGACAACAAGTGAATGTGTAAAAACTATTATATCATGTTATATCTGCCTATGATGTAAATTATATGATGTTAAACCCTACTATTAACTTGTCACATCATCTGATATGTTATATTCTGTTATATTGTTTATTTTATTTCTATTAATCACACTGCAAGTTCCCTGTAGAATAGAATCACCATGGGTTGAAATGATACATACCCGAACTGACTTTAGAATAGGGAAAAATCGTTATGGGCTGAAATGATAAGCCTAAGCGATTTTTATTTATTTTTATTTACTTGGGATTGCGGGTTTGAAATGATAAAACCTGGATTTTCCTTGTAAATTATGGATTGAAATGATATATTATCCGTATCACTTGACTTAGGTTAGAAAATATTATACAGACCCGTGGTTATTTTATAAAATTTGCTGGAAATTTTATAAGTATTTTTAAAATGTAAAAATATGATAATTTGATTTAAATTGAATTTAAAATGATTTAATAAAGTGATAATGATTTTTTTATGTATTAAAATGTTAAATAAATGAATGGAAAATTTGTGATTTAAAAACATAACTTAATTTGGAAATTTGTGATGTGATTTTTAAAGGAAGTTTAAGTTAATTAAATAAAATGGAAATTTAAGTTTATTTATGAAATGGAAATTTAAATTTGAGTATAAAAGTAAATTGAAAAAAAATAGGAAAATGGTACACTTGAATTTAATAAGTAAAATTATTGGAAAATTGAATTTTATTGTAAAATTTACTGTATAAAAATCATAAGTTAAAAGGTATTTAAATGAACATTTTTGATGTGGAAAATGTGATTTTTATAAGTAAAAAGGATTTAAATTGAATTTTATTTATGGCTGGAATTCTATTTAAAATCTGGAAATTCTTTTAGTAACACTTCGGAAATGATATAGTTTCTGAAAATGAACTAAAAACTAAACTAATAGAATCTGTAGCACTTTGTAAGTGCTGTAGGTGCAGAAGTGAACTAAAAGACTAAAACTAACTAAGGACTATGACAGCACTTTTTAAGTGCTGTAGTGGTAGAAACTAAATTTGAACCTAAAACTAATGAAAGAGCTATTGTAGCACTTGTTAAGTGCTGCAGTTGGCTGAAATGAGATTTTTGAATATATTTGAACTATTACAGCTGTTTTGTAAACGCTGTCTTTGCTGAATTGAATTAAATCTTTAATTTGAACCCTGAATTACTACAGCAGTTTTTAAATGTTGTCTTTGCTGAAATGAATTGTTTTCAAATATAACTTACCGCAGCATTTTCTAAGTGCTATGAAAGCTTTAATTTTAATGTTTTAAAGTATTTAAGTGAATTAATAAACTCAGAAAAGGCTAGATTTTTGAAAATTGAGTATTTGATTTAAAGGTATAATGACTTTATTTTTAAATGGTTTAAATGATGTATTTGATTTGAAATATAAACTATTTTGAAATTTATAACCACGGGTTATAATAACGATTAGTTCATAACGAGACCGGGATCGGATATGGACATACTCTCTGTCGATACCGAAAACCACTTTGACAACTATGTACGCGGTGGAGATTCCAGAATGAAGTAGGATGGTGGCGATGATCCTATTGTGGTATGAACGTGGACCCGACTCCCGTGAGTTGGCATAAGGTGGCTAAAACAGGAGCGATTGATGGGCCAATGAGGTAGCACCTCTGATCGGACACACTTCTTCGATACCATTCTATTACTTTTGTGATTGATTGGGTGCACCCCTTGATTTGGAAGTGTGGCTCGAGGTGGGCGGTAGTGGCTGCTATGCGTTTCCACCAACCGGGATGCGTAATTGGTATATCTACCCTAGCATTGCCTAGTTGTGCCGTGTCACCTACCATATCGAACTTTACTACGAGTTTAGATTTCTCCCGTAGCCTGTGGAGTATTGAGGGTAGCCCCCGATCTGGGAGTATGCTAATACTGGATAGACTACTGGGACTATTACGTGTTAAGGGGAATATTGGGTCACTCCTTAATGCTATTTAAAAGTATGTTTATTTTATATTAGACATTATTATAATAGCGAATATTACTACATAGTAGATAGTTTAACGGATCCTTAAAGAATGGCCGATCCCTAGCATTCTTTAAGTTACTTGTACCTTTTATTACAGTTCACTTGAGTTGGTTTACATTGTATAAGTATGTATGTCCTGACTCAAGTGTTTGTGTTTTATTTATGCTCGGGTCAGCTTGAGTATTCACAGTTTTGGACTTCACTTTCTGGAGCTAGGAATCGCTGGAGATTCTGCTTATCTAGTTATTTATCTATTTCAGTTTCCGTTGTTCTATTTCAGCTTTTGTATTAGTGGACTTCTATGTATTTGGGAGTTCTACTGTACTTGTTTCAGAACTGTATTTGTTTTCAAACTATGTATCTGTTTTTTTAGAGACTTTGTATTGTAGTGGCTTCATGAACCACTATTTATTTTATTTTCCGCTGCGAGTTATTTTGATGTTCTGTGTCTGTGATTGGTTTTATTTGCTCCAAATTTTATTACAATCTGTTATTTTGCATTATTCAAGTCTGACATGTGTAGATTATTGTCGATTTGAATAGTCCAAAATAGTGGGTCGCTACATTTGGTATCAGAGCCGGGTTTTTAGGCAAACCTTAGCCTATGGAGCAAAAACTCATTAGAGATAGGGTAGAAATACCCTAGAATGAGTGAAATCAACCTCAGAACCATCTCTTTGTGAGAGAGTGTATTTTCAAAGTATAAAATGATTTTAAAATTATTTTTCAAAGGATTTTTCGAAGATTATGTTGATATAAAATTTTCTTGTTTTAAAAAGCAATTTTCTAAACTTCCTTCTTTTCGTATCTACCTTGTTAGAAATTTCTTTAATTAGGATATTCATCCAAGTGATTTTACCTTGTCTTGTCTTATCTTACCTTTGTCTTCTCTGTACCTTTGTCCTAAAATGCATTCTTGATATTTTTCAGGATGAATCGTGGAAATGCTAGAGGTAGGGGTCGTGGTATTGCCCCAGCTCCTCAACCTACTGCACCTGTTAGGTTTACTGTTCTCTGTAAGGAATTCTCTCAACTTGGTGGTACTAAGTTTACCGGTTCAAAGAGCATTATCGAAGCCCAGCAATGGTTACGGAGTTTAGAGAGGATCTTTACTGGTCTCGAGATTACTGATGCCCAGAAGCGTCAATTAGCAGCTTGGCAGCTGCAAGAGTCAGCCTTGGATTGGTGGGAGTCTGTTACAGCTCACACTAACGAGGTTGATATTTCCTGGGAGCAGTTTAGGTATCCATTGTGTTATCTTGAATTTTGTTCCCATTTCCTTTCTTTTGAATCTATCTTAAGTTTTATTTCTCTATCTTCTTTCCAGGGAGGCTTTTGTGGCAAAATGGATGCCAGAAGCCGGGAAATCTCAGCTTTATCGTGAATTCATGGATCTTAAGCGGGGTACCATGTCCTTTTCTGAGTATGAGCGGAAGTTCAACGAACTTTCCAAGTTTGGTCCTAACCTTATTGACACCCAGCTTAAGAAAAATGAGAAGTTCATAGCTGGAGCTCGCCCAGAGTTCTACGATCGTCTCATTTCTCATGCTCATGGCACTTTCACTGAGCTTATGGATATGGCTTTTTGTTATGAGAACCCTACTTCCAAGGGTCCTACTGTTGTTAGTTCTCCTGCATCTCAGTCTTCCTCTGCTAACTCTAAGAAGAGAAAGCCTAATTTCCACTAGCAGAAGAAGAATTGGCTCAAGAATCCGGGTTTGGGATCTTCATCATCTTCTCCTTCTCAGAGGCACCCTATCGACTTATCTACCATTACCTGTTTCAAGTGTTATCAGAAGGGACACTATGCTAATAGTTGCCCTACTTCGGTTGGTGCTGTTGTTCCTCCACCTCAGGGTACCAGGAACAATCTCTGTCATGTCTGTCTTCAGCCTGGTAATTTTAAGAATGATTGTCCTTTGTATCAGAAGGGCAAGCCATTTGGTATTTTTGTTGTTACCCTGCTTCTTCACCTGCTCCACCTGCACCTGCTCCTGCTCCTAGTGATGATCAAGGTACTCTTCTGGGCACCTTTTCTTTATTTAATCATTTTGTTTATGTTTTATTTGATACTAGAGCTTCGTATAGTTTTATTTCTGTTGATTTGTGCGATAAGTTTGAGCATCTTCTTTCTCCAATTTATGCTGTTGAATCTTTGTGTGTTAAAAATCCTATTGGTGGTCCCGCGAACCTTAATAGGATTTGTAAGCAAGTGAGACTCTTCTATTCCGGCCATAAATTTTTTGGAGATTTCTATGTTCTTGGTTTCATTGCTTTTGATTTGTTGCTCGGAGGTGATTGGCTTAATAGGAATGATGCTCGTATCTCTTGTAAATCCCAAATTGTTTCTCTTGAGGATGATCGGGGTAATTCTTTGGTTATTCAGTGTCGTATGCCTCATGATTATGCTGGCAGCTTTATTTATTCTCTGGATTCTTCTCCTGTTGATCTTCAGTCAACTCGTGTGGTCAAACTTTATACCGATGTATTTGGTGAAGTCACTACTTTACCTCCTAAGCGGGAAATTAATTTCCGTATTGATCTTATTCCTGGAGCTCGACCTGTAGTTCTTCCTCATAGAAGAATGGAACCCCGCGAGAAGGTTGAGTTAAGGAAACAAATTGAGGACTTGTCCTCCAAGGGTTTGATCAGACCTAGCTATCGGAATGGGGAGCAGCGGTGGTTTTCGTCACTAAGTCTGATGGTTCTCTCCGGATGTGTGTTGATTATAGGGAGCTGAACAAGCTCACTATGAAAAACAGTTATCCAATGCCTCACATCAATGCTATGTTTGATCAGCTTTATGGTGCTACTGTTTTCTCTCAACTTGATCTTGCCTCAGGTTTCCACCAGCTCAGAGTTGCGAAGGAAAGAATTCCCAAGACTGCTTTCCGTACTGAGAATGGGTTCTTTGAATGGTTAGTCATGCCTTTCGGTTTGACTAATGCTCCTGATTTCTTTGTTGATTTGATGAATCATGTTTTTCGTGATGTGCTTAACAAATTTTTTCTAGTCTTTGTTGATGATATTCTCATTTTCTCTAAGTCTGAGGAAGAGCATGAGTCACATTTGAAATCTGTTCTTGAAACTCTTAGAAATCATCAGTTGAAGGCTAAATTTTCTAAATGCCATTTCTGGAAGGATGAAGTCCGATTCCTCGGGCATATTGTTTCTGGTAATGGAGTTTCTGTTGATCCAGTCAAGATCGCTGCGATCAATGTAAGTTTTCTTTCCTTCTCTTTCCTTGTTTCATTCAATTTATTCTATCTTTCCAGTTGTCCTTATTTATCTCTGTTCTGTGCAGGATTGGGAAAATCCTAGGACTCCAACTGATATCCGTAGTTTTTTGGGCCTTGCCGGTTATTATCGGAGATTCATTGAGAATTTTTCTCGGATTGCTGCACTTCTCACCGCTTTGACTCGAAAGAATGCTAAGTTTATTTGGAGTAATGAGTGTAAAGCTGCATTTAGTGAGTTAATGCACAAGCTTATTTCCGCACCAGTTCTTACCATTCCAAATGGAAATGAGGGATTAACAGTATACACTGATGCTTGTCGTGGAGGTTTGGGAGCTGTTCTGATGCAGGATGGTATGGCCATTGCTTATGCTAGTCGTCAGTTGAAGACCCATGAAGCCAATTATGCTGCCCATGATTTGGAATTGCTTACTATGGTTTTTGCTTTGAAGCTTTGGAGGCATCATCTTTTGGGTACTAAGTTTGAGGTTTTCACAGATCATCAGTCTTTGAGATATATTTTCACTCAGAAGGATTTGAATCAGAGACAAGTTAGGTGGTTAGAGTTTCTTGCTTCTTATGACCTCGACATCAACTATACCCTTGGGAAAGCTAATGTTGTGGCAGATGCTTTGAGTCGGAAGAAGGCTATGTTGTGTCAGCTTGTTGTTTCTTCTTCTCTTTTGGATCGTATCATGGCTAAGCAGGATGAGGATGAGATGCTTAGATTGATGAAGGAGAATGTTCGTAGCAGAGTTGATGGTAGTAGTCTTGATGGTAGGGGAGCTCAGATAGATGATAAAGGTATTTTGAGAATTAATAATAGGATTTGTGTCCCGAATGTTGATGGATTGAGACAGGAGTTACTTCGGGAGAATCATCAGTCCAGACTTTCTATTCATCCGGGAGTGACCAACATGTATCAGGATATGAAGAATTTGTACTGGTGGAGAGGTATGAGGCGAGATATCTCCATCTTTGTTAGTAGGTGTGCGACTTGTCAGCAAGTAAAGGCAGATCATCATAAGGCCCTTGGTTTTTGCAGCCTCTTGAGATTCCCAATTGGAAGTGGGAACAAGTTCTATGGATTTCATTGATGGATTACCGAGGACTAGGAAGGGAAATGAGAGTATCTGGGTTATTGTGGATAGACTGACCAAATCAGCTCATTTCATTCTAGTCAAGTCTACCCGTTTTGCTTCTAGTTTGTCTGAGATTTACATGAGGGAGATTGTTCATCTCCATGGTGTTCCTCTCAGTATTGTTTTTTATCGTGATCCTATCTTTACTAGTCAGTTTTGGAAAGCTTTTCAGGTATCTTTGGGTACTCATCTGAATCTGAGCACTGCTTACCATCCACAGACCGACGGTCAAACGGAAAGGGTGAATCAGATTCTAGAGGATCTTCTCCGTGCTTGTGTTTTTGATTATGGAGGATCTTGGGAAGATCATCTCCATCTTGTCGAATTGAAACGACAATTGAAATATGCTGCTGTTAGTTATTTACATTGTATATATATGCCATTATCTATATCTGTTCACCTGTGACATCTGACACCATTATCTATTATTTATCACTGATGATATATGCCTGTTACTGATTGTTATATTATTATCATTACTGTTATCACTCTGCAAGTTCCTTGTTAGTATAGAATTCACTATGGGTTGAAATGATACATACCCGAACGATCTGTAAAATAGGAGAAAATCGTTATGCGTTGAAATGATAAACCCAAGCAATTTTCATTTGAATTGAATTTGGGATTACGGGTTGAAAAGGTATATACCCGTATATATTTAAATTGCGGATTGAAATGATAAATATCCGTATCACTTGACCATAGGATGGAAAATTATATACATACACCGTTGATCTATATATAAATATTTTGAAAATGATTTCTATTGTTTTGAAAAGAAATATATGGTTTTGATAAATATTGATTTTTAAAGATTTATTAAAATTGATTTAATAAAGTTGATATATAATATGTTTAAGTATTTATTTAATATATATAAATATATATATTTTCAAATATAGAGTTTATAATGATTCAGGTTGGAAAGATAAATTTGAAATTTTATTTATCTAAGAATTTTACTTAAATAAGTTTGATTTGAAATTTATAAATTTGAAATTTTAAAGATATGTTTTATAACTTGAATTTGATTAAAAGGGACTTAAATGAATATTTCAAACTTATATAAATTTAAATGGGATATTTTGTTTATTTTTGTAAAATTGAAGTTGTATTTAGATGTTATTGAAATGATTAAGTAAATTTTTCAAAACTAAATAATAGTAAAGTGAATTTGATATATATATGAAATTATCGAATTTAGTTTTGAAATGTTGAATATTTAAAGCTTTGAAATATATTGAAATTGAAATACCTAATTTATGGTTCAAATATGTATTTGAAATCGATAATTTGAAATGGTTTATTGAGAAACTGAATCGAATTGAAATTGATGATTTGAGATTTGATTAAAGTTGAATTTTTGAAATTCGAGTTGATTTTGAATCGATTTGTGAAATTTGAGGAAGCTATTTTTTTCTATATAAAGTATTTTTAAACTATATCTAAAACTATTTATATTTTACTTTATAAATTATTTTAATATAAACTAGTTTAATATAAATCATTTTCAATATAAATTATTTTATTATAAGCTATTTTAACTTATAACTATTTTATGTAAACTATTTTTATTTATAAACTATTTTTATTTATAAACTATTTTATTATATACTATTATTAATATCTAAACTATTTAAGGGTGGAAGTTATGATTTCAAAGTTAAGGTTTTCCAAAATATTATGATTTCAAAGTGTTTTGGTTTCAGAAGTGTTATAACTTTGGAAGTATTAT
The DNA here is from genome assembly GCA_030737815.1 of Allium fistulosum. NCBI lineage: Eukaryota > Viridiplantae > Streptophyta > Magnoliopsida > Asparagales > Amaryllidaceae > Allium > Allium fistulosum. Next base: position 835,207,473 of record CM060908.1, on the reverse strand, counting down.
GATTTTGGAAATGGATATATTTGAAGTGGAAAATGATATTGTAATAATATGGATATATTTGAAGTGAAAATGATATCGTATTGATTTGTATTTTGAAATGAAAATGATATTTTGGTTTTGAAGTATAAACTATTTTGAAATGACCGCGGTGTTATAATAACGTCTGGTTGTTAAAGAGACCAGGATCAGATATGGGCATACTTTCTATCGATATCGAAAACCACTTTAACAACTGTGTACGCGGTGGAGATTCCAGAATGAAGTAGGATGGTGGTGACGATCCTATATGAGGTATATACGTGGACCCGACTCCCATGAGTTGGCATAAGGTGGCTAAAACAGAAGCAATTGACGGGCTAATGAGGTAGCTCCTCTGATCGGACACACTCCATCGTATGCCATTCTATTACTTTGTGATTGATTTGGTGCGTACCCTTGATTCGGGAGTGTGGCTCGAGGTGGGCGATTGCTACGGCTCTGCGTTACCACCGGCTCGGAAGTGTAATTGGTATATCTACCCTGGCATTGCCTAGTTATGTCGTGTCACCTACCCTAGCATGCTTTACTACGTGTTTGATTTGTGTCGTACCTATGGAGTATCCTCTGGTAGCCCAGTTTACGGGGTATTACGGTATTGTATAGACTATTGGCACACCTAAAAATGTGTTAAGGTGGAAAATGTAAAGCCTTAATGCTGTTTTTAAATAGTATACTTTACTCTAGACATTATTATAATAGCGTATATTACTACATAGTAGATAGTTTAACAGATCCTTAGAGGATGGTTATCCCAAACATCCTTTGAGTTATTTGTATTTCAGTTGACATTTCACTTGAGTTGGATTTATTGATATGAGAATGTTAATCTTGACTCGAGTGTTTTGTGTTTTGCTTTACGCTCGGGTCAGACTGAGCGATATAGTATTTGAGACTCACCTTTGGAGTTGGAGCTTCACTTGGAGATCCAGCTATCTATCCAGCTTTCAGTTATTCAGTTGATTCCAGTAATGTATTCAGATTTTGTATTCGTCTATTGTATTGAGACATCTATGTATTCGTGACTTCTATTATATCTTGTTTAACTCTGTTATATATAGTAGCATCGTGAACTACTATTCTTATGTTTCCGCTGCATTATTTTATATTACTCTGTGTCTGTGATTCTATGATTATTTATTTACTGTATATGCTAAGTTTTGCCAAATTTAAATTAGCAATCTGATATTTTGAGCAATTCAAATCTGACATGTATGGATGCGAATGGTTGAAAATTTCAGGTCGTTACATCATCTTCATCTGAATTTGAATCTTCTTGTTCAGCTTGGAATGCCATGATCTTTCTGTCTTGGGCTTGATTCCTTTTTGCTTGCAAGTTTACTTCATACGACATGAGATTCCCTATTAATTCTTCAGGTTTGATGATAGAAATATCGTTAGCTACTTTTATAGCTAAGACTTTCCGTTCCCATTCATCCGTTAAGATTTTTGAGACAATATCAAAATCTATGTATTTTTATCCTAACGTCAATAGTGAGTGATATATGTCTTGAAATTTGGAATACATTTCATTTATAGTCTCATCCTGTTTCATTCTAAAATTCTGGAACTGGTTCTTAAGCATAGAAATCTTGCTTTGTTTAACTTTGTTAGTACCTTCATGTGTAACTTTAAGTGTACGCCAAATTTCATATGCTGAATTACACATACTAACTCTGTTAAACTCATTTTTGTCTAATGAACAAAACAACATATCCACGGCTTTAGCATTAGCAGTAGCATCTAATTTTTGTGTGTTAGACCATTGTGCATATGGTGTAGTAGGTATTGTATATTCATTTTGAGTGATATTCCATGTTTCATATCCATTTGCCTACATATAAATTCTCATGCGAGTTGACCAATAATTGTAATTCAAACCGTTAAATAGTGGTGTTCGTTCAGTGGATTGGCCTTCAATAAAACTTGTGCTAGTGTTATTTTCCATATTAACTAAATATCAAATAACCGTGTTATTGTTATATGATGACCTTGCTTCGATACCAAATGAAAGTGGCTAAGGATCGTGCAATATGGAATATTAGCTAAACTACTTACTTGTGCGGAATATAAATATAAAAGTAAAATTATTAAGTAAATGACACCAGAGATTTTTATACTGGTTTGTACTTCCCATTCTACGTCCAGTCCCAGACTCCTTTTGAAATTCAACTATCAACCCTTACTTAACCCGAAGGAACATGTATTACACCGCATGAGCAATCGAATAGGACTTCAACCACCTAAGTAATAGAATAGGACTTCAACTGCTTGAGCAACCGAACAGGACTTCCAATACAAATAGTAGAAATGTTTTTGACTAAGTATGCTCTTGAATAGCACTGATAAGTCAATAACGTACACCCTTCCTATAATCTTTCTCCTTTGTGGTATATCGTTTAATTCATGAAGATAGGAAGTTTATTAAATCACTAATGAAGTTTGCTTGAATGAACATGTGATTAGAATGAAATATTGAATGCAAATGGCAAGATTGTTTAGATAATAAGAATGAGAATTAGAATGAGAATTAGAATCAGAATTAGTGATTAAAACATTGGATTTCATGGCTATTTATAGTGATTAAGAGTTGCAATCATTCGTGAAAGGTAGCCATGAAAGGATATGGAAGCAACTCTTGAATCAAGAGTTGTTTCTTTTCTCTGAATTGAAGTGTCTTTTCAAAATATAGCCGTTATGAAGATTCAGCCGTCTGAATAGCACGAATCAGCCAGCTGAATGGATTAAAAATTGATGCAGCAAGAAAATAGTGAAAAAACAACCCAATTCAGCCGGCTGAAATAGCAACTTCCGCCATCTAAATATTCAAGGTAAACCGAGCACATGCACAGAATTCAGTCGACTGAATAATACTATTCAATCGGCTGAATTAATTGTTTTCTGGCATATCAAAGTTTTAAAAGATCTTTCGTGTATAAACAATGTTTTGGAATATTTTAGCATAAGAACAATGTTTTAAAAAACTTAAAAATGCATGCGTGTGCATATACCGCTTCAGAGAGATTTTAACATGAATTTACTACTAAACTCAGACCTTAGACTAAATATTTTGCTGAAGCTTCAATCCAAAATCTGGCCTGCAAATTGTTAGACTATCTCTCGAGTAAAAAAATATCTTCTCTTGCAAGTATGGTTAGTTCATATAATATTTATTTATATAGTTATCACAATCAAAACATCAAAATTCTAGGTTCTAACAATCACAAATTCACAAGGCAAAACCAAGCTTTCTTCCATGTCTTCTTCTTCTCTTACATTCTAAAGAAAATATTTGCAAAACTCATCCAAATAAGCTCAAATTTGGAGTGAAGCATTAGGACAACAATACATCACCTTCTACCAAGTTAGATCGCAAAGAAGTAAAGCAAAACTTCCCATGCACGCATAGGACGTGAGCTTTATTATGGGTATTGGGCTTGGAGCAAGTGCAAAAATGAAAGGAGGAAGGAAGGAAAGGTGTTTGCAAGTTGAGGTTGGACTTAGGTGCTTGGATCTTGCTTGTTTTTTTGGAAAAAAGGTTATCTAACTCACTACTTTGAATGGAAAAATAACCCATATATGTTTGTGTTTGAATATGTTTAAGTTGTTTGAATTGATATTGACATAAGTTGGAATATTGGTTTTGATTCTCGCTTTGAAAGCAAATGGCATATGTAATCCATATAAATGGACTTGAATGGACTTGTATAACCTATAGCAAGGGCTTGAAACAAATAACATAGGTTGTAGTTGAACTTTGGATTAGATTGAACTTGGATTTGAAAGTACACTTATCGCAATAGTCACTATGGATGCGCTTATGAATTACCTTGTTTCGGCGATTTCTATGGAACTTTGTAGAGAGATCCCTAGGGCTTCTCTCCATATTTTTTATGTTTTATATGTATGCTTGCTTCCTAAAAAATTTGGATACTACAAAGTTAAGTAACATTTCAAAAAGTGGCCAAAACTTCACTTGTGCAGAACTGCCCCTTTTAGCCTTGATTTTTGAACTTCAAATGTTTGAAATAGACTTTTAGCTAAAGTATATCTCATTTTAGAGTATTTCAAAAGTGGTTTGAGATATTTATGAATTTATAAGGATTAGTTGTGAATTTTTAAAAAAGATGTTTTTATAATGAAAACTTGTTTTTCCAAGTTTTAAAGGATTTTATAAACTTGTTATTTTGAAGTAATATCTTGGATAATAGTTTTAAAACGTATTATAAGTATTTTAAAATCATTTTAAAGTATATATAGTTTTTAGAAGATTAGTTGAATATTTTATTAAAATGTAAAAATTCTATGTAATATTGTCTTTTGAAGTGTTTTATTAAATATCTAGTTTTATAAATAAAATTACTATATATATGTATATCATCTTCAAAAGGGTTTTAAAAGTAAAACCAAAGGTTCAAAAAGGGGTTAAGAATTGGTTAATGACTAAATGGTTAATTGTTTAATTACTTTTTTAAAAAGTAATTAACTGTGCTTAACATTAGAAGCCGACAAAATAGGCTTATCTATTTGTGAGAGTTAAGATTGATGTTCGAGTAGGGATATGGGCAATAGAGCTCCAACCTATCGGCTTCCCTTTTGACTGAGGAATAGTTAAATCGAGAATGTAGGAACGTGTTAATCGTGCTGATTTCTTACTTGTTTATGGAAATCATTAATACTATCCTTAACACTAAAAGCCGACGAGGTAGACTTATCTATTTGTGAGATTCAAGAATTAAGTGTCTAGGCAAGGCTTTAATATGCAACTAGTGCTCTGATTTACCTGGATTCACTCTTGAACAAGGAATAGTTATGTTGGAATGTCGAAAATGAGTTAAGTATGCGAATATCGATTTGTATAAACAATTGTTTTTGACTAGATAGTCGACAATCGAACTTGACCAAATATGGCTTAAGAAGTATCGGAAGGCTTTGCGATCTCATACCAATGAGAACCCTCTGGGAGAAGAAATGATACGAAATGTCTCTAGCTTTTGCTTACATTTGAAAAAACAAAAATTGAATTAACCAGAAATTCATCGAATTGGTTTTGAAGAGACCAGGATCGATAAGTGTTTTACTTATCGAATTCCACTTCAAAACTAGTATACAAATTCTATGTTTTAGGAGCGGTTGTGAAGTGAAATGTTATAGAGTTGAAGTATTTATCCTAAGGTTAAGTCCAAGGGAGAGGTCAACGTTAAAATTTCAAATGATGCTATCATGTGGTACTACTGTCTATTTTGAGGAGTATTCTAAGAAAGAGGACATCGTTAGCATTCGTCGGAGGACTTGTGCAAGAATATGTGTGGAGATTCAAGATCTGTTGGAGATGCTCAAATCCATGTAACGATTCATGATCTATTCAAGATGATGGAATACATTTGGAGATTCGTGTTTTTTTCGAGTGATGAGGACTCGAGTGAGAGATGCCAAATGTAGCCTCGACATCGGAAATGACTAAAACTAGAGATAGGATGAATAGCCAAAGGGAAAGTAGCATTTAGCAGTCCCAAGGATGTTGGCGACTCCCATCTAGTATTACTTATGGACATGCATGCGGGAGAGATGCATTCGAAACCACGAGTGTTTGGACGTGGACTAGCTTTGTATTTCCTATGATATATTCCCTAGAGATGTATGTTGCTCGGAAAGATACCTCTGATCCGTGTACAAGAGTTTGGATTCGGCTTGCTCCAAGGAGAACTCAACGTAAATCCTTAAATTTATGTAGACGCGTCTTAGCAGTATTGATTGTATACCTATTACTACTGTGGCGTTCATACATTAGATATTTGATATAATTTATATTCTACACTCTAGACATTACCTATCATATAAATATATTATGCTTAATGAATGGTTGTTTTCTTTGAGGGGAAACCATTATGGGAATCTGTACAGTCTCAGTATTTACTATTACATGTCACATATTTCTTAAGTTTCTTTTATTGGCTTACCGGACTAATCCGGGTGTTATTTTCTTATAAAGCTCGGGTTAGCTCTGTGTATATTTCCAAATTTAGCTATGGACGCCTTAGAGCTTACGGAGAGGAGCTGGATGATTATCTACCGTAGTATTCTTATTTCCGCTGCATTACTGTATTGCATATATCTGCATTGTGAGAAAATGTAGTTATAACTATCCAGGCTGATAATAGTACTTAGGTTTTGTAACTTTGAAATTTCTATATTTAGAGTAACTCTTTGTACTGTGCTTTTGATATTATATGTTATCATTCCATTGTGAGATTTTGATGTTGTGTTTTCTCTTTCTTACCCTAACTTCCTATCTTTTCGGCACTCAGGTGTTCGGTACATGAATACCGTAAATGTATTTAGTTTCAACATTTGAGGGTCGAAAAGTTGGGTCGTGACAAGATACTTGCAATAAATGTGTACAACAATGGAAAATGTCCATTTTCCTTTGTTTTGCCTTTAATTTCCCGTGTTGCTTCTAATTAGATTACCAAAATTATTTTAATATAATCTCCTAATGTTTTCTAATTACTAACATTAATTTGTATAAATTCCTAATGTTGTTTTTATTTGTATTTTATGATGTTATTACTATTCAACCTTCCTATACCTAAACTGCCCTTTTTACAACTGGTTATTTTCGAGTTCTAATCTTCTTTCCCGTTTTTTTAACCCTATTTCCAACTTCTATCACTGCTTATTGTCCTCCCCTAAAAAAAATTCCAACTTAAAATTTTTTCATTAACGATCTATACCCACTCTACTATATTTCTTGTTAACCATAAAATCTACTTGAAGGCAGAAGTATGAAAGAAGGATAATAAAATTGAAGTTTTGATTAAGAGATAGGCCAAGTCATCATGAAATATTTAAAAAGAATGATTCGAAGGGCCAATTGTTTATACAGTGCAAAGGCCTTCAACCCAGATGGAAACAAATAGGACCTTCCGCTACAACCAACCTTTCGACACTGATGGAAAATCAATAATGACTTCAGAGCCCCCTTTCAAAAGCAATCAATAGTGTTCCCTCAACTACACCATTAAACCTTTCGAAGTCAAAGGTTTCACCCCGAGGTGACCTTTTCGAAAGCATAGCAAGCCTTTCGAATCGGTTAAGACACATCCAGATACCTTTCGACAGCGTCAAAAGGTGCTATGAAGAAAGCAACATTCAGAAGTTAGCAAAGGCAAAGGAATGAAAGAAAACCTTTCGACAACATTGAAGGGAAATACAGCTCTCGACAACATTCAACAGGAGTACAAACCTTCCGACAAGGTTGGAAGGTTCGTAACAACAAGTAAAGACAAACCCTTCGTCAAGGTCAAAGGGTTCACAAAAGAGTATAAAAGGCATACCATTCGACAAAGACAAAAGGTTCATGAAGACATAAGAATGCCAAACCTTTCGACAAGGTCGAAAGGTTCACAACAGCATACAAAAAGGAGACCTTTCGACAAGGTCGAAAACAAGGAAGCAAAAGGGATTAACCAAGGAGCACAAGAAATTCATAACTATTCGACTCGGTCGAAGGGTTCATAACCTTTCGATGAAGTCGAAAGGTTTAAGGCGGCATATAAAAGGGAGACCTTTCGACTCAGACGAAAGGTGAGGCGTGGCATAGGGCCAACCTACATCTATAAATAAGACCCAAGGGGTCCTTTTTGTGGGCCGAATTCGGAATACTAAATTCATCTTCTTTTCTCTACTTTCATAGTGATAGCTGTACTTGGAAAAACCCTAAATTGAATTGGGGAGAGAGCTCAATTTCTTGTAACTCATTTTTGATATGAATAAAATGGAGATGGCTCGTTCATGATGGATATTGGCAATGAGGAGGATTATTAAGATAATTAGCTAGACTAATGATCAATTGCACATGATTTCAACCTTTTTCTCATAATCTCTTTTGATCTATGCTATGTATAAGATCGACTTAGACATTCCCCATCAAAACACATCATCATTGAAATCCACATTTAATGTGGGAAGATAAAGTGATGATGACGTGTTGCATATGCTAAATGCATGGTTCTAGGAATAATTAATTGATCTTATATAAGAAAAGTAAATGGGTTAAAGATATAAAAATAGGACCGCTTAGAAGGGAGGAAATCCTTTCGACTTAGTCAAAAGGTTTACTTCCTAATGGAATCCTAGGTTACGTATCTTATAACCACTCGAGATGGACTTCATTTAAAGAGAATGTACTCCCTTAAGCGCCAGTAAACCCTTTGAATGGATCCCATAGGAAGAATATAGACACCAAAGGGGCTGAAATCAATTAAGGTTGACAAATGAGTCATGTATTTCCTTACAATAATGTCGAAAGGTCTCACATGTTACCTTTCGACACGATTAAGAAGAAAGTAGGATTCATCAAATGTAATTGCTTTCAACTATTAAGGGAAATGGAACTCGTCAAATTGCTGATTTAAGGAAGCTAAATGATCGTGAATATATCAACCTAGTTGAAAGGTTGGAATGGCCATGTCACACCTTTTGACAAGATCGAAAGGTTTGGCAACTTACTTCAATTCCAACCTAGTCGAAATGTTGGAAAGGCCCTGTCACACCTTTCGACAAGGTCGAAAGGTTTGGCAACTTACTTCTATTCCAACCTAGTCAAAAGGGTAGGGCAGTCTTGTTAACAACCTTTCAATAAGGTAAAAAATAGCTTAGCTATTTTCTTCTATACCCACCTAGTCAAAAGGTTGAAGTGATCTTGCTCATTAACCTTTCGGCAAGGTCGAAAGATTTGACAATCTGATATTTTATCAACCTGGTCGAAGGGTTGAAGTAGCCTCATTAACCTTTCGGCAAAGTCGAAAGGTACGCCAATTCACTATTCTTTTCATCCAGATCAATTTGATTAAGACACTTTATCCAAAGATACACTTTCTGAAGCGAGAATCATCTCAACCACATGGTTATGCCCAAATAAAATTATCTTATTAAAGCATTGGGGATGTTAACAAGATTTTTGTTAACATTTCTTTTTCAAAAGAATTAACCTTTTTATATCAAATTTCCGTTACTGAAATTTTGGTTTTCAACAAATTTTAATTTCTACTCAAAATATATATTTAAATAACATATATATATATATATATATATTATTTTCCAAAAAATCTAACATTTACTGGTTTTCAAAAATAGGATTTTTCTGCCTTCAAATAATTCCTTTGAAAATCATTTCAAAAATATACCATGTACTTTCTCAAGCTTTTATATTAAATTCTTTTGTATGAGGTCGGACTCGGAGTGGATTTATATTCGTCCCTTCTTTTGGACTTCTTTTCCTTTTCCAAATATTAAAATCCGCCTATCATCTTGGAGTGATCACTTCACGCCTTCCTTCGAAAACTCTTACTTTCGGATATCTACAACATATGCACTTATTTTCCCCTTATTTGGACCTTATGTACATCATCAATCGACAATCATACGAGGATTTACAATCATTGGGCGATCGGGGGTCCAACTAAGGAATCACATACTATCCTGCTTCAGGGACCTTCCATATGTTGTACTCATGATCCTTTAAAGTCAATCCCTTTTCATACGATCTATTTCCCATGGGGTAACCGGGGCATGTGTACCTCTTTTACTTTTTGCATTGTTATAACTCATAATTAACTTATCTATTTTTCAGTGTATGGTTACAACTACTTTATAGTCGGAATTCTTAAGATTTGGCATATAATATATTTATATTTATAAGAAAAATACAAATACGTTTACTCAACATTTCCTAATTTTTCAAGATCGACTAACTTGGCTTTGATACCACCCACACCGTAGTGGGTTTGAATTTTCAGTAAATTGAAAACCAAAGTCCACTGAAGTATGGATCATTGGTTTGGTATCCTGCAAATAAACAAATAAATATGTATCAGGGCACTATCGATATAACTCACCGTGGAATAGTAAAGTATAATAGAACATATAGTTACTGACCAAGGTTGACACTTCCATTGTCTACCGTCCTTGTCAATGCCGAATATACATTAGGAAACCTGTCCTTCCACTGTTCCCGCCTTGAACTAATACCTGTCTCTCTAAAACTATCCGATGGGTTATAATGAGGAGGGGGTCAGAACAACGTTCTTGTGACTGGTGAATTATACCTTTTGTACATAACACTAGTTTATGCCGGTTGCTTTCCATTACATGTTATGTCTCTTATTATTTTACTTAGTCATTTCGACTCCACATACCCGAAGTAAACCATAACCACATACGTGTATATATAAGTACCACAGTCCCCTTTTGGACCAAGAAACTACCCCACTATTATTCGAAATCTAGCACCATGTTTGGATCATCATCAATGTAATATAACGTCTGTATGGAACTACATCTTGTATTACGACTAACCATACAATCTTGCATTGGGAAGGGGAACCCAAAATGCAAACTTGCCGGTGTGTCTCATCGTACGCACCTCAAGTGCATTCTCAGTCAATGCTTCCTCAACACCTCAACTACAATCCTCAAGTGTGTCTTATGTTCCTCTTTCATCTATGAGAAGACCAGAATATCATCAACGAACACAAGTATGAATTTATTCAACTGATCCCTGAAGACATGGTTCATGAGATCCACAAAGTATGTTAGTGCGTTGGTCATGTTGAATGGCACAACCATCCACTCATAATAACTAGACGACATATGAATGTTGTAACTGATGCACTCTTCCTTGCCACTCTCAGTTGGTGAAATCTCATCGCAAGATCCAACTGAGAAAACACTCTAACGCCATGGAGTCGACCGAACAAGTCATCAATATGTGGAAGTGGATACTTGTTCTTCTTTGTCACCTTATTCAGCTCATGTAATCGAATCATGGTTTAAGGGAACAGTTCACTATTCTAGCAAATACTACAGGCGCTTCCTACTTAGAAATACTCCTACGAGTGAACCCCTTCCTCAATAGGTCATTCACTTGCACTTTGAGTTCTCTTTTCTCTTTAGGCACCATCTTCCTCAAAGTTATAACTATTGGTCTAACATCTTTCACCAAATCAATACAGAACTCGATCTCTCTGTGTGGCGGAAATTTGGTCACCTCCTTAAATATGCACAGATACTCTTTGTAATATGAAATGGTGATAACTCATCATATGGGATATTGAGCAAACGTAGAAAGCCAACCATCACCTTGTCATTTGGTTGGCAGCTTAACAGTACCTTCTGCCCATTGTCTGACCCTATCGTCACCAATGACTTCTTTAATCCATTACTAACCCATATCTCTTAAGCCAGTCCATACCCAAAATAATACCGAACCCTACAAAACCCAAAATAAAGCAATCATAAGCAAAAGAACATCCATGAATTGATAATACCAAACCACGATAAGCCATACATAGGCTGGTAAAGGCTCCTACTAGGTTTGCCATAATCAAAGCTTGGTCAACAATCTCAGGTTCCATTCCTAACTTATCTACCAAGTCACAAATGTGAAGCCCCTGTATCAAACAAAACACGTATGGGAACATCATAACTAGAAAGCATACCTTGGTAATGACGCTCTTTCTCTTCTCTTTTGCTGATAGTGCACTCGACAAAGTCAGGACGACGTTGAGAGCATATGCTTTCACCATCTGTTTCTGTTTGCCGGCTTTAGATAACCCTTCTTAATGCATTGAAACTTATCACAATTAAAGCACCTTTTCCCTTCAGTTTAGTAGTCTCTGCTAAACTGACCATTTCCCCTGCAGTTGTAACACATTAGGGCAGTTTTGCTCTTCTATATGCCGTCTTTGTTCTAAAAATTCTTTTTAATGTTGTTGTTATTCCACTTCCTTTTGCCTCCCCCATCTACTTGTGGCTTCGACTCTTATTTAAGAACAACGTCTTTAGCTTCGGATAGAGGCTTTCATGTCTCAAAGCCTTCTCGACTGTCATCTCTAAGGTCTCATCAATATAACTCATGAGTCTCTCCTAAGTAGTCACTTAAGCCGACGATGAACTTCTCATTCTTCTTTAACGGAGTGTCAATGAAAGAGATCCCATATTTCGACAAAGCTTCGAACTCGGCAATGTACTTGGAGATAGACAAGTCTCCCTGCTTCAAATTCGCTAACTTATGGAACAAGACCAACTTTTGAGCTATTGGTACAAACTTCTCCTTGAATCTGGCTTTGAGCTGATCTTAAGTGAACCTATCCTCGAGGATAGCAAATTTCACAGCATTCCACCAGTTCATAGCATGCCCTTGTAGCTGTTGAGAAGATAACCTCCTTTACATAGCATTCTCTAATTCTTAATCATCAAAAACTCATTTGTAGGTGTTTAACAAATCCTGCACCTCCATAGCCGACTCCATTCCTTGGAATGGTTTACCATCCAAACTGGTAAAGTCCTTATTCAGCTTAGCGAAATCGACTATAGGCACCCGCAATGGGGCGCCACCACCAACAACATCAGGAGCACTACTTGAGCATTCCATAGCATGTTCCTCGTCATGGTGTTGAACATTATCTCCAAATCAAGATTAGCAGCTCTTGAGCCAGCTCCCTCCTTTACTCCGGAAATGATGTTTTAATCAGCATTCCTCGTGTGATGACTCATCCTTCAATAGGTAATAATGAAGATCAATCTCTCTATAAGGAAGTCTATATAAGTAGTACTCATGTGTTTGTAGTGCAACTTTATACTTATATATTATATAGTTTTGAAAACCAAAATATATGACAAGTACACTCTCTCGTATATTCATGATCTACCCTAGAGTGTACTCGATCTCTGATGGATCCCATTATCAACTTAGGCTAACTATGCAACCTAAGCTCTGATACCAAGTGTGATGACCGCCCTACACCTCTAGCACATAATATACATGTATATTGTACTGCCATAGTGGTCGGCCAATGTATGACAATTGTCAAGTGGTAAAAATAACTAAACAATCATAGAACCTGTCGAATATCACAAAGTGCATCGAATAAAATATAATAGTCATTACAAATATAAAACAGATGAGATAGTAATAACTTATAAACCACAAAGTCAGAGTATATAGATCTATACTATTATACAACAAAGGTGATATATTTTATACAGCTTATAATAAACTCAAGTGGTAAACTATTTCTAAAGCAAATAAATAGACATTGTCTAGGCTCCATAGTGCCACACAGTGGAATAAGCAATAGTAATCCAACGAATAAGTATGAAAAAACTTCGCCTCCTACTCATCCATCTACATAACTCCACATGTCACATATACTTGCTATCTAATCTACTCATTTAAGAGTACCCGAGATAATAAGAATCAAATCATAAAATCTTGAGTTAGACAATAGTCTGGTGTGAGGGGTAGAAAATATCAAAATACTATAAAGTCAATATAGTAAAATACGAGGTATGTAGAAGTAGAACCATACCTGGCATGTTCCTACATCCAAAGAATTAGCGTATAACATAGGATATATGCTAGTCTACATCATAATCATCATGGGTGTACTATACGTCAAGGTACAAATGGGTGTCCAAATACCTACATCAATGATACCTATGTCATGTGACATCCCTAAACAAAGCAAAGCAAGCATAACATCCATCCTCACATCACTCATTCGGTGCATTGGATATATGACACTCGTATGACCCCATTAGAGAGTACTCAATGTCCCGGTTTTTGTACTTGAATTCATGCCACTCAATAGGCCAAGAACTAGACTACCCATTCGATAGTCAAGATAAAAATAGATCCTAATATTGATGGATTTTGTGTTATGCATACCTAGGTCCTAACGTCGACGGACTCTAGGGTATTTATAGGTCAGGTCTTAACATCGATGGACTCAAATCATAACCTCACTTACCCTTGCTTTACGAGTACGCATCGAAACATTGGAGTATCGATGATCTCTTTGCACACATCATCCACATCAGAGAACAAGATAGAACTTGTCCTTTAGATCTTCTTACAACTCCCAACGTTGAGTTACTAGGCTCGGGACTACTCTCGATAATCATCGTTAGTCCTAGAATACCATCATTTGTCCCAAAGACATCCTCTAGTGATCCTTTAGGCAGCTTGAAGCCCTATGCTCTGAATCTTGAAGTATGGCAATCCCATTATTGAAGCCATCACTTCCCATCATGAAGCCAAACTCGTCCAAGTTCATAATTCAATACCCGAGTCAAGCATGACTTAGTACCCAAGTTAAGTCGATCAACACTTAGCCAAATTTTTGCTTAGTTTTCGAGTCGACCTCAGTCCTCCACCTTGCCCAAAATCTTCCCAAACATCTTCTTTTCCCACGTGTGTAACCCTAGAATCCCCTCCTAATTCATGAAACTTCATGACTCGGTACCCGAGTCAAGTATGATTCAGTACCCGAGTAATGTATTTAGTTAAATTCTTGACTAAGTTTTGAGACTCCGATCCACACTGCCTTCTCTAAGTAAACGTGAAGCATCCCCCTTGAAAACCTGAAATCTTTCCCTTGAAACTCGAAACGGAAGTCCACCGATCCAACACATAACATATCTAACTTCCCTTGTTCATATTTTGAACAAATAAACTCTAATTGACTTGAAACTTGAAATGTGGCTTCAAAAGGCCTTCCTTGTTGCCTCTATACCTTGCACCTAATGTGGCCAACATTTCTCGACTCGGTGCCAAGTTATAACGCAACTCGTCCTATTCTTAAGTCTCCTTCCGATTGGCCTTTCAATCAAATAAACCAATACGTACAAGCATTCAACATATGTGATACATTCAAACAGAGAAGGTATAGATATACATCAATTATAACTTAGTTCTAAGAGTAAACGAGATTAGGAAAGTCATAAGATCACTTACATACATATGTTCCAATTTCACCTAAAACATTTTTTTAATTCATTTATGGAAAAGTGGATGTCTAGATATGGCTTAAAAGATATTTTAGAGTTCAAAAATCATTTTAGAAACATCACTTTAACATATAATGACTAATTAGTAGAGTGAGAATCTCACTAATCCTACTAGTCAAGTGCTAATCTCACCAATCCCCTTCTTAATGACAAGATTTGACTAATTAGGCTTATGGTTATTTATGTTTTGGAGAAGACTTCTCTAACTATTTTTAGGAAGTGTGAAATGACTAGGAAAGTGCTATCAGCCCCCGCTTTGCTCTAATCCCGAAATGGGCCTTTGGGCTTAGCTGCTAATCCACTAATTACCCACTAAGCTACCTAAAATATATCGAACTTCAAATAGCGATATCTCCTAAATGGTGAGTTTAATTCTCTGTTATGACCACTCTACAGAAAGAAAATCATCATCCTGGTCTAATGAAAGTGGTTTCAGACCCCAATTTAGCTCCTATCAAAAGTTACAGGTTTTACAAGATTTTTAAGTTCAAAACCATTCGATAAAAATTCTAAAGGTAGAAAATGTCTCTGGTAGACAGCTCCCAAAGTTATAGAATCATACGACCTCAAAAGAATTAAAATATAATATTTTATGATCCTATAATATGTAAAATATGGGTCGTTTCAATAACTCTTCCTGTGATAGATCGAACGAATACAAGTAGGTGTCCTTAAAAGAAATATTGACCTCACAACATACAATTAAATCATGCCCTCCATTACTTCTCAATAAAACCACTCTCCTATCACAACCCAACATTACCATATACCAAGACATCCAATCCATTCTTAGAATCAGCCCATAACCCAAAAAACCTAGTACATATGCATTATATAAGGACTCCACACCACGTATAACCAACTTTTAATCATTAGATATTATAAATAGATGGGACCCAATAGGATTCAGCACCGAAATGGATTCATGTACAATGTCAGGTTTAAGGTCTACTATCGACCACTGCACTTGCTATAGATGAATGAGATGCACCAATATCAAACAAAGTATGAATAAGAGAATCAGATAAATATAACACACCTTACATCACTATTTGCTTTCCTTTCCATGGGTAGACAGTAGTGCAATGCTAGTGGTTGGTATGACATCCAGAGCATATGACTTGACCACTTGACCTTCATCCTATAAAGTTGAACAATCCATCTTCATATAACCAAACTAATCGCAGTTATAACATTCATTTTCTACAAATTCATCCTACAGTCTTTTGCCTCATAACCTAATTGATTACAGTTGTTTCACTTGATCTTAGAATGATTTACCCTATAGTCTTTTGTAATATAACCCACCTTCTGGAACCTCCTATGAAGAGTCATTGATTTCTAATCATGTCCTCCTTGGGATCCATTACACTTACGCTTACCCTACTGTTGATTCTCGTCCATCCTAGGCTGCTTCTTATTCGTCTCCTCCATCAATTGAGTTCAACAAAGCCGCCTTTACCAACCCTTCAAAAGTTACCCCATATGGAATTTGGTTCAATGCCAACTATTTTAGTAGTGTGTTTAATCTCTTTGCAAATTTCACTGCCTTTTTGTCCTGTATTCACTATGTCAAATTTGAACCTTGCCAACTCATTTAATTGGTTTACATACTCACAAAATGTCATGTCCCCTGCTTTAGATGTAACGACCCGCCATTTTGGACCATTCGCATCCATTATAAGTGTATAGGTAGACACTCATGCCGGAATTGAATTGCTCAAAATACCGCGTTGTTAATTTAAATTTGGCAAAACTGAACATATACAGTAAATAAATAATCACAGATCACAGACACAGAGTAATAAATGCAGCGGAATTAAAAGAGATAGTAGTTCATGAAGCTACTATATGAATATATAAAATACATCAGAGTTTACAACAGAAGAGTAATACGATACATCAGAGTTATACCAGATACAACGGAAGAGTAACACGATACATCAGATACAAATCAGAATACATCACTCGAATCATCGAATATCTGAAAGCTGGATAGATAGCAGGATCTCCAAGCGAAGCTCCAACTCCAAAGGTGAGTCTCGAAAGCTGAACTACTTAGTCTGACCCGAGCGTAAAGCAAAATACAAAACACTCGAGTCAGGATTAACATTCTTATATTAATAAATCCAACTCAAGTGAAATAGCAATTGAAATACAAGTAACTCAAAGGATGTTTGGAATAACCATCCTTTAAGGATCCGTTAAACTATCTACTAGGTAGTAATGTACGATAAGTAGATAATGTCTATCAGTAATATAAAAGATATCAAAATAGCGTTAAGTCATGGCCCATTCCACCCTTAACACATTTTTATTCCCAAAAGCATATACAAGACCGTAGTTTCCCCAAAACCGGAAGTCACCAGAGGGCAATCCATATACTAAAGGTACAAATCAAAATCGTAGTGGTCGCGCATAAATGGAATACAAGTATGACAAGGCACATGAGGCTATACCCAAGGTAGTGATACTACCGTTCGCCTGATCCGGACTGGTGAGAACGCAACGCCGCAGCGCCCGCAACACCGTGAAACAACACTCCCAAAATCAAGGGTGCACCAATCGACAACAAGTATAAGTAGTTCGAAGAAGTGTGTCCACTTGAGGTATCAATCCTCCATTGGCCCGGCACAGCTCCTGTTTTAGTCATTTCCAATTTGACACAAGTGTCAAGGCTATCCATTATCGTTCTCTTTCTTCAGTCAACACGTACATCATTCCAACCACTTCATTCTGGATCATCACTCCGCGCATAGTTATTAAAGTGGTTTTCGGTTTAGATAGAGAGTATACCCATAACCGAATTCCGGTCTCTTTAATAACTTTCGTAATTATTACACCGATCGGTCGTTTATATATTTCAGAAACCAAATCAATTCAATTAAAATTTTCAATTCGTAAATCAACATTTCATTTCTCTTCCGAAATCAGTTTCCAAAATTTACGTTTCAAAACTTCCAAATTTCCATTTCAAAATCTTATAATTTAATTTCAAATTTCTATTTAAAACAATTCAAATATTGATTCAAGTTCGTATATAAGTTTCATTCCGAAATCATTTAAATTAATTTAATTTAACATTCAAATCAATTTGAATTCATTTATCGATCTCATTCAATATTCATTAAGTTAATTTTCCATTCAAAACAATTTCTATTAAATTTCCAATTCATTAAATCCATTATTCAAATTCAACTTCATTATATCAAAACTTACAAATTGAATTAAATTAAATTCATCAGATCAAATTCTTTAAATTTCAGGTCTTACATTAATTTCAATAAATCATATTTTATTTCTTATTAAAGAAATTCAATTTCACTTATTTAATTACTTAAATAATTTTCCAAAAACTTAATTAATAAAGAAACTCAATTTCAATTATTTACGAAGTAAAATCCACTTATTCAAAAGTTCAATTTTTCTTATTAAAGAATTTCAATTCAATTAAATCATTAAATACTTTAATCTTATTTAATTATTAAATAATTCAAAACTCAATTATTAAATATTTTCAAAGTTTAATAATTTCAAACTTAATTATTAAATCATTTCAAACTTTAATAATTTCAAACTTAATTATAAAATCATTTCAAACTTTAATAATTTCAAACTTAATTATAAAATCATTTCAAACTTGATTATAATTCCAAACTTAATTATCAAATCATTTCTCAAATTAAACAATATACTTTCATCAATTACATCGTTAATATTTTGTTTCAGATTATTAACATTTTCCTTTCATTTAAAAATTCAATTTTCAACTTCATTTCAAAACCATATTATTTATTCAAATAAAATCTTCGTTTTATTTTTAAATCAAATTATTGACCAATCGGGTTTTTATTTAATTTCCTATCCTAGGTCAAAGTTCTATTTGGGTATTTATCATTTCAACCCGATTCCAATTAAATTAAAAATCAAAGCATAACAAAGGGAACTTGCAGTGTGATAACTGGGATGGTGTCAAAGTAAATAAACAAGCAATAACTACAATCAATAACAACAAACAAATAATCAATTCAAATAATCCTGAAATAACCGTATTAATTCGCATTGTTATTTGTACGAATTAATATAATTATTTCTAGAATCTACACTATCATTTCATGTAGATTAAAGATTATTACATTATGGTTCTTCACTTGTCATCTATTTACAATTTCATACATTATCAATTTAACAACATACATTCAGTGGTTCAAGGTGTAATTAAACAAATCCTACGTGTCAATAAATTAACAGTTAAAGGGGTCATATTATACAAATGTCAGTAAATCAAATTTAACATTTAACTATCCTATATCAAGTTCAATTGCATTCTATTTATCATTTTAACATTAACAATTTAATCGTCCAATATAAACATCAACAATCAATCAATTATCGGCCAAACTGTATTATCATCACATAAAAAAATTAACAGATAATGGTGTCAAATGTCACAAGTGAACTGATACAGGCAATAGCATATATAACAGTGTAATTAACTAACAGCAGCATATTTCAATTGTCGTTTCAATTGAAATCAAATTTAATAAATAAAAGAACGTTAATCGTGAGTGAGTGCTCACCTTTCGAGGCTAGAGAGACTAGAAGATGACATGGATACGCACACTGATACGGATCTCGAAATCGAATTATGAATCCAAGCAAAACAAATCGGCACGAATACGACGGACAAACTGATGGATAAGAAATTTGACGAAATAAAATCAGAACGGATCGATGATGATAAATAGCATGAGTGAACACATATATATAACTGTATAACTATATGTATGTATATAATTATATCCTAAATACGAACACATTCTATATTATATGTATTTTCAAAATCATTTGTTAAATAAAACACATATATAAAATCAAACATATGGTCATAATATATTTTTGAGAATAAATATTTATAATCTAAATATACCAATATATAATTTAAAACTATTTGTCGGGATAAACCCACTATATTACACAGTAATCAAAGTCTTAATATATAGTGTACGTATATTTTCCAAAAATACAAGAATCAACTAACATATAGTATAAGTTGTCAAACATCCATTATCACTTTATAAAATCTGTCCTATGTAACTTACATTTATTTTTTTTTATTTTAAACTAGTATACTGTCCACATATTTTTTTAAAACAAAACTACCAACCCAAATTTGTAAATTAAAGTGTAACCCATATGACTTGCCTATATATCATACTGTACTGTAATAAAATGTTGAGACCCAGTATACAAAATACGTTCATAAATGAAAGTTCAACTAGGTGGCTTTCTTTGATAATAGCTAGCTAGGTATAGGTTTAAAGTTTCAACTTATCTAGTTGTCTCAGAATATAAAATATAAAACTTAAACAGTGACAGAAAGTACTATATGGATTAACAAATATATATAGCACAGTAACATTTATACCTTTAAGCACACACGCATATATCTAAAACTTACATCATATATACACTCAGTAAAACTTTTAAAAGCATTTTATAAAACCTGTCACCAACACCTAATATATAAGTTTATATAGTATTATATAAAAGTTAATATATGAAATATGTAAACAACTCGTACAACTGCATATATATACAAATCTTATAATAATAATATATATACCTTAATACTAGCGAGGCCGCACGCACTCAGGGAAGGAGGAGTGGAGCACGGTTGCAAGGAGTGGCGAAGAATGGGCTTCACGGCAAAGAACGTAACCCGCATGCTTTCATTTCGTGGAGCCATGCTGCCGAGGGAGGGAAGCAAGGAGGGAGGGTTATCGACCGGAGCTAGGTACTTGCGTGGTAGGGGTGGTTCGGGCTGTTGGCTGTTGATGGGATTTCGTGGCCGGTTGCTGAGGTGGAGGCAAAGTGATGCCGAGGTAGTGCGTTCGATGGTGGGAGGTTGCAGGCGGAGGATGCCTAGGCAAGGCCGAGGTGATGTGGGCTTTGGCCCGTGTACAGAGGGAGTGTGTAGGCGCACTGGCGAACGGCACTACCAGGAGGCGAGGTGGAGTTTGGTAATGGTCAGAGTTGTGGTGGGTGGAGGGCCTGGGTACTTGCGCACTGTTGGATGAGACAGGGAAGATGGGTTTCGGCCATTGCTTGGGTTTGTGGAGGGACTTGAAGCTTGGTGTTGCTCTCGGGTTAGTGAGGAAGCGGGCGAAGGTGCTGCATAGTAAGGGTTGCGTTTTCAGATCTGGCTGAGGAGTTTTTTTTGTTCTTTTTTTTTTTAAGTGGGAAGGTGGGTGCGGGTTGGTCACGTGGGAGGTAGGCAAAGTGGCAGAGGCGAAGGTCTGGGAACAATGAAGATGGACGTGAGAAAAGTTATTACAAGAAGGTTTGAGAAATATAAACTATAGAGAAAAAAAATTTGAAGAAGAATCGGCAACAGAGAAGGGAAGAAGAAGGGTAGGGAGGAAACAATAGGCATGATTCCTTGAACAAAAGAATGCTTTCATAATTTATAATATTTCCTTCTTTTAGGAAACGTACAGAGAGCTAGAAATAAAAGGACAAGGGGATGTTGAAGGCCATACTGATTTCAGAAATTATCACGAAGGAAATGGCTGTTACATTTTCTCAGAACCAAAATGAAGCAGAGGGGAGAAGTAATGGACGCAAAATAAATGAACGGATAAAAAAAAAATCAAATAAAATGTGAAAGGTGTGGTAACGGTCACACATAAATTTAGCTAAATAATTAAAAGAAATTTATTATTGGATGAGTTGTACGGTTTCCAAATTTGAAAAGTAGAGCCCGAAAATATTTATATCAAACGGCTATTTGGTTTGCACATTGGGTAAAGGAAAACACCACGAAGTCAAAAGGCCGCCAACGGTACCGATACGACTGTCCGTTTCGCGTTTTCCGTCGTGTATGAACATCAAAATTGACAATCGAATATACCGTAGAGATCGGTACGACGAGACGATCAAAACGGTATACAGATATCAGTGGTATGATTGAATTATAAAAATTTGAATTTTCTAACAGCGGAAAATGCAAGAAAAACGCTGAAAAATAAGATCGACGGAGCCAAAGATGTCTGAATTTGAAAAAACGACAAACTGACATCTTGCTCAGAAGATGGTTTAGAATTTTTCTATGTAAAAATATTTAGGTTTCGGAAATATTTTATTTTCATTACTTTTTAACTGATTGAATTGAAGTGAATTTACGCGCGAAATAAACTTTCGTATTTTCGGACGAAAATTTACCAGTTGCTATGTTTAACTGGACGTATTCCAAATATTAAATTTTTATTTCGAAATTTTATCGTTTAAAATTTCACAAAATTTCAACTAATTACGTTATTAAAACAGTTGAAATTTACGGGTCGTTACATTAGATGAATAAATTTATCTAATAACAACCCTTTCTCTGCTCTTGAGAAGAACTTCATTTCAGACTTTCTTTTAAACACTGCCTAAGTAATACTACCCTCCTCTACCTCTGCAGCTACTACTTTCCACCAGTTCACAGCCTAACCCTGTAGATACCAAGAAGTCAATTGCCTCTTAGTAATGTCACCGAGTCCCAACTAATTTTTTATATAAGAAATAAGCCATGCCTGAGTTACTACATATGGTTCCAGTCCAACATAGGGCTTACCACCTAGACTAGAGAAGTCTCTACATAGCTTTGGTAAAGCTTCAACCGATGGTGCTTAGATGGGAATCACTCCTTGGTTAGAAGTAGCTATGGGTTTGTTCCGGCTAGTATTAGCTTGGCTTATTTCCTGTAGATATCGTCTGAAACATATAGGGATGTTAACTACGGGGATATCCACAATGCTCTAGTGTTAGTCCCAGCTTTGGTCTCTAATTTAGCAGTGTTGGTCTCTGTTCTAGTCTTACTGAATTGCTCATTTTTAGCTATCTGTAAAATGAGATTCATTAGCATCTCCGCCAATAGATAGTAAATAGAACTAAAACAGTAAATGATGTTTACATATATACTTGACTCTTATGTAATACACACACATGTATATGATTATAAAATTACAAATATGCTCACTCGCTATATCCCAATCCATGATTAAGGATGAATTTTTCTCTGATGCTAAATGTTACAACCCACTTATTTCAACTCTATGGTTTAACTCTTGAACTAATGTTCAAAAACTAAAAACGATGAGTCACTAAGAAGTAACAACAAACAAAACAATACTTCTTACCATAACTTTTTAAACTCACAGCGGAAGAAGATAAAATGTAATATCATATAATAATCATTTATTTCAAACCACGGTCAATACATCACTTTATAAGTTTGTTCAGCACCAATACCAATCCCAAACCACACTATATATAAGTCATGTAGTCTTTATACAATATATATAGTGTCTACATGATAAGGGCCTTCATTATCAAGCCCTTCATGTCTCCAAGCCCCATCAACCTAAGTAATACAGATAAAAAGGAAAAATATAGTAGGTCAGACATAAGTCTGAGTGAGTGAAACATGTCTACTTCACATATACTACAAAGATATTGCTATAACATGATCAACGTCTTACACGTATGTAAGCATATGCATAACAAGATTTTAATACATATCCTTGTTACTATCAATAAAACACTTCTTAGACCTACCCCATGCATAACAAGATTTTAATACATATGTAAAACTATCTTGGACCCATCGTCTACGCTACTAGATTGCCTTACATCCATCTCCAAACTCCACAGACTAGACTCATGTGCAAAAGGTCCATATTTTGGACCAGCCCCATGTGCTACATGATGTACACTACCATTCTAACATCTAATAGTTCCATCACTACTCAAATACTTCTACATTAACTCTCTACACAACCACCTATATCTATGTATTTTCCATTGACATCTTAGCATCATAACCAACTCTTAAAGGACTCCAAGGCATGCACAAAGTCCTGGTTCCCCAATGCCTTCCAACTAAACATGACCTGGTTGGGTCTAGGTTCAACCTTCATCTAACCACCTTACCGATCGTCTATAGTCGATCGACTAATTGGGTGACCGGTCGACTGCTCATGCACTCTATGGTGATTTTTCAGCCCATTCATCGTTTCTCCTCCTATCTTAGTTCTAGTTCACTTTTTTGTAATATTTGGATTTTATCAGGAAAATAGTGCCAAGGACAAAATTTCTCAGCATTTTAGCCTTAAGGACCGGCCTTCGGCATTTTAGCGTGAAGGACAACTTTTGAATTTCAATTCGAAGGCAGGACAAGAAATTAGCGACTAGGACAAACGCACAAATGAGTCTAGAGCGGCATCAAACTTAGGTGGCATTGTCGGCAAGGGCGGTTGCTGCGATGGCGTTAGTTACGAGGGTGGTTGGTTCGACAGTGGATGGCAATGGCTAGGGTTTTGAAGTAGCTCGATTTGAAGTCATCTGATGGTGGAAAATTGATGGCTCTGGTAGTGGGGATGTCGTGGTGAAGTGGTGTTTTAGAAGAAACAACAATTCGATAAAGAAGAAGAGCAAGTCGAGGAAGAAGAAGAGCAAGCCATGGAAGAATTCGGGGGAGAAGAAGTGGTATCAGTTGTTAGGTATCAGTTTTCCAATTTGTAGGTGTCATTTTCTAAAATATTTTTTATTTTTGAATTTGTGATTTTTTTTGTATAATAAAATTATTATACCGTAACAAATTGTCATTTTAAAGCGAAACTATTTTAATTGTTATTTTGTTTTTTTGCATTCATATTGGTTTGATTGATAACGTATTGCTGTGTTGAGTTTAGTGAGGATCATTTTTTTGGTATCATTTTTTTTCCGATTATCATTTTTTAAAATAATGCAGTGTAGAAGTTTTTTTACTATTTTGTTTGTTTGATTATATAAAAAAAGAAGTTGCTATATAGTAAATATGACGATCATTGAGTTGATTTAGTGTTTGGTTAGTATCAAATATTTAATGAATTTTTGGGTATTAGTTTTACTATTAATTTGAGCATCAGTTTTTAGGTATCAGTTTTAATGGCAGTGGGTATATGTAAAAACTCTCTTATTTTTTACCTAGAGATTAACCGCTGTCGTGCTCACCATTGTGCACACTACCTTAGTTGAATGGAATCCATGCTTATGCTGGAGTGGAGCCACTTGATCTGGCTTGCATCAGATAATGGAGATGCTTGAGTCAAAGCATCGTTATATGGGATAACGATGCAATTTCATGGGCTTGATAAATGTTGATTATGGGTAGTCTATTTGTGCTTTAAATATGATGATGAACTGACTTTCTACAAGGATGATTATTATTATTGAAATGCTTGTTCAGGAATGAACTATAAACTTAGATAATGCTGATCGAATTTGATAAATTGAGAACCTAGGAGATTATGGATGGTTTATTTGAGTATCACCTGTTAGGTATCAGTTTTAGTTATCGGTAGCAGTTTTTAGTTACCGGTAGCAGATTTCAGGTATCAGTTTTTAAGTTAAGAGTTATCGGTAGCATATGATGGTGGTGGGAGGTGTTGGCAGTGGCGGCAAGGCTGGTGGTGCAGGTGATGGGGGTGGGTGGTGGTGTGATGAGTGGTGGTTGATAATTTTGGTGGTTTGTCTTTATGACTAATTTTGAAAGAATGTTTGTCCTTATCATTAATTTTGGGAGAATGTTTGTCCTTGTGGCTAAAATATTGAGGTTGTGTCTTTGAGGCTAAAAAAATACAGTTTTTTGTCCGTTATACAAAAATCCCTTGATTTAACTCATTTATTTATCATTAATAAACTTCCCTAACATCGATTTGATATGTGAAGTCATCCGAAGTTCATAGAATTGTTATATCTTCATTTCTATTCAATATATTTACTGTTAGCATCAATTATCGTTTAAAATCATTGGTTTAATCATCATAACTAAGAAATTATTCGTTACTAACTCCAAATTAGACCACAAGTCATAATCTTATCGGTAGGATTACATTATAACATGATTTGGATAGGAATCACTTACTTTAAGTCTTTGTATTGATTGCAGTTAACCACTGTCTTCGTTGTCATGAATTGTAGCTCCCTAGCTTTTATAACCCATCTCCAAATGTAGACTCGTAGTACGTCTCATGCCCTTCGTTTCGATACTAAGTTTATAGAATTCTATAGAGTAATTTGTGAGATATCACATTTTTAAGTTAAGAAGAGAAGAGCGAAGAAGAAGAATAGAAAGAAGGAAATGAAGTTTAAAAATTCTAGACATACGTACATTCTAATATAAATATCTGGAGGGAAAATTGAAATGATGCTTTCAAATTCAAATTCAAATTTTCAAGCCCAAAGCCCAATAAGCTCAAAACATGTTTCCTCCATTTCTCCTTTGTACGACCTTCAATTCAAGCAAGCTAATAATCAAAATTGCTTAAAGATTTGCTCTATGCAATGGCACAGTTCATATCTTTAAATTCCAAAGTTTGTAAAATGACAATTTTACCCCTTGTTATTTAATTAAATTAAATTATCGCTTTTATTAATTCAAAGTTATTGTTAATTTACATGGTATTACAAAAATGTTTATAAAGAGATGTGTTCAGCCAAGTGTTGGACTGGCTTGGCTATGACTGTTTGATTCTGAAATGATGAAGAAATCTTCCTATGTGTTAGGAAGAACTACTCTAGTGGTTCATCCATCATGGTTTGACCTAATTTTGAAGAAGTTAATACAATGTTTGGGTAAGTGTTTAGTTTGGCAGTTTGTGAAGACTCATTGCCTTTTCCATCCCGACTATGCCAACATAGGACTACCTCCATATGCCAAAAACAATTAGCTTATAGGGAATACAAATGTAACATTCTCCACTTTTAATTTCAAAAACTAGACATCGATGATGCTGCATCCATCACCGGTAGTATTTTCAAAAGATAGAAGGGGTTTAATTTTTTCCATAACAATAAATAAACAAAGCAACAAAATAAATTTACCTTATATAATTTCTTTTATAGTTTTATTTCCTAAATCATATCCATGCATGAGTAAATATAATAAAACATATATAGTAGTGCATGGTTGTATGAAGAGGTTAACATATTCACTTAACTTGTTATAACCCTGGTTTACACATAGTGGAATAAAATACTAGATATATAGAGACATCATTTTACTTCATCTTTGGAGCTTCATTCATCTATTAAGTATTGGATCAAGTGCATCAATCGTAGGGTAAAATGAGAAATTTCAAAAAAAAAATGCTTTTATTACTTATCACTATATCGTATTTTGTATTAACATGAATAATATACTTTCACCAAATCATATTTAGTGAATTTAATAAAAGATTTTTGTGTTTTACTTATAATTTGATTAATTTATATTAAAAATTATGTTGAATAGTATGATTTGTATTTACTAAGTTTTAAATTCAATGTTGTTTCATTTTACTTTGTTTTAATTTAGTATCTTGATTTACATTGTGTTCGCATTTATAACGCAAACATGGAAAGTATTATTAATGTGGCATATAGTTTGAGGTGTACATAATTAAACAAATATCAATGTTAATAAATAACCATTTGGATATATGGTCATTACATTTATGGTAAATTATGAAGAGATGATAATTTAATATAAGATAGATTAAACAAGTAACCAATGTCAAATATATACATGTATTAGTTTTTTTAATTTTCAATCATTAATTAATTTAATATAATTTTTCATTCATATAAACACACACATTTAAATGTGTATGTGTGTGTATAATAAATTTGGTTACAAAACAAAATTATTCCTTTTAATAAATTTTGAAATAAATATATGTATATAGTAAATGCTTTATTTCATAGTTTGTATTTTGAACAAATATTCAACTTGTTTGACTTTGATTTATTTAATTAAAATAAACAAAAGAATTTTTTTACCACAAATCCATAGGAAAACACACACACACACACTGATATATGTGTATGTATGTATATACGTTTTATGATTTAATTAAAACAAAACTTGTACATATATTTATATTTATTTATACTATGGTTTAAATAATATATACATATTCAATTTTTTTAATTCAGAACCAAAAAATAAAAATAAAGCTTTTTTATATAAACCAAAACGTTTAAATACACATATGTATATTTAACTTAAAATTGAAAACCATTATGTATATATATATATATATATATATATATATCTGTGTGTGTGTGTGTGTATTCATGGTTTAGCCATTAGTATAATTTATATATACCATTATATATATATATATGTATGTATATGTGTGTGTTTTCATGGCTTAGCCGTGATAATAATTTATATATATAAATACATACATACATATCCATGTGTGTGTGTATTTGTGAATACAAGTGTATATTAATTAAAATAATCTTTTTTTGAAAAATGTTGCTTTATTTACTTTGGCTAAAAATTATATACAAAAATACATACTAAAGGATTTGATATTAGTAAGAGTGGCATACAAATTCTCTTACTCAAAAACCACCGTATTTTCCTTAAGTATGAATATGACCCTAGTAGAAAGCAAAATACATATTATTAACCGATACTCGGTTATGTGTAAAGAAACGAAAACAACAAAAAATTCTTTATTTCCATTCTATCCAGCAAACCTCATTAGTTTTTTACCCTCTTTTAAGATCTAAATTAGCAACGCTTCTCTAATCTTCTTCTTCCTTAGAAATTCTAGGCCAAAATAGTTCAATCTAGTGTAGATCTACTTCATTGCAATCTTCTCCTCACTGCTGAAGTTTGTTCCCATTGTATATCCAATAAGCTAGTGGTAGTAGCTTTGTTACTTTGTTGAGATAGTATAATACTCAAGAAATTTGGTAAATATTTAATTAAATATTAGTAATATAATATTGGTAAAATAATTTAATTTAATGCATTAATTAAATAAATTAAAAAATAAGATTGGGCAAAATGGTCATTCTTCCAACTTTGGAATTTAATGACAAAACTGATGCCATTACAACTATTTCATTTTTTAAGTCGTGTAGTATTTTTGTTTGTATCGTTTGGAGTTCAAATGAAGAATTATGAGTGAAATAGCATCGAGTCGGACAGGCATCAAAAACCAGGGTTTGAATTTGAATCCGAGTAGATAAATCAGTTTCCCTCCATAGTTTAAATTCTACCCACGTACTCCATTTTGAAAAAACCAATCAACTACTCTTTCTTCTTTCTCCATCTTCCTCTTAACAGATCAAAACAAAATATTTCCCTCTAAACTCAACCAAATCGATAGCGGCTTGTAGAGCTAACGGATAAGGCTACACATTTTTGATGATTTAGAGGCTGAAATCTAAAGTGAAAAGGCACAGCAGGTCGGGTAGTGAAGATCCGGGCAGAGACTTGCGTTTCATTCAGTGATTTGTCCTCTACATTCGTCTAATGTAATTATAATGCTATGTATATGACATCCTGGCTATATTAGTGTAGTTTAGTACCTATAATTACTTAATTAGATTTTGGTAAGGATTTGGCTAATAACAGCACTTAGAAACTAGGTTTTATTAAAATATAGAAATTTGATGATTATATGTTAAAATATATGAAACGAATAATCAAACCGACTTAGAAACATAGAGCTAGGTACTAGGAACATTCTTAGGTGACTAGAGGTGGAGTGGAGGGCGCTAAAGATGAAAATGACGATGAAACAACAAATTCCAAAAACTCAAAACTACTAAAAACAATGTTCAACGGTCCGTTGGTGGGTATGACAGGAGCTCCAGTAGCCTATTCTAGGCTTGGATGTAACCTAAGCCCAGAAGGACCTATATAAATAATAATGATTGATTCGACTTTTGTTCCTCTTATTTTTTAGAAGGCGATTAGAGGCTATTTACAAGGCGAATAATAGTGAGTTGAATTTAGTTAATACCTATGATAATTGGTTGCTATTTGAAATGAATATATATGTGTTATTGCAATGCGGAGACGTGATACAATGGTGAACGAGAAATTTACATTGCAATTTGAATGAATATATTTTGTACATCTCTTTCTTTCAGGCATATACCTTATTACTTCAAACGATGCACTTTTATTCTTAATTATAAAACTAGATAATTTATAGAAATTTACATTGCAACACACTTCATTCCATTGAATTAAAACACCACTTTAATCCAATTCAATTTATAATAACTTCTATTTCATAATAACTAACATATGCCATTTAAATCCACAAATCTAGAATATCTACAAAATTTTGTTAATTTAAGGACTACAACTTATACCTATACTTTCTAGATCCAAGTTAACAGTTCACAGAATATGTAGGCATGGGTTTTAAATTTCATTACACCCATAATTAGGCCTGCAACTCCAAAATTACATTTAGGCTAAGAACAGATCTACAATGATATAAATATAATATTATATAAAAGTATATAATTTCCTACTCACCTTTTAGTTCCCAATCTCTAGATCTAATCCCTGTTACTCTAGTTTGACTCACCTTTTTCTTTCTATTGGAATACATATACCACATTCATATATATATATATATATATATATATATATATATATTAGAAATCTAGATCTAAGAAGAGATTTGGATTTAATTTAGATTCGAATATGGATTTATAATCTACCTTGGCTTTGGCGATTCAATTTGGCCCTATGTTTCTTCTCTATTATCCTCTACTATTCTCCACTTGTATATAGATATATAAACTACTGATTTTTTTTAGATTTGAGAATTTGTGAAAAGGAGAAAATGACAGAGCTTTGCCATTGCTTTAGAAAATATGAGAAGAAAAGTGATGGATTATACCCGTATTTATATAGGTTCTAATCAACGCTAGCCGTTATATTATATTATATTATATTAAATCTGGGTCGTTCGGCCTAGGTTCAATCTACAACCGATAGTCAAATAGCGGTCAACCGCTATCCCACCATCGGTCGATCGCCAACGGTCGATCGGTCCAATTTAAGGGCTGATCGATTGTGAATTTTTGTTACGCATTGATTAAATTTCTTTTTTACGTTATTCTTTATATTTTTAACCAATTTACCCACATGTCAATTATTCTTATAGATTAAGTAAACATTAACTATCAGTTAACTCTACGTTAATTAACGTTAGTTATTTATATTTATTTCTTTAATTACATACATAATTATTTCGATCCAAAATATTCAAACGTTGATAACTTTTTCGTTTGTGAAAATTCCATTTTCAACTTCACTAATTATTAATTAATTTCTTTTTAATTAATTATCGTTAAATATATGGTTGTTACAAGTGATGTGAACCTTTGACACATTGACCTTGGGACCTTAGTACGATGATTATACGACTTACGATGGATATCTGGAGGTATTCCTCTTATGACGACTTAACAATGTAAGTGGTGATCCACAAGGACAGGTACACCGATGAGGGCTTGTGAGTAGAATTTGCGATTATGTTATACTATGGAGATAGTCGGGTTGGAATGTTTGATTTAAAATATCAAAAAATACTTTTGATTTTATGATTTTTGCTATTATGTTCAAATATTCGAGATGGGATAGAATGGAATACTCGGGATGGGATGGGATTTGCGATTATGTTCAAAATTCTTTGATTTTAAAAATAAAATACTTTTATAAAATTTTTTTGAAAAAAAGAAATTTTAAATTCTTAAAATTGTCCAACTATTTCAAAATTTAAATTTAAAAGGATTTTGAATAGTAAAGAGGAAAATTTAGATTTTTCAAATGCCATATGCTTAGTATAGGGAAAAATTGATGGACTAGCAAAGATGGATTTTACTATGCAGCAGAAGTGACAATAAGAAAATATAGTTTGTAACGAGAGAAAAAGCTGTTTTAGCTTTGGGATGTCTTTTTCCATACCTTGTCGTAGGCGAACAAAACTTGTTTTAAAATTTTAAAATTTAAAATTAAATTTGCTTATGCGGACTGTAGTTGGAAAGTTAAAAAATCTAGGGTAGAAGAGAAGGTTCCGAAGTATAGTGGAAGAAGAGTACACAAGAGAAGGATGAAAATATAGAATTCTCCATATAAACCCTTTTCTGGCCAAAGAATATAAGTTTAGAAAACTGATTTTTTCCATTTGGATGTTAGAAATGGTGTGCTAGGTATTGCATGGTAAAGATTGGATGCAAAGTTGGTGTAACTATACTTCTATTCGTTGAAGTATGGGAAAAATTAGATGCAAAAATAAAGATTTTGATTTTCAAAATCTGCATACATATAGAAGTGCCAATATATATAGATTGTTTGCACCATATTTTAAAAATTGTTTTAAAAAATGCACTTATATAAGAGGCACTGATTAAGAACTATTTAGCATATATATCATATGTATTGTGATACATCGTGCACTTTCCGACGATTGGATGCAAAATTGGTTACATAATAATTGGTTGGATAGCTTAGATTGGTTATGCGTTATATTATATGATTTAGTCTTTGAGGAATTTCGGGTATGAAATTCTTTTAAGGGGGAGAATGCAACACCCCGTAAATTGAATGATAATTAATTAAAAAAGAAATTAATTAATAATTGGTAATACTGAAAATGGAATTTTCACAAACGTCAGAGTTTGACTACGAAATTTGCACCATTGCATTCGTGGCTATTTTCTGATCAATTTTCATAGATAAAGTTTTGCGATCAGAATCAAACAAAACAATTATTAACTTTTGAAGATTCATATCTGAAATAATTATATATGTAATTAAGGAAACAAATGTAAGTCATTAATGTTAATTAATGTTAACCGTTACTTAACATTTAAAAATAGTTAATTTTAAATTAGGTTGGATAAAAATAGTGTAAAATAAATAGACTAACGTATAAAAGGAATGAAACGAACACCTAACAAAAAAATGGAAAACATGTCGACCCTTGACTATAACTAGTGGGCCTCTAGTGGTCAACCGGTAGAGGGATAGCGGTCGACAGCTATTTGACTAGTGGCTGTGAATTGAACCTAGGTCAAATGGCCTGAATTTAATAGGATCTAATCTAATAGCTGGCATTGATTCGAACCCTTATAAATATGGGACTAATCCCTCATTTTTCTTCTTGTATTTTCTGAAGCATGGCGAAGCTCTACCATTTTCTTTTCTTATAAATTATTAAACCTAAATAAAACTATAATATATATATATATGGAGAATAGCGGAAAATAATAGAGAAGAAGGATAGGATCGAATTGAATCGCCAAAGCCAAGGTAAAATTATAAATCCAAATTAATTTCACATCTCTTCTCAGATCTAAATTTCTATTGAATAAGTATATTCTTGTGGTACATATTTTGGTAGGAAGTAAAGGAAGTCAAATGGGAGTAACATGGTTTAGATCTGAAGATTTGAAAGCTTAAAGATGAGTGGAAAATTATATTTTTATCTAATATTGGATTTATATCATTGTAAATCAATTCCTTTTATGCCTGAATATAAATTTGGAGTTGTAGGCTTAAATATATACAGATAATAAATTTGAAAACCATGCCTACATATTCTGTAAATGATTAACTTTGATTTATGCACATACTTGAATCTGGAAAGTAAGGTTAAAGGTAGTCACTAAATTAACGAGATTGTATAGTAATTTCAAATTTGTTGGTTGAATGATATATGTAGGTACATGGGAATTAGAATTTATTATAAAGTGGAGTGAGATTTAAATAGTATTTTAGTCATTGGAATGAAGTGTGTTGCATTGTAAATTTCTATAAATTATCCAGTTTTATAAGTATGAATAAAAGTGTAGCATTTGAAATAACAAGGAATTTGCCTAAAAGAAAGAGATGTACAAAATAAGGATGTTTACTTATTTTGTACTGTCTATTTCAAAAATAACAGAAAAGATAATTCCTTGTAATTTCAAACATAACACAAGTTCCCTTTTAGATAAGTTATGGAAATTTATGGTGTTAGCAATTCCCTCTTGGAGGATGTAATTCCAACGCATTAAAATGCAGAAATCCTTAGTATAACCAAAGTATTGTAAGTAGAGATAATAACAATAATTCAATTATAAATCTAACATATGCGATAAGTTAGAAAATAAACAATAGGCGACGAAGTATAATGAAATGTATAGGAAAGAAGATTATTGTAATCAAAGAAAGATAGTTAAAAAGGAATAGTAGAATATATCTTTATCGAGTAGAAGTTAAGAGTAAAATGTGATTCCTGTATTTAAATGAGAAGTAAGCGGTAAGTGATATTAAAATGCATAAATGAAAGAAGAAGTAAATTATGTAAAAATAACTGAATGCAATAATTGAACACAAGAGACACAATAACTAAATAAATCTATGTAGCCTCAAGCATGCGTTTGCAGTGGGTGTGAACTATTGAGTTCAATCAATGGCTTAGATAATATGACAGTCATTAATATGGGTTTGGAATGCGAGATTAGTAGTGTTACACAATAGAAGTCTGGCTACCGCAAGGGGCTACCACCAGTTGCATATATATTATACCGATGTGGGACATATTCAACTGTAGGACCCATTAAAATTATACGTTCGCGTATAGGTGGAGGGAATATCCAAAGTAGGATGGTTTAAGCCAGTTGAAGTGTCTAAGGACAATTAGAGACTGCTTCAACCTTTTAGGAAGGTACAAGTTAAGTAACCGAGTGGGCATTTCCTAGATTGCACTTGGCAACCTAAATGAGATGGTGAGCATAGACTCGACGCTATGACAGTGAGGTTGGTACCATTTATGAGGAGTATGAGCTATTTACATAGGTTGAGATCATCACCGGTCCTGAGCGGTTAGCGGAAAGATAAGGCTTACGCCTAAATGGGCTATACCTTCTACCAGTGTAGACCAATTTAAAACATGCACTGTCTCACAGTTCTTTGTTAGTTTGTTTGTTATTTAGGAGGCAAGGCTAGATAACCTTTCAATGGAGGTCTTTCAAAAAGGAGATAAAATATGGCTAAATAGTTGCAATGCCGTTATCAGGCACTAAGAGAGTTCATTGGTATGCATGACGACGAGGACGTGATATTGCATTGAAAATGGATCGTGACAAGGTGCTGAGTTGGGGATATCAGCGAGGAAAGTGTCCTGGCCCAAAGAGGGACTGTGGTACATACACACACACATATAGTTATTTTTCTACCTCGAGTAGATAGGGCATATCGTACATGTACGTGAAGTCAAGATGACTAAGTAAAATAATAGATATAACATGTAATAGAAGGCAATCAGCATAAAATAGTGTTATGTATAAAGTGTGTAATTTACCAGTCACCAAAATGTTGTTTTAACCCCCTCCTCATTACAACCCACAAGATAACTTTAGAGGGACAGTTACCGGTACAAGGCGGTAATGGTGGAAGGACAGATTTCCCTATGGATGCTTGACACTGACAAGGGCATTAGAGTTCAAAGGTGTTAGCCTTGTTCAGTAATCATATGTTTTATAATACTTTACTATTCCATCGTGGGTTTATATCAATAGTGGTCTAATATGTTTTTGTTATTACAGGATACCAAGTACCAACGGTCTGTACTTTAATGGACTAGGATTTTAGATATAACGAAAATTCAGGCCCGTTAAGGTGTGGGTTGTTATAGATATATATTAAAAGAAGATTTAAATAATTAAATAAAACGATAAACAAGTCAAGAAAAAACTATTTTTAGTTCTTAAAAATCTTAATATGATGTATTAATGGAAAGATGATTTTTCTTGAATTTTTTACGAATATATTTCTATTATAAAATTTTAAACTAGTTAAACATATTAAATTTAGTTTTGAAATTAACGAAATTATTTAGAGAAATTATTCTTTGGATTTGGAAATTCAAATAATATAATTTGTGTAATTATAATTTTTTTAGTTTTGTTTTTATCATGAACATATTAACTATTATAAATTTTGAACTAGGTAAATATATTTAAACTAATATTTTAAATTAGTAGGCTAATGTAGAAAATTATTTTCTAGAATCGTAGAATAAAAACAATTTTTTAATGCATTATGGTATTTTTGATTGAATTCCATAGTTATATCAATTATTATAAAATTTATAAATCATCAAATATATTCATAAATTATATATGAGTGTGTGCATGTGTGTATATATTTGTACATACATACATACATATATATATATATAATTATCATAAATAAGTTAAAAATTATACATTTATATATATTGTTATTTCATACATATGTATACATATATCCCTAAGACATTATTATAATATAGTGCTGGATATATGATCTTCGTTATATACATTATCTATAGTCATAATTACATAATAATAATTTTATTTCAAAATAAATCTTATTATATCAAATCAAATATTGAATATAATTTAGTAAAATATGTTATACTTGACAATAAATTATAAAGATCTAGTACATAATGAATAAAAGCAATCATTTTGAAATTTTCCCTTACTACTCGATTACCCGATGCACCTAATCTAAGAATGGTATTAGAGACTGCATTGTGTTATTATAAAATAATTTACCAATAGATAAGGAAAACTATTAAGGAGTCTAATTATAAGGGTGTCTTTGAATGGGAGTTTAACTAAGGATAAGGTTACTCTAATTAAGGATCATTCTTACGAATGAAAAAACCCCTTACTCCTGCCCCTTATTAAGCTTGGCAAAGTGGTTGGTTTATAGGGTATGCCCTAGGTGTAAGATCCAAATGTGTTGTGCCTCGGGTTGACTCAAATAAGAATATTTGAATGATATATTTTAAAATTTGTTTAAACTAAAACTAAAATTTATAAATGTTATAAATAAATGTGAAATTGTTTTAAATTTGAATTTTTAAATGTTATAAATAAATTTAATTTTTTTGAATTTAAATTTAAATTTTAAAAGTTATAAATGAATAAACTTTAAATAGTTTTCAACTTAAAATATAAAGGCTACAAATAGATAAAATTCAAAATAATTTTAAACCATAATATGGACCATAAATGTTATTGTCCATAAAAGGTTATGATGAAGTTGTAATATTAATTAAAATGTTAACTATATATATATGAATATAATATTTAATATTATATTATTAATATTATAAAAAGAGAATTATATATATACTGTATACAAAATAAAAATAAAATGATCTAAGAGGTTAAAATCAAAATAAAACCCATTATAGTTATAAGGGATGAATACAAATGTATACACTTATATATACATATAAAATGGCAAATGATATCATTGAGTATAGTGAATACTTATCATTTCTCACATACGATAATACTCATTATTATTATTTAAGATTATGAATTAAAAATATTGTTGCTCTCGATCATTTAAAATATAAATAGAGTACTATATATACTTATGATTGTAAGCACCCTCAAGCAATACAATATTTATAGTTATGTTTATATTGTTTATAGAGTGGTAAGAATTTTTTTATGTTGAGGACCCTAAAATATTACACAATTATCACTAAACGAAAGTGAGAGAGTTAAGGTTACACCCTAGAGGCAATTATATAATTTATTATGTAATCTAAACTGTGCAACGAATCTTGTTCGAAATGAAAGTATGCTCTTTGGTTTTTGTTTTCTCTCATGTGTTTATTATATATATATGATATAAATAATGATTATGAGCATTAGATGAATATAAATGGAAAATCCATAAGTAGAGTATTATATTGATTATAGCTGTGAATCAGTCATAACCAAGTGTATCAAATCGATCTAGTAATAATACTCAACCTTAAAAGTTCCTAGTCAAAATGCATCTAGAAAGGGATATTAATGCTTTCGTTGAGACTAGTATATGTAATGCTCTTCAAACGTTGGACAGTCAATTACACATGACGATTAGGGTATCAAAGGGTTACGTAATTATGATCGTTTGATGATAACAAAACAACTCAACCGAGATTCCTATGTAGGTTAAATATATCTAAGTTAAAACATAGGATCTTGGCGTGACAATTTGCGGGTACTTATTAGATTTAAGACTACCGTGTAGCTTAAACAAGGAGGCTTGCTTTGATTTTAGTCAAGTCACATCATCATATGGTTCCTTTTGGGTATATGCCAAAAAGTTTAGAGTGAAACACTATGCAATAGAAGATACGTCTCCTCCAATATATAAGGTTAGTATCACGGTAACTAGAAGTGAACTCAAAGTCAAAAATTGGTGGCCTTTGTACTTTCGGTTATTTGATAATTGTTATCATCTAAACCATGGATTTTGAAGTTGGTCTCAATTGTCTATGGATATCATTAAAGTTTTCAATCGCTGAGAAGTAACCAGGCTAGTCGAAAGTAGGTTAATAGATGAATTTAAAAAAAATCATTTTGAATCTTTTTTGAGCTTATGTAGTCAAATTAATTTTAGATCCAACCTAAAATTTGTTTCAAATAATATCTTATTTTTTTAATTCTTTTATATTGGGCCAAAATTGACACAATACCCTACTATCAAGGAAATTTGAATCAAAAAAATATAAAAATGATGAAATCAAACAGAAAAAGGGAAAACACAATCTTTTTATAGTGGTTTGGCAAAATCTCCAGCCTACATCCCCTTTAATATCTTTATTGATTGATTCTCTCTGGATTTACATTCAATTTTGGTTACAATGAGATAGATCTTGGTTTTGTCTCAAAGAGTTAAGGGAAGATGAAGAAGATCCGAAAGTCCTTTCTTAGTTGAAGGTAGGCTGCTATTTATAGAGGAGATATAGCCCAAACATCTTTCCATGTTTGAACAAGTTTTCCAAATTCGACGTTCTAGTATAAAGGATGGGTCATCATGCACGTTTCCCAAGGTAGCCAATTATATCAATGTCAACATGATTATGTCGGTAATGGCATGATTTTATGTGCCAAAACTTCATTTTTCCTTTATAGCTCAAGTACCAAGCCTCTAAAGTAGCCAAATTAAGATCCAAAATCATGTCAGTGTCGACATGATCAAATCATGTTGGTGCACAACTGTTTGAATAGATCAATGCCAACCTGTTTTGCATTTCCAATACTTAGCCCAAATCTTTGAGTTCTTCAATCTTGACATCTTCTAAGCTCCTTGCTTATCCCTTTATCATTTTGTAGACTGATTTTTTCGATCTAAGTCAATTCCAAGACGGTGATAAATTTTCCAGAACCACTTATCCCCCTAAAGCATGCTGTTGTGGAAATAAAGTGTGCTTTGCTCAATAATACGTATCGAGACTGGCAAATTATCATCGGTTGCGTTCTCTAGCAATCTACCGGTCCAACTATGGCAAATCATCTGGTTCCTTAGGATTCACCTGT
Source organism: Allium fistulosum (assembly GCA_030737815.1). Lineage (NCBI taxonomy): Eukaryota > Viridiplantae > Streptophyta > Magnoliopsida > Asparagales > Amaryllidaceae > Allium > Allium fistulosum. The sequence continues at coordinate 835,168,386 of CM060908.1, read as the reverse complement.
AAGTCAAAGGTTATTCTAAACCCATTATGGCCAAGGACTCAAGTCATCACTTAAATGTTAATCATAAATCATAGTCATCCTACGTCGTCTTGAGGTTTATCATATTATGAATCAATATCACTCCATGTTCTATCAGGATCAAATCATCATAGGTAAATCATACACCATGCTATCACATATTATAAATCATAGTGGTGCATTACCCCTGATTAGAACATTACTTATAAATCATATAGTATCGCCTAACATCCCATCATAAGTGAGTCTACCCGAATCAAGGCAATGTCATTTAACACTATCAAATCATTTCAAATCAAAAGTTACTCAAACCTCGAAGTTAATTTTTAATCTTTAAGGATCGTATAATCATAAATCTAGATTTAGCCCATTCGCTCTTTCTAGCGAGGGGACCCAGTATCCAAAACGAGTCCATCCCCTCACTCTTCAGTGAGGGGACTTGCTATTCTGTACAAGTCCATTAGCTCGCTCTCTTGCAAGAGGACTTGAATTTCATAATTCACCATCATCTCGCTCCGACCAGGGAGAATCGCAATCTATGACTTTATCTTATCAAATATAAGGGATGACTAAGTTTCGTTGGCATCTCATAACAATATCAAATCAAATTTCATTCAATATCCATCATTAGATTATTCAAATATCCTTAGTCAAATCAAAATGCATTAAGCAAAATTCAAAACAACTAACCCGAACAAGGATTACTCTCAAACATTAACTCAGAGCTTGTCTATGGACCATTCAGGATCCCATTCATGTGTCAGTTGTCCTGTAGTAGTCATTCATTGTGTATTTAACGCAAAAATAAAGTGCAAAAATAAACATAAATCTGATCCATCCCAATCATGGGATAACCATGCCCACTCTAGATCCTCTACTCTAACAGGGTATATCTACCATAACTAGAGGTTGCTTCTGCTGCACCATTGCAGTTTATGTCGTTGCTATTTGATTTCCCATCTATGTACAACTAGTTATTCCAAAAAAGTTCTTCAATCAAATTTTGTAGATGTTCGCATTGATAATTTTTTGCCCATTAAGCTCATGGAATGGGCGGTACTTTCCAGATTTATATTCCAATTCCACGGGCTCTTTCTTAGTAGGTTTCCTATAGGGAATCTACCCCTATTACCAAGATAGATCCTCTTCGAGGTCTCAGTCAAATTGGTATAAAAGGAAAACTTCAGCTTCCTCCTTCGTCGCTTCGTTTCTCTGAAGCCATCGTCGGTTTTTCTCTTTCCTTTATCCTTTCCGAATCCTACGTGGATGGTCCTCCATCTTCCATAACATTTTTGCTTCCGCATTCCTCCTATCATAGACTCAGTTTGATAATAGAAATATGCTAGATCCACTAACTAATCCCTTTCCAAAGCCTTCAAAAATTTAGTTTTATTAGTAACTCCAAAAACCACTGCCATCAGAACTATCGATGGGTCTGATTTTTGCATTACATCAGCTGCAGCGTCGAATTTGGTCAAGTAACTCCGTAAAGTTTCACCTTTCCTCTACTTAACACTCAAGAGTGTCATCACATTCCTTGGTCGTGCTATATGAACTCCGAATTGGTTTATAAACCTCTCCATTAATTTGATCCATGTGTCGATGGACCCATTATCCAATTGGTGAAAACTCATGGTTGCCAAGTATGTCAAATATAGCGGGAAGCTCAATCCCATCACTTTCTTTAAAGCTCCAAACAATCCTATTTGTTGGAAATATCTCATCAAATGAACTGATGGATCCATTCTTCCGTCATACAACTACAACGTAGGTAGCTTGAAATAAGGCGAATCCTTAGCATATCAGATGTTTGGAGTGAAGGGATTTCTATTCACATGCACCAAACTCCAATCTGGGATCTACCCTAAAGCGCATGTCTTATCATCTCAGCTATTATGTCAGCTTTATTCAATTGAAATCTCTAAGGCCCCACAAGCCTTTGATCTATAGCTTTTTCATGCCCCTTATTCCTACAAGGAAAGTCTGATTCTCTTCTATACTGCTGCAAGCTTGCATTCTGATCCCGATTCCAAGGATCGACACCATGCATCTAATGCACCCTTCCATGCTCAATGTTTAGATCGACCTTGCCCCCAATCAAAAATGATGATACCAACATGATTGGACCTCTCGGTGCCAACCTATAGGTGTGCTGGGGGGTTTGGTTCCAGCTTGTTTTACTCCATTTCCTTATACATATGCTCCGCCTTCTGGCCTTTGATTTCGATTCCCAATAACTTCGGCTATTCCTTGCTGTTTCATTTATTGGAAGAATCTATTCATCATCACCTCTTATGAGCCATCAATCTCACTTGCATCCTTGTCATCCCTTCTATCTCCTCTTTTGGTAATATAGATAGAAGGTGGACTTGAATTTGTAGACACCTCTAGGCCGCCCTCATGTTTTAGTTGACTTCCTCTAACAATAGATTTTTTGTAGTTGAGATTTTCATCTTCTCCAAATCAGATCAACTCTTTCTTAGTGAAAGCAGAAAAAATGTTAAACCAAAAATTAACATAATGCCTCAATATCAATGAAATTCGAATCAAACAACTACAAAATTAAAGAAATCAAATTAAAAGAAGGGAAAACACAATCTTTTATTAGTGGTTCAAAAAATTCTCTAGCATATGTTCACGTAGTAATCTTTGTGATCAATTATCTCTGGATTTGTAATTGGTTTCTCATTACAATGAGATAGACCTCAATTTGCCTCAAAGGAATAAGGGAAGAAGAAGATGCAAAAGTAATTTCTTAGTAGAAATTAGGCACTTATTTATAGAAGAGATCCAGCCCAGATTTCCCCACTCCAAGTTTGAATGAGTTAATTTCTCAGTATGAAGAACTGATCATCGTGCAATCACAAGGAAGATAATCATGTTATCGGTACCGACATGATCAATCATGTCGGTACCGACATGATCGATCATGTCGGTACCGATAACATGATTTTATGTGACAAAACTTCTTTTTTCCTTCATATCTCAACTCCCAAACCTCCAAAGTAGCCAACTCAAGATCTAAAATCATGTTGGTGCCGACATGATCAAATCATTTTGGTGCCGACTTGTTTTAACAGTTTGATGCCAACCTGTTTGCATTTCGGATACCTAGCCTAAATCTTCTACTTCTCCAATCTTGATATCTTTCAAGCTCTTTGACTCATCCCTTCATAATTTTGCAGCACAGTTTGTTTGATCTAAGTCAATTCCAAGACTATGATAAATTTGTCAGAAATAGTTTAAAAGGAGTTTAATTAATTGATTTATTTTAGAGATTTATATAAAATAGTTTATATCAAATATACTCTTTTGTGTATATATTTGTAACAGTTACTTGTTTTGTATCACACTATAAGAAAATTAACCTATTGCAACTTGCTATTTACAACTGGTGTCATATGATAGCTGCAATAAATGATCTTTAACAATTGGCATTTCCTGATAGTGGTAATAAATGATCTTTAACAACTAGCATTTCCTGACAGTTGCAATAAACATATTTTAACAAATGCGTTTTTCTACCGTTTGCAATAAACATATTTTTAACAACTGCGTTTCTTGCCTATTCCAATAAACATATGTTTAATAACTACATTTTCCTGCCAGTTGCAATAAACATATTTTTAACGAACGTGCTTTCCTGCCAGTTGCAATAAACATATTTTTGACAACTGCGATTTCTTACCAGTTGCAATAAAAATATTTTTAACAACTATTTCTTTTAGGCAGTTGTAATAGAGATCTATAACAACTAATTAATTTTGACCGTTGCAAGTATTTATTTATAACCATTGTCTTATTCATAAATTTTAAGTGATTCTGTAAACACTTTTAAGTAAACGTTGTTAATTACAAACAATAATCCGAGTGAACATAAAGGTTTCTGCTTGGATATTTTAATTAACAACAAATAATTAATACTTGCTTAATAATTTGTAAATATTAATTTATAATTAATAATTATAAATGATAGCTTATATATATCTTTACTTATAATTTATTATAATCAATGATTATCAATAAATAATTTATAATTACTAATTATTATCAATTACTAATATTTTTTATATTTAATAATTTATTATAGTTAATTATTAATAACTAGTAAATTATAGTTAATATTTATTATTAATTTTAGTAATTAATAAATATATAATTAATAATGAATATTAAATAATTAAGAAGTAATATTTAATAATTAATAATAATTATTTATTAGTTAATGTTTAACATTTAATATTCAATTTATAAGTAATATATAATAATTAAGAAGTAATATTTAATATTTAATAATTATTAATTAATAATTACTATTTAATAATTATTATTAATATTTATATAATAATCATTTAGTATTTAATATTAATAAGCAATACTTTTAACAATTGCATGTTCCTTCCAGTTGGAGTAAACATATTTTCAACAACTGCGTTTTCCTACCAGTTGAAATAAATATATTTAACAACTATTTCTTTTAGTCAGTTGTAATAGAGATCTATACCAGTTAATTAATTCTGACCATTTTAAATATTTATTTATAACCATTGTCTGGCTCATAAGTTTTAAGTGACTGTGTAACCACTTTTAAGTAAACGCTGTTAATTACAAATAATAATCCGAGTGAACACAAAGGTTTGCACTTGGATATTTTAATTAATAAAAAATAATTAATACCTACTTAATAATTTGCAAATATAAATTTATAATTAGTATTGTCATACATTGAAGCTTTAGGAGAGAGTCATTGAACATCTATTAAGAAGGTTGACAAGCGTTTCAAAAAATCAATTTGGTTTTATGCCTAGGAGGTCGACCACAGAGATAATTTTCCTGATAAGACAACTTATGGAGAGATTTAGGGAGCAAAAGAAGGATCTACATATGGTATTTATCGATTTGGAGAAAGCTTATGACAAAGTACCGAGAAAGGTTATGTGGCGGGCTTTGGAAAAGAAGAGAGTCCCAACAAAGTACATTACCCTTATCAAGAATATATATGACGATGTTGTGACTAGTGTTATAGCATGTGATGGTGAAACTGGTGACTTTCCCATTAACATAGGATTACATCAAGGGTCAGCTTTGAGCCCCTACATTTTTTCCCTAGTGATGGATGATGTTACGAAGAGTATACAAGGTGAGATTCCTTGGTGTATGCACTTTACTAATGGTATTTTGCTAATTGACGAAAGTAAGATATGAGTTGATAGACAACTGGAGCTATGATGGCAGACTTTAGAATCAAAGGGTTTTAGGCTTAGCAGAACTAAAACAAAGTATATGAAGTGCGAGTTTAGCGGTGTCAGGTCAGAGGATGAAGATGAACTTTGGCTGGATAAGTAGTGCCTAAGAAGGAATCATTTCGATATTAAGATTAATGTTGCAATATGGTGAGATCGATGAAGATGTTAGTTTCATAATTAGGGCGGGATGGATGAAATGGCGACTAGCGTCTAACATTCTCTATGATAGGAAAGTCCCACAAAAGCTTAAAGGAGAGTTCTACAGAATAGCATTCAGGCCTGCGATGTTATATAATGCAAAATGTTAGCCTACTAAAAGACTACACGTTCAGAAGATAAGTGTAGCAGAGATGCAACACCCCATATTTTTAGTAACATTATTAGGAACATTTAATTAGGTAGATTAAATGAAATAATGTAAGATGGTTAATGGGTTGAGATTTGTGATTAGTAGGGTTAGCCGTGCCATATACAAATGAACCAAATAATTAAAATGTTAAGGCAAATAGATAAGCGACAATATATAATTAGGACACATGCATATACCCTAAACCCTTAACCCCATCATTCACACGTTCATTTCAACTTTCACAAAAGGAAAACAAATTTGAGGCCGGCCACGATTAAGAAAAACAAAGAGAAGATTTCTAGAGCAAAAGCTTAAGCAACTTAATCAAGATCAAATCTCAAATCCTTAATCTCAAAGCTAAGGTGAATAATGACTACATCTCATATTTCTTAATTTTTTTTGGTTTTAAGGATAATCCGAATTTATTTGCAATATTATGCCATGATTTTGAAGGATAAAATGTTTATATATGCTTGTTAATGATTTATGATAATTCATATAGGTTTTATGATATGTTTTAATGTGAAAACCCTATATAATGACATCCAAATGCCTTACGATTTTAGATTTAGATTAGAAATGATATTCTAGAGATCAGTTTCAACTTTCATAATTTTTTGAATTAATGTGGATTTTATTTTAATTTTCTAGTGAGGAAAATGATTATTTGGGTTTAAAATCATTTACGGTTATATAATATAAGTTTTGGATCTGAAATTAATATATGTTAAAAAAACATATTAGAAATGATTTGCTGGAATTTTTGTAAAATTTTCCTAAGTATTTTAATGGATATATAAAATTATTTAAGCTGTGGAACTTAAATGTTTTATATATTTATAAAAGGAGAAGGGGTATTTTATAAACAAATTAAATTGTTTATTTCTGAAATATTGGCAACACATTTAGAAAAGAATTTAGCAACCAATAATATTTTGACAAACAAGGCAAGTTAGTTGAAAAGAATTTCTTTTTAAAGTTAAAATCAGTTTTTACATGCTTCTAGCATGTTTCGCCACTTTCGGCACTAGGGGTTCCGACTTAATAGTTCCACCTCCATCACCATCGAAACCAATGCGCATGGCATCAAGGACTTGGTGCACAACGAATTGGATATAGGCGGAAGGCATTTGGTCGAAACCAGGGGTTCCTAAGAGGTCGAAGCGCTACTATACTTTCGAATGCAAACACGCCTGCTTTGCTATCAAAAATAATGCTTTCGACTTGGTTGGCTTCCGAATGGTTCAAGTTGTTTTAAGGAATGGTTTTGAATGGGGTTGTGCCTTTGTTTTATGTAAATGCTTTCGAATGGGGTCGAAACCCCTAGCTGCCACATTTCTACCTTTCGATGCCAATGGTTTCAGAAGGTATACTTTGCTTTAAAACCCAAGCAGCTTCTCTAATGCTTTCGGAAGGTTGGTTTCGACACCATCACTTCTTTACTTAGGAATGCTCTCGAAAGATTGCTTTCGACTTAAATGTTTTATGACCCTTTTGCTCTATTGAAGGTAGAACCCAAATGGTTTCGAAAGGTTTTCCACATGCTTTACTTGAACCTAAAGGCTTTCGAAAGGTTTGATGTTTTAATGCTTTCGAAAGGTTTTAAAGAATAGTTTTGAAGGGGTAGTTCCCCAATGGCTTTGAAAGGTTTAAGAGGAATGTTTCGGAAGGTTTGAAAGGAAAGGTTTTCCAATGTATTCGAAAGGCAATGTTTAAAGGTTTTAAATATAGGATGTCTAAGGTTTTAAAGCTTTCGAAGGAAAGGTTTTTCAATGGTTTCGAAAGGTTTATATGAATGGGTTTGAAAGGGGTACTTTAAATGGATTCGAAAGGGGTGATTTCAAAGGTTTAAATGTTTTCATCAACAAAGATTTGTGTAAAGTATATATAACATGGCAAGGTGATTTTGAGTAAAACATAGAGTATATATTTTCCTTGTTTAATTTTGATTTAATGTATTTAAATCAATTTGAGATGAAAAGGATTTCAAGGAAAATTTAAGGGAAGATTACCCTAAGTAAAATGACTCAGATATTTGTATACCAGATGGGACCGGTATAGGGTCACGCCCTATACATTAGCTATTAGCCCCTAGCTAATTTAGTCCAAAATTCCAGTGTGTAGGGCTTCGTCACAGGTAAGACTAAAATGATGTTACACATAGAAGGGAGTATATTTGTACAGAGATAGGTTATTGGTGAGCCCGCAAAACCTTTAGGGTCAGGTGACCCTGGGAGGAGATAAGTTAGAAATAGACCGTCCAGAAGAGGAGTGTCTAACAGGTATTAGATTATTTGTTTATATCATCTGGTAGGCCCGAGTCAACCAAAGGTTAATAGTTAGCCAAACAAAACTAGAATGTTCAAACAGATAGTTCATTTGTTACCTGATATGTATGTTTACATGATAATGCTTTACAGTTTTTAACCAATTTTGGTTGCAGGATTATGATTTGCAAAAGATATGTTTTGAAAGGATATTAGTGAGGGGAAACCCGTTCCGCTAAGCGGCGTGGTCTCACTTAATATCAAATAACCGAGATGTATAGTATTATTCACACCAGGATTTATGTCTGGCTCGAAGTTTATGTTTTTCCCCTTAAACTCTCGGGTGCTCAAAATTTATTTGAGTAGGCTGAGGGTTGAGGTTTATAGGTTTTTAGTAGGTTGGCGAATAAAGCTTCCGGGGACGAGCAGGTGGCTGACGGATAGCAGTTTAGGAGTTGCTGTTTTATTTTGTTTTATTCCGCTGTGTTGTATTATTAAGTTATGACTATATAGTACTCTAGTCAACCAAGGGGCATCTTCATATGTTGGTCTTGGCATATTTTGTAATAATTATATTTGATCTGAAGCTGGGAAACGTTGGGATTATGTAATGGAATATGAAACATGTTTTGTGAAATGTAATAAGAAATGTTGTTTTTGAAATATGTGATTCTTTCATATTCATGTGCTTCTGATATTATGGATACCATTAACATTATCGTATTTGGTCACCGAAAGTTAATATTATGGATTACTGCAGCATCTGTAGCGCTTAGCTTCAAGCCTCCAGATAGGGGATGTTACAACTTGGTATTAGAGCATAGGTTTATGAAAAACTTTAAACTAAAAATGATTTTTGAAAACATGATCCTAAGGAATAAGAGTAAGATCGGGTTATGGGATAATGATATAGTAACGTACTTGTATTTACTATACATAAGTATACGCTATATTTTTATTCTCTTATCTCTCTTAGGCCATTCTTCTGTATCTCATAAGGCTTGAATATAAAAATGGATGCTAGAAGTGGAAGGGTGAATCTTGGAGCAAGCACCACCACAAATGGTAATGTCAGACTGAATACGAGAAGGAACCAAGGTCAGGCACAAGTTGGGAATGTTGGTGCTGGAGTCCCCAGAAGTGGATATAAGAGTTATGTATCAGTTTCTCGTTAACATGATGCAAGCTGGAATTGCTACTGAAGTGGTTAGAGGAAATGCTGGAGTAGGAGTTCAGGAAGCTCCAATGGTCAACAATTATGCTATCTTGAGCAGAGATTATGTTAGGCTTGGAGGGAAGCCATTTATTGGAACTGAAGATGCTATTGAGGTGGAGAGCTAGTTGTTGCATTGTAAGAGAATCTTTTCAGACTTGGGGCTCAATAATGAGAAAAGGTGAAGGCTTGCTTCAAGACAGCTTCAAGGAGCAGCTTTATTCTGGTGGAATAGTGTGAAGGCTGGAGTGAATGAAGAAACGATGACATGGGCAGTTTAGGAGAAGGTTCCAAGAGAAGTTCATGTCTGTGATGGCATAGTCTACTTTACTCAGAATGTTTGCTGAGTTGGAGTAGGGGGAGATGTCTGTATTGGAATATTCTAGAAGGGAGGAGTTGTCTAGGTATGGGTATGCTGTTGTGGATACTGTGATGAAGAGGAATGATAAGTTCATCTGGGGGTTGAAGCCTGAGTTGGCCACGGCTACATTACCTCATATTAGGGATCCGTGTGATGTTGTGGTGGAGATGGCTTTAAGACACATGGAGATGCTTGCTTTTTTGGAGAAGAATAAGGCAAAGGAGGTCCAGGTGGGGTAGAGTCAGAAAATGTAGTTTTTTCATAAGAAGGGTGCTAAGAAAGGTAGAGCCGCAAAGAAAGGGAAGTCGAAAGTTGTTTACTTCAAGTGCGATAAGAAGAGGCATTTTCCTAATGATTGTCGTACTGGAAAGGTGAAGGAAGTGATCGGGAAAAAGAACATCAGATGCTTCAACTTCGATCAGATTGGTCATTATAAGAACTAGTGCAAAGAGCCTACTAAGGATGGAAGAGGCAAAGTATTTGCATTGGAACCTGCTACATCGGGACCAACGATGCAGGAGAAAGGGAAGGCAGTGTTGGGAGGTACGCTTCAGATCCATGGTATGTCTATTAGCGTTCTATTTGATACCATTGCCTCGCATTCTTTTATATCTCATTGTTTGGTAGACAAACTTAGCATAGAACCCTCATACTTAGTTACTACCTCAAGGGTTACAAATCCGATAGGAGGGTATGCGACACTTGGGATGAATTGTGGCCACCTAGAGTTTGGTTTGTTAGGTCATACCTTTGTTTGAAGTTTGCATGTGTTTGACTTTGTACGGTTCGGAATTATTTTGGGTATGGGCTGGTTAAGTAAGTACGATGCTAGGAAATTTTGCAATGATAGAAAAATATCACTTAGACACCTTGACTGTAATGATCGGATAGTATATACCGTAAAAAACCTTAGTTGTGAGGTGAATGCTTTGTTGGGTGTTGTGGAGGTAGACGATGAGTTAAATCGAGTTTTCATGTTTAGAGAATTCATGGATGCTTTTGAGCCTGTAGTAGGATTGCCACCGAAACGAGCCATAGAGTTTCGGATAGATTTGATGCCTGGAGCAGAACCAATGAGTAGGCTACCAAGTAGGATGAAACCTACCGAGATGAGAGAGCTAAAGGTGCAGTTGGTAGATTTGAAAAGCAAGAGTTTTATTAGACCTAGTAGTTCACCTTAGGGAGCAGCTGTAGTGTTTGCCGAGAAGCCGGACGGATCGTTGAGATTATGTATCGATTATCGTAGTTTGAATGAGAAGACGATAAAGAATCGATATTCGTTGCCTAGGATTGACGATTTGTTTGATCAGTTGAGTGGAGCTATTTTCTCAGTTGGATTTAGCAACAGATTTGCATCACCTCCGAAGCAGAGGATATTATACCTTTGACGACGTTTAGAACTAGATATGGATCGTACGAATAGTTAGTGATGTCGTTCGGACTAACTAACGCGCCGACATTTTTTGTGGATTTGATGAACTGAATTTTCCGAGAGCACTTGGATAGTTTTGTGTTGGTTTTCATAGATGATATTTTGGTATACTCTGAGGATGAAAGGGAGCATGAAGTTCATCTTAGAGTTGTGCTCGAGACTCTGAGGCAGATTCAGCTGAAGGTGAAGTTTTCGAAGTGTCATTTCTGAAAGAAGGAAGTGAAGTTTCTTGATTATGTAGTCTCAAAGAAAGGGTTGTCTGTAGATCCGACTAAGATTGAAGCGGTGAATAATTAGAAGAGACTCATGACAGTAGCTGAGACAAAGAGTTTTCTGGGATTGGCTGGATATTATAGGAGGTTCATTAAGGATTTTTCATGGATAGCAGCACCGATGACCAAGCTAACGCGAAAGGAAGTGAAGTTTGTGTGGATCGATAAGTGTTAGGAAGCATTCCAGAGCTTGAAACACTTATTGACCCATGCACCTGTATTAATTATTCCGGAAGGGAATCGGGATTTGGTAGTATATACAGATGCGTGTGGAACTGGGTTAGGAGCTGTGTTAATGCAAAGAGGTAAAGTGATTGCCTATGCTTCTCGATAGCTTAGATCACATGAGGTTAGATATCCAACGCATGATTTGGAATTGGCTGTAGTGATTTTCGCATTGAAGTTGTGGAGACATTAACTTTTGGGAGAGGTTTGAGCTTTATACGGATCATAAGTTGTTGAAGTGTTTGTTCTCTCAGAAGGAGCTGAATACGAGACAGCAAAGGTGGTTAGAGTTTTTAGCCGCTTATGACATTGGTATTGAGTACACACCAGGGAAAGGCAATAAGGTTGCAGGCGCACTTAGCAAAAAACATCAGAATGCAGTGTTGGCAATGATAACTGAGTGGAAATATTTGGAAGCATTGTTGACTTGTAGAGTGTAGTGGAGATCTGAAGCTGGGTCTGGTGGAGGATCTGTTGCATTGTCTTGTTTAGAAGTTCGACCAGTTATGATTGAAAGGATTGCTTCTAAACAGATGGAGGATCCAGTATTTGTTGAACGGATTAAGAAGTTGAGGGATGTAATAGAGAGCGATGAATTGAAGGATTTTAGTCTTGACCAGAGTGGGTGGTTGAGAAAGAAAGGTAGGTTATGTGTTCCAAATGTGGAAGACATAAGGAAGGAAGTTTTGGAGGAATGCCATCATTCAAAGTTCACTATTTATCTAGGAGGAACTAAGATGTATCAGGATATAAAGAGGAGTTTCTTCTGGGAAGGTATGAAGAAGGATGTAGGCTTATGGGTGAAGCAGTGTTTGAACTGTCAACAGGTAAACACCGAACATTAGAAGCCAAGCGGGTTGCTTCAACCATTGGATATTCCAGTATTGAAGTGGGATTTTATTTCTATGGATTTTATAGGTGGGTTTCCAAGATCTAATAGACGAAATGAAAGTATATGGGTCATCGTGGATAGATTGACCAAGAGTGCCCATTTCATTCCAGTTAAGTCAACTATGATGGCACCTGTTTTGGCTAAGCTATTTATGAAGAATATAATTAGACTTCATGGAATTCCTAGTAGCATAGTAAGTGATAGAGATTCCTTATTCACTAGTGAGTTCTGGAAGAGTCTATAAGAGATTTTAGGAACCAAGCTCAAGATGAGTACCGCTTACCATCCACAAACCGATGGGAAAACAGAAAGAGTTAACAAAGTCTTAGAGGATTTGTTAAGAGCTTGTGTGTTACATTTTGGAAGATCGTGGGAAGAACATCTACACTTAGTCGAGTTTTCGTATAACAACGGTTATCAGACTAGTATAGGGATGGCACCGTTTGAAGCTTTGTATAGAAGGCCATGCAAATCACCAGTTAGAATAAGTGACTTGGTTAGAGAAGTTGCAAAAAAGATTGAGTTGATTCGGGGTAGGATGAAGGAACCTTAGTCTAGGCAGAAGTGTTACACAGAAAGAAGACGGAAAGATTTAGAATTCTCCGTTGGAGACCATGTACTTATTAAGGTATCACCGATAAAGGGTGTGATTAGATTTGAGAAATTAGGAAAGCTGGCACCAAGATTCGTAGGACCATTTCCTATTGTAGAGAGGATCGGGAAACTCGCATATAGAGTAGAGTTACCGAATAGTTTGGCAGGAGTCCACGTTGTTTTTCATGTTTCTCATCTAAGGAAGTGTGTTAGAGATCTGGAGTCTACTATAGCACCGACTGTGTTAGATGACTTAGTAGTAGAAACAAACTTGACTATAGTTAGAAAGCCAGTTCGGATAATTGCAAGAGATGAGAAGAGGTTAAGGAATAAGACAGCCAGATTAGTTAAAGTCTAGTGGAGCGACGATGAGAGAGATTGTACTTGGGAGACTGAGAGCAGGATTAGAGACACTTATCCTAATTTGTTTGATGGTATGTTTTACCTTTATGTTTGATTGTTGTGTACCTTATCGTAATTTCGAGGACGAAATTCTTTAAGGAGGGGAGACTGTAACACCCCATATTTTTAGTAACATTATTAGGAACATTTAATTAGGCAAATTAAATGAAATAATGTAAGATGGTTAATGGGTTGAGATTTGTGATTAGTAAAGGTAAACGTGCCATACACAAATGATCTAAATAATTAAAATGTTAAGGAATATAGATAAGGGGAAATATAGGATTAGGACACATCTATATACCCTAAACCCTTAACCCCATCATTCACACGTTCATTTCTACATTCACAAAAGAAAAACAAATTTGTGGCCGACCACCATTAAGAAAAGAAAAGAGAAGATTTCAAGAGGAAAAGCTTGAGCAACTTAATCGAGATCAAATCTCAAAGCTAAGGTGAATAATGACTACATCTCATATTTCTTAATTGTTTTCGGTTTTAAGGATAATCCGAATTTATTTTCAATGTGCCATGATGTTGAAGGATAAAATGTTTATATATGTTTGTTAATGATTTATGATAATTCATATAGGTTTTATGGTATGTTTTAATGTGAAAATCCTATATAATGACATCCAAATGCCTTACGATTTTAGATTTAGATCAGAAATGATATTTTAGAGATGGGTTTCAATTTTCATAATTTTCTGAATTAATGTGCATTTTATATTAATTTTCTAGTGTGGAAAATGATTATTTGGATTTAAAATTATTTACAATTAAATAATACAAGCTTTGGGTATGAAATTAATATATGTTAGAAAACATATTAGAAATGATTTTATGGAATTTTTATAAAATTTTCCTAAGAATTTTAATGGATATATAAAATTATTTAAGATATGGGACTTAAATGTTTTATATATTTATAAAAGGAGAAGGGTTATTTTATAAATAAATCAAATTGTTTATTTCTGAAATATTGGCAGCAATTTTAGAGAAGAATTTAGCAACCAATAATAGTTTGACAAATAAGGCATGTTAGTTGAAAAGAATTTCTTTTTAATGTTAAAATCAGTTTTTACATGCTTTTAGCATGTTTCGCCACTTTCGGCACCAGGGGTTCCGACTTAGTAGTTCCGCCTTCAGCACCATCGAAACCAATGCGCGTGGCATTAAGGACGTGCACAACGAATTGGATATAGGCAGAAGGTATTGGGTCGAAACCATGGGTTTCGAAGGGGTTGAAGTGCTACTATACTTTCAAATGAAAACGCGCCTGCTTTGCTTTCGAAAGTAATGCTTTCGACTTGGTTTATGTTAATTTTCTAGTGTGGAAAATCATTATTTGGGTTTAAAATTATTTACAGTTAAATAATACAAGCTTTGGGTATGAAGTTAATATATGTTAGAAAACATATTAGAAATGATTTTATGGAATTTTTATAAAATTTTCCTAAGAATTTTAATGGATATATAAAATTATTTAAGATATGGGACTTAAATGTTTTATATATTTATAAAAGGAGAAGGTTTATTTTATAAATAAATCAAATTGTTTATTTCTGAAATATTGGCAGCACTTTTAGAGAAGAATTTAGCAACCAATAATAGTTTGACAAATAAGGCATGTTAGTTGAAAAGAATTTCTTTTTAATGTTAAAATCAGTTTTTACATGCTTTTAGCATGTTTTGCCACTTTCGGCACCAGAGGTTCCGACTTAGTAGTTCCGCCTTCAGCACCATCGAAACCAATGCGCGAGGCATTAAGGACGTGCACAACGAATTGGATATAGGCAGAAGGTATTGGGTCGAAACCATGGGTTTCGAAGGGGTTGAAGTGCTACTATACTTTCAAATGAAAACGCGCCTGCTTTGCTTTCGAAAGTAATGCTTTCGACTTGGTTGGCTTCCGACTAGGTCAAATTATTTTAAGGAATGGTTTTGAATGGAGTTGCGCCTTTGTTATAAGTAAATGCTTTCGAATGGGGTCGAAACCCCTAGATGCCGCTTTTCTACCTTTCGATGCCAATGATTTCGGAAGGTATACTTTGTTTTAAAACCCAAGCCGCTTCTCTAATGCTTTCAAAAGGTTGGTTTCGACACCATTACTTCTTTACTTAGGAATGCTTTCGAAAGAGTGCTTTCGACTTAAATGTTTTATCACCCTTTTGCTCTATTGAAGGTAGAACCCAAATGGTTTCGAAGAAGATGGTTTTAATGGTTTTGAAAGGTTTTCCACATGTTTTATTTGAACCCAAAGGCTTTCGAAAGGTTTGATGTTTTAATGCTTTTGAAAGTTTTTAAAGAATGGTTTCGATGAGGTGGTTCCCCAATGGTTTAAAAAGGTTTTAAAGGAAGGTTTCAAAAGGTTTGAAAGGAAAGGCTTTCCTATGTATTCGAAAGATAATGTTTAAAGGTTTTAAAGATAGGATGTCTAAGGTTTTAAAGCTTTCAAATGAAAGGTTTTTCAATGGTTTCGTAAGGTTTATATGAATGGGTTTGAAAGGAGTACTTTTAGTGGATTCGAAAGGGGTACTTTCAAAGGTTTAAATGTTGTCATCAATAAAGATTTGTGTTGTGATGACCCGGAAATTTTTGGATATTTGAAATTGGAAAATTTAATTGATTTTAAATATTTGGAAGTTAGTTTAACTTGAATTTCAAATATCATGATTTATTTGGCAATTAAATTATTAAATTTAATTATTGGAAATTGGGTAAAATGTTGAATCTAGAATTCTAAGCTTGTTAAAAATATTTTTAAGGTTTAGAAAATTCATATTGATAATACTGAAGGTAATAAAACTTTTAAAATTGAATTTGAAAGTGTTTTGTTCAGTTTTGAATTTATATCGTTTAAATCGATATTTAAAAATAGCCTTCCGAGGCACTGTCTCGGATTTTGACGAAACCAGTTCCATTGGATCCATAATAGTGTATTATTATCGGATTTCAATTTTCGTAGTGTTTGGAGTTGTCATGTGATCGTACGGTAGGTAAATGCACTGAAATCTATATCGAAAATTTAATATAAATAACTGGTCCAAAAGGCTATCTTCTCCATACGGTCAAATTTGGACGCGAAACCTTTTCCATTGCGTTCAGAATAGGGGTTAAACATTATAAACACCTGGCGGCATGCCTCGATAGGAAGTCAAAATTTTGTGTGGAGATTTCGAGACGATTCAAATTCAAATTTAAATAATATAATATATATATATGTTTTCTTCCTTCAATTTTCTACAGACCTCATCCCAACACTTGTCCTTCATTTTACAGCATGTGTCACCACTAAAGACACACGTTAAAAATAAAAATAAAATCGACCAGCCGAGATAATATAAACAAAATCAAATTCACTTACAAAACGAAAACCCTTTTTCGTTCAAATCGAAATTAATGGCCGAACGCAGAAATTTCTAATCGAAGAAAAAAATAAAAAAACGAATCAAATCCTCGTTCGATTCGAAATCGAACATAAGAGGAGATCGAGCAACAGAGAACGGTGATGGGACTGCTGTCGCCAGGCAAGGAATTGGAGTCGCCTTATGGTGGCTCGAGCGCGGCGTTCGTTAGGAGGAAGGATTGTACGTCGAACATTTTGGGTCGGCGATCGAATCGCGCTGGCTTCAATGAGGTCGAGGGATAAGGGAGGCAGCAACGCTCTGGTTTAGGGTAGTCATGTTCGATTGGGGAAGTTCGACTGGAGGTAGCTTGCGAGGTCGAGGCGATGCTTTGGGCGAAGTCGCATGATGTTGGTTTGCCGTGGGGTTCGTCAGGGGGCTGCGATGCTCGAGGTGGTGGAAGCTCGCAGGTGATCGTGGCCACGTCAGGGATCGTGCGACAATAAGATATAAAATGATCTTGTTTTTATTTAGTAAATGTATATATATCCACATGCATGCTCTAGTTTAAAACAGAAAAAAATGGGAGTTTGAAATGTTTGAAATATTATATAAAATTTGATTTTTGAATCTATATAAATTAATTTTTGTAAGTGAGGATTTCAAAGAAAAAGAAAATATTTTACTAAAAGGAATTAGTTTAAAATAAAATCACTAGTTAATTATCAAATAGAAATTTAATTATTCGATTGGTTCGAATATTAATAAACCATAAATGTTTGTACAAGGTCTAAAACTGTGAAGAAAGAAGTCGTGATTGAAATGGATTGCAAAACAAAAGCAAAGGTGAGAACTTCTCACTCAATCGTATTACCCAGTTTAATTTAAATAGTTAAATTTAAATTATTGGTTGTTTGCTTGGATTGATAATTCTTATCAGTTGGATTGGTATGTTATATATAGTACTATATATATATATATATTGGAGTGATTGATTTCCCGCATTATATAACGGATGAGACCCTATGCGCCGCATAATAACGGATGATATGATATGAACCCATATACCGCGATATTCCACCTCGAAGTGGAATTGGTATTTTATATTGTGCTAACATCTGTGGATGCAGGGAAACGGTTGGAGGGATCCAACTGGATTCCTCAAATGTTTGAATTTATTTCATATGCTGTGAAATGATTTATTGATAATCTGTTATTGATTATATTGGTAATTGAAATTAGTGGAGGCTATGGTTTAGCCGAATATATTCTGGTATTTTAAAATACTAGAAATATAAGAATTGGATTGTTGGAAGTAAAATAATTTTTATAAAATTGTATAAATTAAAAGAAGGAATTTGGAAAAGGATAAAAGTTGATTTTTGAAATCCTATTGAATAAATTCAAGTATGGGGAAAAGATTTTTATAAAAGAAAATAAAGGGATTTTGAGAACTTAAGTAGTATTGTTTAAAAGTTGAAGAATTTATTTAAAATTCGGATTTTAAATGGTTTGGGAGAAATAAAAGAATTTATTTTAAAAATGGAATTAGTTTTGGGAAATCGATTTGAAAACTAATTAAATGTTTGAAACTATGTTTAAAAAGAAGATGAGACTATGGAATTTATAAACTGGGTTTATAAAGAGAAATAATATATATATCAGTGGATATTTGGAAATATAAATTCACGGTGAGAATTTATAATGGAATGGGTAATTTGTTTTAAAAATAAATAGTGGTTTATTTTTAAAGGTTTGAGAGAAAAGCGTATTTCCCTGAAAAGCCAAGTACGTTTTCAAAGGAGCTTTTAAGTATAAATTAAAAAGTTTTAAAGTTGTTTTAAAAGAATGTTTTGAGAAATTATTTATTTAAGTTGTTTAGAATTTTAAAGTTAAATATTTATTAAATTAGTTATAGTAATAATTATTTTAAAGGCTAATTGGTTTTATGATTTTAAAAAGATAATTATTAATATTTATATTTTATGAAGTAGTTTTATTTGAAATATAGTTTGACTAAAGTTTTTTTTTGGAAAACTTGTATAGAATTCGATAACCTTTACTTTTAAACTTGTTTTGGCTTAACTTTTACATGAAAAATTATTATTAAATTTCATAACTGGTATTTTAAATTGAGCGTTTTAAATATTTTTTATGCTAAGTATTTTAAAGTATATATATATTTTTAGGTAAAGTGATTTAAATTACTTTAAAAATCTTAAACATTTAGTCTTGGTAATTTTCAGTGGAAATAAACAATATTTGGAATTTATTCCGTGAGAGGAAAGTGATTGAAAACTGTTTTCAAAAGGGTTGAAGTGTAGAAAAATTTATATCTTGTGAAGATATTTTGAAATAAATAATTTGGAAAATTATTTAAATCTGATGGTTGTTTGTGGATGTTGTATGATAGTTAAATAACCGACTATCAATATTGGCCTTTAAGACGGCATTTGAATTTCGATGCGACCGGGGGTCGGATTCCAAATGGTTATCCGAAAACCACATCGAATCTTAAGGGTGGATCTTTTGTTTAAAAAGATCAAAAGTGGAAATTTGTTGTGACTTAATTTAGAATTGAATGTATCCACTTGTTTTTAAAATAAGTGCTCATTATTCGGTTAAGCCGGGAGAGGACATTAAGTCATAAAACCCATTCCGAATAATGATACGACGAAATGGGAGTGCATTTGAAGACGGTGGTGAAGACCGGGTATTTTCGAAAACGAAAGGATTACCTGTTGAATATCTCTACACCGAGTTGCTCCGGTATAGAGATTTTGATTACCTTATGTGATGGGGAGTCCGAACGTGATTAAGGGAATATCCGGATTT
The DNA here is from genome assembly GCA_030737815.1 of Allium fistulosum. NCBI lineage: Eukaryota > Viridiplantae > Streptophyta > Magnoliopsida > Asparagales > Amaryllidaceae > Allium > Allium fistulosum. Next base: position 835,148,933 of record CM060908.1, on the reverse strand, counting down.
GCAAGGACTTCTTTAAAGTGCCTTCGGTTCCATTCAGACCCAGGATGGACTTGTATGGTCATATGTCTGACATTACACTTTGAAATATAAAGCTGGTTTCTATCAAATATATTTCTGTTGGTGGCGGAGAATTTATTCTCTTAGCTTATCACCCTTCTCTGAGACGTACGAGCTCAGAGGTTATGTAGTTGATGGTCACTAGTGATATATTCCCAATTTGGTAATGTGGCATGCTAAGTGTTGATCGTTGGTTGATCGAAGCATGGCTTTTGTGAAAAGCGTAGCTTTGTGGGACGAGACTTCATCGAACCTCACACCCTGGAAATGGTCGAAACAGGAAGGATGCAACAAGGTTATGGGGGTCGCGCCCCTCAGGGTATGTACATTTCCTTCTGGATAAAAAGTGTTATTCTGGTATGGAGCCCAGATATTTACTTATGAGGATAAAATAAAAAGTGGTATTCTGGTATGGAGCCCAGATATTTACTTATGTGGTTGTTGGAATTCGAGGCGCCTCGGTAAAGGTTGGTTACGACCGGGGGATGGCATACTCGTGACAGTTAGTTACCTAGTTACAGAGGTAACCCGGCCTTGTGTTGGCAGAGATCCGGTTAGGTTCTCGGGGCATCCCTCCAGTGGCGTACCCATTCGTAAAGGAAGTTCCTTGGCCTTGACCATTTGTTGGAAATCCAAACAAAAGAATACGAGCCCTTTACGATTGCAGTTGTAGAACCTGCCATGTGACGTGGTGGTAACCTGCCATTTAGCATGGTAGCTATAGTAGGCATACTATAGTGGTAGTATGCTGGCTAAGATTAATATTATACTTTCGAAATGTTTTCACACTATGCACTAATAATAATATCAAAAGGATTTTCGCGTATCAAGCATGTTTGACTGCTATAAAGAGAAATCTCCTCCATGTGTGCGATTGCATTGTGTGTGCGGCGGGAGGCCTTATGGTAGTTTCATTTTCCAAAAGCATAAACGGATTTCTTTTTGTACAAATAACTGTTTTTAGTTCTCACACCAGTCCTATGACTGACTCGGAGTTTATTGTTCCCTTTTCTAAACTCTGGGTGCCCATAATTTTCCACACGGGCAGCCTAGAGTCAGGTTATTAGTAGATTTTGGATGGATTGCTGTGGAGCTCAGGAGACGAGCTGGATGGCGAGACGTACTTCTGTACTTGATTATTATTCCACTGTGTATTCAGTTATGAGGACAAGTTTATATAACTGTCCAGTTGTGTGCTATGAAATTGTTGTACTCTGATGATGTAATGTATAAACAGATATAGTTCTTTTGTTTTAAAGATTAGTCATTTATCTATTATATATTGTTCCGCTGCGATTGTGAGATTCTGATATTGTTTCTATTTCTTCTTCTACCTCTTTCTTCTTTAACCCTAACGGTTCGGTTTTTCGGCATTCGATTGTTCGGCATTTAATACAGTGGACGTATTGATGTCGATTTTTGGGTGTTGAAAAATTGGGTCGTTACATGTGTAAATATATATAACATGTCAAGGTGATTTTGAGTAAAGCATAGAGTATATATTTTCCTTGTTTAAGTTTGATTTAAAGGTTTTAAATCAATTTGAGATGAGAAGGTTTTCAAGGAAAATTTAAGGGAAGATTACACTAAGTAAAATGACTCAAATATTTTCATACTAGATGGGACTGGTATAGGGTTGCGCCCTATACATTAGCTATTAGCTCCTAGCTACTTTAGTCACAAATTCTAGTGTGTAGGGCTTTGTCATAGGTAAGACTAAAATGATGTTACACACAATATATTTGTATAGAGATAGGTTACTGGTGAGCCCGCAAAACCATTAGGATCAAGTGACCCTGGGAGGAGTTAAGTTAGGGATAGATCGTCCGGAAGAGGAGTGTCTAACATGTGTTAGATTATTTGTTTATATTGTCTGGTAGGCCCGAGTCTGCTAAAGGTTAGTAGTTAGCCAAACAAAACTAGAGTGTTCGGACAGGTAGTTCATTGGTTACCTGATATGTATGTTTACATAATAATGCTTTACGGTTTTTAACCAGTTTTGGTTGTAGGATTATGATTTGCAAAAGATATGTTTTGAAAGGATATTGGTGAGGGAAACCCCGTTCCGCTAATGTGATGACCAAAATTTTGGCAAATTTATCTTTTCAAAACAAATAAAAAAATATGTTTCTAATTATAATATATATATATATATTGTGGTTAGGAGGCTATGATTTGAATCCAATGTAATAATTCTCAAAATATATATTTAAAGTTAAATTCTACATTTTAAAACACTAAAGATAAGTATTATATATAGTTATTAATTTAAGTATAATAACTTAAGTTTAAAATTTAAGTAAATAAAAGGTTTTAATATACATATCTTTTGAATTATGCATGAGACAAACATAGCTAGTATAAAAATAAATATAAAACCTAATTAAATATAAATATTTCATATGGAAAATTGTAAGCTAGTAAAGAGGCTTTGTGAACAAGTGTCAAAATAATTTGTTTTCTTCATTTTTAATACACTTTTGTATATATAGAAAAAGTCTTCTTTTCTTTCATTTTAAAAACAAACAAACTAAAAACCAAAAAAAGAAAAGAAGCTAAATTAAACTACTTCAAGTTTCAACTGAACCAAAGCAAGATTCAAAGTTCAACTAAGTAGATCAAGATCATTCCCGGTTTTTGGGATATCAAACAGTGTTCTCTGTTCCAAGTTATATGTGAGTAAACTTCACCTTTTATAGCTAAATCTAATTTATATTCTGTTGCATGTGATGGATAATGAAAGTAATGTTGTGAAATGTATGCATGGATGAATAAATATGCTTTGCATGTATATCTGTATGAAGTTTCTGTGTATATATTTGTAAGCATGTCTGTGCATGACTATGTTATGTTATCAACAGATCAAAATACTCAAATTTCGATCCCTTTTCATATAATCTATTTTAGATTATGATGTTTAAAGAAGATAGGTTTGTATGGACTAAATTCTTTTGTTAAAAATGTTTTTATGTGAGATTATTAAGTAATTAACTATAAAACAAGAAATTACAGTAAAAAGGAAATATATCAGTAAAATCAATTATTTTAATTTCAAGTTTCACCTATATAATCTAATTCGAGTTTGAAAATCATGATTTTTTATGATAATAACAAGATTTTTAAGTCTGTAAATCAAGAGAATTTTCGAGTTGAACGGAATCGATAGTTTGATCGATTTCTGGCGATCGGCGAAGGGTGGAAGGTCGAGATTTTGGCGAGAGAAAGCTCGGAGGTTGGTGCACTTGGGAGAAATGATGACTGGATTTATAGATCATCGTGGTGATGAGACGGTGATGAAGTAGGGTTTAAGACCCTGATTTAGTCGACGTTGATTTGGAGGTCAATGTGACGTCGACGAAGCATCGGGCTTGATCAGAGAAGGGGGAATAGGAGAGTAGGTCTACGGCGAAGCTCTAGACGGGGTGTCGAAGCTTCCGATGACCGGAGGTGGCGATACATGGAGGTTTTGGTTGATCAATTTCGTTCCAGCGGGTTGCGTGTAGCTCGATTTTAATTTAGATGTTGTATCGGGTTTCTGGGTACTGGAGGCGATCGTGAGGGTCGTCGTCGACTTGCTGGTGGTAGCATCGTTGATCGAAGTGTTGACGATTGGGTGTGCAGGTGCACACGTATCTGTGTGTATCTATGTTATGCTGTAGGATTAGAGTAGAAGGAAGAAGAAGATAGAGCCTCGGGTAGGACTCGGGTTTGTGTAGAGGTTTGCATCGGGTTTGTACGCGAGCAGAAGAGAAGAGAGAGAGTCGGGGAAGAAGAGCTTTTGACTCGGGTTTGCGTATGGGGAAAGCTCGGGTTAGTCTCGGGTTTTCTGAAGTGTATTAACAGTTTTTTTTAAAAGTTAAAATAAAACAAGTTTTAAAATAATTTTGTGAACCAATTCTTTTATGAATAATGTCTTACTTAATATTTTGGTTAGTTAAAAGTTGTATAATAATTTATTTATTTTACTTAAAATAATTGGGAATATTTTATTATATGACTATTATTTAATTTAATTCTTAAGTGTATTAAAATAAAATTTAAATAATGTAATTAAGTAAAAGATTTAGAGAAATGGTTTAAACTTTAATTAATTAAGTCTTAAGTATTTAAAGGATAATTAATTAATGTTTAAAGGATGATTACTTAGCGTAAGTAATTAAGTAATTAATTAAGATAAAGGGGTTTATCTTTAATTAATTAAGGTCTTGATAAATTAAGAATAGTTAATTAAGGGTAATTAATTAATGTAATTAATTAAGGTTAATTAATGAATATGATTAAATAAAGGATAAATTAAGAATGATTAATTAGTAACTAAAGGATAATTAATTAATCAATTAAGGATAATTAATTAATGTAATTAATTAAGGTTAATTAATGAATATGATTAATTAAAGGATAATTACTTAATGTAATTAAAGTATAATTAATTAATGTAATTAATTAAAGGATAATAAATGAATGTGATTAATTAAAGAATAATTAATTAAGATAAGTAATTAAAGGATGGTTAACTAATTTCATAAATTAATTAGAGTAATAATAAATGGTTTGTAATTAATTAATGTTAATTAAGCAGGATTTAAAAGTAATTAGTTAAATTTACTTGGAGATTAAATTAAATTAATTAGGAATTATGCAATTAATTAATCTTGCTTATGGATGATTAAGTTATATTGAATGGCTTGAATTGTTGATATCTCTGATATGTGATGTTCTATGATATGAAATGTTTTGGTTGAACTATGAAAATGTGGATTATCTATCTGTGATAAAATTGCTGTGTGAATATGAAATTTTGAAGTTAAATTGAATTGTTTAAACTTTAACAACTTGGCCTTTAAGACGGCGTTTGGATTACGATGAAACCGGGATCGGATATCAAATTTGTTATCCGAAAACCACATCGATCCAAATTAAAAGATAGGTCGTAAAATCTCAAGTGAAGATCGAGATGAAGATTCAGAGTGCAAGGGCTATTTGTCGTTAACTCTGCGGGTGATTCCAAAATGAGTGTAACGGAGATAGTGCCTTCGGTTTTGTTCGAACCTGGAACGGATTTGTATGGATGAATGCTATCAAACCATCGTCGTTGGAGGATGATGAGCATTCCAAGATATATGTTCTAAAAAGGTAATCGTACCCTCAAGCCTCATCAACGGGGAATGGCTAAATTATGGGAGGTGGACGCAAGGCTAAGTGGGTAGCACCCAAGTAGTATAAGATTTTCCCCTGTCTAGTGGTCGCGCCAACTGCGGGGTTGTCTTATTCGGACTATCCAGTAAGGGGTAGCTCCAGTTTTGTGTTGCAGGGGATCAGGGTGGATCCTCGGTACGGTGATCTAGACCACGTACTATGACGAGCGGTACCCCAGTAGCCCTGCCATTGTATGGATTCCATTCTCCAATAAGTGCCCGTACGGTTTTGATTGTGCCCAACTATGTTGGAACGTGAGATGTAAGCATTCCAGCTATTTCCTATTTTATATTGAAAAACCTAGACATTATTATAATATCACTGGATTTCCTATCAAATGTTTTGGTTATCGTAAGGTAAAAACTTATCCGTGTTTATGTGTGGGAAGTCTTACGAGATACCTTTGTTTTCAAATGATTTTCAAATTTAAGCAACTTAAACCGTTTACTCACACCAGACCCATGTCTGACCCGGAGTTTATTTTCTATTTCCTTAAACTCTTGGGTACTCAAATTTTTAGGAGTAGCCAAGTGATTCAGGTAGCTTTGACGTATTTTGGAGGAAGGCCTGGATCAGGAGGCTTCTGCGTATCTAGCTATATATATTCCGCTGTGTAGTTGAGATTGTATTGATAGTAGTCTGGGACAGGCTTTTACAACTATCCAGTTTGTTTGTGTATGGTTGTACTATGATATATTGTATGTAAATTGACATTTACAGCTTCTTTGTGTAAATGTTGTTAATTGGTATTATATTTGTTCCGTTGCAATTGTGAGATTCTGTGCTTCTGTTTTTTTCTGTTTCTTCTTCTATCTCTTTTTCTTCTTAACCCTAACAGTCTGGGATTTCCGGCACTCGATTGCTCGGCACTCTATACAGTGAATGTATTAGTGTCAATTTTCGAGGTCGAAAATTCCGGGTCGTTACAGTAGGTATCAGAGCAGAAGGTTAAGCGAGAACCTTGGCTCTGGTGGGTTTACTCATTAAGGATAGGGTCAGTAGTACCCTAGAATGAGTCGAGTGTATTATATGAGGGCGTACTTGTTATTTTCTTATATAATGATTTTAAAAATTATTTTTATATAAGCTTATATTTTGATATATAAAGCAATAATTTTTCAAATTATATTAAGATAATTGGTTATTGGTTATTGAAATTGAATAAGATCACAAGAATCTAAGTGGTAATATATATATCCAAATAGGAATTGGATAATATGAACTATACAAATAAGATAAGCTAGAAATGGATTCAAACTAGAAAATAAATCCTGAAATTTGTAGAATTGTTTTTAGAATGTTGAAAAGAAGTTACCTTGATTTGACTTTCCAACAAATTATGAGATAATATGTAGTGATTGGTCTCCAAATATGATAATCTTGGTTATTATCATAAAATGGTTGTGGTGTTTAATAATGGGATATTTGTTTTCTAATAATAATTAATGATACAGCAAAATGAAATGTTTTTAAGGAAGTAAACTTTTAGATAAGTATAACTTGTAAATTGGAAGGGATTTAAATTATGAAGTTTTAAAATCTAAGTCCAGAAAATTTGAAATTGTTTCAAAATGTTAAAAGAAATAATAAATAATGTTATTCATAATATTTTTGAATGTAATCTTATTTTAAAACAAGAGTTGTTTTGAAAATGTTAAAGAAACTTGTTTGAATTAAAACTAAAGATGGTTTAAAATTTAAAATATGACTTGGTGCGCAATGGAAATAAACATGTGTATATGTGGAATAAATAAATTGAATTTAACTTAGGGAAGTTAAATGGGTTGATTTGAAAGAAAATTATGTGTGATCTCAAAACGTGTTTGAGTTCTGGAAATAGGTAATGGATGCTATTGATAGATGTTTTAGATAATTTGGTTGTTTGTTTACTTTGATTTATCTTGCTATCATCCTGTTGTTATTAATAATCTATGAAACCGTGAGTTGGATTGTTTTGAATGAATTAAGAAGTGGATTGAGATAATATATATCCATTACTGAAATTAAATGGAAATAAAACTTTAATTTGAAATTTTTTAAATGATTTTGATTTTAAAGAGATAAAAATTGAACTTATGAAATGAAATCACTTTGAACTTAAGATTTGAATGTTTAAAATGAACTTGCAAATTGAATTGGTTTCAAGGATTAAAATTTGGGAAATAAATTAAATTTCGAAGATTTAAATTATTTAAAAAGTTTTTAACTCTTATTTGAATCTTGAAATATGTTTATGTAGAAGTAAAGGTAATTGAAAATGGAATTTTGAAATTTGGACTCAGAATTAAATTGTTTAAAGACTTAGGTTGTTAAATTAAAAGTAAAGGTTAATTTGATATAAGGGATTAAATCAACATTTAAAAATTTAACTCGAATTTATATAATTCGAGATGGTTTAAAGTTAAGATTGTAATTGAAATTAGTTCAAACTGAAATTTGTTTGAATTAATTGAAATTGAATCGAAGTTGAATAAGTTTAAATTCAAATAGGAATTGATTTGAATTTAGACGGAATTGAAGTTAATTTAAAATGAATTGAAATTGAATCAATTTAATGGGATTGGAAACTGAAGATTGATTGGAAGTGGAGATTGGGAAATTGAACCAGTTTGACTCTGAAACTATTTTCAAATAAATTGTTTTAAATCTATTTTCTTAGCTATTTACTATACAATCTTTCTTTTTAAAACCCAAAACTATCTTATACTTATTTTACAACTATTTTATAACTACTTAACTATTCTACAGCTATTTTAAAACTAATAACTATTTTACAACCACTTAACTATTCTAAACTTTTCAAGCTATTTTCTAAATTCAAGTTGGTCAGAGTACAAACTATTTATAATTGAAGTAATAATTCAAATGGAAATGGAAGCAATTGTGAATAAGTGAATAGAATCAAAATAAAGGTGAATAAAAAGAAAGTTGATTTAGCTAATAATGAATGAAGATAAATACGTAGGATGTACGTATAATATTCTATTCGCATAATGATTTGATCCAGATTCGAGCACAGAATTTCAAGATAGTATATCGATCCAAGTTGGGATTTTTCACTCGATTTTTGACGGCGAACCCTGGATATGGATTTTTGATTGATTCTGGAAATTCTCTATCATAGTTATGGCTGTGCAAGGAGAATGACGGTTCCTGATCAAGAAACCAGATCTGAGTCCGCACTAAGAAGTCGGGTGGACGATACTAGTTCGGAAGTGAAATTGTGTGATCGAGTGAGCGATCAGATTTGATATTGCGTACGAAGGGTATATGTACATCATACGTGCTTGAAATAGATATGGGAGATTTTGATAAGAAAGGTAAAGTGATTTTGTAATGGATAAGTATATTTTGAGAAATATATGATGAACATGAGTAGAAGTTGGATATCACTATAACTGGAACGCATTTTATGAAGAGTAAGTTTGTGGGGGGTGGTGGTAAATAACTTTATAAGGGAAATCAAACTTGAATTTTGATTTGGCATAAATAAAGTTATATATATTTGTTATATATGAAAAACTCGCCTTATTGATTATATAGCCAGAAGAAAAGATTTTTGAAAAATATATTTGAAGTATAAAGAGGGAATTTATATAAGTATGAAGTGATCCAAAGAATTTTCAAGTTGGAAGAATAAACTTATATATAATATCTATATATATAAATGATTTTATGAGAATGATTTTGGGGGAAAAAGTTTTTGGAACCCATTGATTTTGAAAGGCTTTTGATTATAGAAAAATCAATTTTTGGGAATTTGGAAAGCCAAGTTTGAAAATTATCGATTTTGAGATATCGATTTTGTGTAAAGGAGATTTATATGTGATTCATATAAAGAGTATGATTCGAAAGATACTATATGTGTATAGTATAAAAAGTTTCCTATATTTTCACCAAAATATTTTTCGAGTATTTTTACTGGGTGTTGAAAACGGTTTTACCAAGTACTTATAGATTTTCAGTCCTACGCCTGATCAACGTATGACCGAATTTATGTGAGAACAAGGATGGACTTGTTGAGACATCGAGTTATAAAAAGTATTTTTATAAAACTATTTTGGCAATATTATGTAGATTTTTAAAGTATCTTAAAAATTTAAATAAAAAGAGTTAAGTGTTAAAATATTTTAACTGATAATAAACATTTTATTAAAATTCTTCCTTTGTTCCTTTTCGAGGACGAAAAGGTTTAAAGGGAGGAGGAATGTGATGACCCAGAATTTTGGCAAATTTATCTTTTCAAAACAAATTAAAAAAATATGTTTCTAATTATAATATATATATATATTGTGTCTAGGAGGCTATGATTTGAATCCAGTGTAATAATTCTCAAAATATATATTTAAAGTTAAATTCTACATTTTAAAACACTAAAGATAATTATTATATATATTTATTAATTTAAGTATAATAACTTAAGTTATTTAAGTAAATAAAAAGTTTTAATATACATATCTTTTGAATTATGCATGAGATAAACATAGCTAGTATAAAAATAAATATAAAACCTAATTAAATATAAATATTTCATATGGACAATTGTAAGCTAGTAAAGAGGCTTTGTGAACAAGTGTCAAAATAATTTGCTTTCTTCATTTTCAATACACTTTTGTATATATAGCAAAAGTCTTATTTTTTTTCATTTTAAAAACAAACAAACAAAAAACCAGAAAAAGAAAAGAAGTTAAATCAAACTACTTCAAGTTTCAACTGAACCAAAGCAAGATTCAAAGTTCAACTAAGTATATCAAGATCAAAATCATTCCTAGTTTTCTGGATATCAAACAGTGTTCTCTGTTCCAAGTTATATGCAAGTAAACTTCACCTTTTATAGCTAAATCTAATTTATATTCTGTTGCATGTGATGGATAATGAAAGTAATGTTGTGAAATGTATGCATGGATGAATAAATATGCTTTGCATGTATATCTGTATGAAGTTGCTGTGTATATATTTGTAAGCATGTCTGTGCATGACTATGTTATGTTATCAACAGATCAAAATACTCAAATTTCGATCCCTTTTCATATAATCTATTTTAGATTATGATGTTTAAAGAAGATAGGTTTGTATGGACTAAATTCTTTTGTTAAAAATGTTTTTATGTGAGATTATTAAGTAATTAACTGTAAAACAAGAAATTACAGTAAAAAGGATATATATCAGTAAAATCAATTATTTTAATTTCAAGTTTCACCTATATAATCTAATTCGAGTTTGAAAACCATGATTTTTAATGATAATAACAAGATTTTTAAGTCTGTAAATCAAGAGAATTTTCGGGTTGAACGGAATCGATAGTTTGATCGATTTCTGGCGATCGGCGAAGGGTGGAAGGTCGAGATTTTGGCTGGAGCAAGCTCGGAGGTCGGGGCACTTGGGAGAAATGGTGACTGGATTTATAGATCACCGTGGTGACGAGATAGTGATGTAGTAGGGTTTAAGACCCTAATTTAGTCGACGTTGATTTGGAGGTCAGTGCGACGTCGAGGAAGCATCGAGCTTGATCGGAGAAGGGGGAATAGGAGAATAGGTCTACGGCGAAGCTCTGGACGGGGTGTCGAAGCTTCTGGTGACCAGAGGTGGCGATACGTGGAGGTTTTGGGTGATCAGTTTCGTTCCAGTGGGTTGCGTGTAGCTCGATTTTAATTTAGATGTTGTATCGGGTTTCTGGGTACTGGAGGCGATCATGAGGGTCGTTGTCGACTTGCTAGTGGTAGCGTCGTTGATCGGAGCATTGACGATTGGGTGTGCAGGTGCACACGTATCTGTGTGTATCTATGTTATGCTGTAGGATTAGAGTAGAAGGAAGAAGAAGATAGAGCCTCGGGTAGGACTCGGGTTTGTGTAGAGGTTTGCATCGGGTTTGTATGCGAGCAGAAGAGAAGAGAGAGCATCGGGGAAGAAGAGCTTTCGACTCGGGTTTGAGTAGGGGGAAAGCTCGGGTTAGTCTCGGGTTTTCTGAAGTGTATTAACAGTTTTTTTAAAAAGTTAAAATAAAACAAGTTTTAAAATAATTTTGTGAACCAATTCTTTTATGATTAATGTTTTACTTAATATTTTGGTTAGTTAAAAGTTGTATAATAATTTATTTATTTTACTTAAAGTAATTGGGAATATTTTATTATATGACTATTATTTAATTTAATTCTTAAGTGTATTAAAATACAATTTAAATAATGTAATTAAGTAAAAGATTTAGAGAAATGGTTTAAACTTAAATAATTAAGTCTTAAGTATTTAAAGGATAATTAATTAATGTTTAAAGGATGATTACTTAGCATAAGTAATTAAGTAATTAATTAAGATAAAGGGGTTTATCTTTAATTAATTAAGGTCTTGATAAATTAAGAATAGTTAATTAAGGGTAATTAATTAATGTAATTAATTAAGGTTAATTAATGAATATGATTAAATAAAGGATAAATTAAGAATGATTAATTAGTAACTAAAGGATAATTAATTAATCAATTAAGGATAATTAATTAATGTAATTAATTAAGGTTAATTAATGAATATGATTAATTAAAGGATAATTACTTAATGTAATTAAAGTATAATTAATTAATGTAATTAATTAAAGGATAATAAATGAATGTGATTAATTAAAGAATAATTAATTAAGATAAGTAATTAAAGGATGGTTAACTAATTTCATAAATTAATTAGAGTAATAATAAATGGTTTGTAATTAATTAATGTTAATTAAGCAGGATTTAAAAGTAATTAGTTAAATTTACTTGGAGATTAAATTAAATTAATTAGGAATTATGCAATTAATTAATCTTGCTTATGGATGATTAAGTTATATTGAATGGCTTGAATTGTTGATATCTCTGATATGTGATGTTCTATGATATGAAATGTTTTGGTTGAACTATGAAAATGTGGATTATCTATCTGTGATAAAATTGCTGTGTGAATATGACATTTTGAAGTTAAATTGAATTGTTTAAACTTTAACAACTTGGCCTTTAAGACGGCGTTTGGATTACGATGAAACCGGGATCGGATATCAAATTTGTTATCCGAAAACCACATCGATCCAAATTAAAAGATAGGTCGTAAAATCTCAAGTGAAGATCGAGATGAAGATTCAGAGTGCAAGGGCTATTTGTCGTTAACTCTGCGAGTGATTCCAAAATGAGTGTAACGGAGATAGTGCCTTCTGTTTTGTTCGAACCTGGAACGGATTTGTATGGATGAATGCTATCAAACCATCGTCGTTGGAGGACGATGAGCATTCCAAGATATATGTTCTCAAAAGGTAATCGTACCCTCAAGCCTCATCAACGGGGAATGGATAAAACAGGGGAGGTGCACGCAACGCTAAGTGGGTAGCAACCAAGTTGGATAAGATTTTCCCCTGTCTAGAGGTCCCTTTTTATTCGGCTTAGTGGGCGGTTGGTCGTGCCAACTGCGGTGTTGTCTTATTCGTACTATCCAGTAAGGGGTAGCTCCGGTCTTGTGTTGCAAGGGATCAGGGTGGATCCTCGGTACGGTGATCTAGACCACGTACTGTGACGGGCGGTACCCCAGTAGCCCTGCCATTGTATGGAATCCAATCTCCAATAAGTGCCCGTACGGTTTTGATTGTGCCCAACTATGTTGGAACGTGAGATGTAAGCATTCCAGTTATTTCCTATTTTATATTGAAAACCCTAGACATTATTATAATATCACTGGATTTCCTATCAAATGTTTTGGTTATCGTAAGGTAAAAACTTATCAGTGTTTATATGCGGGAAGTCTTACGAGATACCTTTGTTTTCAAATGATTTTCAAAGTTAAGCAACTTAAACCGTTTACTCACATCAGACCCATGTCTGACCCAGAGTTTATTTTCTATTTTCTTAAACTCTTGGGTACTCAAATTTTTATGAGTAGCCAAGTGATTCAGATAGCTTTGACGTATTTTGGTGGAAGGCCTGGAGCAGGAGTCTTCTGCGTATCTAGCTATATATATTCCGCTGTGTAGTTGTGATTGTATTGATAGTAGTCTGGGCTAGGCTGTTACAACTGTCCAGTTGTTTGTGTATGGTTGTACTCTGATATATTGTATGTAAATTGACATTTACAGCTTCTTTGTGTAAATGCTGTTAATTGATATTATATTTGTTCCGCTGCGATTGTGAGATTCTGTGCTTCTTCTTTTTCTTCTGTTTCTTCTTCTATCTCTTTTTCTTCTTAACCCTAACAGTCTGGGTTTTCCAGCACTCGATTGCTCGGCACTCTATACAGTGAACGTATTAGTATCGATTTTCGAGGTCGAAAATTCCGGGTTGTTACAGCTAAGTGGCATGGTCACACTTAATATCAAATAACCGAGATGTATAATATTATTCACATTGGGATTTATGTCTGACTCGAAGTTTATGTTTTACCCCTTAAACTCTCGGGTGCTCAAAATAAATTTTATTAGGCTGAGGGTTGAGGTTTACAGGTTTTTAGTAGGTTGGTGAATAAAGCTTCCGGGGACGAGCAGGTGGCTGACGGATAGCTATTTAGGAGTTGTTGTTTTATTTTGTTTTATTCCGCTGTGTTGTATTAAGTCAGTTATGACTATATAGCACTTTGGTCAACCAAGAGGGCATCTTCATATATTGCTCTTGGCGTGTTTTGTAATAATTATGTTTGGTCTGAACATGGGAAATGTTGGGATTATGTAATGGAATATGAAACATGTTTTGTGAAATGTAATCATAATTGTGGTTTTTGAAATCTGTGATTTTGGTTCATATTCATGTGCTTCTGATATTATGGATACCATTAACATTACCGTATTTGGTCACTGGAAGTTAATAATATGGATGACTGCTACATTTGTAGGGCTTAGCTTCGGGCCTCCAGATAGAGGATGTTACTAGCGATGCGTATGCTACGATGGAGCTGTGGTCAAACAAGACGAGGCCGAATTAGAAATGATGATATACGTGACAAACTTGAAGTAGCAACAATTGAAGAGAAGCTAGTCCAACACCGCTTAAGATGGTTTGAACATCTCCAAAGGAGGCCTCCTAAGGCACCTGTGCGCATTGGAATTGTAGGCCGCATCGAATGCTCAAAGAGAGGTAGATGTCAACAAAGGTTAACATGGGAGAAGTAGTAAAAAGGGACTTGAGGGATTAGAATACATCCAAAGAGCTGGTGTCGAATATAAGTGCACGGAAGTTAGCGATCTACATACCAGAACCATGAGCTAGGGGTTTATTTGTTTGTTTTGGTTTTTTAGGGTTGATTTAGGAATAGTGTTATAAGTTTTAGATTATAGGACTAGTGAATAGAAGCCTAAGATGTAATGTTTGGTCTTCGGTCCCTATTACTATTAGTATCATTATACTATTAGTATTTTTTTATGTAATTATTTTACTCTATTTGATTTTTATTTTTATCCTTATTTTATAAATCTATTATTGTTGTTATTACTTTTAAATTGACTTTGTAAATTAGTTTTGGGTTTCATCTCTTGCTTGGGAATAATGGCATTGTAGTTGTTGTACCAATTTATAATTAATAATCATAAATGACAGTTTATATATGTCTTTATTTATAAATCAATGATTATCAATAAATAATTTATAATTACTAATTATTATCAACAATTCATATTATTTTTATATTTAATAATTTATTATAGTTAATCATTAATAATTAGTAAATTATAGTTAATATTTATTAATTACATTTAATAATTAATTATTAACATTAAATAATTAATAATTACTGTTTAATAATTAAATTTTACAATTAAAATTTAATTAATAATTAATATTTAATAATTATTATTAAATAACTAGTTATTAATATTTATATAATAAGCATTTAGTATTTAATATTTAATTACTATTAAATAATTAATTATTAAATATTTAATTAATCAGCAATATTAACAATTAAGAAGTAACATTTAGTATTTAATATTTTATAATTATAATTAATAATATATTTAATGTTTTTAAAAAATTAATATTTTGAAATTTTCTAAAATAAATTAAAAAATACCTATGGTATAAAGTATACTTTCATATGCAATTAATATTTATAATAATACTTAATAATTATATTTCATATTTAAAAAAGTAATAATTAATAGTTACTAAATAATAAATTATATTGGTTATTTAACGGTTAATAATTACTATTAAATAATTAATAAATAATAATTATTAATTAGGACTAATACTTAATAATATAATTTAATAATTAATTTTTAATAACTAATATTAAGAAGTAATATTTATTATTTAATAATTACAATTGATAATTATATTCAATATTCAATATTTGAAAAAGTAATAATTGTAATTAATAAATAATAAATAATTATAATATATACTTATTGTAGCCTTTTTAGTTTTCCGTTGCAATAAATAATTAGTAACCAATAAATACTAACTAATGATTACAGGTAAATAATAATAATGAATGATAATTAAAAAAATATTTTAAATAATAATAATTAAATAAATAATAATTAAATAATTATAATTAAGTAATAATAATAATAAATTATTGGATAATAATTAATAATTAATTCGAAATATGAAATAATTTGTACTAATTATAAATAATAAATAATTAATTAATTAATAATTAATTACTAACCAATAAATAAATGATAATTGATTAAAAATTGCAATTAAATAGTAATTAATAATTAATAATAAATTGTCTTGAATGGATTAATCTATAATTTGTATTTGAAAGAGGTGTTTTTATGAATTAATTAATTGTTTGCTATTAATAATTCTTGATATTATTGTTTTTAATTTGTTTTAAGTATGTTTAAATTTATCTTAAATTAATATTTAAATTGATATAAAATTATAAATTATTAAATTCAAATTTTAAATTAATATTAAATTATAAATGAATAATGTCATTGTTTAGTAAAAATTAGAAAAAATACAATAAAAAATAGGACGGTCCAAAATGTTCAAAATTGGTATATCTCGTTTGAATTTGAATAAATATTTATATAGTATTTTTTTAAAGTTCAGTTCAGGTTTATAATACTTCAAAGTGCACCCTTCATATTCACTTAAAAGTTTTACTTAATAGTCTACTTTAAAATTTATAAAATTTCAACTTATATTATAAACAAACTTTGGCTCCAATTTTTAAAATTTTGGCTCCAACCTCTAAAATCTTGGCTCCAACCACTATAATTTTATCTAAAATTTTGGCTCCAAACATCTAAATGAGCTCCAGCTTAACACACGTGCATCGTCCGAAAAACGGTATACACCGTTTGTGTTGGAATTTGAAGATTGAGATGAAATTAAATAGTAAATATTGAATTATTATTATTATTATGAATTTACTATCAATTATTATATTTTATAATTATTACTATTGGTATTTAATATTAAATTATTATTATTAATATTTAATATGTAGTATTTAAATTTTAATAAATAATAATAATAATTAAATAATTAATAATTAAGACTAACATTTAGTCAATAATAAGTATTACAAGTTTGTATGATATAAAGTATTGTAAGTATTAAAGTTTTCTGGTTCCAAAACCAAATTTATGGTTTTAAAACAGAACTTTTGACTCCAAGCTAAAATTTTCAACATCCCTCCAAAATTCCGTCTATGTTATTTTTCCTACAGCACTCCTCAAACAAAACCTTAAATTCACTTCCAATTTCAAATCCAAATCCATCAAACAATCCAACGATCCAATTTGAAACGAAAATCGAATTTGAACTCGAAGGACGACCCTACCAACTCGAACTCGAAGGACCTCAAGAGATGTTACGAGGCCTCTAATTCGAAGGCCTCTATCCAAAGATGGAAGAAGGAGTGATGCCAGTCATGGAAGTGTCGATTGGACCCTAGGTGGATCCACTATCGAATAAACCGGGTAGGGTTAGGGATGTTACTCGATTTGTTATTGGATCATACTTGACTCCATCCCATTGGCAGCAATCTGTAGATTTATTCCATTTGCTAAGGAGGCCAAATGGTTCGTCGGTGATTTCTGATTTGGGTGAACGAAGTAATGAGTGATCATCAGGGTGACATTTTGATAGAGTTGGAGTAAAGAAGCAGGATGTTGTGATTAAGAGAAATGTAATCAGGAGATTGAAGTTATTTCCCATTCGGAAGCTCGACTGGAAAGAGTGCAGTAGAAAAGGAAAAAAATTTGATGAGTGAAAGAATGGAACACGCGTGGAGGGGATTATATGCTAATTAAGAATGTTGGATTGGTGTGTCAATCAATGATGAAATCTAAGTTTATGAATGTTTTTAACTGCATATTAATTGCACAGCGCGAGTTCTTTGTATTGGGGTTGGAGGTATGAATTTGTAAATACATCCTAGTTTGGCATTTATTTACATAATTTCTTACAGAAGAACAAGTGCTTTTCAATCTAAGTGTATGAACCATTTTTTTAGATCTAAGAGAAGTTTCATGTTTAATCGGTAGATAATTTCTTGTAGAAGATTGTTGATTTGTGGTCATTTTGTTGTTAGTATTAGGACACCCGAGTTTCTAAAACATTAAAAGAAAGTTTAGAATATTAAATAAACATGCTCCCTTTCTTTGTTAAAATGCACATAAAAATTTAGGCATAGTTCTCCATGTTTTAATATTTGAATATCAAATGGCTTACCTTTCAACTCCATAGAAACAAGCTTTTTGTGCCATAATTTTATAAACCAGTGTGGTAGATGATTTCTTTAAAGATAATTTTCCAACTATTCAAGTTGAATTGCAATATAAGTGTCTGAGATCACCATCCTTCAATCAACATATGCGACCTATATTAAATACATCAGGCATAATTGAAATTATTTCTTAGAGAGTAGAGTTACAAAATGGATATAAATTGGTCACTGTGATGCAAGTCTGAAATATGATGTTGTAGGGGAGAAGGTTACTACGACTCCGATTTCAGTTCGTTTCATCAAGTTCCCTACAACTATATCCATAACATGTATTTTATTTAATTTTTATGTAAAAAAGGAAAGAAAAAAAATCCAAAAGGGAAATGGACCTGTACGGATGTTTTATGTTTTATAAATGTGGCTTTCGAAATTTGGATATTTTCAACTGTATGACTTTCAAAACTTAGATATTTTAACCTGTAGTTGGTTCTCATCATGACTAATGCTACTAACCTTTACTTAGTCGCAAATTCATATCTTAACTACTTGTTTTGAAAATAATAAGAAATGCTGCTTATGCTTTTCTTCTTTTAAGTTGTTATGAAACTGCATTTATGTTGGTATGTAAGCATCGGCTACTTGTTACTAGTAAAGCATATATTGTTTCATCCTTTGAGCACTAAACCACTTGACTGTTGACTCCTAGATGTAGTAGTACCCTACCAAATAATGGTTTTTATACTATAAATGAGTTGATAATGGTAAATATTATGAATGTGAAATTAATTAGGAATTACACCTACTACTTTTGATTTGATTATATTTGGTAAGTTTATGAGTATTTTTAAATGTACTAATGCAAGTGCAGTGAAAGTGCAACATATAAATAATGTACATGGTCAATTTGTAGGTGCTGAGAATTACACCGCAATAGACAATTTCGCCTTTATACATGCCTTTATCGTCCATGGTTTTATTATGAAATTATATAAAATAATATACATACATACACACATATATATACACATATTATGACTAATTTTATATGTTTGAAGTTCGAAATATATGAGATTTGAAATCTAGTTTTGACTTAAGATGAATTTAAACTTGGATCTAAGATATTAAACAAAATTCCTTTCGTAAATATTGAATTAAAATAATATATAAACACACATACATATTTTTTTGAAAATGGATAAACCACCTCATTAAAAGCCTAACTAGAACTCAACGTGAGAACTAGACAAGGAAAAAGAGTGTGGTGCTTTATCGATAATGCATCAATAAAAATGTACAAGGTTACATGAACAAACCAAAGTACAAAAGGCAAGCAAATCAACATACACGGTACATGCAGCCCAACCCAAACAACATAAGAACAAAAAGCGGATATAAGACCCAACCCGACAAAAAAGATAAGTACACTTCCACAAAAGGAAAGAGAATCTTCTTCATCAGTTCAACAACACATAAAACTTATATATTTTACATAAATAATAACGCACACGTGTATAAATAACAATAAAATATATTTTATATTTAAAAATAGCATACATACATAAAACTTATATTCAATTTTATATAATAACTTCAAATAATTAATGTATGTAGTTTACTTATATCCATATATATATATATATATAATATGTTATAATTTTTTTAATTAATTAAACTAGCTTAAAATCCAATTTTTTTTTTAAAAAAATCTTAGTGTAATGTTCTTATGAGTAATTTTTTTTGTTAATAAATATTAATTTCCAAAACAATAGCAAATAATAGATTGTACAATTTTGGGATGGTAATATTTAGAGGACATTTTCCACATTTATGATTTTTATCAAACTTCTATATGACCGTTTTGACCCTGAAAATATTGCTTGGACTATAACTTTTGATAGGAGCCGAATTAGGATCTCAACCACTTCTATTGCTTTTAGATGATGGTTTCTCATTTCATAGAGTGGTCATAATAGAAAAACGAACTTATCGTTTGAAAGTTATAACTATTTCAAGTTTTGCCTACCGCTGGTCAGTTTTAGCGTGTAATTAATTAAACCCGTTCTTAGGCCCACTAAGCCACTTCGAAATTTGTACTAAGGGGAGACTATAGGAACTAATTTGGGTCATTTTCATCTTTCCCAAAATAGTTCTAAACCTCCATTAACCCTAATTTCATGAAAAATCACTTTTTTTTCCTTACTAATATTAGCCAAATCATTGATTAGAAGGGTGATTAGCATATAAAAGCTAGAGATTATCATTTTGGATAATTTGAATCCTTCTCCTTTCTGTCCACTTCAGACCTAAGGAGAAAGATTGATATTTTGAGTATTTGGTGAGTGGTTCTTGACCTCTCACTCTACTATGCATGTTTATGTAGTTAAAAATGATGTTTTGATATGATTTTGGACCTTAAAAACGTTTTTTTAACCTCAATCGCACTTTTATAAATGATTAAAAAGCGAATTTGAAAGGCTTAAAATGATATTTAAATGGTTTTGTAATCCCTAGTAATTATATGCATATGCTAGTGTAAAAGTTAGTTCTAGATTGAGATTTGCTTGGTTACCACATTCTTATGTATTACATGTGTGAACGGATGTTTACTTATATCATTCCATGTTTGTATGTTGTGCTTTAATATTGTTTGCTAGTATTTTGGATGCATAAAAAATTGGTTGGCAAATTGGATGAATTAAAGGCAAGGATGGTCGGAATTGGAGGAGGACAAGCTCTGGAGCATGGGAAGAGTTTGGAGTTTAGGTCGCATCGAAAAATATGCTAAGTGAACCATTCGGTACCGACTTATTCATGTCGGTATCGAATTGTTTGTATTAGTTAGACAAGTCGGCGGCTGTGGGGGATCTCTAGAGCATGGCTAGTAGAGGTGGAACATGGCAAGATACAGAAGTTTGGCTAAGTGTTGGATGTTATACTAACTTATTTCTAGAATTTGAAGATGAAGGCTTTGGTATGGAATCGAGTTATTTTGATGGATATGTTAGGGTCTAAAGCACATGGGGAAGGAAGTACTAGAAGCAGGGAAGAAGACTTAACAAAAAATTGGTAAAATAATTAAGTCGGTAACGACTTATTCATGTTAGTGACGAGTTATTTCTATTGATAGGATGGGAGTGAAACTTCCTAGAGGGGAAATAGAGGCCCTGTAGATTGTGCTGAAGGTGTTTATTTGTTTGCTTGGGGTTTGATGATGACATAATGGCATGATGATAGTTCCAGAACTTTGATGACAACTCAATGATGAAAGGAGTTAGGTTCCAATGACGGCGACTCAATGTTAAACGGAGTCGTGAGAATGGTTATCCACAAAAAAGGTGGATTGTAAGAAAGGTGACTTACAAATAGGACGGTTGAATGGTTCTATCGTGAAATGGAGGAATGTAGAATGGTTCCTCGAGGATAATGGAAATTGGATGAAGCAAGGAAAGAGCTCGGATACACATGCTAAAGGATCATGATACTCAGAGTGTTTTTTGATGTGTTCAAAGCAAGGGTATTGTGAGGACGCTCATGGGTAAGTTGAAAGGCTACCCCGGCTCGGTTGAATGGATTTGTAAATCGTGAACCAGTAGAATGGGTCTAGTATCATCTTCGGGCAAAAGAAAGTACACTAAAAACTGGGATTTACATTAGTCATTGGCAGTAGAAAGTCATAAGAGTTATCATATATTCGGAGCACAGTGAGTGATAATGAGAAATGTTTGATGGATGTTATGGTTGTTTTGGTTGTTTTTCCATAGTCTATCACTCTAAGGATGTCATTGAAGAAAGGTATTGGAGATAAGGATACCTGGACAACCGTCATTACACTTGGTTAGTAGCGTACCCTTATTGTGTTCGTAGAGTAGCATATTATGTTATTATGTGTCAACTCTTTAGTTGTAGTGATATGTCAGGTATGATTCATATACCTTTATTCCTTACTATATCGACTTGTATAGTATTTTGAGATTCATTTATTGCTCACATCAAACTACTGTTTGACTCAAGGTTTTATGCTTTGCTTCTTATTATCTCGGGTACTATTAAATGAGTATATTAGAGAGCAAGTCTAGGTGCGACGTGGCAGCTATGTAGAGGATGAGCTGGATGGAGTTATCTCGTATTTTATATAGATTTCTATGCTTATTCCGCCGTGCAACATTATGGAGCCTTGTCAGTGCTTGTTTATTATTATGAGACAATTATTTGAGTTAATTTTTGTTGTATAAACTTTATTACACGTTGTATAACTCTGTGGATACGTACTATAATATTTAGATCACTTAGTTATTATTATCTCTCTTGTTTTATATCTATGATGTATATTTTATTTTATTTTATGTACTGTGAGATATATGATAGGTTCTGTGATGTTTTATTTCATTTTAAAACCTTGACGATCGTTCTACATCTTCCAGGCACGTCAGCTGTGCATTATCTTATGTATATTAAGTGCGGGTGGTGTAGGTCGGTTGTCATATATATACTAACATGATGTAACATATAATCAAAATCAAAATTGGATAATTAGCTTATAAAGCAGCTTAAGATTCACATTTGAATGATTAAGTAACTCCTAGATTTAACCGAATTAGCCTTTGGATTTTACTACGACCTAGACACAAATACTGCCTTGTTTTAGTTTAATTTTTTATTCACTTTTAGGAAGTAATGGCTATGAAGCCTTTTTATTTTTGGGTAGAATGAACAAGAGGAGGAAGTCCAAAAATAATGAAAATTGATGTGTTTAAGTAGATATTTAAGAGAGGAAAAGGTGGCGGTCTTTTCTCATTCCTTTACCCATTATTTTAATACCATTTCAAAACTATTTTGAACATTCAAAAGCACCTCCTTGCACCTTTATGGCCGACCATATATGTGCCTTGGAAAGGCCTTCATAAATGCCAAACGCATTTAGTAATTAATCGATTTAAATCAAATTTAGAAACTTATCGATATCGTGTATCCATATGTACATGTATAACTTTTATATACGTACTTTAATAAGCACTAATTGCATCCAAAAATCAAATAAACTTTAATAATTAATATTTCATAAATATTAATTAATTTAACTAATTTACAAAAAATAGAAATTAATTAAATCGCATGGTGTTTCAAAGTATTCATTATTACAATTGTGTGACTCGTAGGTGCAAATTCAATCAGCGATTAATATTAAAAAAATCAAATGTTAAAGTTCACATGTCACATTTACTAGTGATGTGACAGTTTGGCCAAATTTATAGTGACACATCATTTCATTAAAATTCAGTTTTACTATTTTAAGTGGTACCTTTTAGTAATGATTGTTTAGATAAATTCTCTTTGTTAAAATTGTATCACTTTAGGAATAATGGAATTTGGTTTTTGTCAAAATTCCAATATCGTCCACGCTCAACTCTTTTAGTTCAAACATAAAATCCTTGGTTCAATAGTAACATTTATTCTTAATCGTGCTGCTTGGCCAAAGACTTTAACTTTAAGTTGACTACAATTGACTGTGATACCAACCTCTTATAACCGAGGAGACCAATTCTATATTGTATAACGTTTCACTTCCAATGCTTCAACTCTGACCCAACTATAATCACTCAATGGATCATCTTGTCATGATTTAACTATAATCAAAGTGAAGTGTCCACAACAAAGTTTTATAGTATTCTCAAGTCGAGAGAACCATGTAACTTTATCACTTTGAGATCTCTTACTTGACCATAGTTATAATTAACTAACAAGAAACTCTCGAGTCATTCATTTCATATTTATCTAATAACTATCAGCACGTAACCTCTTAGTACCTCCAACAACCATGAGTAATACACTACCCAACATTTTGAGAGCGTTACTATTGACTAGAAATTGAGGCAACATCAGAATTATGATTAAGAGTTGATACTAGTCAAGTTAATCACTAATATCTTGGTTAAAAAAGGAAAAGGAGGAGATAATATTTGCAAAATATGTAAAGACGCATGATATAAAGTGGATCGATCAACATTGATCTACGTCCACTATGAAGAGTCTCTCGTTACTTTGCTTCTATTACAATAGATGTGATTACAAGAGACTAATAAGAAATTACACTGCTTGAAAGCTTTGATTGTTAAAAACTTGTAAAAATGAATGTCTTAGTGTATTTATAGCTGCTAGAGTTGCTATTAAATGACTGAGATTGTGGTGCTTAGGCCCAAAAATCACTCCAAGTCAATGACATGGCTGTGCGGTTGATGCACATGCCAACTAAGAGGCTAGATGGACTTTATGGTGCAAATGATACCAACTGGTGGGCTGTACCTTGAGCATGCATTAAATAAGGGTCGGCAGCACTGGTTATGGGAGTAGTTATTATAGAGATGCTTTGGTAGTAGTAAAGGACATGAAGTGGTTTTTGTACAACGTCACTTATGTTTAAAGAACATCGTTGTTTGTGTTAGTCTTTGCAGATACACAAGCTTCCTTTTTTAGGGATAGTTAAGCCCTGACGACAAAATCCCACTGAGATAAGACACGAAGGCTTCATAAGGTGTGGGTAGTCGATGAAGAAAGTGAGCTGGGGACTTCACTTAGGAGTGGGTCGTTTAGCCGGGCCACTCTAGAGGTAAGAGGCATGTTGCATGTTGCACTATCATTTGTTGTCATCGTCCGCTTGTAGTCATCGGGAGCTTTGCATTGACTTGTTGTGGTTTGACAGATCATTAGGTTGTTGGCTAGGCTAGACCAGTTGACCATTGAGGGGGGCATCACATATCGAGCTACTATCTGCTTATTTGCATATTGGTTCCTAAGTGGGTATTTCGAGGCCAGATCGTGCTTAATTTGGGCGGGTTGCTTAATGAGTGAGCCTTTCGGCTTGAGTCTTAGCTAGCCATGCCTAGCGATGTGCCAAGGTGCCGAGTCTTGGGAGTTTGCAGGTAAAGAGGCGGGCCAAGATCCATACCGCCGCAACCATACGGGCCAGTTAGGCGACGCGAGCCGGCCCATCCTATATTTATGAGAAATTTGAACAGTAGTTACATACTCTAGTCTCAACGAATGAGTGGATATCCTTTCTCGATACATCTTGACTAGGAGTATTTAAAACAATGTGTTATTTTTAATATGATAAATTATCGTGTTTACAACCATTTGTAATTATCATCACATAATATATTATTTAAGATTTTCTATTTATATATACTATAAATTACTTTCTTAATTAATTATATCACAATATATAAAAAAATATTATAGAAATCAAACACCTTTATCATGAAGAAGATTGGTTATCGAGTTAGATATATGTAACAAAATACATAATCTCCCCCAAGGCATACATCTAACTCTATCAGTCTTCCACTTACACTTAGGGTCAATTATGGAATTTTATTCCAACTATTTCGATCAGTTTTCTCAAAAACTAATTAGGTCAATCCCTTAGTGAATGGGTATGCTCTATTGTTCTTATTAGCTACACTATCAATTAACTCTCCTTTTTGCAGATAAAATGTTTTTATCATATGGAACCCTTCAAAGTATGAGTTTTAACTTCCAGTGAGCTTTAGGTTCTTTTACGAATTGCATTACAACATTGTTATCACATAATTATGTAATGGGATTCTCAAAATCTGGAATCACCTTTAACTCAGTTACACATTTGTGCATTTATTAATACTTATTCTATTGCAGCACTATTCAAGATGATGTAGTCATCCTTTGGTTAAATCAGCCACTACTTTTTATTTGGAATATTTCTAACTTAAATTTCTTAACTTAAGATTGAACATGAATTTAGGGTTGACATACTATACGCGATATCACTATGAAGTTCTAATCTGTGCACTCCTTCATAAGGAGTTTGTTACTTTTGTAAACAATTTTCTAGTATTTCGTAAACACTTGATAACACTCTAAACTATCATTTAGGGATCCTAATTCAAATTTGGTATCAAATACATAAGCAAAATGTGATGCTGTAGATAATACAACATATACAATAACTCCTACCGTCAATTCATAAAAAATCAATCTTACATGCTTCATATTAAACACATTAATATGCTATCTGTACATATTGTTTTGGGACAATCATAATATCCTTTTATTCCGATTATAAAAGATGTCAATTTCGAATCTAGTTTTGAGAATTAAACAACCAAAGTAAAATGATTTTAACACTAGTACATCGTTAAAAATCATATGTTTATTATTTACTTATAGTTTTGAAATATTTTAATACCTTTATGGAGCTTACTTACAAACACATGCTTTCTCTGCATTTTCATTGAAATTCAAACTGTTATCCCGCCTTTTGGCAAGGCCGTGACACCAAGAACTTGACTAGAAACCAAAGACAATTCGTCTAGAAAATCGGTTATACGCAGGCCCACTATGGATATCGACAAATTTTGTCCGAGTCCGGATCGAGCTTAAATTGACTAACATGACAAGCGAAGCTATGAGAGTCAACGTTCCGAATCTCAAGTCAATCCGAGTTCGTATGTTCAAATTACGATCGATACAAGATTGGATGAAAACCAACCACTGTTCGAATCGCTCAGTTCGAATCCATCAGGAATGCCTACTTCGACTCGCTCCGTTTTGCATCCATTAGACAGCCTCTGTTCGACTCGCTTCGCATCCATCAGATAGCCTCTGTTCGACTCGCTCCGCTTCGCATCCATCAGACAGCCTCTGTTCGACTCGCTCAACTCCGCATCGATCACCAGGGTCTACTTCGACTCGCTCTGCTTCGCATCCATCAGAGAGCCACATTTCGACTCGCTCATCCAATGCCTACTTCGAATCCATCAGCTGGAGCACGTTGCTCGAATCCATCGAGCAACAGTAGTTCGTGTCCCTCATTTGTCTAGTTCATATCCATACTAGAAAAACCCTGTTTGAATCCATCAAGTTCCGGTACTTCGTATCCATCGTGGATCCACTGATCGAATCCATCGTGTTGCCGTATTCGAATCAATCGACTGGAGTTGAGTTCCATCGATACAAACAGAACCCTACTGACAATGCGTGCAACTCATTTTTTATCGATACGAAAAGAAGGCGTTTCCATCGATACGAACAAGGCAAGGTCCAAGAACGACTCGATCAAAACGGCATCAAAGGCGGAGTGATCCAGAGATTCAAACGCCACGTCATCGAGTCGAACAACGATTCGAACAATACCGAGTCGAATAAGAGCGAGTCGAAATGAGGGAGTCGAACGAAACGGCCAACCGAAGATCCCAGTTCGTATCGATCACGGATCGGACCAGAACTTTGTGGGCTTGGGCACGCGGGCCTGGTCACGTGCCAGAGAGGGTCTCCCGAGATCTGAGTGAAATATCAGCCTCCTACACCTATACATAGAGCCCTAGGGCATATAGAAAAGGGGGCTTCTTCTTCTTTGAATTCTCCAACGCGCAGACTCTGTCGGATCCAGATCTAAACTCCCTTGCTGCTGCCAATTACGAGATTCACTGCTGCAAATCATAATTATCTGCTGTAATTCATTGAACTCACTTGTAATCTTCAAAGAAAGATCAATAAAGCTACCAACTTCATAGTGGACATAGGAGATACGCCGAACCACTCTAAATTCTTGTGTCTCCTTGCATTTTAATTATTTTCATATTTGAAATTTGGAGTTTTTGTTAGATAATCCTCCTTTTCCATTTAATTTCTTCACTTTATCTCTTCAAATACTTCCGAAGAGTGTTGTGTTCAATTTTGGTACAAACACTTTGGTGCTTTCACTGAGAAAACCAATTTTTCTCCTGCTCTTTGGATCTCCTATCTATATCGGATTGCATAAATCCAAGAAGAAAATCCAGATCTAGAACTTTGAAGCCCTTTCATTCTATTCAGATTTGCATCAGATCTAGGAAAGGACTTTCACCAATTCACCATGGTAAGTACACGGACTACTTCTACAGCTGCTGATCAGGGAGGACGGTACAGGCAGAATCCCGCACAATTGCCTCCATCAAACCAAGATGCCGTCGGACCTTCAGATCCAACATGCCCGGTTACCAGACAAGAGTTCCAGATGTTGTTCCAAGAATTGACCCAGAGTCGACAACAGCTAACTGAACAACTGCGCGCCAACGCAGAGTTGACCAACCAGTTAAATCGCCAAAGGCGCAGAAGATCCAGAAGAGACAAAGGTTCTTATTCTTCCACAGAGAGTTCAGCCTCATCTAACGGTCATCATCGATCCACGCGTCCATGGTTGGATGTAAGCTACACCCAGGCCACAGAGCACCAGCCTGCTTCGAATCTTGGACAACCCAGAACTGGACCATCCACTAGTCACCATACAGGACCTTCATTCCGAGGAGGTGCTGCTCCTTATCATGTCACAGGAAACATTGCTACTACCACCACTACCGAACAAGGGGTTGATGTTAGAAACCAAGCTGATCCTCAACGTAACCAACGAGAGCAGACTCCAGAACCTTATGTCCCAGAAAATGTTGAACCAAGGAGGCGAGGCATGGACCGTCGACCGCGTCCGGTCCAGACTCGCACTGTGGAACCCGACCACACCTTGGCACAACATGCTCCAAGTATCCGAATGCTGGACATACCAACGATGATTCGTCAAATGATCCGTGAAAGTCAGGATCTCAGTAATGACGACTGGGAATCTCCTGGAGTCATACCCCTTTCACCGATGACATATTATATGCTGAACCACCTCGGCGCTTCAGAATGCCAACTTTGCCAGTCTACGAAGGGAGTTCTGATCCCAATCAACACATCCTGAAGTACGAATGGCTGATGAATGCTGCGAGAGCTGATGATGCAGTAAAATGTCGTAGTTTCCCCATTTCCCTGGGAGGCATTGCAACCATGTGGTTTACTCATTTGCCACCACGATCCATTTCTAATTTTGATCAGATGGCCACCAAGTTTGTTGAACAATTCCGTATGCACGTAGCGAGACCTAAGGATGTTAACACTTTGTCTAGTGTTACTCAAGCTCCCAAAGAAATGCTTAGACGTTACTTGGAGCGATTCCATGTTGCGTGTGCAGAAATAAGCAATCCCAATGATAACTCTATTCTGATAGCATTGACTAAGGGGATTGATGCTGATTCCGAGTTCGGAAATTGGTTAGCTGGAAAACCGCCTGCGTCATTGGACCATTTCTACTCCAAGAAAGCCCAATTCTTGAGAAGGGAGGATGTGAAACAGTCTAGGAAGTAGGATGATGCATGACCCAACATCGAAGGAATCCAGAGTAACATCGCTGTAAAACAGTCCGGAGATGGTTCTGGAAAAGTTCAGTTGAACGCACAAAATAAACAGAATCAGCAGAGGGATAATGGAAATCAAAGCAAAAAACGCGATCAGAATCGTGGTCCACGGCATAGGGCTTCCATGTACGATCATTACACTCCATTGAATACGTCGCTGGAAAATGTGTATTTGCAAACCTGCAATACCATGCAATACAAGAAACCTGCTCCAAAGCCACCAACTGAAAGACAAATCCAAACAGGAAAATTTTGCAGATTTCATGAGAGTTATGGCCATAACACCAATGAATGTCATCACTTACAAGACCCATTGAAAAACTGATACGTGAACGGAAATTGGATCAGTATGTGCGGGCACCGCAGTCTGGTGGTGCGGGCCCATCAAATCAGAATCATGCGTCGAATCAGGAAAGACAGGAGGAACCCGCTCGTACAGGCGGGAGGTTGGTTATCAATACAATAAGTGGTGGTCCTCATCCAGCAAATCGAAGCTGGAAGGAAATGGAGTCGTATGCCAGTTCTATCAGGCATGCGGACTTCGAGTGTTGTAGTAGTTTTGATGAAGGGGCTCCGGCCAAGCAACAGAAGACGATGACAGATGGCATCGTGTTCAGGAACCTAGACGCTGACAAAGTCAAATCCCCCACTATCGACCCACTGGTCATCTCAACTCAAGTAGGTCCTGCTTGGATGAAGAGAATCTTAGTTGACAGTGGAAGCTCTGTGAATATCATGTTTAAACGAGCTTATGATCAAATGAGGATGGAAGCAAAGGACTTGAAACCTTGTCAATCTCGAATCCATGGTTTCAACGGAAGTGCTACTATACCTACTGGAATGGTGGAACTGGCAGTGGAGTTGGGAGTCGGAGAACGCCGGAGAGTACGAATGTTATAGTTCGTTGTGTTGGACATAGCCTCCCCTTATAATGCTTTTTTGGGCCGACCGGCCCTCGCTAAATTCAGGGCAGCCATTTCCCCGTGGTGTTTGACTTTAAAGTTTCCTACTGATTGTGGAGTGGGAATCATTCAAGGAGATCAGGCTGCTGTAAGAGCCTGTTATGTTGCCGAGCTGCGGGAGGCGCAGCGGAAGGAGAAAGGAAAGGGCGTAGAGGAATCTCTCTGCGTCCGCTTTACTGATAATTGACAATTAACGCCCGGGCCTAGGCCCGGGCACCCTAGCCAATTCCTCAAGGATCTTGACCTAAGAGAAACTGAAGACGAAGGAGAATCTAAAGAAAGTCAAGCATCCCCGGCCGAACTGACAATCAACGTCCCAATTGACAATGATGATGATTCGAAGATGATAAAGATTGGGTCTCAGCTAAGCCAGCAAACTCAAGAGGAATCGGTTGAATTTCTACGGGCAAATCTTGATGTATTCGCCTGGACGCATTCTGACATGTGTGGGATCTCGCCGGACATGGCGAGCCACACTCTGAATATTGACCCGCGGCATGTCCCGGTCGAACAGAAAAGGCATGGTATGGATCCAGAGAGATCTGCCGCCCTTAAAGAAGAAGTAGAGAAGCTAAAAGCGAACGGGTTCGTTCAGGATGCGCTATATCCTGAATGGGTGTCAAATCCCGTGCTCGTCCGGAAGCCGAACGGAAAGTGGAGAACATGTGTCGATTATTCCGATCTGAATAAAGCATGTCCCAAAGATTGTTTCCCACTTCCCAGAATTGACCAGCTAGTAGATTCGACAACCGAGCATGAACTCTTATCCTTCATGGACGTGTATTCTGGTTACAATCAAATACTGATGCATTTACCCGATCAAGAACATACCAGCTTCGTAACCAATCTGGGACTTTACTGTTATAAAGTTATGCCATTCGGACTCAAGAATGCCGGGGCTACTTATCAACGATTGGTCAATCGGATGTTTGCCAATCAAATCGGGAAAACAATGGAAGTATATGGAGACAACATGCTTGTGAAGTCATGACTCTCCACCGACCATGTTAAAGACCTGGAAACTATGTTCAACATACTTCGAGAATACAAAATGAAGCTAAATCCACTGAAATGTCACTTTGGAGTTGCATCCGAAAAATTCCTTGGGTTCATCGTCAACGCTCGAGGGATCGAAGCTAATCCTGAAAAGATCTGGGCTATCAGAAATCTCGAAACTCCGAAAACCATAAAGCAAGTCCAGAGTCTCAATGGGAAAGTAGCAGCATTGAGCAAGTTCATTTCGAAGTCCACTGACAAATGCATCCCCTTCTTCGATCTGATCCGAAAAGGGAAACGAAACTTTGAATGGACCACGGAGTGTGAAGGCGCTTTCCAAGCACTAGTGCAACATCTATCCACACCACCTATCATGTCGAAGCCTATTGATCATGAGAAGTTGTTCGTATATTTGGTGATATCAGAAAACGCTATCAGCACTGCATTAATTCGAGAAGAAGACAAGATATAGAAGTCAGTATACTACGTTAGCAAGCGATTGACTGGGGCCGAAAGGAATTATCCGAAATTAGAGAAGTTGGCTTATTGCCTTGTTATTGCATCAAGAAAACTCCGACCATATTTCCAGGCACATCCCATTATTGTTTACACCGACCAGCCGTTACGACAGGTCCTTTCGCGGCCTGAGACGTTTGGTAGGTTACTCAAGTGGAACATCGAACTGAGCCAGTTTGACATTACTTACACTCCAAGACGGGCCATACAAGGACAAGTCCTAGCCAATTTCATAGCTGAATTTACCATTCCAGAGGACTTGCCCGAAACCAGTGAATTCCCCGAATACGTCTGGAAGCTTTATACCGACGGTGCATCAAACGACCGATGTTCGGGTGTTGGTGTTGTACTTGAAACTCCCGAAGGCCGATCCATATGTTATGCTTTGAAGTTCGATTTTCATGTGACTAATAATGAAGCTGAATATGAAGCCCTCTTAGCTAGACAGAAACTGGCTAAAGATTTGAGAATTATCGTCGTGGAATTTTATTGTGACTCACAGTTGGTTGTGTGTCAGGTACGGGGAGAGTATCAAGCGAGAGATCGAAGGCTGGCTGCTTACTTAGCTCGAGTTCAAGAAGTGTTAAATCAGTTTGATTATTATGCCATTTATTGTATACCTCGAGAATGCAACCAAAAAGCCAATTCATTAGCAAAGTTAGGCAGCACAGGTGAAGCTCAGCAAATGGGACTCGTTCTCGTAGAGATGCTAGCTTCTCCAAGCATTGACCGGGCAGAAATAGACTGGGTATGCGAAACCGTCCTCGAAATGGATTCATGGATGACTCCACTCAGAAATTACATTGAGCACGGAACCCTGCCGGAGCGAAGGAGTGAAAAGAGACAAGTCCTTCGGAAGGCCTCACGATTTACCATCCAGAATGGAATCATGTACAGAAGAGGGTACTCAGTCCCTCTACTCCGGTGTATCGCTCACGATGAAGTTAAACGAGTACTGCACGATGTGCATGAGGGAGAATGTGGTGATCACACCGGGGGGCAAGTACTTACCAAGAAAATACTTCGATACGGATATTACTGGCCTACCATGATTCGTGATGCGTCGGATTATGCAAATAAATGTGATAGGTGCCAGAAAGATGCCCGAATTCCTAGAGCTCCTCCTACTGAGATAACGCAAATGGTCAGCCCATGGCCGTTTGCAATGTCGGGCATCGACATCATTGGTGCGCTACCTCTAGCAAAAGGTGGTGCGAAATACACCATCATCGCAGTTGATGACTTTACAAAGTGGGCTGAAGCCGAAGCTCTCGCTACCATCACAGCGAAGACAGTAATCAACTTTGTAGTTCGCAACATCATCTGTCGATTCGGTCTCCCACACACCATTATTACGGACAACGGAACCTAATTCGACAGTGATGAATTTAAAGATTTCTGCAAACGATTTCACATCCAAAAGAAATTCTCTGCAGTTGCACACCCTCAGGCAAACGGACAGGTCGAAGTAGTTAATAAAGTTATAAAATCCATCCTGAAAAAACGACTGGAAAAGGTTGGGGGCAAGTGGGTCAATGAACTTCCTATGGCTTTATGGGCTTACCGAACAACCCACAAGACCGCAACCGGCCACACTCCATTCTCTCTCTCTTATGGTTCAGAAGCCGTTATTCCAGTTGAACTAGAAGTACCTTCTCATCGTGTGACATACTATAATCCAAAGACAAATGCTATATTACTCGCTGAATCTCTCGATCTACTAGATGAGAAGCGTGAAGAGGCTGATTTGAGGGCAACTGTGCATTGAAGCCGAGTCGCCCGACTGTATAACGCCAAGGCCGCCCACGAACCTTTGAACTAGGTGATGTTGTACTGAAAAGAATTTATCCGGTTCCTTCGCATATGAAGCCGACATGGGAAGGACCATATGTTATTGAACGAAGGCTCGGAGATGGCACATTCAAATTATCAACCGTTGACAGTCTTACTTTGCCAAGAGCCTGGAATAGCGAGAGTCTTCACCGCTCCTACACATGACAGGCTATATTTATCCATTTAGTTTATTTTCCATTTCGCAATTTGTTTCGGCATTTCGAAATTAGAATTTGTAATAAGGCAACCGACTTTGCCATATTTTCTTATTTCAGTAATAAAATGCAATCTCTTCGAGCCAGAGCTGTGATTTACTTGAAATGCTTCATATGATCATCACTATGCACAGAGAGCTCAGTTTCGCCATACGGTGGAATTTATTCAAATAGAGAGTGATTGTGATGCAACCGGTCACTCGCTAAGTGAAACCCGAGCTCGGGGACAAGCCATCACATCAAAGTCAAAAACGAATTGATACACGACAATCTCTCACTTAACTCCCGGTTCCTAGAGTGCGAACTGGAGTATTAAAAATACGTCTACGAAGAGGGTGGATCCATCCGCCTAATGACTTAGTCCGTATCTGAACCAAGTTCGAGGAGGGTGGACCCGTCAATCTAACGACCTCACTTGTTAACTCAGGGTGGATGTGATCCGACCATCCATGATCCTGATACAACTCTGAACTCCCAGAGTGCGAGTCAGAGTATAAACAACAACTTCGAACTCGCAAAGTGCAAGTCGGAGTATAAACATCAACTCTGAACTCCCAGAGTGCGAGTCGGAGTATAAACATCAACTCCGGATTCCCAAAGTGCGAAACGGAGTATAAACGACAACTCCGAACTCCCAGAGTGCGAGTCGGAGTATAAACATCAACTCTGAACTCCCAAAGTGCGAGTCGGAGCATAAACATCAACCTCGGATTCCCAGAGTGCGAAACGGAGTTTAAACATCAACTTTAAATTCCCAGAGCGTGAATTGAAGTATAATATCAACTCTAAACTCCCAGAGTGCGAGTCGGAGTACAAGGTCGATTCCAAGTCCCCAAAGCGTGGATGTATGATTTAAGCTTAAGCCGGTGTGACCAACCGCCAGTAAACATATGAGGATCCCCGGAGTGCGGAGATAACCATCGACAATCGGACACACGTGAATAAACCGCTCAATCTCCGCTTGTCTCAAACATTCATTCAGTGGCACTAGACTCAACATGTTATAAGCGAGAATCAATCGCTGACTGATGTTCCACAACTCATCCCCGAGGCTGAGGGGTAGGACTTAAGCATCGACCATTGACTGAAGCGGTGTGACATGAAAATTCGACTCGCTTCCCGGTCGCGAACCATGTCCACAGTTTCCGAACATGGCGAACAAAAAAAACTTGATTCGAAAGTTGAAACTCCACAAGTGCACTTCAGATATTGAGACACTTAGGCAAATACACAATGACAGAAAAGAAGCCAAAAAGGAGAAGTTTCATTTCTATTGTTTGTAAAAGGATTTCGTATACAAGTTTGTTCCAAAAATTCCTACTAGCAGGAGCCGAACCCGCATTTATACACGGCCAACAAAATGAAAGTCAGAATTACACCAAGGAAGCATGTCTAATCTTTCTTCTTCCACGGCTTCCTTTTCGGCGCAGGCCCACTGGAGCCGCCACTATCCTTCCTCTTTGAGCCTTTGCCTTTCTGTGGCTGGTCTCCAGGTAGGAGCATTATCTCAACATCCTCCTTCGAGCTCGTATGAATAGGAATGCTTGTTGTGGGCGGAGTCAGAGGAACAGGATCAAGTGCAGAAGGTGGAATAGGTATGCTAGTGATGAAAACCGTGCCACCCGGAGATATCATTCTGAGCGGGGCTGGACCGGGCGCCGCCATCCCACCTCCGAGATTGCCACCATGAGCCGCTGTTGCCATTTCAGCGTCGATTTGCGCAAACATCTCCTCTTCAGTAACTGCCCGAGCCTCGCTAGGGGCATCAGTGGTTGGCATTGTAGAACTAGTAGCAGGAGCGCCTCCACCCATGACGAATGGCAAGTCAGCTAAAGGATCGCCATGACGGCGAAAGAGTTCTTCCATCAACTACTCATCAAATACAAGTGTGCTTCCCTGCGCATCGTCGAGTGGGGCAGTTGTAGTTACGGTGATCACTTCGGTCACGATAGCCTCCTGCGTCTGATATGATTCTTGAGTAGCAGGAGGCATGGCCGGTGCAGCATCAATCACTGGACAAAAATAAGAGAACTGTCAGAATTTAATTCAGATAAAAGATTCCGACTTGAGGCAGATATGCGGAATGTTCAGAATACCTTCTCAGTTTGATTTGTGGGCGGCGGAATGGCTTCAGTAACTTGCGCTGTGGCCGGAGACATCTGCGGCTGATCCGGATTGTAGGCATGAACAGCTTGGGGATCGACCGTAGATGAAGAATCGGGCTGGGTTGACGTTGGAACTTCAAGACTAGCCTCATGATGTCAACCCCTGAAACCTCTCCTATTTCGAAGTGCTGGGTGCCAAGTTTTTACTTCTCATGCAGAATCATTGACTCGTGAAGAATCTTCCTTTCATCTTCATTCAGAATGCGATTCTCGAGTTCAAATTCATCCATAGACTCACCCAGATGCACCTCCTTCTCTTCCTCAACCAGTCGGCCCCAAGCATTGTAAAGATGCACCGGATAATCATCGAGCCAGGCTAGACCCATGTGCCTCAGCACATAGCGTTGTAAACAACGAGAAGGTCTTCGATGTCAGCCTCTAGCATGAACTCAGCCGACTTCACTTTCTCCTCGACCTCAGTCTCCACCTTGTGGACTTTAGCCACAGCTGCATCCCTCTCACCCCTAAGCAGAACAGTTTGCTCGCACGCCTCCTGGGCTGCGTTGTTTGCGTCATCCCTTTCCTTGGCCATGTCGGAAAATTTAGCCTTGAGCTCGTTAAGTCCCTTGACCGCCGCATCCCGCTCGGCGGTAACTATGGTATTACGATGGCCCATCTCCTCCACCAAGGCAACATGTGTCTGCCTCAACCTCTCCATGGCCACATTCGCTTCATCAGCTTTTTTGGTGGCCTCGATTTCAAATTTCTGAGAAGACTTGGCCTCAGCAGTGAGCACTTGAATGATCCGATCCCTTTGAGCGAGTTCGGTTTCCATTTTCTCAAGCGCTTTGGCTCGCTCAAAGGCTACCTTAGAAGCTTTCTCTGCAGCCTTTACCCACTCTCTGTACTGGGTGTAGATGTCATGAACGTAATCATGCATCGTGCTTTCCACCCCTGATGGAATCCTTTTTAAGTGTGGTGGGAAGACATAGCCATTGAAGGAAATGTTCGGGAAATCCTTCCTCATCTGAGCCAATTTAATAGCCCCTTCTCCCGTGGGCTCAGTCGGGACCTGCTCTGTAATTATGGAGGCCGTGGTCTCAACTCTCTGGAGATGATTTTTGGATCGAGAAGTGTGAGAAGATGGCCTGTGGCGAAAAGGCTTTGGCGGGTGCGGAACAAGAACGGGAGGTGGAGATGGAAGTCTGAGAGGATGAGAGCGTGATCTAGACCGATGTCTGTATTCTCTGTCCATATCACGCCCATACCTATCTTGGTTAGAATACTCGCGATCGCGATCTCTATCTGAGTCCCTCCTGCGGGAATCGTAATAGGAAGAAGCCTTTCGGGCCGAGCGGAGATTCCCGAGCATCGATCCTTTCCCAGACATGGTACCTGAAAATGAGAAACGAAGGAAGAGTTAGTGATTTCATAAGTTGGACGATTTACATTTATGAATCATGTAGTGTAGTGAAGTGTATGCATGTGCAACCTTCCGACCAACCGTAAATGTCGGCCGCACTCATAGCAAGCGAACCGCTCAGTTCAAGAGCATTATCAAGCTCCTCCATCCCGGCGTCGTGTTGAGACGACACATAATCCGGAATCGGAATATCAGCAAGCCCTTCAAAAGGATTCTCTACTGGCGGGGGAGGAGCGTCCGAAATTCTAATCCCCGGGATTGGCAAGGAAATGACCACGGATTTAAACCTCTCAAATTTAGAACGCTTGTGAGCAACAGCCTTGCCTTTTCTCTTTCCTCCTGAATCCTGGACATCGGAAGAAGGCCCGGCTTGGAGCTCGGTATCGGTAGGCGTTCTCTCCGGATCAACTTCTTCGGTTATCACGACTTCGGGTGCTTTGCGATTCACCCGTTTCTTCGAGACCACTCTAAGTGTCCCTTCCAACCTTATGCTCTGCCTCCGTTCAATCAGCCCGACAGTTCTCAAGTTTCTGTCAGTCAGAACCAAGTCGATATGCCTCTCTTCGCCTGGAACCGCTTGGAGGATCCGAACTAGCTCTCTAAAATATGCACCGTCAGGTCGAGAAATTGCGGCTGTAAAAGAAGAGAAGTGTGTCGGTTTTGAAGTCGGTTATTATTATCTCGATAGTCTAAGAGAAAAATGGCAACGCTCACGTCTATCCAACCATCGCTTGGCAAATCCAGGGGGGCACCGAACGTAGAACCATTCAGTCTTAAAGTAACTTAGCCTTCCCTAGGAGCCTATTACAATGTTGCAGTTCCTGACCGCTTCCAGGAAGGTGAAAGAAAGGCTGTCTCCACGACTCTTAACGTTAAATAGATATCTAATCTCGATCGGCTTTGGTGGTCGAAAGAGAATCTCCATAAACAGAATGAAGGTGCTATTCAGCAGAGCATACCCGTTTGGGTGTAGCTGGGAGGGAGCTATTCCAAGGAATGATAACATCTCCCTTATATATTGATTGAAAGGAGGGAGTGTCCCCGCTGTACAGGCATGGCGGTTAAAAGCAGTAAAACCCTCCGGGGGATCATGCGGCCTATCATTTGACCCAGGCAGTAGCACGTCATCAAGCGACAAGCCGTGCCTTAAACAAATCTGTCCCAGCATATCTTCGGAGATACCGGACGGCACAGAATCTTGTGGACGACAAATGAACCGGGCACCTGGACGCTCGTCCGGAGCTGGGTCTATAACTTCGGGTTCAATGACCGGTATTTCAATGATTGAAGGAATTGAACTCGGGAGTTCCTGCTGCTGAGAACTTGAAGGTTCCATGACTAGCTAGCTTATGAAAAATCATTGTTAAATAGACAATAACGCTCGTGCATCCCCCAGTGTAAAGTGTGTGAGTGTGTTGTGCAGTGCGGACTGTATATCACTTGAAAAGTTCTACTGAATTGGAGAAAACATGAAAACGACGAGATTCGAAGTTCAGTCGGAAGGACCGTCATCGCTGATCGTCACAACCGTGCCATCGATCCAAGGTAAAGTTTATTATCATTTTGTTAGAGTTGCAGTTCCATCGACGAGCTTCAAAGGGAAATCAAATATATAGTCCAAAGGTCAAGTCTAATTATGCCAAAAATGAAGCTCGTCGGAGTTAGGTGTTCAAATGCACAAGAGTTTTCGATATCATCGAAGTTAGGTTCATTGTCAATCATCAAAAGTTCAAGTTCGAATCGATCTCTCAGGTTCAAGTTCGCATCGATCAGGTTCGATTTCGTATCGATTGCTCAGGGACACTTTCGTATCGATCCAAGGGCTGCATAGTTCGAATCGGTCCAAGGCCTCCACTTTGAATTGATCCAAGGCCGCCACTTCGAATCGATTCAAAGCCTCCACTTCGAATCGATCCAAGGCCACTATTTCGAATCGATCAGACGCAACCCCTTCATATCAATCCACATATTCGAAGCACTCGATTCGATGCAAAGCTCAGCCATCGATCGATACGAAGGCCTTCGTCCCATCATCTCGAAGCCCCTATTCCAGATCGACGCGAAGCTAAGGCCGAGGAATCTTGATCGACCATGACTTTGGGTGATTTGATGTTAAAGATCGAGTCTCATCATTTATGTGTTGGCTTCGCTTAGTGGATTACCTAAATCTGGCAGTTAGTTCGAGTAATTGAAGATCTGAATCGGTTCAAAGGGAAGAACAGTTTCTTCTTTTCCCGAGTCTCTGAACGATACGAAAGAAAAAGCACAAGAATAGAAAAGTGAAAAGTGAAAAAATGGCTCCGCGATATTTATGTGGATTCGAAGGTGAAGTGAAAAAACGACACGCATTCCAGTAAACACGAACGGTTACAACATGTCGCCTCTACATCGATTCGAACAAGCTGTTCGACTCCATCGACCCCGCGTCCATCGATACGAAATCCTTGTTCGTATCGATTGTTTCCAACTCCTTCCCCAGAGCATCGATACGAACAGTTAGTTCGAATCCATCAAGCCACGACATCCAGAGGCCAATATTCATCGATGCGGAGGCGCGTTTCGTATCCAATTTTATGGTCCATTCGAAAACGAAGACAACTGCATTGGGGCCCACCAAAGTCTGTAACCATCGATACGGATGATCGTTTCGTATCCATCCAAGCTCATATTCATCAATGCAGGCTGCTCATTTCGTATCCGTTAATGCAATGGATACCGATGCGAAAACAATATTTCAATCCTGCACATCGATTCAGGAGAGGATCGTTACGAAGGAACATTCAAAAAACAACCATCGAGCGTTGTTACAACGAATTTCACGTCGGTTCAGGAGAGGATTGATACAGAATTCAATATAAGATAAACTGACAACGACTCGTGAACGTCAGCAAGAGTCAGATTAACATATATAGAGTCAGATAACATATATGCATATATGTCGGACTAATATTCAATACTCCAGATTTACAGGAATTGGAAACTCATTTGATAACGATTACAACAACAAATGGCTAATCACTAGCGTACAACAATCAGTTGCCACAATACCGGATGCAGCAGTTAACAGTCAACAGTTTACATTATCGAGAAAATTAGTCGAAGGTTACGGCTTTCATCGAAAAGACGGTAACTATTCATAATGAAGATTGCAGCATTTCAAAGCACATCATGTTCCCACAAGACGTACTTTGGGGGGAAAATGTTATCCCGCCTTATGGCAAGGCCGTGACACCAAGAACTTGACTAGAAACCAAAGACAGTTCGTCTAGAAAATCGATTATACGTAGGCCCACTATGGATATCGACAAATTTTGTCCGAGTCCGGATCAAGCTTAAATTGACATAAAACGACAAGCGAAGCTATGAGAGTCAACGTTTCGAATCTCAAGTCAATCTGAGTTCGTATGTTCAAATTACGATCGATACAAGATTGGATGAAAACCAACCACTGTTCGAATCACTCAGTTCGAATCCTTCTGGAATGCCTACTTCGACTCGCTCCGCTTTGCATCCATCAGACAGCCTCTGTTCGACTCGCTTCGCATCCATTAGATAGCCTATGTTCGACTCGCTCCGCTTCGCATCCATCAGACAACCTCTGTTCGACTCGCTCAACACCGCATCGACCACCAGGGTCTACTTCGACTCGCTCTGCTTCACATCCATCAGAGAGCCACATTTCGACTCGCTCATCCAATGCCTACTTCGAATCCATCAGCTGGAGCGCGTTGCTCGAATCCATCGAGCAACAGTAGTTTGTGTCCCTCATTTGTCTAGTTCGTATCCATACTGGAAAAGCCCTGTTCGAATCCATCAAGTTCCGGTACTTCGTATCCATCGTGGATCCACTGATCGAATCCATCATGTTGCCGTATTCGAATCAATCGACCAGAGTTGAGTTCCATCGATACGAACAAAACCCTACTAACAATGCGTGCAACTCATTTTCTATCGATACGAAAAGAAGGCATTTCCATCGATACGAACAAGGTAAGGTCCAAGAACGACTCGATCAAAACGGCATCAAAGGCACAGTGATCCAGAGATTCAAACACCACGTCATCGAGTCGAACAGTGATTCGAACAATATCGAGTCGAATAAGAGCGAGTCTAAATGAGGGAGTCGAACGAAACAGCCAACCGAAGATCCCAGTTCGTGTCGATCATGGATCGGACTATAACTTCGTGGGCTTGGGCACGCGGGCCTGGTCACGTGCCAGAGAGGGTCTCCCGAGATCCGAGCGAAATATCAGCCCCCTACACCTATAAACAGAGCCCCAGGGCATACAGAAAAGGGGGCTTCTTCTTCTTTGAATTCTCCAACGCCCAGACTCTGCCGGATCCAGATCTAAATTCCCTTGCTGCTGCCAATTACGAGATTCACTACTGCAAATCATAATTATCTACTGTAATTCATTGAACTCACTTGTAATCTTCAAAGAAAGATCAATAATGCTACCAACTTCATAGTGGACGTAGGCGATACGCCGAACCACTCTAAATTCTTGTGTCTCATTGCATTTTAATTATTTTCATATCTGAAATTTGGAGTTTTTGTTAGATAATCCTCCTTTTCCATTTAATTTCTTCACTTTATCTCTTCAAAAACTTCCGAAGAGTGTTGTTCCCAATTTTGGTACTGATATTTATTATATGATGAAAAGCATATTGAAAACTAAGAGATAATGAATATCATTATTCAGTTCATACATCTGATTGCATCTTTATATAAGATGATTACATATTTCGAAACCCAGACTTTATTGGACTTGGCGGCATATGGATAAGTGGGCTTTTGGGCTCTTGTATTAGAATGGATCCGCCTTGCTATATTCTTCATGCAATATCAGATTACACTCCCCCTCAAGTTGGAGAGTATAAATTTTTCATTCCCAACTTGCTACAAAGGTATTCAATACAAGATCCATTCAATGCTTTTGTAAACATGTCTGCAGTTTGCTCTCCAGTTCTAATAAATTGAGTCTCAAGTATTCCTTGTTGTATTTTTTCTCTAATAAAATGACAGTCTACTTCAATATGCTTAGTTCTCTCATGAAACACAGGATTTGATGCAATGTGAATTGCAGCTTGATTGTCACACCACAACTTTGCTGGTAGCTTCAAATTTAGTCCAACTTCATTTACTAAGTGAGTTATCCACATAATTTCACACAATGCATTTGCCATTGCCCTATATTCAGATTCTGCACTTGAACGAGATACAATAGTTTGTTTCTTGCTTTTCCACGCTACCAAATTTCCTCCAACAAATACACAGAAACCAGATGTTGATCTTCTATCTGTCTTAGAGCCTGCCCAGTCAGCATCACTGAAGCTTTCAATTTCCATATGTCCATGATCAGTGTATACCAGACCCTGACCTGCTGTGCCTTTGAGATAGCATAGAATTTGTTCTAGTGCTGTCCAGTGATGAACCATAGGTTTTGCCATAAATTGACTAATTACACTAACTGAGTAAGCTATATCAGGTCTAGTAACACATAGATAATTAAGTTTGCCTACTAAACGTCTATACCTCTCTGGATTGTTGAATAGCTCTCCATCCTCATCTAAGCTCTGGTTAGGCACCATAGGAGTACTACATGGTTTAACAGCTAGTTTCCCAGTTTCCTTAAGTAAATCAAGTATGTATTTTCTTTGAGAAAGACATATTTCATCCTTATTTCTCATAATTTCAATACCTAAAAAGTATTTTAGTTCCCCGAGGTCTTTGGTATGAAATTGAGTTTGAATAAAGAGTTTGAGAG
Organism: Allium fistulosum; assembly: GCA_030737815.1. Taxonomy (NCBI): domain Eukaryota; kingdom Viridiplantae; phylum Streptophyta; class Magnoliopsida; order Asparagales; family Amaryllidaceae; genus Allium; species Allium fistulosum. The sequence goes on along the minus strand of CM060908.1, from coordinate 835,105,992 downwards.
CACTAATACCACTATCATCACTTCCAGTAATAACAATGTCGTCTACATACACTATTAGCAAAATAATACCTTTGTCAGATGTCCTATGGAAAACTGAATGATCAGTTTTACATCTTTGAATACCAAATCTTTCCATAGCCAAGCTAAACTTGCCAAACCATGCTCTTGGACTTTGCTTAAGTCCATACAGTGCCTTATTAAGCTGACACACCATACTTTCCTCCCCTTGAGCAACAAACCCAGGCGGTTGCTCCATGAATACCTCTTCAGAGAGTTCCCCATGCAAGAATGCATTTTTGATATCAAGTTGATGAAGTTTCCACTTATGTTGTGCTGCCAAGGAGATAAAGAGTCTAATAGAAGTCATCTTAGCCACAGGTGAAAATGTTTCAGAGTAATCGATCCCATATGTTTGAGCATAACCTTTGGCTACTAACCGGGCCTTCAGTCTTGCCACTGTTCCATCAGCATTCATTTTAATAGAATAAACCCACTTGCATCCTTTTTTTTTCTTTGGTGGTAACTTAACTAAGTTCCAGGTTTTATTTTGCTCTAGAGCTTTCATTTCTTCCATCATTGCTTCACGCCACTGTGGTGAGTCTATGGCTTCTTTTATAGATTTAGGTATTGATATAGAGTCAAGATTGGAGATAAAAGCATGAGATGAAGGTGGTAACTTTTTGTAAGACACAAAAGAGGAGATAGGATATGTACACTGTCTTTTCCCTTTCCTTACTGCAATAGGCAGGTTCAGACTTGGATCTTCTTCACTCTGATGTGTATCATCTGTGTTGTTAACCTGAGGTGTTACACTAGGTATAGTAGAATACACTAAGAACTCTTCATTGTCCTCTTGAGTAGGAGGTATTTTATCTTGATAAAAGGGTATGTCCTCCATAAAAGTCACATCAATTGACACAATATACTTTTGTAAACTTGGACAAAAGCATCTATATCCTTTTTGAAGTCTTGAATAGCCAACAAAGATGCATTTTAAAGACTTATGATCAAGTTTACTCAACTGCTGACTAACATCTCTAACAAAACATGTGCATCCAAATACTCTGGGTTTGATTGGAAATAGACTTTTGTCTGGTTGAAGAACTTGATAAGGAATTTCATTGTTAAGAACAGTTGACGGCATTCTATTGATAAGAAAACATGCAGTTAAGACTGCATCAGCCCAAAATACCTTTGGTACATTCATTTGAAATAACAGAGCCCTAGCAGTTTCTAACAAGTGTCTATTCTTTCTTTCAGCCACGCCATTTTGTGAAGGAGTGTCAACACATGAAGTTTCATGTAGGATACCAATTTGTGCAAGATAGTTGTTAAATTCAGTAGACACATACTCTTTTGCATTATCACTACGTAAAGTTTGTATAGAGGTGTTGAATTGATTTTTGATTTCAGTATTGAATTTGCAAAAGATAGAAAACAATTCAGATCTACATTTCATAAGGAACAACCATGTTATGCGAGTGTAATCATCAACAAATGTTACAAAATATCTAAAACCAGGTTTCGATACAGTTGATGATGGCCCCCAAATGTCAGAATGAATTAAAGAGAATGGTTTACTTGCACGTTTATTAACTCTAGGATAAGAAGTGCTTCTCTGGTGTTTTGCATACTGGCATGCTTCACAATTTATTGAAGATAAGCTGCTAAATTGAGGGCATAATTGTTTGAACAGAGAAAGAGATGGATGACCTAATTGGCAATGTAGTTTGAATGCTGGATCTATACCCAAACAAGCTGTAGGTTTGGAAGAAAAAGTATCAAGAGTATATAATCCACCACACTCACTTCCTCTACCAATAATCTGATTTGTCACCGGATCCTGAAACACACAGTGATTAGGGAAGAAAGTAATACTGCAATTGAGATTCTGAGTAATCTGACTTACAGATAATAAATTGAATGTTAGAGAGGGTAAGTATAAAACTGATTTCATAGTTATCCAAGTGTTTGGTGTAACTTCACATACTCCTTCAACTAAAGACCGTGATCCATCAGCTAAAGTGACCTTGTGAGAAGTTCTATTTACCTTCAGATTTGTAAAAAGATTTTGATTACCTGTCATATGATCTGTTGCTCCTGAATCAATTATCCAGTTTTGAGTAGATTTGCTTATGTTGGCAGTAGAAGATATTGAAGTTGCTGCCGAGGTTGTTGTAGACTCTGATGAAGTGTTATGCATAGTCTTTTGGAATTTAGTGTAATTATCAAACTCTTCTGATGTCATTAATACAGTCTTTGAGTTAGTATTATTATTTCCCTGAGTCTTGTATTGTAGTTTCCTACATTCAGATATCACATGACCAATTTTCTTACAATACTTGCAAACTTTGTTTGGATTTGGTGCTCTCCATGCTTGTGTTGGTGGTCTCCAGGGTTGTGCATTAGGTTGTGCATTACTTGGTGTATTCTTTCCATAACTGCTAACAAGAGCACTATTATTCATATTAGTAGATGGTGTGATTTCAGTTCTAAGGAGACGGCTATACACTTCATGTAAAGAGGTTATATCTGTATTTGCAAGAATATGTGATTTGGCACTATCATACTCAGATGGAAGGCCTGCCATAAAACTCATAATGGCCATTTGTTCTCTTTGTCTCTGCTGGACTTTAATATCAGTGCTCATAGGTAGAAGAAGATTAAACTCTTCATATGTTTGCTTAAATGACATGAAATAATTCATGAGGTTCATATCCTTTTTCTCTGCTCTATAAAACGCCTGACATACATCATACATCTTAGTTAAGTTTCCCTTGCATGAGTACAAGAATTCTAAATACTCCATCAATTCTTTAACAGTTTCACAATGATTAACTAATCCAATCACTTCAGCCTCTACAGAGTTTCGAATTTGTAAGAATAGACGAGCATCATCTCTAAGCCAATTCTGGTCATCTTTATCTTCAGAATCAGATTCGGGCGGATCCTTAATCAGATGATCATTCTTATCCATGCTTCGAAGATACAATTTAATTGTCTTACTCCAATCCAGATAGTTTGAACTATTCAATTTCCGATCTGTAATCTTTGGCATCATTGATATTACATCTATGCCTTTAGTCTCCGCCATGATTATTGGGATACGATATGGATCGAGACAGAGAAATTAACAGAAAGAAGAATTGAATTTCAAATTCTTTGAAACCCTAGATCGAGATCGCTCTGATACCATGATATTTATTATATGATGAAAAGCATATTGAAAACTAAGAGATAATGAATATCATTATTCAGTTCATACATCTGATTGCATCTTTATATAAGATGATTACATATTTCGAAACCCAGACTTTATTGGACTTGGCGGCATATGGATAAGTGGGCTTTTGGGCTCTTGTATTAGAATGGATCCGCCTTGCTATATTCTTCATGCAATATCAAATTACAGGTACAAACACAAACTATTTGATTTTTCTATTAATATATTTGCTCAATTCTAATGCTTATTAAATGGTACTTTGCAACAGTTCTTAGATCGTATCCATTACTCACAAACTCAGTTATCGCTCCTACTCACTTTGAGATATTTTGGTTGTTATATACAAACAGTCTATTCTAAATCATTATTTAAATTTCTACTTCAACATATATGTTCCAAAACGCAAAGTCATATCGAGCGATAAATTTGTGAGTAAAACCCGAATTAACTAAACCATGTCAAATGATGGATCTGTTACATTAATTGCAATAATTGAAATTTATGATGTTATTCTTATCAACATTTCATACTGTATACCAACTCCATTCTCTTCTCGAAGGCACATTTACGGTCGATGGATCATATTCCTTCAGCAACAACTATCAAAATCATATTTTAACAATGTGGTTGGAATCCATTTTGGATTTGTGCATCATGCCATGTAGTAGAGTCAGTATTCTTTATGGCTTGTTGACAACCAAGGAAGTTCTTTTCTCAGCTTGATATGAAACTCATAGTTTCTTTTCAATATGCGAGAGTTCTTATTAGGCATTTTAACGATTCATATCTATATTGGCTTGATTAAGTTAATTTTATCTTATGTAATTAGTTTTATCTTTGGATTGTATTCAAATCTATTTTACTACTAATTTTCCAAAAGAAATTCCTTCGTCATGAAGTTGGCATTTATTGAAACAACAATTGTTTTTTACTATGATGGAATGGACATTTAAATTTTTTTACGAACTGCCTTTATATTTGTATAAAACTAGTTTAATTTTGAGTTTACAAAACATAACAAGTTAGTCAACCAATGTTCGCTCTTCCCAAACACCTTTGGAGTGATCCACACAAGATCCCTCATAGGCAAATATTACGTGCAGCCTCTCAACTTACACAACCTGTCTACTCCCTGACCTAGGATATGTAGGGTAAACTCTTATCTTGTATGATCTTGTAAGCTATGCTTTAGACGAAATTTAACTTAATCTTATGTGCTTATTGTTAAGTAGATGTCCTTACAGAAAGAAATTAACTCAACCTCAATCATCATCAATCGTACTTGATCCAGAAAAATTCGATTACTTCTTATCGATACATCATCAAAAGGAGGTGTACTTTTGAGATCGAATCTTATTCGTTGTTAGGTACGTTTGGAACTCCTCTCCAATACACTCACATGTTCGATAAAATCAAATTCTTTCTTTTGCATGCCATTTTTCTACTTTGGTTTTATATTTAATGAACCTATCATAAATATACTACTTGTGTATCAAATACACATGTTTTATTCCTATGATAATTCATCTGGGAATTTAACAAAGCATATAAAATTATTTTAGTATCGTTAGACCTATGACTGTAGCTCTAGGTCTAGTGTTATATCTAACATAACAAGGTCCTAATTGCAATCAATCATATTGAATACACGATCTCACATCATGGTTTACCTGCTTATTTCAAATGAAATAATTTCATTGAAGTTTAGTATATTATGAATTACGACTATTCACTATATAACACTTATATATGATTGAATATAGATCAAATATTCATATCCTTATATTGCTTAAGAGTTCAAAACTCATAAAAGACAATACACAATCCTGGATAAATAAACCCTTAAGCGACCGAGGCATTAATGATTTTATGGTTGTGTAAATTGACTTTTAGCCATTAATAACATAGTTTCCAACCAAAAATAACATGGCTTCATAGCCATTAAATTCCAAAAGATAATAAAAACAAAATCAAATTAAAACAAGGTGGTGTTCATCTCTATATTGTGGCAAAATCCAAAGGCTGATCTGGTTAAATCTAGGATTTATTCAATCATTTAAGGTATGAATCTTTGGCTACTTCATAAGCTAATTATCCATTTCGATTTTGATTATATACTATGTCATGTTAGTATAGTTTAGATCCCATATCTTATACCATGAATTTATATATGCCTAGGTTGTCCAATATATTGTTTGCTTTTGTTTTGGAAACTAATATTTAATAACAAAAAAATATTCATAACAACATTATATTGAATTTTTTTAAAAAAAAATTGGATTTAAAATTATTTTAATTAGTTAAAACTTTATATTTAAAAAAAATATTGGTAACAACATTAGTATAGTTTTATGTATATATATGTTATTTTCGTAAATAATTATACTTTGTTATTATATATATATATATATCTGTGTGTGTGTGGGTGTATCATTTCAATTCAATATTTATGAAAGGACTTTTGTTTAAAACCATGGATCTAATTTTGAATTCTTCCTAAGTCAAAGCTAGATTTCAAATTGTTAATTTCAAACTTCTAAACATACAAGATTAGTCAAATTAATTTTAAGATGTACATACATACATACATATAATTATTATTTTATATAATTTCATAATAAAACTATAGACAACAAAGGCATGTATAGAGGATGAAAGTATCTATTACGGTGTAAATCCTAGCACATTAACCATGTACATTGTTTATATGTTGCACTTGCACTACATACACATTGGTATATTTAAATATACTCATAAACTTACCAAATACAAGTTGAACAAATCAAAAATAGTAGTTGTTTTTTTATAACGAGAGTGATACTTTATTCATGTGGAGCACTTATTTTGATGTCTTAGGGGCTCGAACCCATGACTACTAGAACCTTTGTTTGAAGTGTCATACTTCTAAACACTTGAGTTAGAGTTTCTTAACGAAAAGTAGTAGGTGTAGTTCCTAGTTAACTGCAGATTCATAATATTCATGACATTATATAGTATCCTATAAATAACATTTTGCCTCTTTACTTGCCATATTAGTGATACAAAAAAGTAACTGTTACATACATATACACAGAGTATATTTTATGTACTCTATTTTATATTGCTTCTTCGTAATGCGAGGGAAAGACTTCGTACATTATCGACCTCCCCAGAGCCCGCTATCGTGCGAGAGCCTCGTGCACTGGGTTTTTACATTTTATCAAATTGAATAAAATAAGTAATTAATTAAACTCATTTTAAACAAATTAAATAAAATAAGATTTTATTTGATACATATTTTATATTGGATCAACCAATTAGACTACATAGGCCGAACAAAAATCCCAAAAGGAATTTTTTTTGTAATTCATCCATTTAATCTACTTCTAACTGGCCTGGTTATCTATGGTAAAATGTTGCTTTACATAAATGAATGGAATTTGATGATACATAGAAAATTTTATGCTAAAATAATGATTTTTTAACTATAAATCTTAAATCCTTGATTTGTTTTTAACGATATTTCATTTATAGGAAAGCCACGTCATTAGAAAACAATTATTCTTTTAAGTACAATGCAAAATTATGCAAAATTATTCAGTTAAGTGCAATGCATATTTAATTTAACATAAAAATGGCATCCCTACGAATTTGTCATCTACTTCTTCCTTCCCTTTTTCATTTGTTGTCTTCCTCTGATTGTCGTCCTCCTCTTCTCTCTTAGCTCCGCTTTGACTCGTCTCCTCCCCTATGCCTAAAAAGAAGATGCCTATGAATGTTGCATTCTTCCTCTGATTGTCGTCCTCCTCTTCTCTCTTAGCTCCGCTTCGACTCGTCTCCTCCCTTATGCCTAAAAAGAAGATGCCTATGAATAGTTTCATTACTTCAGATATGGAAATTGATGGAGCCTCCTTAACTCATTCTGGCCGGTTGTTCAGTGCCATTTCTCCTCATGTCGGTGATTCAGAGTCTCTACCGATTGGTTCTCCACTGTGATATCCTTTTATGAAGTCTCCTGCTTTTACTCCAGCACCTGAAGCTAATGTGATTTCTTCGGCTGAAGGTAGTTGCAAATATGTTGTCAAGTGTCGCGGCCTCTATGTTTGACGATCCTTCTCGGCTTGCCTTAGGTCATCTAGGATCTACTAATCCCCTTCTTTCTCTATTGGCTGACATTGACTCTCTGCCTTTATCAGTTCCTCACCTAGATTTACAGCCTGCTTTGGTTGGTAAGCACTCGCTAACTTCTCAGATAGCAACTGTCAATAATGAAACTTGTTGGAATGTTAAATCTGTAGGTCTGAGTAATGTCTTTGACCTTAATGTGGAGGTTGGAGTATCCAAGGATATGTGCTGCCTATTTCTAATGTTTCGGTTATTGGAGAGTTTGTGGATACTCTGTTGGTTGAGGACAAATTGATTATTGATATTGCCAATACGATTCTGATTGAGCCTAGTTTTGTACCTTTGTGCACCCTTGATGGTCAGCATATTGCACAGCCTTATTCTGCTACTACAGGCTCTTTTTAGACTGATAATCCAAGTGAGTCAGTTAAGGAAGTAAAGTGGACCTTATTGTTCTCTTCTTTGCCAAGAAACGCGGCTGCATTCATGCCCCATTCTTTTGAAATGGTGGAAATAAAAGGAGTTATGATACCTCTGATGGAGGTGATTTAGGCGTGGGTTGACTACCGGTCGGATTATCTGGTTGGTTTTCCTTAGATTCCAACCCACCTTATTCTGTAGTGAAAGAGCACTGTTGCAAAGTTCGGCAGTTAAGAGGTAAACTCCAAGTCCATATAGACAACTCTATGTTCTTATTCAAGTTCTTGAGGCCCAAGAAGCGTCTTCGAGTCCTTAGTGTGAATCCTACCATTATTAGAGGTAAGCCTTTTATTGTTACTACATAGAGTCCATCTGTCGACTATGCCCGGGAGAAAGTATTATCTATTCCAGTTTGAGCTTACTTTTCTCATATTCCTTCTGTTTTGCATTCTTTGATTGGACTAAATTGGCTAGCTAGTACTATTTGGAAATTGAAATGCTTTGATGCTAATATTGTTGCTAGGGAAAAGCTACTTTATGCTAAAGCGTTGATAGAAATAACTCCGGATAAGCCGCTTTCGAATAAGATTAAGGTTAGAATATCTGAGGGTCATGATGTTGAGGTTGTTGTTCGATATGGTTGGGAACTATATATATGCATGTCCTATAAGTCATTTGGTCATCTCTTGGAAGCTTGTACTCATAGGACTGTTCGTTCACCGTTGTCACTCTCTGATAGGATCCCTCTTCGTCGACCTCCGATTATGAAGTGGGTCCCAGTGGTGCGCTCAATGCTCGATGATCCTTCTCCTGTGGTAGTGCCTCCTGCGAAGGTTGTTGTGTCTCCTGTGGAGGGTGTTGTTGATGCTACTGTAGTTCCTGTGGCTTCTAGTGCAGCCCAGACCTCTGTTATTGAGTGAAATTCTAATGAGCAAATATGGATTCATGAGTCTCAGTCATCTGATATGAGATATGACCTAGTCCGAAATGAATTTCTAATGTTTTTTAGTGAAATTTAAGGTGAATCCAGGTATCTGTTTTACTCTATAGTTGGAATCGATCTTATTCCTTCAGTTGGTGGTGACCTTGGTGCTACGAATAAGGTTGTTCCTAAAGATGAAAATTCAGATAGGAAATTTATCTATTGCAAAGATTTCTCTGGCTATGCTTCAGACATTGTCTCTCTTTTTGAGGGTTATCTTTATGCCATTGGCCTGGTCCTTATGGTTGTAGGAAGTTTTTCCTCCTCTCCAGAGGAAGAATTGCTTTAGGTCATTTATAGTAGTTTAGGCTCCTTTGCCTAACTCCTATTTTGTATTTTCCTTTTATCAGTAGTTAAGGCATTTTGCTTTGCTCCTGTATTAGCTGATTTGTTGGTAATAAAAGTGGATGATCCACTATAAAACCAGCTTGCCTTGCTAAAAAAATGCAAAATAATGTGGTTTGCGACGGTTAAAATCTGAGTTAATAAAGAATTTTTTTGTTGTCGTGAAAATGAAAATCCCACATAACAGCGCTGACTTCATTTAATCATAACCTTTAAACAGTTTATCCAATTTTGACAATCTTAAACTTTCTGGAAAGACTATAAGATAAGGAACAACTTATATTTTAAAAGTTTCACAAAATTTTAACGTTTTCTTTGCTAAAAACACAGTTTTATAAAGTGGACCTGCACTTGTATTGCAATTCCAGATTATTCTACCTTAAAAACAAGACCCCTACTCATGTTTTATTCTACATTTTTGCAATTCGAAAGTTTTTTTTGGAAAGCTGATATACCATGCGATAATTTACTCTTTGATACCATTATCTAATTTTGTGTTTTGACCCTTGAAATATTTGTCGGAAAGTGGCCTAAATAAGGATATTATTTTGTTTTTATATTAAATGAATGTACACTTATCATATCTCTTCATATGAGGCTAACATTTAAATTTGAGTTGAGAATAGGTATTCAAGAAGCCTTTGGATTCCATAGCAGCGATAGCGCGCTTTTGCTCACATATTAACAAGATACTTCGCTTAAAATGCTAATAAAGAGATATTTTTTTTGCGCCATATGGATAAATATATGTTGTTATATTGTTACCCTGTATTTTTGGATGCCATTGTTTGGGTGATTATATATATCGTGATTTTATTGTGTTATGATTTTCGAAACGCTCTAGTTTGGGTGATTATATATATCGTAACAACCCGCATATTTGGACCATTTAAATTGACAATAATCCACACATGTCAACTTAAATAATACAAAACACGAATCGTTATGGGATTATAAATACATAAATGTAAATGAAAATCAATACAACATCACAGACACAGAACAGTCATAGAATAATGCAGCGGAAAATACATCGTCATAATAGCAGTTCATGAAGCTACTACATAAAATACAACAATGTCTTAACATAAAGTGACTAAAGGAAATACAAAAATGTCCAACAGACTAGGACATCAATACAGGAATAGAAATAGACTGATAAAGATAAATGCTAAGCCTTCAGCATCTTCAACCAACCTTGATAAGCAACTGGATAGCTTCAGACTGACCCGAGCATATACAAAAAGAAACACTCGAGTCAGGACTCAAAATCTTATACAAGAAAATCAAGTGCAAGGGAAAAAGTCCATAACTTAAAGATGAATAAAATAAACATCTCTAAGGATCCGATAAACTATCTATATATACAATAGAATACGATAGATAGATAATGTCTAATCAGTAAAGTACGATATTAAAATAGTGTTAAGGCGTTACCATAATCCCCTTAACACATTTTATTCCCAAGAGCATATACAAGACCGTAGTTTCCCTAAAACCGGAAGTCACCAGAAGGCAATCCATATACTAAAGGTACAAACCAAAACGTAGTGGTCGCGAATAGGATAATCAGTATGACAAGGTACATGAGGCGATACCAACTAGGATACTAGTAGTTGTGTGATCCGGACTGATGTTGAGAATAGTAGCTACTACCTCAACACCGCGAACAACACTCCCAAATCAAGGGGTGCACCCAAATCGAATCACAAAAGTAATAGATATGGTATCGAAGAAGCGTGTCCGCTAGAGGTGGCGAACCTCAATGGCCCGGCGCGGCTCCTGTTTTAGTCATTTCAAGGGTCATCCAATATCGTTCTCTTTCTTCTGTCAACGCGTTCATCAAACCATCCACTTCGTTCTGGATCAACACTCTGCGTATAATAGTTATTAAAGTGGTTTTCGGGTATCGACAGAGAGTATGTCCATTCCCGATCCCGGTCTTTTTAATAACTACGTATTAACTACCCGATGGTCGGTTAAATTAACGTTTAAACAAATCAAAGTCCAAAAGTCAAGGTGCAAATTTGACTTCCAAAATTTGACATTTCACGATTCAATTTATTTCGGATATTAAAACATCTTTCCAAATGCAATCTTTAGTTCAACATTTGAGTTAACAATAAAATTACGTATTCCTGTTCAATTTAATAAGATCTAAATTTCACTTCCTAAATTTAGTTAATACTCCAATTAATTCGATTTAATGGTAAATTTTAGTTCACATCATTAAACCAAATTCTATTCATTTCAATTCGTATTTACATTCATCGTTACATTAACCATAATCATAAATTTGATTAAATCAATTTTATTAAATTTAAAATCAAATCATTTTAAATTTAAATTATCACTAAATTAAATCCATAAAACTTTAGTTAGTTTCGTATTCCACTTAAGTCAAATTTTCTAAATCTCAAACTTAATTTACGACAAGTTTCAAATTTATTTAATTAAAACCGATTTCAAGTCTAAATTTAACAAATCTAATAAAATTCAAATTATTAAATTCTAAAACTTCCTTGTTTTTAAATCTTATTTCAAATAACTTTTCCAATTCATTTTATTCAATTAAATAGGTTTATTAATTCATTTCAATTAACTCCATTAATTTATTCCTATTAATTTATTTCAATTTAATCCATTAATTAAATCCATTAAGTTCGTTACCTAATTTCCAAACAAATTGTTAAGTTCATTCCTTAATTTCAAATAGATTTCAATTTCAAAAATAATTTTTGTTGACCAATCGGGTTTCTTATTTTAATTATCTATCCTAGGCCAAGTTGTTTAATTGGGTATTTATCATTTCAACCCGATATCATTCAATATAAAACAAAGCATAGCAAAGGGAACTTGCAGTGTGATAACTGGGATGGTGTCAAAGTAAATAAACAAGCAATTTCAACATCTCATAACAATTTTTAATGTCATAACTATCTACCATAAACCAACATCAAATCACAATTTATCACATTAAATCTTTTCAACAATACATGGTGTCAATTTAGAAAATTTAAGTTCTATCAATACTCCATTTTAACTTGTATAGCAATTTTATTTCAAAAATTTTAACGATCAACAATTTAATATCCAAATTAATATAAACAACAATTATCACTTGATTTTCATAGCATAATAGGTTGAGTCGTGAATGAAATATTCACCTTGTGTGGTTAGAGAAGATGACGAAGCACGAAGACGAATAGATGAAATAGACCCTAACAAGCACGACGCAAAACGAATACAACTGCAATCAAACAAATAATTCAATCAATAATCTGTTCATTGCAATATATATCGATTGAATATATATATAAACCATACCAAAGTAAAGAACTAGATAGATCCGATAATCTGAATGGAAGCCTAAGTTCCCGAAGCAGTAGCTGGTATAAACACAGTAAAACACTGTGTTATAAGCAAATTAAAATTCCAAAGTATATAATGCCATATAATATAACAGTTATATATATATATATATATATATATACTTATATATAAAACAGAGGTGCACTGAGCACGATTTGCGGCCAATGCGAGGCACAACGGTGACGGCGGGCAGGGATGTTGCGGCAATCGGAGAAGGTGGTTGCAGCTGAGGTCGCTGGCGGGTTTGGGTGGTCCGGGGTCGCGGGAAGTGGCTGGGCGGAGCGGGGCTGGGGACGCTGGGGAGCTGGGGACGGACTGGGGTGGACTGGGGAGGGCTGGGGCGGACTGGAGGGCTGGGGAGCAGGCGGGGAAGGCTGGGAGGGGCGGAGCAGGCGGGGTAGGGGCTGGCAAGGCTGTGGGAAGGGCTGTCATTGCATGGAGGGGTGGGTTTTATATTCTGGAGGGAAAAATATAAAAGAATTATGAAGAGGAGGGAGAAGAGAAAAGGAAGGAGCACGTACCAATAGCAGCGAGCAATAATGAAGGCAGAGCAGTTAATGCAAGGCAGAGGGGAATATATATACAGAGAGGTTTGCAGAGAGATTTAGAGTTCCCAGGCCAAAGCAATGATTCTTCTGTACAGTGATGGCTATTGGGTTTCTGAAGGGACAAGGCCCCTAGAATTCTGAGCGTTGGAGAGTAGGGTACCGGTTTGTGTGGCGTAACGGACCAGTTTGTACTCCGTTAACCAATTTATAACTTGCAACGCCGAACTTCGATTGACACAAACAAATATACCGTTTTGATCAGCGCGACGAGGCGGACACAACGGTATAAAGATATTGATGGTTTGACATTGTTTGCGAAGTGGTAAATCTTATTGAACCATTTGCTCGAGCGACAATTTAACTAGCAATTAAAAGCGGAATTTGACGAAACGAAATGTGCCGTCATGATCAGAATATTTTTCTTATGCAACATTGTGAAAAATATTTGAATTCGGACGATAGAAAATTTACACATAAAATTTAAACTAATATGCAAATGCGACGAGCGAAATTTACTTCCATATTATTCGACGAAATTTGGCGTACGCCTATGTCTATCTAGACGCATTCCAAATATGAAGTTTGAATAACAACGGAAGTTGTTTGTGAAAATTCGCAATTTTCTATTATGGAGAATGCAGCAAAACACCGAAGAATAAGATCGACGGAGCTAAAGATGTCCGAATTTTGAAAAACGAAAAATGACGTCTTTGTTAGAAGATGATTTAGAATTTTTCTATGTAAAAATATTTAGGTTCGAAAGATAAAATTTTCACGTTTTAAAATGAACTGATGTTCAATAAAATGCGAACGAAATTTACTGTGGTATTTTCCGACGAAACTTTACCCATATCTATAACCATCTAGGCGCAATTTAGAAACAAAGTTTGGACGTTAATTGAAATCGTATGTAAGTTTCACATTTTATATTAAAATAACGGTTCTAAAATTTCTAAAATTGGGTCGGAATTTCAGGGTCGTTACAAGACACTACCTAAATTTTTCAAAAAATCTAACACTTGGAAAATTTTCATATAAATTTATCGTATACGAAAAATAGAAAGTTATCAAATGAGTCTATTTACATCTATAGAGTACAATAAGATAAGCTAGAGTGAGAGAGAGCCATATAGAGGATTAAGTAAATTTAAGCTTGATAAAAGATTATAAATATGAAGAAAGCAAGGGTATGAGTTGTGACAACCCTGCTTTCTACGCTTTATAAATAAATAAATTTAAGTCGAACAGAAATATTCAAATTTGATTTTCGATAATTATTATTTTGAAATTAAATTCTTATTTATTTGAAGTTTATTCAATAAAAGATTTTTGTGTACATAAGTTGAATTAAGATAATAATTCTTTTTGGATAACTTATTAAAATCAAATAAATTGTTTTTAATTGAATTTAAAATATTTTTAACGTGTAAATAAGTATTATGTGATTAAAATAGTGAAAAGTAAAAAAGTGGACATTGAATTAGTAAAATTGTTTAGTTATTGAAATATAGTTTGTAGAATGAAGTATAAACTATTTTAAGTCAAATTGATATTCATTAACGAATAAATGCAATAATTATTTTAAAGAAAAGAAAAGGGAATTTTGTTAATTTAAAAGTCAAGCCTAAGCCCATTCATATGTCCATCCATTTTTCTTTACTATTCCCTTTCTCCTTGTAAAACACGTACCCGAGCCTGTTACCCAATAACCCTGTGACGCCCCACCTCTATACCCACACTAGCCAAGGACACTACGAGGTAATGCCGTCAACTAGCACGGAGTATAAGGCTGTTGAGGGGCGACCATCTATATAATTGCTTTATGCGAGTACCGATATGCCAGATAAAAATATAACTTTTCATCATAAGAGGAAATCCGACATACCGATACAAACTCAAAGCTACTACACAGTGGCTATATGGACTTCGGAAACAAATATAGAAATAAACATAACATAAATCAGTCACAGACAATTCATATCACAAAGGCGGAAATAGATATGAATATAACACATTAAAGTGTACATCAGAGTAGTGGTCAAATAAGATCCACATTAACACAAAAGAATAGATACATGTGCAAGGTAAAAGAATTATGTATACATCAAGGAGTCTAAATCTCAAATGTATACAACAAAAACTACTAAACTAGAGTAGTTAGCCCAAAAGTCGGAAGATGGCTCCAGATAAGAAGTCATGAGGAAGCACCTGTAAAATCTCAGTCTGACCCGAGTATTATTTAAGAAGAAAATAATAAACGGATCAGTCTAGCTATAAATATCAGATGACATGATATAAAATAAAAGATATGGCATAAACATAAAATATCCATACTGACATACTACTATAAGTATGAGAATGATGATCAACAGGAGATCAACCGATGAGAAATGATCAATATCACAAGAATCTTCTCAAAGATCCAAAGAGGGCATCATACCCTAAACTTGTACTCATAACAAGTCAATAACATAAAAATCCAGAAATCAAACAAGAAATCCAGAAATCATAAAAAGAGGAAGAAAGAGGCCTATCACATGACGGTCCGAAGACCATGGGAAGCTACCCCATATGTGTGAGTCGGAATCACACAGATTGTGGTCTAGACTAACCAAAAAGCAAAAAGGTATGTGTGGGTGGAATCACACAAGTGGTGTCTAGTCTAACCTCGCAAACAAAAAGGTATGTGTGAGTGGAATCACACAAGTGGTGTCTAGACTAACCAAAAAGCAAAAAGGTATGTGTGAGTGGAATCACACAAGTGGTGTCTAGTCTAACCTCGCAAACAAAAAGGTATGTGTGAGTGGAATCACACAAGTGGTGTCTAGACTAACCTCGCAGGCATATGTGTGAGTCGGAATCACACCAATGAGGACTAGTCTAACCTTGCAAACAAAGAGACATCGCACAATTGCTAGTCTAAATCATAAGATGATCGTCATCGATCATAAAGAAGTGTCGATTACACTAAGCTAGTAAATATAAGAGTTTAGCTTCATGTCCCATAACCACTTTCTTAACTCAAATATTTACGAACAGATTGTAGATCTGCACTAGAAAATTGTCACAAGAGTTTCAATATGTGTGAATCGAAATCACACCAATGAGGTATAGACTAACCTTGAAGATAAAGAGATATGTGTGAATCGAAATCACACAAATGGTGTCTAGTCTAACCTCGCAACAAAGAGACATCGCTCAATCGCTAGTCTAAATTACAAGAATGATCGTCATGATCATAAGGAAGTGTCAATTACACTAAGCTAGTAAATATATGAGTTTAGCTTCATGTCCCATAACCACTTGCTTAACTTAAATATTTACGAACAAATTGTAGATCTCCACTAGAAAATTGTCACAAGAGATTCAATCGAACGAGTCCAAAAATTAACCGACGAAGTAAACGCAAGCGTTTCATACCACTTGTTTTGCTAAGCCGTTTAATTATATTTTCTCATACGAATGAGGTAAAGGCTTGTATATACTAGTAGATTGGAAAACAGTTTTATAAACGAGTTTGATATTGAAAATAGAGTTGAAATCGTTTTGATGAAAGAGTTTTGATATTTACTACTAGTATTGAAACCTTTATATTTTTAAAGTGACAAATCATAGAAGTGATTGTAGAAACAATCAATCATAAAAATTCACATTCGAAGACGTGAATAGAATCCAAAGAAATCAATCCCAAAACCATCATAGTAGAAATTCTGTTGATTGTTTTTCGGATAAGATCGCCTACGCAGAGTTGTACGGGGTTCGACCTGCCCGGTCAGGTCGCGGGGGTCCAGGGGGCAGCGCCCACGGCGGGGTGCGGGACAGCGCCCCGTCAAAACGGTACGACTTAGTGAAGACAAGAGAGGCGAGCGACATTCTCAAAAATCCCGAGAAGAAGTCATCAATGAAGAAAATAAATGATAACGACGAATCGGATAACCTTGATCCGATAGAAATTGAAATCCTGAGATGAATAGGCAAAAATAGGCAAAATAGAGCAGTTCACAGACTCCAGACGTCTGGGGTATATGCTCAGACGTCTGCAGCAAGTTTCAGGAACTGCCTGAAATAGTCTCCAGACGTCTGAGCCTACCTGCAGACGTCTGGTGACGTGCTGAAATCGTTTTTCAGCCTAGTGGGAGAGCAAACTCTCTCCCACACTTGCACCCGGTCGAGAAATGGAGTTCGGGGTTTTTGTCAATCAGTAATACGGCCCTATAGGAACTCCGATTCACAACCAAAAACATGTTCATAATTCAAAGCAAGGAGTTTCAAAGTTTTGAATTCAAAACATCAAAAATTGAAATGTTCGCCAAAGCAATTCAAACCAAAAGCAATTGAACATGAAATAGTATTAGGAATTCATACCTAACATCAAAGATAATTATAGGCTAAGATGTGAGATAAAAATCTCACCTTTAATCCCAAAACACAAGAAGAAGAAGATCAATTGCAAAGAGAAGATCAACTACTCACTACTTCAACTCTACAAGCTTCAATCTAAGAATCAAACAATATTTTCCAATTTAGGGCTTAGGATATTTACTGAAATTGAAGAAGAAAGAGATGGAGAAGATGGAGAAGAGGCTTACCTATCCTTCTCTTTGAATTTGGAGCAAGAAATCAAGATGCAAGAAGAAACTAGGGCTAGCAATTTCTATTTCCTCTTCCTTTCCCCCATTTCAGTTTTTACTTAGGAAATGAAATGAAATGAAATGAAGATAGATGAGGGGAAGGGCTGAGATAGAGGGTTTAAGTGGGTTTAGTGAGCTAGTGGGCTGAACCCAACCCAAACCCAACTAGAAAAAGTAGCAAATTTCAACTTACTCCAAATATATCAAAGCTTATACTCAAAAAGATTGCAAACGCCATTTTGGACTCAATGGAGGTGGTTTCGAGTCCCAATTCGACTGTTTGCAAAAAGTAGCTTTTCGGACTAAAATCCGACGAACGATGTTATATTTAAATAAAATATTTAAATATAAGATCGACAAATATGCGGGTTGTTACAAACCCCAAATCCGAGAACTCTCCAAAATCAAAAATCGAATTTTTTTTTAAATACGAACGAAGAATCTTCGTCCGCAAGCACGTCACCAGCACGAAGAACGGGGCATTGTCGCGATCGGTAATGGTTACGACCTGCTGCTGTCGATCGATGGAGGCAACAATCTTGGTGTGCGATCGCGAGCATCGGAATCGTGCAGATGAGGCTGACTGGATATGGGATAAGGAAATCGCGACATTAGCCATGGTGGATAGGGATATGTGTGACGATGGTGGCTGCTATTGATTGAGTGACGAGGTTGAAGGCGGGCTGAGATGTGGATGTAGGCGCTATGAAGGGCTGACATTAGTGATGACCTGGACTTCATTGTGGCGGTTGATGGTGGAGATTAATGTGCTAATTTTTGGGCTAGGCAAGCAATCAGTTAAGGAAAGTTTTAAACTCATACATCTATATCCGTATCCTATTGCATTTACACTACACCAAAACAGGCAAATCCTAACATTTATAAGTATTATAAATAATTTCAGTAACACTTTTTAAGTGTTACTAATGGACTGTGAGGAATGGAGCGGTCAAAATTGTAACACTTATAAGTGTTACGAACATACATATTACTAACACTTATAAGTGTTGGTACCTAAATATACGGTAACACTTATAAGTGTTGATACAGAAATATACGGTAACGCTTATAAGTGTTGTTACAGAAATATACGGTAACACTTATAAGTGTTGGTACCTAAATATACGGTAACTCTCACAAGTGTTGATACAGAAATATACGGTAACGCTTATAAGTGTTGGTACATAAATATACGGTAACGCTTATAAGTGTTGGTAAAGAAATATTCGGTAACGCTAATAAGTGTTGGAAAATGATAATTTAGTAACACATATATGTGTTGTTACACATAAATTGCTTTGCTCATCATTTAGCTTTGTAACGTAAATAAGTGTTGTTATCCAAAATATTGGTAACACTTATATGCGTTACTAATTGCAATTATGTTTTTACACTATTTTATACATAATTAATATTAAATTCTTAAAACAAATGAATATAATATCTCATAAATGATGATGTCCATATCATATATAATTCATCATATCAATTCAATATGAAGTCTAAAATGCTTCCATATCTCAAATGCAACAATATCATATTTAGATAATACTATAATATGAGCTACAAACTTTCCAATTTCAAATTACCACAATATCATGTCCAAATTACAAAAAAGCAATTTCATATCTAATTTTAAATATCCAATATAATACGAGCTACTAATAAATAGAATTTTAGATATTGCGAAGACGAAACACAGGCCATATCACAAAGCCCCCATTTGAAAATTCACAAAGCTTGTGATGCCCATTTTGAGAACCATCGTAAATTGGTGCTTCCGGTTCTAAAACTTCTGTTATCCAAACAACTTTCTCAACATTTGGAACCATCTCTTTGAAATGACACATAATTTGTGTTCCAATATAAGCTTTTGCTACATTCTTCTTCATATCTTGTGATAGTAGCATTACAAATTGTTTACCTCTTGTAGATGATCCAACATCATTTGACGGAATACTAGCAACTCCAATATTCGAAAGAGATTTATTCAAGTTAGAAGCGGTTTCAGTCATAGGCATCACATTACCACCATTAAGGTTATGTTGTAACCCCAGTACCATAGTTAGGAAAGATGAAGCAAATGATTTAAGAGCCTCATTGATTTGGCTCGACACTGGATTCGCCACTTGATTTGCAACTTGATTTGCCACTTGGTTTTGTAATTCCGATGACCATTGATGAAAATCTTCCTTTTTATTCTTATCGACAATTGCTTTTAAAGCTTGCATCAACTTTACTTGTTTTGCAGAGGAAGTGGAGCTAATTGCACGACAATAGTTTTTCTTTCTATCGGAGCCAAAAACTTTAGAGATGAGATCATTGTCAAAGTCGTATGTGTTTGCTTCCTCGTTACCGCTACATTCCAACTTCTGTTTTTCTTCCTCTTCCTCCACAAGTGCATGCATTCAATACGTGCAGAAGATTAGCGGTTGAGAAGCAATAAGGTAAAACTGAACAAATTAAAAATGGATTAGCAGAGATAAAAACAAAGAGGTGTGCCGGTTTACCACAAAATTTTAACCATGGAAATAAAAGGTATATGCACCAATGGATAGTTCACTCCACAAACATGCTAGACATAGTAATACTGTGAATAACAGCAGTTTTAAAAGTATACATACTTCATCTCACAAATTTTAAAATCAAATTCATTTTTGCCAACAAATTTAATGGTTATATCATCAAGCAATAAATTCAAAATTTGTATAAATTAATATTAACATAAACATCTACACGCAATAATAGAAATTTACTGTAATTTGTCGACAAAAATGAAAACTTAAACTCACCTTTCCTTGCAGCTGTAATTTTAATTTATTTTCTAAATTTTCTCATTATTTACAGAGTCACCCATTTAAGAAACTTTTTGCTTATTTGTAGAATCAGTATCGAAGTTTTAATGAGCAAATTTGCCAATATAAGCATAGGCTGCATGCATGTGGACCATATCCCATCTTAGTGTCACCAATAAAGGTATGACCCACGGTTGTTAGTATTCGTGCAAGCAAGAAGGTCCGATTACTAAATCCCTGACTTTTTGCTCTGTGTATAACATAATCCAGCTAGATAAAAGCAGCAGCCATCATAAACACAACACAATACACTATCCTCCATAAATATAGGCACATCATTGGTTTAAGTAAGGTCTACCAACCCAGTGAAATCCCTTCTTACCATATTAACATTGGATGTTGAAGGGTGGAATTCTATTTATTTTCATGCGTACTCAGTATTATACAATAATCATATTATATTTGTGTTTACTGTTTTAATTCAGGGCTACAAATAGTGTTGCATTAGTAATGCTGTATGGCAAGCAGTTTAGCCATGTTTATACTAGCTTGTTTTCACATTTAGGGCCTAATGTATAAGCCAATGCCTATTGAATGATTTCCATAAACTTTAATTTTACTTCCATTATATACTTTTATGCAGATCTATAGTTAATAATGCAGTTTACATGTTTATGTAAATAATCATATCTTACCTGCGCATAAATACTTGCTGCATCTGGGAATGAAATTCTTTTCAAACGGATAACTCCTGTCATGTTCTTTTAACATCCTAAGGTATTTAATATTTAGTTTCACTTCACAAAACTGAACACTGAAATTGACAATAGTAGCTTTTCCTTTTGAATAATGTGATCGAGATCTTGTGAGAACAAATTCTCACCTCTTTATTTGGTTCATGTGCTTGACTTGGCTAAATTTGATGTAATATCTGTGTGTTTTTTTTGCAGATATGGCTAAACGGATAATTCCTGTCATGTTCTTTCTTTTTGCAGATATTGATCAGTAATTCGTACCAAAGTAAAAATACTTACATAGGCTTTTGCCGCAGATGGAAGAACTTGTCCAGATTTCTTATTTATATGTCCCGCCTTCCAAACCATTGTCCGTGTAACTTTCTCTTTTCGGATTTTCCTTGACCTACAAGAACAAAATTTTTTAAACTAATTAACTATTCATTATTAATATTTACAAGAAATATTTTTTATACTATTTCTTACCATTTCATCATAAACTCTACGGTATGATTTTCTTCCTAGTGTATGAGTGATAGTATTTTTAGCTTTGGTTTCGCGTTTTTCCTACATTGCTCTTTTTTTTATCTGAATATTCATTATCTATAAACTTTTCCCACCATACTCTGTCAATGTCCCCGGGACATTTAGTAATAGCAATATTCTTAGGTATGGTGGTTCCTCCGACTCTGAGCAATTTATTCCACAAAGTAGACTTTACCGTACGATAATATCGTGGAAAAGTTTTTTCTAAAATTGGCCGAGCTAGATCGGGATCTGTATCCATGTCAAATTCATTCTGTTTAACAAAGAAGTTTTAGTACTAAGGATAAATCTTGTGCAAAACATAAATGACTAAATAAGATGAATTCGTGACATACCAATAGCTCTTGCCACAAAATGTTCTTGTAATAATCATCTACATTTCTCCACTTGTCATAGCCAATGGGTATATGACAATGAATTAGGGCTCCGCATCTGAAGCTCCATTTAGCTTCATCTTTACCTTTAACACCCTCAAGATCAACACTTATTAAGTATTTTTGATCACTTGTATGAGGAGGATTATATGCTTCAAGCTCTGCATTTGTACCTTTAGATGCACTAGCATTGCAATTGTTCGACATTTAGACCTACATAAAAAAGATTTTAGTATACAATGAAACTTAAAATGTCATTTCAAAGTACAGGCATGTTATGAGATAGACTATATTATTATTTAAAGTACAGGCATGTTAAGAGATAGACAACAATAACTATTACAACCAATTGATAATTCATTACTTGCAACTAATGTTTAGCATTACAAAGTGAAGATCACTAGGATATAATAAAGAGTGTATCCAATAAATGACAAATTTTGTTAAGAAAGGCTCACCAAAAAAAGATGTGTACGATACAACCGAGTAATAATGATTTGAAATAATTAGTGGGATAAGAATGACATCTTCGCTGAATTCATTCAAAAAACTTGGTCCTGGTTGCACAATTCACCATGATAATAGTAGGATTCGTCATCATTGTAACCAGAACTATAGAAAGGTACATGAGAATGATATCGCAACAGCATATATATCTTAATTATATCCTATTAGATCTGGTAATAGTGTTGTTAATTTTCTAGTGATATGTTTCTAGATCAAGAATATATCATGCTTCTGTTATTTATGCTAACATGCATTGCGATGTATTTTCTATTTTGATATCAAGGAAGAAAATTGACCCTTGAAGCTTTGATCTTTGAATGTAGAACATATACATTAGATTGTGAGAAGATTAAAGTTCTATATGTTTGTTTGAAAATGAAGTATCAGCATATACAGATTCATTACTATTTGTTTGAAAATGAAGCATCAGCAACTGCATATGCAGATCCTATTTGTTTGAAAAAATATGAGGAAGCAGAGGATTTTTATTTTTTTTAACCATGCAATTATACATTCAAAGTCTAGTAAAGTGAATAAAATAAATGGAAAGGAAATCGATCACATCAAGCTATTTCTGAAGCAGATGATAGAATAATTCTACTAAAGTATTGCAAAATTTCAAATAAGCAGCAAAATTTCTATTATATCATCCACATCCGGATCAAGTCAAATTCCTAAAATTATCACAAACATCATTCTTGACATAAATGTGCAAGCTGAAAATACAAATTGCACTTTTCCAAACATCATTTGTCAAAAGGTACTCATAGAGCATGCAAGAAGCAAATTAGATGCAAACATAAGCCTAGATGAAATCAAACAAGCAGTTTTCTAAATTAGTGAAAACAATAGCCCAGGCCTTCACTGTTTTGGAGTAAAATGTGAATAAAAATATATCAAATAACATGAGCATGTACATTCATAAACTCATATGCTAGTTTACCAAGTACCAAGTATATCAAACAACACAAATATTCATTTCAAAATGATATCTATTTCATTTCAACGCATTTCAATAATGGTCCTAAGTTGGTTTGTTCTTTCATAATAGACTGAAAATCGGTCGGTATTGTGTAGTCATCTATGTTGTCTGTCATGCGCTTCGGAGAACGTCGAACAACGGACCAATCAGGATTTTGAGTGTCTTTTACATAGAAAACTTGACCTGCTTCGGTTGCTAGAATAGCTGGCTCATCATACTCTCCATTAGAATTTTTGAGCTTTTTCAAGTTCACCATCAACAAATGTGAATCGATACAAATCTTACAACCATTTGTCTTATCCGCGATGTTTATCCAATCACAGAATACTACATGTTGAGAATCATAATAATCGACTTCTATGATATCTTTAATGATACCATACCAAGTAGTGTCATCGTCTGTAGGATTTATATCTTTTGCACTTGCAACAAATGTGGTGATTGCATCCATGCAAACACCGCTATCTTGGGTTAAAAGAGTGTCGTCATAATGTTGATGAGAGAATATATATCCATTCACTCTATACTTGAGATAGCTTTTGGCTTCCCACTTTAGACCACTAACATATTGCCACAACATTGTGTTCTTGCATTTTTTTTCTAGTAGCTGTCAGGAACAAACAAATTTGCATGACTAACATAAAAGGAACAAAACCTACAATTTTCATATTGAAATAACTTACTTATTTGTGCAACCAATCAATAAATTCAGTTCGTACAACTACTTCTGCCATTGTGGTAACTTTTCTTTTACCACGAGACATACCTTCTAAAGAGGAGCGATATGCACTACAAATTAGATATTATAATGTGAATACATTCGCTATTTTATGTCATCGGTATTTATCATAATATGGAGAAAATTCATACCTATAATATTCATCTCTCTCGGGAACATCGATTCTAAAAAGTATCCACCTTCGAATTTAAACACGTTGCATCCTAGTTATCTTAATATATTTGCCTTCAATGATGGGCGTTCATATATATCATCACCATCATCTAAAAAGGATGCTTGTGTAGAACTATGATTTCCATCACGTGGGTTCGGCATATATTCCATTGCATATCTAACTGATTCTGAAACAAGATATGCTTCAGCGATTGATCCTTCTATATAGCGTTTATTACTAGGTATATTTTTGCATTCTTTCTTAGCCCTACACATGTACACATGCACATATATTTAGAAATTGTCATTTTGAAATAATATTTACAAACCTTGTAAAAATAATATCTCACCTTTCAAATGGATACATCCATATATAGTTTGTAGGTCCGCATAGCAAAGCTTGGTCAGCTAGATGCACCATAAGATGAACACTTATATCAAAGAAGTCTTTAGGAAAATAATGTGCTAGCACACACAATGCCTCGGAAATCATATCTTTGGCGGCTTGAACATGCTCTCGAACTAAAACTTTCGAGCATATTATGTTAAAATACAAACTCATTTGTAAAATAGCTTGTCGTAACTCACGAAGCTTCGGATATGCATGTTGAACCATTATAGGAAGCAAGTATTGCATAAAAATATGATACTCATATGTTTTTTTATGTGCAAAGTAGGTGGTTGAATAGTAACAAGGCTACCAAATCTGGTCCTAAGACACGATGGAAGTTTAACATCTTTTAGAACTTGACAACATTTCATTTTATGAATCTTGTCCCATGCAAACTTAGATGATTGATTTCCCTTGTCAAACATTAAGTTGATAAGATGCTCTGCAACATTCTTCTCGGTATGCATCACATCAATAGTATGTCGCACTTTATGACTACTCCAATAAATTAAGTCGTAGAAAATTGACTTCTTATACCTAGACAATTTTTCTTTGTCACCATCTCCAACTGTAAAGAAACTTTTATCGGTAACTTCAAATACCATTCGCTTCTTATTCTTTGGTAATTTTCCAGAAAAATATTTTTTACAATTAAGCTTTTCCAAAAGGGATGGTCCCCTTAACCTTGTTGGCGGTTCTTTATCTTCGGTATCCTTATAGCATCCATGATTTACTAATCTATATGGATGGTCATCCTTCAAAAATCTTCTATACCTTGGATAAACAACCTTGTTACCAATGTACTCTAACTCGGTCTCCATAGCACAAACTGGACATGCTTTATAACCATGTGTCACGCAACCAGATAAATTTCCAAATGCTGGTAAGTCATGGATTCCCCATAATAGTATTGTCTTCATTGTAAACATTTCTCCCTTGTCCATGTCAAAAGAAGCCACTCCTTCCGTCCAAAGTTTCTTCAACTCATCAACAAGAGGTTCTAAGTATACATCAATGTCTTGACTTGGTGCTTTCGGTCCAGGAATTAATAAACTTAACATTTGAAATTGTGATTTCATGCATAACGAAGGAGGTAGGTTATAAGGAATCATATATACGGGCCAACAACTGTAACTATTGGAGAGAACCCCATTCGGATTAAATCCATCACTAGCGATACCAAGACATATATTACATCCTTCATTTGCAAATTCTGGCCACTTACATTTGATTGATGATCTCCATTCGGCCGAGTCAACGGGATGGCGCATGAAATTCCAAGAAGGATCAGCATGCTTATGCCACTGCATTTTATGAGCTATCCACGGTATAGTGTACAATCTAGTCAGCCTTGGAATTATAGGGAAATGTCTTAGAACTTTCCTCGATTGGGCTGTCATTTTTTTAATGCCTAACGCATTTGCCTTATCTTTAAACCTTGGTGTATGACAATGAGGACATTCTACTATGTTAGCGTTCTCTTTCCAAAATAACATGCAATCGTTTTCGCAAGCATGAATGCTTTTTACCTTCATTCCTAAATCTTTTAACATTTTTTTCATGGTGGAATACTTTCCGGGTAATGTATTTTCTTTTGGAAGACATTTTTTAAATAATTTCAACAATTCCGTCATGCTATTTCCTGACCAGTTAAATTCTTTTTTCAAGTTATGAAGCTCTACCATTACACCTAAAGTTGTAATTCCATCTTCACAAGAAGGATATAGTTTCTCATTTGCTTTACTTCTGTATTCATGGTATATTTTTCGAACATGTATCTCTTCAAAGTTCACTTCATCGCTAGCCTGTGGCATATTATGCACTCTAAATGCATAATTAACGAGATTTCCAAGAGCGCCCTCAATAGGCTCTTCTACTTGCATTTGGTCTTAAATAAGAAACTCTTGGGTGGAATCTGATGTACGAGTCATTTGTACTGTAGCATTGTTTCTCTCTCCATGAAAGAACCACACATCATATGTCGAAAGCATACCAAAAAATATCAAGTGTTTCTCAACTATTTCTATTGAGATTTTTTTGGAGTTTTTACACTTCTTACAAGGACACACACATAACTGGATATCTTGTGGTGAGTTTTGCTTTACAAAGTTGATGAAGTTCTGAACACCTTGCATATATTCATCCTCATTTCTACGTGGATTTTTAATCCACCCTCTTAACGTTTGTTCTGTCATAACTAAAATAATATATAATATTACGTTAGTGCCACATAGATTTGCAAAGAAAAATGTATAAGTAGTGTGTCAATTAAACCCAACATATTTTCAATTGCAATTGTTTGTAATCGTATTTGCAATTACGAAGACCCATAACAAAGTTAACTAGTAACTTTATTGAATCTAACAAACATATTCCTGCACAACAAGTTAAATACCTTCGTATTGCTTAAAATCTTGAACACGTTACACTCGTTCACTTATGTCATTACGTATTTTGAGTGAATTAAAGCTTAGTACTTTCTTTCAGTGTATTTTGTATAATGCAGCATTTTGAAGCCACAGAAGTTTAAAGTGTGTTGAAGTTGTACTTATTATTTGCTTATTTTTCCTTGTGAAAAGTTTGAAGTCTTTTATTAACCAATTTGTTATAATGATCTAATTTGATGAATTATAACATAAAGATCAATGATTTTGCTTATTTATTATTTTCTTCCATATCTTGAATCCAAAAGATGAGCAGGTGAGACAAAAGTATGACAACACAGCAACGATCAACTTAGCCACCTCCAAAATTTTACCTTATATCTATACCGATTAATTTCATCCATAGAACAGGTACCACCAAAATATAAGTAAAAATTTAGAGAATCTTGCATATGTCCTCCTTTAGCAAAGCATAATTAAATCACCCATTAATAAGCCAAGGGCCTATCGTTAACCAATCTCAAAAAAGGAGGTATGTCTGTTGTTTTTCACTTATGCCTTTGGAAACATATAAAGCCAAACAAAGATCCTTCAAATCAAAAATGATTTCTTGGTTCTAAAAAAGAGGTTTATATAACAAATGGAAATGGTTTGAGATTGAAATGGATTTAAAGAAGTGTTTCTTAAAAAAAGGTAGAGAGAATGGGAATTTAGCCAACGGTTATATGGTTTGAGGGAAATCGTCGAGAGTTTCTTCATTGAACATCCACAAATAGTTATTGTACTTCAAGTATCCTGAACATTAACTTTATTATACAGGGACATGAGAAATGGAATTCAATTAGTGCCTATAATTGAGATATAATTTAGTAAGATCATTGATAAACGAACTTCAAAACGCATCTCAATTAATTAAAAAATACGATGTACTTGCTCTGGGATAAAAATACAGGCAGAAAGGAGACAAAATTTCCAAAGCTTGCATACAACCAATCCTATGTACTACATGGTTTTCATGTTGAAAACTTCTAAAATACTAATAGATTTACACATAGAAGAATAACTTTCGGATTAAATTTTATAAAAAAATTAATTTTAATATTTAAGTAATATTAAATATTTAGGTACAAAATTTGGAGGTGTAAACTTTTGGTGGATTTGTGTACAAATTATTTTTACAGGAATAAAGTTAAATTGATTTTCTTCAAAACAAAAATTATAAATATTTAGGTAACATGAGAGTGTAAGAAACACATAAGAAATTTATAAATAAACCTACTCATATGATGTTTGCAATGACCATAAATTCTACCATCATAAAGTCACAGAGGTAGTGGAAGAGCATAATCTTGAAGATCAAAGATGCATCTATGAAAAGCACTTGCATGTGTGCACCTGCAATAAATGTCCCTGACTTCTCTTAATTGTAACATTATGTCATGGTTGATCAAAGTAAAAATTAGGTAAGAAAAACATTTATGTAGTACCCTGAATAGGTAGGGAAAAAGTTTGCTTAAATCGATAGTTTAAAAATCAGGCGATGTTAATAGAGTACAACAGAATAGTTATTAATGATCATAGCTGGAAGATCTAGCTAATGTTTATCAGCTAAAATTTTAGATTATAAGGTGAACATAAATTTAAGTCATGTGGGTTAAGAAAAATGCATTGAGCAAAATGGTAGTCAGGTACAAACTATGTTCGAGCACATTCAATCATTTCTTTTGAAAGCGCATACAACAAACATAAATTAAACTTGGAAGAAACAAAAAAGAAATCATCAAATACAACAATGATGCATTTTTTATATATAGAGTTATCAATGAACCGCATAGTCAAAAAATGAAATAAGATATTGATCAAAATTCTGTTTAGAAGTTAGACGCCACTCATATTATACAGTGTAATAGTGTAGAAAATAGTAAACATAGGTAGAAGTTGAATAGTAGTTAATACCGTAAAGATCAATTAGTGAGTAACATTGATTGAAATAACATGTAGTAAAAGAGGTAATACCTGGAAAGCAACTTGAAACAATTGGGTAGATTATGAACCGCTTTACTTGTCCCTATACTAGTCCCATTCTATCGTATCAATGACCATTTTATCATTTTTCTGGTAATCTTTGACCTTTTTTTTGCTTCAATTACTGAATTTAATTTTGAACACAAATAGAACATAAGTTAAACTGGAATCATTGCTTTCATGTGATTAAATCAATATGTAGTTCTTCAAAATCTCAAAATTGAATAATTAGCTGAAACGGTAAGAATTAGTGCGCAAGTAATTATAATTCTGTAAAAAGAAAAAGAAGAAAAAAAAGTATTCTGTGTTGGGTAATTTGTAGAACTGATTATAAGTAAAAATAAATAAATAAAAAATAATTGCAAATTTATCGAGTGTTAAAACTAAACATATTTTACAAATATTAGCAGTTTAATCAAGGACGTTTGGTACAAATCTTTATCACAGACATTAATACTAATAAGAAAATATCTTTAGATATACAATATCTTACTATATGCCACCAACTTAATAAAAGCGTTTCCTAATCAGTAAATAAAAGTTAAAACTTGAAAAAATATAGAAATAAAATTTACCACCGTCTGCAATGTATATGAATGGATTTTCATGTATTGATCAACCATACACAGTCAATCAAATTACGTAGTTGTTTATACATTATGTTATCATATATTTATGTTTTTTGTAGACTCAAGGTTGTCTGCAGTTTATTCTAAAATAAATATGAGAACATATGTATATGCATAAATTTCCAGTTTTAATTTGTTGATCACAAGCATGCACTGTTTTACTTTATTTGAAGTCACCCAATAATGATGAACCGAGAATATCAACATCTGTGTGCTTATAAAGTTACAAAATATCTATTTCCATTTTTTCCTGTGAAATGAGAATTATCCATCGATCAAAATCAGTTTCAATAAATAAATTCACAGAAGGATCTGCAGTTTAAATTCTCTCTTTCTTCTCTTAAAATCAAACTTTAACAATTTTAGCATAATATCATCATATAAAACACAATACTACGGGAGCTGCAGTATGCTATTAAACTCGCATTCTTCCACACTTCCAATTCAATTCCAGGTATGTTTTTTCCCTTTGTTTATCTTTTTTTATTTCTGTTTTTTTAATATATATTGGAAAGTAAAAAATCGATTATGAATCTTGATTTGGGTATCGTAGCAGTTCTATAATACCATCTAGCGTACCATGTACACATTCTTTTTTTATTTCTTTTTTTAAAATATATATTGAAAAGTAAAAAATTAGAAGTTAAAAAAATCTGAACATACCATCTAGCATATATCAAGCAAAGTAAAAATTCTGAACATTCCATCGAGCATCTATTAATATAAAATTATCTATCCAACAGAACCAATATAAAAAATCAAAATCAAAATCGAACCTAAGGTTGCCAAAGTTGCCTGGAAAGATGAAGTCGATGTCTGGTCTGGTCGATGTCGAATTAGTTAAGCCTGAAGTCGCGAGAGCCTTTGGTCGATGTCGAGTGGAGATGACGCACCAACTGAATGGGAAAATTTTACGGCCGAGAATGGGAAATCTTTGATAGGCGCGGTTAGCTTGGAGGGTAGTTTTGATAGGCAAGAATGGGGAAGCCTGAATCGGAGGGGCCAAAGTATTGATTGGCACGGAGGTAGCTTGGAGGAACCCTAATCTTAAATTAAAATAATGCGGCCGAGAATGGGAAAGCGTTAGAAAATGCTCCATATACAAGATTATAGAAGGGTCCAATTTTTAGTGAGTTATTTACAAATTTACCAAGGGTTCTAACACTTTTTTGTGTTGTAAATTATAACTGATGCGTTGGAAAGTTTATAAAAAACATTATTTATATTTGCCAACACTTTTCCAAGTATCCTAACACTTTTTTATTGTCAGTGGGCTGTAACATTTATAAGTGTTAGAAATTAACAATATAAAATGTTGCAAAATCACTATTTTGGTGTAGTGATACATACATACATACACACACACACACACACACACATATATATATATATATATATAAAATCCCGATTACTTATAGAATTGATTGATTGAATTGGATGCTCAAAATTTGTTGATTATGAATATTGAATTAGTTGCTTGGATAAATTATTCGATTAGGATAATTGTTTGGTTGTTATGATATTGGTCATTATATTTGGTTGTTTGTTATGATACTAAATATAGTATTGGATTGATTGTTGTGATGTTAGATATGATTCAACTTTGATAGTGAGATTTTCATGTATGTTGGATTGTCGAAAATGCAAAGGAGATACCATCCATTTGCATTTTGATAAGTAGTTATTTTATATGCGTGTGTTCATTTTATGAACGATCGGAATTAGATTTGGGTCGAACAATAAAATTTATATTGATGATTATTGAAGATTTCGAAGGACATTGCTCCATAAATCATATT
The DNA here is from genome assembly GCA_030737815.1 of Allium fistulosum. Classification (NCBI taxonomy): domain Eukaryota; kingdom Viridiplantae; phylum Streptophyta; class Magnoliopsida; order Asparagales; family Amaryllidaceae; genus Allium; species Allium fistulosum. Next base: position 835,074,309 of record CM060908.1, on the reverse strand, counting down.
TTTAGGATGGTCGATGGATTTTCTGGTTTTAAAATAATTTTGAAACATTCGATAAACTATCTTTTGGTATTATAAAATTTATTTTAAGTATTTTTATAAATAAATAAAAGTGGTTTTGAAATAAATTGAGTTATTGGAAACTGCTTTGGAAATAAAAGTTGTTTTAAAAGAATGAAAATAGAGATTTTGAATATATTGGATGAATGGATTTTTTTTATAAGTACAAATGAAGGGTTTTTAATAATATTTTCAAAATGGTAGTTCTCTTGAAAAGTGTATATATTCAATAAAAAGAATTAAAAGAAAATTTAAAAAGGGGTTTTTGATTATAAAATTCTATTTTTATGATTTTTAAAATATATTCACTTTATATATATATATATATATATATATATATATTGGTTCGGAATTAGTTTATTTGATGATTTTGTACAATCAGAAGGTTTTAAAAATATTTTTAAAAAGGAATTTATTTTTGTAAAGTGGATATTTAAGAAAAAGAAATGAAGAAATATTTTCAAAATGGGATTTTTAAAGTATAGAAACTACTTTGAAGTTAAACTCAATAGAGAAATATTTAAATGGAGTTGAGAGTTTTGAGTTATAATCTCCTTTCATATATAAATGTCTTTGATACGATTTATATTGATGTTTGTTGTGATTTAATTCTATATAATGATGTAGTTGAATAAATGGATTAGTAACACCACCTGGGAAGGGGCATTCGGTAGTATTTTTCTAGTTATTCAGTTGACTCATATTATAGAATAATCGTTGATTTGATGAGTGTAGTTTACTAGCTTCTAGTAAACATTGGAGTAAGACTAACTAGTATGGGACATTCAAGTAAAACTTGTTCGATTACTATTAGTGAGTAAATGTCACATATATTTTGGAGATGAGTTAGGAATTTATGATACAATCTTGAGGTGAATCCTTGGAGCTTAATAGTCAAGAGTTTATTACAATCTAAGGGCTACATGCTGGATATATGTTAGGATTTATAGATTTATCTTCTTAGGACTAACTAGTCGAGTGTATTATTATTTACTTCGAGGACTAGTATTCGAGGAATTAGAGAGTTTTAACGCTCTTATTATGACGTGTAGAGCCGAGAGTACTTATTATTACTCTTATTAGGGCTTATCTCATCGAAAGTATATTTTGTTGCATCCTTTAAGGACTAACTAGTCAAGTATCATTATCTACTCTTTGGGCTAGTAGTCAAGGATTTGTTATATTGATACGCTCTCGTTAGGACTCATATAGTCGAGAGTAGTTATCACTCTCATCGGGACTCGTATAGTCGAGAGTACTAGTTATTACTCTCGTTAGGACATTATATAGTCGAGAGTATTTGTTAGGAATCTACGACATATGGTTCATGCCTCTATGGAGAGCACGTGAATTAGACCCACCAGATAGGCTAGTTATCCATAATAGCAATCCTGATTGTGGGGTCGTGCCTCAGATCTGTGATGTCACCTTATTGAGTTATAGGTTAAGAGTTATTTCTCTCATTAGAGCCATTGCACCGACATTACTTAAGGACCAACAGTCTGTTACCAAGGGCAAGTAGGAATCATGGCTCATGTTTGGCGTAGTCTGGTAGCATGTTTATGACATGTGATGGATATATACATCACGATTATGGGAGTAACTAAGGGACTGTAGTAAATGGGCTGCCGTCATTTGCATTTCCTTGAGCGGTGCTACGATACGTCAGTCTCCCATCTGGATGACTTAGGTTGATCCATTATGTTTGAGATATTTGATATTATCACCTCATTAGATACAATGATCATATGACATTAGAGTCTGGCTACGTGTTAGTCTGTCATTTGAGGTAAACTAACCCGAGACACCTATGTGTTGTCTATCAATGACATTAGGAACATGCTGTGAGCTTGTCTATCATCCTCTCATAAGCGCATATAGCTAAGAGATCTCCTTTTTTTATTTATTATTTCTTTCTCTTAGGACAATTCAGTCGAGGATTTTGCCTCTATGAGGACTGGGGTCGAGATATATGGTTTTATACATTGAGTATTTGATTGATTTTTTATGTTTATTGGGTTTGAGCTTCCTTGATATCTCCGTGGACCTGATAGTCGAAAGTTATCTCCTCCATTAGGACTGTAGGTCGAGATAATTATTGTTTGCGCCAAAAATGGTCACAAACCCCGAATGTCGTGAAAGCACCAAGTTATGAATGCAGATCAGCAATATTCCAAACACAAATCACAGATCTAAGCAAGCAACAAATAGCAATCCAGAAATAATGAACAGTGACACACAATTTATAGTGGTTCGGCTATCTCCAGCCAACGTCCACTTCAAAGTTTTATCTTTTATTGATTATCCTGGCTGGTTACAGATGATTACAGCAGTTACAATGATGAATTTCGAGTATAACAGCAATGGAAAGAAGTAGAATTGAATCCGGCAGAGTCTAGACGTTGGATCGCCAAAAGATCCTTTTTCTGAAGACTTCAGGGGGCTATTTGTAGGTGTAGGAGACTGAGATCATGCTCAAACTTCGGGAGATTCCTTCTGGAACGTGAGGGGGCCCACGCGACCGACCCCACCAAGTTTCGACTCGATCTGCGATCGATACGAAGCAATTTCGTATCCATCAAAGATTGATCCAATCGAGCTGAAACTTGGCAGGATTGTTCTTTACCTTGCATGCAAGCTACTGTGAAAATTTCGTTGCATTTGGATCAGTGATTTGTGAGATATGATCGATGCAAGATTGTGTTTTCCGTTGGCTGCTGTCTTTGAATCCATGCCTTCGCATCCATCCTCTTCGCATCGATCAGGAACACTTGCGCGTCGACTACGTGGTGCTATTTCCAAGGTCGGATCTGTTCTTCTTGCCACGTTGAACGCTTCTTTCCTGGAGACGTGGGTATTCTTCGCTCGCATCCGTATTTCGTGCTCGTTCATATCCATAACGTTGTGTTCCTTTTTTGCATCGATTCCAAGAGTGCGCTTCGCATCGATCCCTTACATTGATCGATACGAAGCGACCATAGGAGTCATCGATACGAAGTGGTTGTGATGAGGATGGGTACGAAGCCTACCCTTATGATGGATACGAACAAGACCTTAGCTAGCGGACGCGAACGAAGCATTATCCGATGGATGCAAATAGTATTCTACCTGATGGATACGAACAAAGCCTCACCTACCTGCTTACCTGATCGATACGAAGTCATTGTGCCAAGTCCATGCTGATCGATATGAACGATGTCGATTCGAAGTCCACCACTATGCCCTGTACCTGATCGATACGAACCGTATCGACTCGAAACACCATCTGTTGATCGATGCGAGACGCATCGATACGAACCAGTTTTCACATAATTTGACCCATACATATCTCGAACATACGAACTCCGATTAGCCCAAAACTTGAAATGTAGCCTCTTCTAGCATTGACCATTATCTCCAATCGATTCCGTCCGAATCGGAGCCCGGTCAAATTTTGACGACATCCATTGCAGCCTTAATTCTAGTCAATCCCCAATCCTGATATCCATCGTTCCTTGCCAATTCGTTGATATTCCAGCCTTGACCAAAAGGTGGGATAACAATTATTTGGATATTGTTTTTGATATTTTGGTTGAATTGTGCTTTATTTGGGATTTGTGTTTTCTAGCTATCTCCTAGTCCTAATGGAAGTCTATACTTCCATTAGGACTGAAAGTCGAGATATTCTTGGGTTCTATATTTGGTTTAAATTTCATTCTATTTAGGTTCCATATTTTTTCTAATTTATATTTTATAGCTTAGTAGTCGAAAGTTATTACTTCCATTAGGGGTGTAAGTCGAGATTTGATGTTTTTATTGTTTATTTGGGATTATGCCATCTTGATTTATATCTTTAGGGCTTGTCAGTCGGAAGTCTTCACTTCCATTAGGACTGTAAGTCAAGGTTGATATTTTTGGATTGTTGACCCTTAGATTTGGTTTAACTCAAGATTTATTCTTTTATTGTGGATTTATGGATACGCCGCATGCTTACCCATAGTATTTGAGATTTTGATGTGTTTGATTGTTCTCATCCAATTTATAAATGGTGTGATTCTTACTTGCTTGTATGTATTCCTTGGGTGATATTTGAGAAAGCTTGACATGGTATATTATTATGATGTTATGATAAATGTTACGTTGTTTCATATTTGTGCTTTGCTTGCTGTTACCATGCTTATTTTTAAGTACTCACATTGGATTTAGATATAGTCTGACCCGTTTATTATTTATATAATACTCGAGCCAGTCCAAGACTTTTCAAGTACAGGGACATTAGCCATTGGATGATTGGGCTTTATAGGAGACAATATATATTTAATATATTGTATTTTGTGATGACTTTACAGATGTTCTATTTAGGTGTCTCCTTGTATTAATTTTGATGAGATGGCCAAATGTTATGTATTATGAACTCGACTTTATATATATTATATTTTTCTGCTGCGATCCGTGAGTCTGTATTCATTTTATATGTTTTATAATGTTTTGTCCTGCTAAACCTATGTGTTTATCGCTTTGTGCTGATACCGGATACATATGGTCATTTTGTTTCAAGATTTTTAATACCTGCCGGTGTTAGCCTAAAGGAATATTCATGTGCGGTCGCTCCTGACAAGCCTCATTCTTCGAATTAGTAGACATGATTACTTAGTAATTCTCTTTGGTAGAATAGGTATAGAGATGGCGCATTACAGTCGGTATCAGAGCAGGTTTAGAACAATATAAGATATATGTCACACGAGTATTGGCTTTAGAACTACTTAGAATCCCTGTTACCCTTGGGTGTGTTGTAGTTATCCTATATTAAAGGGATAGTAGGAGTATATGATGATTACCGGGGTAATTACATGGGGACATACTTGTTATATTTCCTACTATATATTTACTCCTTTTTTCTGCCTCTTCTATGTTTTGTTTTCGAGTGTAATTGAATTTGTTAAGGGTGATAGTGAAGTAAGGAGTTGTTAGTTCAACGAGTAGTGTCGACATTAATGATGGTGAGTAAACCTCTGTGTGACTTGAATGTGTGTAGTAGCCCGGTTAGGGAAATTGTAAAAGTTACTAATCCGAATCTCGCATTTATAAATACTTCACAATTCTAGATTGTGATGATATGAATATGAGTTGAAGATCCAGTAGTGATTAGAGTTGCACAACGAAAATTGATTGATAGCTTTCCATTAAAAGCGTTTGCTTGCTTGTTTGAAAATGTGCTTATGGTTATATTGATGTTTGTTTGATTTTTATGGATGGTTGATGAATTGGATGTATCTACGAATTTGAAATAAATATTGTTATTCAAACAAGCAAATAGTTTGACAAAATATGAATTTGGTTTTTATATGGAGATTGAAAATAATTTGGTAATCTATTTTAGTGTTAATATGTCCATCGAGTGCTTTAAGAATTCTGGTCGATGTGGGTGCATACGTATTCGATAGGGATTCCTAAACACTAGGATGAGACATCTTGACACAATCATTTAAAATGAATTACTATTTTGAAAAAAATATATAAAGATTTTGGAAGTGCTGTAAATAATATTTTGGAAAGGAGAATGTTTTTAAAGAATATTTGAAACAAAAAATAATGTTTTTGGAAATGAGCTATTATTTTAGAAAGTAAGTACTATTTAAGATAAGCTAAATATTAATTTGGAAGAAATTAAAATTTCGGAAAATAAATGCTAGTAATGAGTTTGTGAAAAATGTTAACAAAATAAAATTCATTGGAAAAGAGTAGTATTGTTTAGTTTTTGGAAATTGGTATATAATTGAGTTGTAAAGGAAATAATGTATTAATGGTGATAATTATATGCTTTAAAATTTTGAACTCAAGATTTATATCTGTACACTACTATAACAAAATTTTGATATCCATAATTATTCTTCCTCATCCAAGAATTTGTCTGTTTCTAGTTTAAATTATCTATGAGTTTTGTTTATTATAATCTCAATCTTGAACCGCTAGATTGCAATTGCAGATTACACGTTGAATATATTATGCCTTTGAATTAGGGCAGTGATAAATACTTTTTTTTCTTCTTTCTTACCACTAATATAAGCTTTGACATTGAAAAATTATGTTTTAGAAAGTGAAAGTGTTAAAAGAGCGTGTGGTTATAACTTGTTGTGTTTTAATAGTTCTAAGAAAATACTATATCCACTAAATGCTATAATCACTTAATAAATGAATATTTTTGCAAATAGTATGAACAATTTTTATCCGTTTACATGTTTTGTTTGCACGAATAATGACAATTAATTACTATTCATGTGAATAACTCATGTGAATGAACAATTTTCATATATTTACATGTTTTGTTTATACAAATAATGACAACTAAGTACTATTCATGTGAACAGCTCATGTGAGCAATTAAAAATTATGCATTATGGATTGGTATAATAAAGTTTGATATGCAATATAATTGAAACTTTCGTGGAACATCACTAAAACTCATTTAATCATGACTTTTGATTCATAGATCAGATTTTGGTGATTTTTCTTTAGTTAGTTAGATATTTTCATATGCAACAACTTCCATGGTCACTTTTTGAATTTTTATGGTTAACTATGGTCTAAACAAGAATTAAAAGGTAAGTATATTGCTGTTCAAAAAATATAAACTCCATATAATATAGCATAATTGTAACGACCCACTTTTCTGTACAGTTTAAGTTGACAATAAACCACACATGTCAACTCAAATTGAACAAAAAGGCGGATTTTTAGGGGAAAGAAAGAAGATAGAAGATAGAAGAAACTAAACAATCGCAGAATCTCACAATGCAATGGAATAACATATATTAATCACATAATATTTTACAAAGTCATCTCAAAAAAACTACACCAGAGTTACACTAATACAATCCTAACTTAGGACAGTTATAACAACATGTCCTTATACATTAGATATAGAGTACATAGATACAGCAGAAACAATATAATAACTAGCTACCGATGAAGCCTATTTCTCCAAATATAGAAGATAGAAGAAACCAAACAATCGCAGAATCTCACAACGCAATGGAATAACATATATTAATCACATAATATTTTACAAAGTCATCTCAAAAAAACTACACCAGAGTTACACTAATACAATCCTAACTTAGGACAGTTATAACAGCATGTCCTTATACATAGATATAGAGTACATAGATACAGCAGAAACAAGATAATAACTAGCTACCAATTTTATATAACTTTATTAAAAATTTTAAACCTACTCTATGATCAAACAAACAAATTTTGTTTAATACTTAAATCCAAATATAGAGTGGATCAAGAGATACTGGTTTTTGAATAAGTCTTTAGCTTGAAAAACTAGTAACAGAGGTGATACAGGGAAATAAGCATATACACATATCAACACATCCATATATATTCAGAGATTCACCATACAAATATATTCACAAGGGAAACAAACATTCCAGAACTTAACATGCAACCAAAATCAAATTAAAGCTTTCAAAAGTGTGATGTTACTCACCAGTTTCAGAAATGAACAGAGCATCTTGAATTTGAAAGCAGGCTTTTAAAAGTTGCTAGTTGATCTTTTTATTCTTCATGTTAGTTGAGTTGTTGTTGAATGTATGTTTAGGGTTTTAAATGAAGTTCTATCTTACTTTTATTTAGCTCGAACTGAAGTGAAAAGATGATATGGGGAAAGTAGTTTACAGGTGATGTTTATAACAAGCTACAGGGTGTATCATACTTTATACAAAACAGTGTACACTTTGTACAATTATCAGGGATAGTTTTATTAGCTTGGAGGCTGAAATCGTGTGTTCATGTACTAGAAAAGATGTTTGCCTTACTAGCATTAAATGACCTTGCCTATATTGTACACTTACATACCTATTTAATATTGTTTGTTTACTTTACAGCCTACATATTCTTTTTGATTTAGTTGTCCTCAAGACTGCATGGTTATCATATTCGAACCACTTGTATTCATACCTATCCTATGCTTACTTTCTAACAAGTTATTATTTCTTTCTTGACTATGCAGATTTTATTTTGAAGGCTGGCAATCTTCTTAGTGCTATGCAAATATATGTTTCTTGTTTTACATTTTTGAATTGTAGTTGAATGTTATTTCTTAGTTCACTAGACTATGCAGATTTCTGGTTTGATGATATAATGTAAATGAATGTTATCCTAACATGTTGTTTGATTATTTAGTGTATTTGTTTTATAATTTACAAACTATAAAATTTAACTTATGTATATTTGTTTCACTTCTAACTAAATGCTTAGACTTGTGTTTCAACATGTATATTTATATTTATTAATATTGTAAAAACCCATTATCAAATTTAAAATAATTAAACAAAAGAAATTATCTTTTATTAAATTACTTATTTTATAATATATACTAAAGTATCACTTGACAAAATTGAATTGAAAAACTTATATATATTTTAAACCATATTTATCAAGCTATACTTAAAAAGAAAATAAAACAAATCTTTTTAAATTTAAATCTTAACTAAAGCTAGAATAAGTTTTAAACTATTTAAATATTTATCTTAAGTATTTAAAACCATATACTTATTTATTAAATAGCTTTAAAAAGCTTATTTTAAATAAATCATAATTCCCAAATCACTAAAATGTATATTAGAAATTTGAAAACAAAATTTATTAGCTGAATTTAAAACAAAGCTTTCCTATCTACAATATATACAAATATATATACATTATAAATAGAAAATAATTCATTAGTTTTAAAAGATAAAATTCACCAATTAGATATTTATTAAAAGAAAAGTATCAATTTCAAGTCTTATAAATCAAAGATATATCAAATCAATTCAATATTTAATATAAATTATTAAATTGATATTGCTCGAAATTCCGGGTTGTCACATTCCTCCCCCCTTAAAAGAATTTCGTCCCCGAAATTTAAAACAAAGGTAATTTAATAATCTATTTAAGATTTTAATTTTTAAAACATAAGCATATATCAATCATATGCTAACAATCATAACAACCAAATTATCTAATCAAACAAATCTAATCATCCAGACAAAATTCTGGATAGGATTTTCTCGAGTTTCCCAAGTATAAGTACCGGGATACTCGCTCTACAGAATCCAAACAATCAATACAACTAAGCTACACAACTCCTACTCATCTAGATCTACAAAACAAGACAGGATATCAGACTACAGACGAGTCTGACTCACAACGAAAACTCCCTGAACTGCTGGTTCCAAAACCAGAGATAGATCATACACGTACTCCCTCAGAGACACGTGAAACACATCGAATCCCAGTTATCCAAACTGACAATTCACTCCAAAAGATCAAACACTTATCCTCAGAAGAACAACAGAAAAGATCCAAAATATCTTGGAGCTGTCTTCCCAATCTTACCAAACTATATAGCTCCTTTGATCGGAGAAAACTTACTCAAAATCAAATCCAGACTTCGAAATCCAAATTCCTCCGTCTCTTATCCACAAAACTCATCTGACGATCCTGGCTGCCTCTATCCCTACCGATCAACTCAACCTTCGCTGATGCCTCAAAACATCTCAGACCAAAACAATCAAGAACACAGCCTCTACTATCATAAGAAGAAAACAACTTCTCCTATCCGGAAAAGAAAAATAGATGCACTCCCAAACTGCTTCCGCTGCACAACTCTGATCTGAGAGTAGATGAAAATGCTGATGACGAACACAAGCAAAGACTGAACAACACATCCCAAGAAATATGGTTCAACAGATCCAAAAATAAAACTCAGAAGTTCCTCCAAAACCTGAGTTGCTCTACTAAAATCTTCCTCCGAAAACCATCCTACTACTAAGCTGAACCATCGGTACCACTTCTGGAATCCAGTCGATACCAAACTCAATCTCCAGATGCTAACAAAACTCTGATTTCCTGAAGTCATCCAGAAAAAAAACTCTGAAACACAAGAGAACGCTCAAACTATCGCAAGTCACTTTTGCGATTAATCCAGCCTGATTCCAAAGAAAAACTGTTCTCTCTTTACCAAACAGAACAGCTTACGCTTAGCTAGCCAATCCAACGAAGGAACGGAACCATTCTGCTGCTTCTGAACTTCTCTTCTAGAAAACTGCTGACAGAAGACCTCCAAATCCAAACTCCTCGAGAAACTCAGGCCTCAAAGCCAAACAAAAACACTCAGCTGAACTCAGCCTCAACACTGATGCAGACTTACTTTCTTAACTTGTTCCAAAGAAACATCTATGTAGATATCCATGGTCACTGTGTCTCATCACACAGCTACTAATTCCTGAGGTATCAAGATACCATCACTAGCTTCTGCTCAACTGACAGAATCCAAATTCTACTCATCCAAACTTGCACTTCAAAAATGGACTCCGAATCCTAATAGATTCCCTTCAGAGATTGGTGAAATCCTTACACCACAACAAAGCTCACTCGAGACGGTATTAGATCTACAGTCTCGACAGATACACTTCCAACCATCTGTAGTCGTGTTACACACACCACTACCCTATCTACCTTTATATCTTATGTTGGAAAACCCGAACAGGTAACCCAACAGATAGGTAGAAATAAATATATATATCAAAATACAAATACGCTCTCTGAAGATAGATACCACTCCAGAGCTTAGGCATTCGCTCAACCTATGCTCTGATACCAAGTGAAACGACCCGACCTTCTACGCCCAGAAAGTCGTGTCATCTTTAAGAAAGAAAGGGGTGAGAAATAGAAAAGATAAAGAAGAAAGAAGAAACAACATCAGAATCTCAACAGCGGAACGAATGAAATATAATATATCACATAAGAGATTACATAGTATCATATACATCAGAGTTACACAGATAATACAACACATACTAGACAGTTATAAACACCTGTCTAGTTAATACAACTCGATACAACTCAAATACAACACAGAGATACCAACACAGCGGAATACTATATATATCTACAATGCTGAAGCCTCCTGCTCCATTTGCTCCTCCACGATTCGTCAAAGCAAAACCTGAATCCCTTGGCTACTCGTAAAAATTTAAGTACCCGAGAGTTTAAGAAAAACAGAAATAAACTCCGGGTCAGACATGGGTTTGGTATGAGTAACAGGTTAAAGTTGCTTAACTTTGAAAAGCCTTTGAAAACAAAAGGTATCACGTAATACTTCCCACACATAAACATGGGTAAGTTTTTACCTTACGCTAACCAAACATTTGATAGGAAATCCAATGATATTATAATAGGGTCTAGGGTTTTCAAGTAAAATACAGAAATAGCTGGAATGCTTACATCTCACGTTCCAACATAATTGGGCACAACTAATACGTACGGCACTTATTGGAGATTGGATTCCATACAATGGCAGGGCTACTGGGGTACCGCCCGTCACGGTACCTGGCCTAGATCAGCGTACCGAGGAGTACGCCTGCTCCCCTACAACATAAGGTCGGAACATCCCTTACTGGATAATTCCCGGATAAGAAACACCGCGGTTGGCGCGACCAACCACACACTAAGCCGAATAAAAAGGGACTCTAGACAGGGGAAATCTCATCCTACTTGGGGGCTACCCACTAACCTTGCTGCACCTCCGCTGTTTTAGCCATTCCCGGTTGATGAGGCTTGAGGCTACGATTACCTTAATAGAACTCATCACTTAGAATGCTCATCGTCCACCTGTCGATGTTCTGAAAGCATTCAATCCATACAAGTTCGTTCCGGGTTCGAACGAAACCGAAGGCATTATCTCGTTACACTCATTTTGGAAACATCCTCAGAGTTAACGACAATAACCCTTGCACTCTGAATCTTCATCTTTACCTGAGATTCACGAACTATCGTTAATTTGGATCGATGTGGTTTTCGGATATCCAAATCTGGAAACCCGATCCCGGTCTCATCGAAAATCCAAACCGTATCTTTTAAGGCCAAGTTGTTTTAAAGTTAAAACAATTCATTTCAATTCAATTCAATACTTTGAATTCACACAGCATTTAACACAGATAAATATCACACATTTATCACAGATATATCCAATATCACATCACAGAATATCACAACATATCATCCAATAGATATCATCCAATTCAGATATAAACAAGGATTAATAATCACTATTTATAATTAATTTAAAATGAATTAAATTAATCACTTATCTCTAATTAATTTAAAGTAAATTAAATTAATTACTTCATCATTAAAATCCTACTTACATAACCACTAATTAATTACAAATCAATTAATTAGTCATTCTCAAATTTTCTTCTTAATTAATCATCTTTGATTAACTGACCTTTAATTACATTCAAGTAATTATCCTTTAATTAATTTCACAAATTAATCATCCTTAACCAAATACAGTAATTAATCTTTAATTACTTCATCTATTAATTAACTAAAATTAATTACATTAATCCTAAATTAATTACATTAATTAATTACTCAAATCACTTATTATTGATTAATTAATCTTAATTAATCAACCTTTAAATTTATCATTAATCATATTAATTAATGATCCCTAATTACATTTTAATTAACTATTCTACTTAAATCAATTACATTGAGTTATTAATCTTTACTTAACCATAATTATTAATCATCCTTGATTAATCCCATTCAGTAATTAACTACCCTTAATTACTTCACTTAATAAATTAATTACTCCTTAATTAATTTTCTAAATTAATCCCTGGATTAATTTTACAAAGTAATTTAATCCAAATTACTATCATACGCAAATCATCTTCAATCAATTACATATAGTAATTATCATTAATTACTTCATTAAGTAATTACACTTCATTAATTACATTTAAGTAATTATACTTATCGAATCATCCAATGATTTATTTAAATAAATAAATTAACTTAAACAAATCATATTTAACTCAATTAATTACATTAGGTAATTAATTCCTTAATTTCTTCCATTAAGTAATTACACTTAAACATTTTCACAAATGTTTATCTTTAATTAATTTATCTAATTAATTATTAAAATTAATCACATAAATATATTAATTGTTTAAATAGTCTTAAGTTAATGACCTTCATTAACTATTTACAATTCTTAATTTCTTTTCTTATAAATTAAACTTAATTAATCAATATTAATTAGAATTTAATTTATCTTTAATAACCCATTAATTAATCCTAATTATTTAAATTAATTCAAGTTTTTAACTGTAACTTAATTAACCTTCAATTACTTGATTAATTAACATTTAACCATTAATTTAAAGTCTAACCTTATCAAATTAATGATTCTTAACTCCAAATTAATTATTCCTAATTAATTACTTAAAACTTAATTAATGAGTTTAAAACTCATAATTACTTAATTAATCCAGTTATTAATTAGATTTATTAATCAATTTTAATTAACTTAATAAATTTAATGAGTCCAAATCATTAAATTTTAATTTAAGGATTTTAAACTAAATTCCCTTTTTAAATTTTCAAATCATTAAAGTATGCTTTACTTTTAACGTATTTACATCATTTAAAGTTATAAACTTTATGCTTCTTTCAAAACCTAAGATTCAAATTCAATTCGAATTCAGATTTAAAATTCAAATTTAAACTTGGTTTTAAATTCTGTTTCAGATTTTATATTAAATTCTAAAATTAAGAAAACTGCCAGGCTTGTTTTTAAATCCTGAAAACTCTCTTTAAATATTTTTAAACTTTTAGTTCATTTCAGATTTGGATTCAAAATAATGATTTGAATCCACACTTCAACTGGATTTAAACTTGGGTTTAAATCTACTACAGAAACTAATTTCATTTGAATTTATTTAAACTCAAATCACTGTCAGGCTTTACTTTTACAAAAGCCTGGAACACATTTACTCGAATCGAACCAAAACTGCTTCGAGCCATTTCCATCTCTACTTCGAGTAACATACTCGAATGACTCGAGTAAAACCCGAGTGAAAAACTTCATCTTCCCCAAAAATACCAGAGTCGATAAAACGTGCACGTGCATGTGTACTTTGCCAACGATCATCTCCAGCCCACCCCAGGTCGTCGAACAAGTCGATGTTCATCCTCCCCTCCATTCCCGATCACCTGAACTACCCAGACTTCTCGAAATCAAATTCGAGATGCTCGACCCAAAGCCTAGCAACATAGAAACCTCACCATAACCAAACCTGTCAACATTGCCTCGACCACAACGTGCCAACCACCTAAGAGCTTCCTCCTCCGGCCTCGTCTTCAACATCACCTAGACTTCAACTTAACGAAGTATCAAAACACTCGATCCAACATTGAGGCCGTGGTGATCAAATTTCCATCATAGCAAAAACTAGGTTTAGAAAATCAAATAGGCAACCACTGCCACCCCCATGCTCAGACCAACCACCAGTCATTTTTGCCTAACTCTCCATACATCCCACTACCATCAGAGAGGAACTCGACCTCTCCAATCACTGGGATCACCAGTGATTCCCAAAAACTCAAATTCTGGTCAACCCAGAATTGCACTTCTAAACCCTAACTAAAAAATGTGATTCTTGTTTTAAAAATCACTATTTGGTATAAAGATTCACTTTATATTACTGAATTGTTAAATTTACATGTTTGAATTTTTGGCAAAACTTAAGTATTACTGTCTTTTTGGATTTCCAGAACCATTTCAATTTTATATAACTTTATTAAAAAATTTAAACCTACTCTATGATCAAACAAACAAATTTTGTTTAATACTTAAATCCAAATATAGAGTGGATCAAGAGATACTGGTTTTGAATAAGTCTTTAGCTTGAAAAACTAGTAACAGAGGTGATATAGGGAAATAAGCATATACACATATCAACACATCCATATATATGTAGAGATTCACCATACAAATATATTCACAATGGAAACAAACATTCCAGAACTTAACATGCAACCAAAATCAAATTAAAGCTTTCAAAAGTGTGATGTTACTCACCAGTTTCAGAAATGAACAGAGAATCTTGAATTTGAAAGCAGGCTTTTAAAAGTTGCTAGTTGATCTTTTTATTCTTCATGTTAGTTGAGTTGTTGTTGAATGTATGTTTAGGGTTTTAAATGAAGTTTTATCTTACTTTTATTTAGCTCGAACTGAAGTGAAAAGATGATATGGGGAAAGTAGTTTACAGGTGATGTTTATAACAAGCTACAGGGTGTATCATACTTTATACAAAACAATGTACACTTTGTACAATTATCAGTGATAGTTTTATTAGCTTGGAGGCTGAAATCCTGTGTTCATGTACTAGAAAAGATGTTTGCCTTACTAGCATTAAATGACCTTGCCTATATTGTACACTTACATACCTATTTAATATTGTTTGTTTACTTTACAGCCTACATATTCTTTTTGATTTAGTTGTCCTCAAGACTGCATGGTTATCATATTCGAACCACTTGTATTCATACCTATCCTATGCTTACTTTCTAACAAGTTATTATTTCTTTCTTGACTATGCAGATTTTATTTTGAAGGCTGGCAATCTTCTTAGTGCTATGCAAATATATGTTTCTTGTTTTACATTTTTGAATTGTAGTTGAATGTTATTTCTTAGTTCACTAGACAATGCAGATTTCTAGTTTGATGATATAATGTAAATGAATGTTATCCTAACATGTTGTTTGATTATTTAGTGTATTTGTTTTATAATTTACAAACTATAAAATCTAACTTATGTATATTTGTTTCACTTCTAACTAAATGCTTAGACTTGTATTTCAACATGTATATTTATATTTATTAATATTGTAAAAACCCATTTATCAAATTTAAAATAATTAAACAAAAGAAATTATCTTTTATTAAATTACTTATTTTATAATATATACTAAAGTATCACTTGACAAAATTGAATTGAAAAACTTATATATATTTTAAACCATATTTATCAAGCTATACTTAAAAAGAAAATAAAACAAATCTTTTTGTTAATAAATTTAAATCTAAACTAAAGCTAGAATAAGTTTTAAACTATTTAAATATTTATCTTAAGTATTTAAAACCATATACTTATTTATTAAATAGCTTTAAAAAGCTTATTTTAAATAAATCATAATTCCCAAATCACTAAAATGTATATTAGAAATTTGAAAACAAAATTTATTAGCTGAATTTAAAACAAAGCTTTCCTATCTACAATATATACAAATATATATACATTATAAATAGAAAATAATTCATTAGTTTTAAAAGATAAAATTCACCAATTAGATATTTATTAAAAGAAAAGTATCAATTTCAAGTCTTATAAATCAAAGATATATCAAATCAATTCAATATTTAATATAAATTATTAAATTGATATTGCTCGAAATTCCGGGTTGTCACAGTTACACTCTCCCCCACTCAAAACTTTTAGTCCCCGAAAAGGAAGGAGATAGGAGAATAGAGCAACAGAAAGGAAGGATATATTCGGAATACATAGTACCAGATATATCAACTAATTTAAACCCATATAAATTTCATTTATTTTTAAATTGATTAATATGAAACAAATTTGGTTTCAATCCATTTTATTCAATCAATAAATATTTATTGTATTCACATTTTTTTTATCTCAATTCAATATATTTTCATTCAATTGATTTGTTTTAAATTTATTAACATTTATTACAAAATTGTCTTTCAAAACAAAATTCATTTCGTTTAACTCATTTATTTAATTCATTTAACTCCACTTAAATTAATTTCTCCTCATAATTCAATTTCAACTATTCTTAAGTTCATATTCATTTACTTGAATAGCATTCTCTATTTATTATTCCATTTATTTCACTTAACATATCTTGCATCATAGATTAAGTGTATAAACATTCATTATAACAACTCAATTTTTATTTATAAATTCCCTTATCAAAATTCCATTTTGGACATCTTATTACTTAAGTTTTCTTGTATAACCTTCAATTACAAATTCACATTACATTTTTTTAACTTTTTGAATAATACATGTAAGTTATATATGTATTTTAGAATGCAATTGAGTATTATACAAATAAATTTTATCCTATTTCAACAGTTTCAAGTTGTTTCGATTCCATTTCTAATTTATACACTCCAATTATTCAAAATTTGCTTCATTCCAATAATTGAAAACCACCACTTAACATAAACTTAAGAGTTACATTTTCGGTTCTACTTCAAATCATTTTGAAATAAATATATACATGTATATATAATACATCAAATCATACTCAAGGAATTCAAATCAAATCCATTTTCCAACATAGAATATAGCAAAGCTATTAAGTGGTCTCTCCACTTTAAGACTCGAAAATGAATGTCGATGGTGCTGCAGTCATCATCGAAATTATTTTCCAGCGACAAAAGAGGAGAGTACTGACTTGCTTCTTTTATAATTCTCTGGAACCAAATTATCACTTGAAAATACTTTTTAAATAAAAATATTTTTTCAAAAACTTTGAAAACCAAATTTTGAAAAGCACCGGAAATTAATTCGCAAATCTTTAATTTAAATTCAATTTAACTATATAATTTCAGAAAAATATAATCATACATAAAATTATTTCATTTACAAATTTTCAAAACAATATATATTATGTCAGTTTGCTCTGTTCAAGTGTTTTGGAATTCCTATCGATAGCGTTGGCCGAACAAATCGATCGAAACCAAAAATTCAGACCCAACAACTCAAACAACACAATATAAAGCAATTTATATCATTTACAAATACACTCCCTCATGGGATGATTTAAGAATGGATTTTAGAACAAGGATAGAGTTTTAAATTTAAAGGAACCTTAATCAAAAGAATTCTAACTAGAAGATAGGCTCGAAAGGAAGATAAGATAATTAAATTACAAAAGAGTTAAGATGGATAGACTTATATTAATCGCGACAACCTTAACCGGGTCAACCAAGACTTAGAAAAACTAGAATATCATCAATGAAAGCGGGGACAAACTTGCTGAGAACATCGCGGAAAATGAGATTCATGAGATAAACAAAGAAGACATGAGAATTGGTTAATCCAAAGGGCATGACTAACCATTCATTGAAACCATTCATCCGAGAGAAAGGACAACAGGTCGAGCTCTAGGAATAGGATCGAAGCGGAATTCAAATTTCTACTTGGGAGGAAGAGAAGCGACTTCACCAAAACATCAGGATAATCCCTGACTATCGGGGAGAATCAAGATCACTAGGGTGAGAATCAAGCGAATAGATAAAACTGTCTGCAAAATGCTAAGGCATTCGACATTCAATCTCAAGAGAATTACCCTGGTCGTCTACTGGGGAAACGGTCCGAGCTTTGCAAGAAATAACATCATCAAAACTGAGGACATAGAAATCTCTGGTGAATCGACGCCTGTTGTAAAGGAGTTTCACCCCTTTACAAATCATACTAAGGTTGGCAGGACCGCCTATGGGATTAATCACACAGAAAGATCAACAGAATTGAAGCTATGGGATGCTCCAGTATCGAAAAGAACACGAGCAGGAAAGACAAGAATGGATTTCAGAACAAAGGTAAAGTTCTAAAATTCAAAGGAAATCCAAATCAAAGAGGAAGAAATTCAAGCTCGAACGAAGATGATTCTGTAATTAATTTCACTCATTCTAGGGTAATACTACCGTATTTCTAATGAGTTCTACTCCATATGCTACGTTTTACCTAAACAAGAGCTTTGATACCAACTGTAACGACCTAGCATTTCGAACCATTCAAATCGAAAATCATCCACTCATGTCGGATTTGAATTGCTCAAAACAACAGATTGCTAATTTATATTTGGTAAAACTTAGCATATACAGTAGATAAATCAACCACAGAATCACAGACACTGAGTAATATAACAATAAGCAGCGGAATAGATAAATAATAGTACATGAAGCTACTACAGAAACATTAGAGTCTGAAATAAATACAACAAAAAATCCCAAGTACACAGAAGTCTCCAATACAAATGCAAATAACAAATCTGCACATAGAAAACTGGAAGTAACTGAAAGCTGAATAGATAAGGATAGATCTCCAAGCGAAACTCCAAGCTCCAAAGGTGAGTCTCAAATGCTGTGACACTTGGTCTGACCCGAACATAAAACAAAACACCAAATACTCGAGTCAGGATTAACATTCTTATACTAGTAAATTCAACTCAAGTGAAATGTCAAGTGAAATACAAAGTAACTCAAAGGATGTTTGCGATTCCATCCTTTAAGGATCCGTTAAACTATCTACATACATAGTACAATACGCTACATATATAATGTATAGAGTAAAGTAAACTATTAAAACAGCGTTAAGGCGTTACCCATATCCCCCTTAACAAATTTTATATAAATGTCGTCCTATACAGTACTGTAAACTCCACCAACCCGGTGGGCTATCAGGGAGCACTCCATAGGTACGACACAAACCAAACTCGTAGAAGGCACGATAAGGCATGTGAAAAGGCACGCGAGGCAATGCCTAGGGTAGGATTCTACTGTTTTGCAAAACTGGGTTGGTGGTAACACATAGTAGCTACTATCACCCACCTCGAGACACACGCCCAAAAATCGAAGGTGCACCCAATCAAATCACAGCAATAGAATGGTATCGAAGAAGCATGCTCGATCGGAGGTGCGACCTCACTTGGCCCAAGTATAGCTCATGTTTTAACCACATAAAGCTGACTCGCGGGAGTTAGTGCTGTGTTAATACCTCATATAGAATCATCGCCAAACCATCCTACTTCGTTCTGGAATCTCCACCATGTACACAGTTGTTAAAGTGGTTTTCAGTATTGGCAGAGAGTATGACAATATCCGATCCCGGTCTCTTCGACAACCAAAAGCTTATTTCACACCGTGGTCATTTTCATTTCAAACAGTTTATACTTCTTATCAAAATATCATATTCATTTCAAAATCATATCACTTTAGAAATCATATTCACTTAAAAATCGTATTCATTTCCAATAGTCATAACTACGAAATAGGTTAAACCATCATATCCAAGTATTCACATTTTAAATCCATTATATCTAAGTCATAACAGTTCCAACTAAAACAGTTTAAATATTGAAATGAGTATATATATTGAAATAGTTATAAAATAGTTTATATTTTTAAAAATAGGTTATAGATTTAAAATAGTTTATATATTAAAATTAGTATATATATTAAAAGAGTTTATATTGAAAATAGTTTCAAATTAAAATTGTATCTTCCAAATTCACAATCAATTCAAATCAACTTTATTTCCACAATTCAATTTAAAATCAATCTCAGTTCAACACTTTCAATTAGAAAGATTAAAAGTTCAATCCAAATTCTTATTAAAACCATTTCTAATTTATATCGATTTCAAATCCAGGTTTGAACTACAAGTTCTAAACCACTTTCAATTCAATAGGTTTCAAACTTTAAATATTCGAACAATTTATAATAACCAAATTTAACAAATTTCATATATATTCCAAAATTCAACTTTGATTTTATTTAAATTTGAAAATATTCACTTAATCATTTTTATGATATTTAAGTAAAATCTCAGATTACAAATTTGAATGAAATTAAATATTCAATTTCAATTTTATTTAAAAATATTCATTTCCCCACTTTTAGTTAAACATATAAAAAAAATCTCAAATTACAAATTTAAATCAAAATTAAATATTCAAATTCAATTTAAAATATTCATTAAATCCTCTTTAATAACAATCAAGCTATCAAGCTATAGAAACATATCTTTAAATCACAAAATCAATAAGTTCCAAATAACCTTTATTTAAATTCAACTATTAACCTATTTAAATGTCAAGTCAACTTTAATTTATCTTTCCAACCTCTTATTTATTAAAGTTATTACAAAATCTATTTATAATATTAATATAAATTTTAAATAAAAAATTAAACTTATTATATATATGTATATATAGTAGTTAAATTAAATTCTCGTTAAATTTATTATATTAATTATTATTAAATTAAATCTTATTATTATTAAATCCACTTTAAATCTTATTTTATACATTTAAAAATAATAAAGTTATAGGTAAAATTTTATAATTTACATTTTAAAACTTATCTTATAATTTTAAAATTTCCAAAACATATAAATTTAAAAATCTAAATTTTACACATATTAAAATAAATATTTATACTATAATTTAAAATCAATATTTATCAAAACCCATATATTTTCCCTTCAAAATTCCGAAAATCATTTAAAATAGATAAACGGTGTTCGTATATAGTTTTCTAACTTATGGTCAAGTGATACAGATATTTATCATTTTAATCCACAATTATTTAATATTTACGGGTATATATCATTTCAACCCGCAATCCCAAAATTCAAAAATCAATAAAATAGCTTAGGTTTATCATTTCAACCCATAATGATTTTCCCTAATCTATAATATCATTCGGATATGTATCATTTCAACCCATAGTGAATTTCAGGGAACTGGCAGAGTGGAAACAATATATAAAACAACATAACATATCAATTAAAAGCATATATAATCATTAACAATTTAAATTAATATATACAGCAGGTTATGATGTCATATGTAAATTATCATGAGTGAACAAATTTTAAATATTAACATAACATATTCAACAATTTAATAATTAACTAAATCAAATTTAACAATACATTTCAATCGTCATTTCATGTGAATTATATTTACTAAATATAAGAATGTCAATCGTGAGTGATCGCTCACCTTTCGAGGCTAGAGAAAATCAACGAGAATGAGGAGCACGGATACAGATATGCACAGACAAGCTAGAGTTGCAGAAATAATCTTCAAACAACAACGGAAACAAGCGAAGCAAGGTGGACTAGAGATCGATGAAAATAATATATACAAATTTTAAAAATAAAAATTTTACCCACCTATTTAAAAATAAAATCTTTATATCATATCTTTAAAAATCAAAATTTTACCCACCTATTTAAAAATTAAACCTATTTAAGTCTTCGAGCATAGCTCGGTTGGCCAGGGCTGCTTAGCGACTATGGAACAAAGTTCCTTGAGGTTGCGGGTTCAAGTCCTGGTAGATTGAGCTGTGTTTCCCATTCAATGCATGGAGGTGGGCCCCTATTATAACCTATCAAAAAACGGTTGGGCGCAGCAAATCTCTGTGCTGGGCTGGTTGAAAACCCACCTATCTGTGGTCGAACCAGGGTAGGAGGGAGCTCATCCCATCCCTTCGATTTCATCAGGGCTCTGGGTTGAGTTTTTTTTTTAAATTATTTAGTTTAAAACCCAAATTAAAGTAAAATCTTCACATTATATAATAAAAAAATCAGCATTTATGAAAACACAGATAATACAATCAAAATATCTATATTTTATATTTTAATGTCAATATTTAAAAATCATTATATATATATATATTGTTTTAAAAATCCATACATATAATATTTATGGAACATAATAAAAGAAACAACTTTATATTATATATATAATATGTAATAGCAAAGCAAGCTTAGGCAAAGTAAAAAAGCAAGGTAGCTGGCTTCGGAGTAAAAAACACACACACACACATACACGAAACCCAACTTATAAAAGCTTATATATATATACTTATAAAAGCTATATATATATGTATATGTATATGTATATGTATACTTTTATAAAAGCTAATATATACGAACTTATAAAGCTTATATATATATAACAGGCGGCAGGGTGAATAAAGGAAGGAGTTGAGCTTGGTCAGAAGGAGATAGGTGGCGAAGGCTTGTAGAAAAAGGGCGGAGAATGTGTGTAGGTGACTAGGAGGCTGAGCACAGGCGTGGCTGACGTGGCTTACTAGGCGGAGCTGACGTAGGAAGGAGGCTGTGGAAAGCTAGCGTACAAGCTGTGGTGGCCTTTTGCAAGCTGGAAGGGGTGATCTGGGTCGCATGGAAATGCGTGTGAAGGCTGGGTGAGGGGTTGCGGTGATGGATGGTAATCTGGTCTGGTGGAGAGGAGTTGAATGATCAAAAGCTTGCGGCCATGGATGTTTGGGTGTTGGCTTCACACTAGAGGGGACGAGGAGAGTTGAGGGGAAGAAGGACGGTCAGTGGATGGCTATTGGTGGCTGGAGGGAGAGGGAGAAGACGGAGCAAGGGTTTAGGGTGGTGGGAAGGAGGATCTGGAGTGTGAATTGAAGCAGTGGCTTCAAAGGGAATAAGGCGGAGGAATTGATAGTTCGGCGAGGCTGGAAAAGAATAGCGGATGATGTACAGGCGTGTCATGGTGGCTGTGCTAGGTGGCGTGAGGTGGAGATCTGACGTGGGTAGTGGGATGTGGCTGGTATGGCGTGTGGAAGTAGAGGGAATGGAGGCGGCAGTTGGCTCTTAGGTAGTCAAAGAAAGGGTGAACGGTGGGCTTGGTGAAAGGAAGGAGTTCGACAATAGAACGAGTAGTCACAAGAAGATGGGGATGATCCACTTTTCCCAATTAATTTATACCGACATATATAAATTTTTTCTTCAAGATAAGAGAACTGAAAAACAAAAAAAAAATGAGAGGAGAGAATAAAGGAACGAACCAAAGATTAAAAGTAAATTGGTGGGATAGAAAGAGTCAAGACTTAAATTTCTGTAAATGAAACGACCCGGAATTTTCCATCGTGAAAATTCCAGATAGTTAGGGAAAGAAGAAAAGAGGTAGAAGAAGAAACAAAAGACAAGTCACAGAATCTCACATTTCACAGCGGATCAAAATATAATATCATATAATAACAGTTTACAAAAGAATACTTTATCTGTCAATTACATTTTTACATTCAAGTTACACACATACACAAACACTGAACATATACAAATCACATGTCCCAGATAAACAGAAATAATATCACAGCGGAAACACTCCATACGTTCCTGTCATCCAGCTCGCCTCCTGAGCTCCAGAACGTCCTTACCTGAAAATCTGTAATACTCGGTCTGACCCGAGCATTACAATAAGGTAACACCCGGGTCAGGCTGGAAACCAGCATGAGTAAACCCATGAAATATGAAATACCAAGCTATATAACTTAAGTGAATTACCAGGGTAACTCATACCTTTACGAGTTCTTACTTATTATAGTAAATTATTTATCACACACAACAGTTCCCAGGATTTAATGTCCATGTTACTTAACTTATTCATTCCAGCCTGATTAATCTCACATATCCAATTTATAATGAATTTTAAATTATTATTCGAAGTGGTTTCGGGTATTTCTGATACCCGACCTCGGTCTCTTCGAAACCAATGTCATCTTAAATCCAAGTTATTTAAGTGAAAACAAATCAATTCATATTCAGAGTAACATATTCACATAGCGATTCTATTACAAATAGATAATCCATATCCCAAACATCATATCACATAACATCTCAATCACATACCAGGAATAATTGCTAAATAATAACCGCTTGCTTTAGTACTTACATGTTTAAATTAATTAATCAATCTCTAATTATCCACCTTAATTAATCATCTTTGATTAATTATTCTTTAATTACATTAAGTAATTAGCCTTTAATTAATTAAAGAAATTAATTATCCTTAATCATCCTCAATAATTAATCTTTAATTAATCGCATTAATTAATCTTTAATTAATCTCATTAATTGATTATATTATAAATAATTACATTAATTAATTATTCATAATTAATTACATTAATTAATCAATTATTAATCACTTACCTTTAATAATTAAACCTTTAATTAATTAATTAATTTCACTAAGTAATTATTCCTTAATTACTCCCATTAATTAACCTCAAATCACTTCCATTAAGTAATTATTCACAAATTACTTTCATTAATTATCCACTAATTACTTTTAAACTAAGTAATTATCCTTTTATTAATCACTTCATTAATTAATCATATTCATTAATTAATCACATTAATTAATTAATTAACCTTCAATTAATTATCTAAGTAATTAATCCTTAATTACATTCCTTAATTACTTCTATAAAGTAATTATCCTCTTTAATTAATTACATTTAGTAATTACAAATTAATTACTTACACTAAGTAATTTACTTAATCAAATTAAAGGTTTTATCCTTAATCACTAGTTAATGATCTCATCATTAACTGCTCATTAATTACTTTGTTTTGGAACTTTAAACAATAATTTACTTGGAAAATTTGTTTTTGATTTACCTTTAAACTTTGTAACTTTTGTTAAACATTTCTTTATTGATAAAACTAGATTTCTTTGTTTTATAGAACCTGTTCATGTTTCACTGATAAAAAAATCTGGTTGTTATAAAAAAACAAACCCGAGACAAACTCGAGTAAATCAAGCAAAAACCCCGAGCAACACATGAACCACTTCCATCCCGTCCCCGCTTAGAGAAAATCACCAAATGCTTTGAGAGTTGACCCGAGCCAGGTCCTTCTTCCCTAAAGTCTCTAACTCCACCAGACACCAACGTGCACGGTGCACATGCACGGCAACTCCGCCCCTCTCCGATCAACTTTCCGGCCTTCAACAAACTACCCTCGACCCCGACAGGCAACACGCCAACCCAGAATCCAAAATTCGAGAGCAAATCGAAAAGTCGAAGATCAACGAAAAACTAGAACGAAGCACCACCAACAAATTCTTCTGCCGCCGTCGATTTCGACAACTGGAACCCATGGCCTTCCTTTCAGAGCTGCTCCACGCCACCATGTCGCGATCACGACCATCGCGATCGAACCCGATGAACCATAGAAGTCGAGATCACATCGACAACATACCTGACAAAAGACTACCCTCAAACCCTAGATCGCCCTCGTCCTGACGACTCGATCACCAGAAAATTCACCACTCATTTTTCCAATGATCATCACCCCTAAAGCTACCATCAACCCAAAATTGTCGAACCTCAACACGCCATTCATCGGGAATTGGTGATATTCCCAAAATCAATCAACTTAGCACAACTCGATTAATACAACATTAAAAATCATGATTTGAATCCTAAAATTCATCATTTGATATTGTAACGACCCTGGAATTTAAATTTATTTAAATTAATAATTAAATGCATTTTTGAATTAAATTGAGTAATTAAATAAATTTTTGATAAAAATTTGTAAATTAATTAGGAAAATTGAGAGTGAGTTTCCCCGATATCCAAATATATTGTGTATAAATCATTTAAATATATTGTATATATGTGTATATATGTATTTGGGCATATATGAGTGAGTTTGAAAAATATAAATATATATAGATATATATTTGACTTGAATTTAAATTGTAAATAAATGGCTAATAATAATGATAATGATTTGAATTTATAAATTTAATAAAAGACATTAAATATTAAAGTAAATTAAATATTTGATAGTTAAGTTTAAAATAAAAGTGGAAATAAAATTTTAGATATATAAGATAACTATAAAGTAAATAAATTTGATAAGATTTAACAACAAAATAAAATCTAGAAATTTATCTATATTTTGAAAATGAACATATATAGTTTTATAAAATATAAAGTAAGTAAACATATTAAATAAAAAAATCTAACAATATAGTAATAAAAGAACTTCATTAGATTTCAAAGTATATGACCAAACAAAATATATTAACATATATACTTGCAAAACAAGGAAATAAAACAAAGTGATAAAACAAACTGTACATACAAGATTAGATAGTAAAGGCTTGTAAACAAAATAGGACTTCACTTATATTCCTAAGTAAGTAGACTTAAAACAAATAAAACCATTCAAGGATAATATGTAATAAAAACAAAGTAAGCCAAGAAAGAAAAAATAAATAAAGGTACTCACTAATATCTCCACCCGAAATCAAACTGCATAGTCAACAAGTAGGTATGTATGTGTAGTAGAATGCAAGACAAAGCATTTAATGCAAGATCATCTCAGCCATGACTTGTGGTACAAAATAAACATCACCTTGTATAAACAATGTTTTACCACTTGTACAAACATAAAATATAAAATGATACTTTGTACAAAATGATAACACCCTGTAACTCATTTCTAATATATACATCATCTTCTTTCCATTTCGATTCATTTAACCTGGGTATGCAACAAACATCATCACTCAACTTTAATTCAACAAACAAGAAAAAGAGATTACAGGAGAAACAAAACTGCAGTTTTCAAAATATGTAGTGAATTCAAGAAGCAAATTCAAGTTCATTCCAAGCTAAGCCAACCTGAAGTAATATCAACTAAAATTTAAACAAAGTCCAAACTTGAACAACAAATTTCTGGAATCAAAATAACAGCAAGCTTTAACTTGATCGAAGATTGAAGTCTGGAAGTAAAATCAAACTAAATATCAAGTTCTTCCTCTGTTCTTTTCTATCAGATTTTCCAGGTGAGCAATCTCCTCCTTGAATCTGTTTATTTTTGCTTGTGAGCAAACTTCCCACCTAAATCTATCTTTGATCACAGTGAGTAACTCCACAATCTAAATAGTTTGATTTTTATTGTTCTGTTGCCTGCTTATCTTTGAAAACTTAGTTGCTTGTGAGTAAACATATTGTTTTCTAAGTTTAAACTCGTGTATTTGATTTTGAAGAGTATGTGCTTTGCTATAGAATTGTATGTATTTCTGTTCACATTGGGAAGTGGTATATGGTCTGTTATTCCATATATCTGGTTACAGAGTAAAGTAAAGTAGAGAAAATTTAATGAATCTTCATACAAACATCTTAAACCTAGGATTCCTTTTAAACAAAATAAGTTTATATAAACTTAAATCACAGCCTAGATTTTGTTTGAAGCTTGATAGTGGAATATGGACTCTGTGAACTCAATTTTACAGTAAAAAGGGAATCATATGATTAATTCAAATATTTTAAATTGTTGAATTGATTATATAACTTGAATAAACATTCAAAGGTAGGATTTTTAAAACTAATATGATGTTTTTTTGTTGCTTATGCTATGAGCAGTTCACAGTTGAATAGATTTTGCATTTTTACCAATTTCTAATGATCGATCCAATATTTGTTGTTGAAATTTTGTTTGAAGCTAGTTTGCTGAGTTAAGATTTCAGGAAAATTATCAAATAATTTTTCTATTGCATAAATTGAAGTAACGAGGTGAATTTTAGGTTTATGCTCGAGTGTTGTAGTGGTCTGGGAATGAGGTGTTTCCACCACCTCTAGTCGATCGAGCTGCGTGATGCTCAAGGGGACGGTAGCGTGAGGGTTAGGCGAGGTGAGGCCGGAGTTGGAGTGTCTCTGGTGGTCGGAGCGACTGGGTTGAGGTGGTTTGTTGGATAGATCGAGCTTCAGATTTTCGAACGAACTACAACATTTCGATTTGAAACGTTTGGTGTCGAATCGAGTTTCGATTTCGAGCGTATGTGAGATTCGCGAATTGCCGATGGTCATGAAGTTCGCCGGAGCAGTGGTGCGACCCTGTGCACGTGTACGGCATAAAATGTGTCAGCGTTTGGTGGATGGAGAGCTACTCGACTCGTTACTCGAGAAAAAGGGGCGTTTGCTTCGAGTTATAACCGAGTACGTGAGCAAATTTCCTGATACTATAGTTTAAACTTCAATTTAAACTAACTGGAAATAAAAAAAAAAGAGAAGAAGAAGTACTTGAGGAACGAGGGATGATCTCGGGGAAGTTGGTGAGTAACTCGATTATTTGCTCGAGTAAAACCTGGGATGTACTCGGGTTGGTTTTCAAAAAAAAAAAACTGCAATAAAAAAAGAAGTAAAGTTAAGCAAATTATTTTCAACCAGTTTGAGCATTGTGGACTAAATAAGTGTTTAACAATTTAAGTTAAGACTTTAATACAAGTTTTAATTATTTTAGTTACTACGTAAGAATGTTTTAAAACTTAATTAATATTTAATTAAATAGATAATTTAAATTAAGTATGAAATTTAATTAACATAGTTAGTAATAATTTGATTTCAAAGTTTTAAGAAGATTTCTTAGGAAATGTTAATTAAGTGAATAATTAATATTAATTGATTATTTTCTGAAAGTATTTAAGAATAATTACTTTTTAATTGTAATTAGTAATGAACTAAGTAATTAAGAAGTTGATTAAATGGTTTAATGTGTTAACTTAAAAGTTAAGTTAATTTTATATTGATTAATGATTTAAATTTAACTAAAGATCAATTAATTATTAATTTAAAGCTAATTGATTTATAA
Organism: Allium fistulosum; assembly: GCA_030737815.1. NCBI lineage: Eukaryota > Viridiplantae > Streptophyta > Magnoliopsida > Asparagales > Amaryllidaceae > Allium > Allium fistulosum. The sequence goes on along the minus strand of CM060908.1, from coordinate 835,045,177 downwards.
TTAAGGATAATTAATTAAATGGTAATTAATTAAGGGTTAATTACTTAAGATAATTAAGTTAAAAATTATGGTTAATTAATAAATGACTAAAGAATAATTAATCAAGATAATTTGTAATTGATTAATATTAATTTACCAGGATTAATAATTCATAAGAAATTAACCCGTTTAATTATAATCAGATATAAATTGACCTTACTTATGGATGTTTGGATTTCGTTGAATGACTTGATTGTTGATATCCCTGGTATATGATGCTTTGTGATACATCCTGATTTATGTTGTGATTTGAAATTTCTATTCTGTGATATATTACCATGTGAATATGAAACCCTTGACCCGTAAACGACATTTGGAATTTCGATGCGATAGGGGGTCGGATTCCAGTTGGATATCCGAAACCCACATCGAATTGTAATGATGAATCTTTGTGGCTGATAAATTTATTTTATCTATGAATCTGTGAATGAAGATAAGCGTTATCGATTATACCGCTTATCGATATATCTGTGATGATTAATGTTGCACTATTGTGTGAAACCCCTGGACCACACTTATACACACACAAATATGGATTTCACATGGAAATCGGTTAAGTCACAGATAATTAAAATTTGATGTTTTGAAATTGGAATTTTAATTTCAATTGATTTTGGAAATTGGAAATTTCGGTTTAAATGCGAAAAGCTTTTGAAATGGAATTTCAAAGATGAAATTTAATTTTGAATAACTTGATGAAGTTTTGGAAGTTTAAATAATTTGATTTAAACTTAAATTCAAGATTTGAAATTAAATTCTATGATTTGAAACTAGGGATTAAAGATGTTTATATATGGGTTAAACTATTTTAAAAAGTATTGATTTTGAAATGTGAATATAATTCAAGGACTTTAACCCATGCAAATAAAATTGGATTGTTCTTAAATGAAAACTGTTTGTTTTCAAATGATAAAAGCTTTCGTATATATAAGAAATGAAATTCCAATTTAACGGAATTTCAAGTATGAATTGAAAGATGGTTTTCCAAGTTATAAAGGAATTCTTTTTGAAAACTATGAATTGAAACTGTTTATTTTTAACAGATTTAGAATGATGTTTTGTTTAAAACATTCGAAATGAAATTGTTTTGAAAGCTATAAGTTGAATCTTTATTTTAAATATTTAACGAGTTAATCCAATTGAAACAGAAATTGTTTTGGAAAAACTGTGAATGAATCTTTGTGAAAACTGAGTGAACTTTGTGAAATAAATCTTTTTGTTTAAAAGATTTGAAATGGTAATCGAGTGAAACCATTTAAAAAGAAATTGAATTATTAAGTTGTGACTTAATTGAAATCACATATCCATATGTTTTTAAAGATTGCGCTCGTTATTCGGGTTAGCCGGGAAAAGACATTCGTGTCATATAACCCATTCCGAATAATGATACGTCGTATATGGATAGCATTTGAAGACCGGTGTTGAAGACCGGATATTTACGAAAACGAAAGGACAACTCGTCGAATGTCTCTGCACCGACTGGTCCCCGGTATAGAGATTTTATCACCCTTTGTGATGGGAAGTCCGGACGGGATTGTGAATACCCGGAATTGCAAGGGCTTCGTAAGAAGTGCCTTCGGTTCTGTTCGAACCCGGAACAGACTTGTATGGATACATGTCTGACATTACACTTTGAGATATAAAGCCGATTTCTTTCAAATACATTTCTGTTGGTGGCGGAGAATTTATTCTCTTAGCTTAACACCCTTCTCTGAGACGTACGAGCTCAGAGGTTATGTAATTGAAATTTATCAGCGATATATCCCAATTTGGTAATGTGGCATGCTGAGTGTTGCTGTGTGATGATCAGTGTTTGATCATTTGCGATATGATCATTTATTTGATCTTATATCTTTGTGATCATAGGTTGATCATTTGTTTGACCCGAAGCATGGCTTTGTGAACAAAGCGTAGCCTTGTGGACGAGACTTCGTCGAGCCTCACACCCCGGAAATGGTCAAAACAGGAAGGATGCAGCAAGGTTCTAGGGAGTAGCGCCCCTTAGTGTATGTCATTCCTTCTGGATAAAGGTGGTATCATGGTATGGAGCCCAGATACTTAACCTCTGTGGTTGCTACAAGTTTATTACTTTGTGGTTGTTGGAAATCGGGGATCCTCGGGAAGATCGGTGACGATCGGGGGATGGCATACGCGTGTCAGTAGTTACCTATTTTTGCAGAGGTAACCCGGCCTTGTGTTGGCAGAGATCCGGTTAGGTTCTCGGGTCGTCTATTCCAGGGACGTACCCATCGTGGATAGGAAGTTCCTTGGCCTGACCATTTGTTGGAAATCCAAACTCCAATACGAACTTTGTACGGTTTTAGTTGTAAAACCTGCCATTTACGTACGGTGGTCACCACTGTTTAGATGGTAGCTATAGTAGGCATACGATACTGGTCGTATGTTGGCTAAGATTAATATTATACTTTCGAAATGATTTCTACACTATGCACTAATAATAATATCAAAAATGATTTGATTTTTGCGTAGTAAGCATCTTTGACTATCATAAGAAGAAATCTCCTCCAATTCTGCGTTTGCATTGTGTGTGTGGTGGGAGGTCTTATGGTAGTTTCATTTTCAAAAAGCATTGCGAATTGACTTTAAAATTCTCTGCTATTTGTTTTAAAGATAAACTGTTTTTGTTGCTCACACCAGTCCCATGACTGATCCGGAGTTTATTGTTTCTTTCCTAAACTCTGGATGCTCAAAATTTTTCTACACGAGTAGTCTAGAGTTTGGTTTTTCAGATAGTCAGATTTGTAGATTTATCTGGAGCTAGTTCAGTCTTTGGATATGGACTGCACTTGCTTATCTTTGTGCATCGTTATTGAGAGTTCCAGCTATTTCTGGATTGGCATTCTGAAGATGAAGATTATCCGCTGCTGGTGTTATCATTTTCTTTTCCGCTGCTATTTGTTGTATCATATCTCTGATGTATATTGATATTCATTGTATCGCTCTGTTGTATTAGATATTGTATATCAATGTATTATCTTTTTCTTCCGCTGTGTTATTTACTTAACTGTGTTATAAGCTCCGGAGAACCAGATTTGGCATTTGAATCTACGGCATTTTGAGTACAAGTGGAGTACGGGTGCCGATTTTCGAAGGCCAACTTTTGGGTCTTCACATTTGGTATCAGAGCTAAGGTTGAACTTTAGCTCAGGAGTATAACACGTTAAGTAACTCATTAGAGATAGAGTGAAGTAAACTCTAGAATGAGTAATTCTCAGATATCCGTCTGAATGTCTCAGTAAATTCTCTTACTATCCACTGATAGTGAGTATGAGTGCAAGAAGAAGACGAGATAGGGGACAAGGGAATACGACTATAAATGGTCAATACCCTGTAACAGTGGAAACAACTTTCTTATCAATATTCTTTGATTCGATTCCAAATTCTTTTGATTCCTTCGTATCAGCTACAAGAAGAAGTTTCGATGTGATGATGGCTCTACGAATCGTGGTAGAAATTCTTACCTCGTATCTTAATCGGTTTCTTATCAGCCTTTTGGATTTAAACCTTAATGAATTTGAAATTGGAAATTTTGAATTGAGTTAAATTGATTAATAGAATACAGAGCTAAATTTGAATTATATTGATAAAACGATTTCATTTGAAACCAAATTTTGAAATTCTATTGTAATTTCTTGTGAATACCAAAGTCCGAAGAGGGACAAATTGGTATGTATTCTGAGATATTCCGACTTGAGTTTGGAATTCAAATCTTGTGTTTGAGGAATTATAGGAGATCGAATCTATCTATCTCTGTGCTGTTTCGTGCCTGCGAATTTCGAGGACGAAATTCTTTTAATGGGGGAAATTTGTAACGACCCTGGAATTTAAATTTATTTAAATTAATAATTAAATGCATTTTTGAATTAAATTGAGTAATTAAATAAATTTTTGATAAAAATTTGTAAATTAATTAGGAAAATTGAGAGCGAGTTTCCCCGATATCCAAATATATTGTGTATAAATCATTTAAATATATTGTATATATGTGTATATATGTATTTGGGCATATATGAGTGAGTTTGAAAAATATAAATATATATAGATATATATTTGACTTGAATTTAAATTGTAAATAAATGGCTAATAATAATGATAATGATTTGAATTTATAAATTTAATAAAAGACATTAAATATTAAAGTAAATTAAATATTTGATAGTTAAGTTTAAAATAAAAGTGGAAATAAAATTTTAGATATATAAGATAACTATAAAGTAAATAAATTTGATAAGATTTAACAACAAAATAAAATCTAGAAATTTATCTATATTTTGAAAATGAACATATATAGTTTTATAAAATATAAAGTAAGTAAACATATTAAATAAAAAAATCTAACAATATAGTAATAAAAGAACTTCATTAGATTTCAAAGTATATGACCAAACAAAATATATTAACATATATACTTGCAAAACAAGGAAATAAAACAAAGTGATAAAACAAACTGTACATACAAGATTAGATAGTAAAGGCTTGTAAACAAAATAGGACTTCACTTATATTCCTAAGTAAGTAGACTTAAAACAAATAAAACCATTCAAGGATAATATGTAATAAAAACAAAGTAAGCCAAGAAAGAAAAAATAAATAAAGGTACTCACTAATATCTCCAGCCGAAATCAAACTGCATAGTCAACAAGTAGGTATGTATGTGTAGTAGAATGCAAGACAAAGCATTTAATGCAAGATCATCTCAGCCATGACTTGTGGTACAAAATAAACATCACCTTGTATAAACAATGTTTTACCACTTGTACAAACATAAAATATAAAATGATACTTTGTACAAAATGATAACACCCTGTAACTCATTTCTAATATATACATCATCTTCTTTCCATTTCGATTCATTTAACCTGGGTATGCAACAAACATCATCACTCAACTTTAATTCAACAAACAAGAAAAAGAGATTACAGGAGAAACAAAACTGCAGTTTTCAAAATATGTAGTGAATTCAAGAAGCAAATTCAAGTTCATTCCAAGCTAAGCCAACCTGAAGTAATATCAACTAAAATTTAAACAAAGTCCAAACTTGAACAACAAATTTCTGGAATCAAAATAACAGCAAGCTTTAACTTGATCGAAGATTGAAGTCTGGAAGTAAAATCAAACTAAATATCAAGTTCTTCCTCTGTTCTTTTCTGTCAGATTTTCCAGGTGAGCAATCTCCTCCTTGAATCTGTTTATTTTTGCTTGTGAGCAAACTTCCCACCTAAATCTATCTTTGATCACAGTGAGTAACTCCACAATCTAAATAGTTTGATTTTTATTGTTCTGTTGCCTGCTTATCTTTGAAAACTTAGTTGCTTGTGAGTAAACATATTGTTTTCTAAGTTTAAACTCGTGTATTTGATTTTGAAGAGTATGTGCTTTGCTATAGAATTGTATGTATTTCTGTTCACATTGGGAAGTGGTATATGGTCTGTTATTCCATATATCTGGTTACAGAGTAAAGTAAAGTAGAGAAAATTTAATGAATCTTCATACAAACATCTTAAACCTAGGATTCCTTTTAAACAAAATAAGTTTATATAAACTTAAATCACAGCCTAGATTTTGTTTGAAGCTTGATAGTGGAATATGGACTCTGTGAACTCAATTTTACAGTAAAAAGGGAATCATATGATTAATTCAAATATTTTAAATTGTTGAATTGATTATATAACTTGAATAAACATTCAAAGGTAGGATTTTTAAAACTAATATGATGTTTTTTTGTTGCTTATGCTATGAGCAGTTCACAGTTGAATAGATTTTGCATTTTTACCAATTTCTAATGATCGATCCAATATTTGTTGTTGAAATTTTGTTTGAAGCTAGTTTGCTGAGTTAAGATTTCAGGAAAATTATCAAATAATTTTTCTATTGCATAAATTGAAGTAACGAGGTGAATTTTAGGTTTATGCTCGAGTGTTGTAGTGGTCTGGGAATGAGGTGTTTCCACCACCTCTAGTCGATCGAGCTGCGTGATGCTCAAGGGGACGGTAGCGTGAGGGTTAGGCGAGGTGAGGCCGGAGTTGGAGTGTCTCTGGTGGTCGGAGCGACTGGGTTGAGGTGGTTTGTTGGATAGATCGAGCTTCAGATTTTCGAACGAACTACAACATTTCGATTTGAAACGTTTGGTGTCGAATCGAGTTTCGATTTCGAGCGTATGTGAGATTCGCGAATTGCCGATGGTCATGAAGTTCGCCGGAGCAGTGGTGCGACCCTGTGCACGTGTACGGCATAGAATGTGTCAGCGTTTGGTGGATGGAGAGCTACTCGACTCGTTACTCGAGAAAAAGGGGCGTTTGCTTCGAGTTATAACCGAGTACGTGAGCAAATTTCCTGATACTATAGTTTAAACTTCAATTTAAACTAACTGGAAATAAAAAATAAAGAGAAGAAGAAGTACTTGAGGAACGAGGGATGATCTCGGGGAAGTTGGTGAGTAACTCGATTATTTGCTCGAGTAAAACCTGGGATGTACTCGGGTTGGTTTTCAAAAAAAAAAAAACTGCAATAAATAAAGAAGTAAAGTTAAGCAAATTATTTTCAACCAGTTTGAGCATTGTGGACTAAATAAGTGTTTAACAATTTAAGTTAAGACTTTAATACAAGTTTTAATTATTTTAGTTACTACGTAAGAATGTTTTAAAACTTAATTAATATTTAATTAAATAGATAATTTAAATTAAGTATGAAATTTAATTAACATAGTTAGTAATAATTTGATTTCAAAGTTTTAAGAAGATTTCTTAGGAAATGTTAATTAAGTGAATAATTAATATTAATTGATTATTTTCTGAAAGTATTTAAGAATAATTACTTTTTAATTGTAATTAGTAATGAACTAAGTAATTAAGAAGTTGATTAAATGGTTTAATGTGTTAACTTAAAAGTTAAGTTAATTTTATATTGATTAATGATTTAAATTTAACTAAAGATCAATTAATTATTAATTTAAAGCTAATTGATTTATAATTAAGGATAATTAATTAAATGGTAATTAATTAAGGGTTAATTACTTAAGATAATTAAGTTAAAAATTATGGTTAATTAATAAATGACTAAAGAATAATTAATCAAGATAATTTGTAATTGATTAATATTAATTTACCAGGATTAATAATTCATAAGAAATTAACCCGTTTAATTATAATCAGATATAAATTGACCTTACTTATGGATGTTTGGATTTCGTTGAATGACTTGATTGTTGATATCCCTGATATATGATGCTTTGTGATACATCCTGATTTATGTTGTGATTTGAAATTTCTATTCTGTGATATATTACCATGTGAATATGAAACCCTTGACCCGTAAACGACATTTGGAATTTCGATGCGATAGGGGGTCGGATTCCAGTTGGATATCCGAAACCCACATCGAATTGTAATGATGAATCTTTGTGGCTGATAAATTTATTTTATCTATGAATCTGTGAATGAAGATAAGCGTTATCGATTATACCGCTTATCGATATATCTGTGATGATTAATGTTGCACTATTGTGTGAAACCCCTGGACCACACTTATACACACACAAATATGGATTTCACGTGGAAATCGGTTAAGTCACAGATAATTAAAATTTGATGTTTTGAAATTGGAATTTTAATTTCAATTGATTTTGGAAATTGGAAATTTCGGTTTAAATGCGAAAAGCTTTTGAAATGGAATTTCAAAGATGAAATTTAATTTTGAATAACTTGATGAAGTTTTGGAAGTTTAAATAATTTGATTTAAACTTAAATTCAAGATTTGAAATTAAATTCTATGATTTGAAACTAGGGATTAAAGATGTTTATATATGGGTTAAACTATTTTAAAAAGTATTGATTTTGAAATGTGAATATAATTCAAGGACTTTAACCCATGCAAATAAAATTGGATTGTTCTTAAATGAAAACTGTTTGTTTTCAAATGATAAAAGCTTTCGTATATATAAGAAATGAAATTCCAATTTAACGGAATTTCAAGTATGAATTGAAAGATGGTTTTCCAAGTTATAAAGGAATTCTTTTTGAAAACTATGAATTGAAACTGTTTATTTTTAACAGATTTAGAACGATGTTTTGTTTAAAACATTCGAAATGAAATTGTTTTGAAAGCTATAAGTTGAATCTTTATTTTAAAGATTTAACGAGTTAATCCAATTGAAACAGAAATTGTTTTGGAAAAACTGTGAATGAATCTTTGTGAAAACTGAGTGAACTTTGTGAAATAAATCTTTTTGTTTAAAAGATTTGAAATGGTAATCGAGTGAAACCATTTAAAAAGAAATTGAATTATTAAGTTGTGACTTAATTGAAATCACATATCCATATGTTTTTAAAGATTGCGCTCGTTATTCGGGTTAGCCGGGAAAAGACATTCGTGTCATATAACCCATTCCGAATAATGATACGTCGTATATGGATAGCATTTGAAGACCGGTGTTGAAGACCGGATATTTACGAAAACGAAAGGACAACTCGTCGAATGTCTCTGCACCGACTGGTCCCCGGTATAGAGATTTTATCACCCTTTGTGATGGGAAGTCCGGACGGGATTGTGAATACCCGGAATTGCAAGGGCTTCGTAAGAAGTGCCTTCGGTTCTGTTCGAACCCGGAACAGACTTGTATGGATACATGTCTGACATTACACTTTGAGATATAAAGCCGATTTCTTTCAAATACATTTCTGTTGGTGGCGGAGAATTTATTCTCTTAGCTTAACACCCTTCTCTGAGACGTACGAGCTCAGAGGTTATGTAATTGAAATTTATCAGCGATATATCCCAATTTGGTAATGTGGCATGCTGAGTGTTGCTGTGTGATGATCAGTGTTTGATCATTTGCGATATGATCATTTATTTGATCTTATATCTTTGTGATCATAGGTTGATCATTTGTTTGACCCGAAGCATGGCTTTGTGAACAAAGCGTAGCCTTGTGGACGAGACTTCGTCGAGCCTCACACCCCGGAAATGGTCAAAACAGGAAGGATGCAGCAAGGTTCTAGGGAGTAGCGCCCCTTAGTGTATGTCATTCCTTCTGGATAAAGGTGGTATCATGGTATGGAGCCCAGATACTTAACCTCTGTGGTTGCTACAAGTTTATTACTTTGTGGTTGTTGGAAATCGGGGATCCTCGGGAAGATCGGTGACGATCGGGGGATGGCATACGCGTGTCAGTAGTTACCTATTTTTGCAGAGGTAACCCGGCCTTGTGTTGGCAGAGATCCGGTTAGGTTCTCGGGTCGTCTATTCCAGGGACGTACCCATCGTGGATAGGAAGTTCCTTGGCCTGACCATTTGTTGGAAATCCAAACTCCAATACGAACTTTGTACGGTTTTAGTTGTAAAACCTGCCATTTACGTACGGTGGTCACCACTGTTTAGATGGTAGCTATAGTAGGCATACGATACTGGTCGTATGTTGGCTAAGATTAATATTATACTTTCGAAATGATTTCTACACTATGCACTAATAATAATATCAAAAATGATTTGATTTTTGCGTAGTAAGCATCTTTGACTATCATAAGAAGAAATCTCCTCCAATTCTGCGTTTGCATTGTGTGTGTGGTGGGAGGTCTTATGGTAGTTTCATTTTCAAAAAGCATTGCGAATTGACTTTAAAATTCTCTGCTATTTGTTTTAAAGATAAACTGTTTTTGTTGCTCACACTAGTCCCATGACTGATCCGGAGTTTATTGTTTCTTTCCTAAACTCTGGATGCTCAAAATTTTTCTACACGAGCAGTCTAGAGTTTGGTTTTTCAGATAGTCAGATTTGTAGATTTATCTGGAGCTAGTTCAGTCTTTGGATATGGACTGCACTTGCTTATCTTTGTGCATCGTTATTGAGAGTTCCAGCTATTTCTGGATTGGCATTCTGAAGATGAAGATTATCCGCTGCTGGTGTTATCATTTTCTTTTCCGCTGCTATTTGTTGTATCATATCTCTGATGTATATTGATATTCATTGTATCGCTCTGTTGTATTAGATATTGTATATCAATGTATTATCTCTTTCTTCCGCTGTGTTATTTACTTAACTGTGTTATAAGCTCCGGAGAACCAGATTTGGCATTTGAATCTACGGCATTTTGAGTACAAGTGGAGTACGGGTGCCGATTTTCGAAGGCCAACTTTTGGGTCTTCACAGATATCATGAAACTGATTATGGGATTTAAACATGAATTTAAGTTCATTGATTTTCGACTTATTTTTAGCTCATCACTGTATTCCTTTATTTTTGTAATATTTACTAAAAGTAAAATCTTAAAACCACTTTTACAATTTATAAAACCCTGTTAAAATCCTTTTTCCTTCACGGATCTTGTTCTGAAACTAATTTGTTTGAAAGATATAAATTTTTATATAAATTTAGAACTAGTTTTATTCAAACAGAGCAGAGATATGAATATACAGGAACTCAACTTACCCAGACATATCCTAAATACAAACATGCATTCACAGCCAAATTTATATAAACATATATACATCATCGCAACACAAATCTATCACAAGAATCAAAGTTTAATCATAGATTTTAAAAACTGTTTTTAATTTAGATATTTACTCACATGTCTGTGAAGAAGCAGAGAAGCCTAGTTTTGAATTTGGTTTGAGCTTGAAAAATGATCTAGGTTTGGATGCTCTGATCTTACTTAACAGATTCTCGAATCCAGGCAGAAATGAAGAAGGCAAAGTAGAGGTATATAGGCTGCTCTTTGGTGTACACATCAAGCTTCTTTTGATTTTTATATATTTTTCTTTGGTCAGCCATTTTCTATGACCTGATATGATTTTGATTAATTATTTTTGTGTGCTTGCATTAATTGCTACGTCCCCTCTTTTGTCTACATACATACATGTGTATGTTTTCATTTTATTCACATAGACATTTTTACTTTTCCATGTTTACCTTTTATTTGATATATTTAGATATATACATGCTTAACATCTATGCATAAATTTTTATTTTTATTTTCATTTTCTTCCATGAGCATTGCCTTTACAACATTTACATTTATACATCTTTCATATATTCTCCTTCTCATAGCATCCATACATATATGCACTTTTCAATACTTATATATCATCACATGCCATAAAAATTGTGTATATTTATACATATATTTATGGATATTTTTACCTTTAATTTATATGGTGGAGTTTATATATTATTAGAAGAATGAAGATTACAGGGTAAGCCTAGGCTGAGGTATTGTACAGATCTTCATATGTTTACATTTTTTTAATTACCAGAAATTCCTTTGTCCGATCCATTAATATTCCAATAATTTAAATCAGTTAATTACCCAATTATCAAACGTTAGAATCCAGGTCGTCACATTCCTCCCCCCTTTAGAACTTTTCGTCCTCGAAAAGGAACGAAGCAATAATCTTAATTTACTGTGTATTTTAGTTAAATTATTCTTTAAACACTTTTAACTCTTTTATTTTGAAACTTTAAAACACTTTAAAATCTACATAATATTACGAAAATAGTTTTATAAAATATACTTTTTATACTCGATGTCTCAACAAGTCCATCCTTGTTCTCATAGAAATTCTGGCATACGTTGATCAGGCGTAGGACTGAAAATCTATAAGTACTTAGCATACCATTTCAACACCTAGTGAAAATACTTGAAAAATAATTTTACTGAAAATATCGAAAACATTTTTGAAAATAGAGGAAATATCTTTGGTGAGAATACTCTGGAAATCATCACCCCCATCCATGGTCGCAGTTAACCCGATGGTTACGTTGCCATCCCGGCAAAATCCATAGATAACTGTAGGCCTCCGCACCCCTCGATTACATCGTGGAACCCGCTACAGATCACAGTTATACCCGGGCTTTACATTGCTATCACAGCAAAAACCCATGTAACCGTAGGCATCAGCGCCCTCGAATTTCGCTGCCAAAAGAATGAAACTCCTCCACTCGACCATAGATCGCAGTCTACCGATGTTACGTTATCGTCCTGGCAAAATCAAGTGTAGACTGTTGGCACTCATCCTCCACACGATTTTCGCTATGGTCCACACAGTAGATCGCAGCGACATCGAGTTACACTGTCATCGCAGCATAACCCAAATGCCCCTGTAGGCATCAACGCCCTCGACTTTCGCTACCCAATAATCCTCAGGAACTAGTTTGTCCGGACTCCTTACAGGATCAACTTTAGAGCCTCCCCCTCTTTGAGGCTCAAGGCAGTACCACCCTATGGCACTCCTGAGAAGTTCATTCAAAGGAGCGCCTTTTTCCCAGAGCCACTTTCAAAACACTTTATAATATACACATATAGTATTTTTCAAATCATACACCTAGTATGAATTTCATATAAATCTCCTTTCTTAAAATCGATTATCCCAAAATAGATAATTCACAAACTAGGCTTTCCATGTTCCAAATTTTATTTTCCTCAAAAATCAGACGCCTATTTAGAAATCCATAGGTTCCCAAAACATTTTCCCAAAATCATTTTCACAAAATCCTTTATATATACGTATATATATATAATAACCTTGGGAAATTTTTGAATCACTTCATACTTGTATAAATTCCTTCTTTTTACTTCAAATACTTTCAAAACTCTTTTTCTCCTGGCAATAGATTCATTAAGGGGAGTTTACCATATATAACAAAGATATATAACTTTGTTTATCCCAAATCAAATATTCAAATTTTGATTACTCTTTTGTAAAGTCATTTACCTTATTGCTTACTTCCATAAAGTAAATTTTAATCATAGGAATATTCAAATTTCCACCTTATTTCATCACATATTTCACAACATATACTTTCCATTTCAAAAACCATTTTACAATTATTATCCATAAATTTTCAATATCAACTTCATTCAAACTCGTACGATGTCCACATATCATCCGTATGCAATATCAATCTGATCGCTCACTCGATCACACAATTTCACTTCCGAACTAGTATTGTCCACTTGACTTCCTAGTGCGGACTCAGATCTAGTTTCTTGATCAGAAACCGTCATTCTCCTTGCATAGTCACAACTATGATAGAGAATATCCAGAACCAATCAAAAATCCATATCTAGGTTCGCCGTCGAAAATCGAGCGAAAAAATCCAACTCGGATCGATAATATTATCTCGAAATTCTGTGCTCGAATCTGGATCAAATCACTATGCGAATAGAATAATATACGTACATCCTACGTATTTATCTTCATTGATTATTAACCAAATCAATTTCTCCTCTTCTATTCACATTAATTTTAATCTCTATTCCCTTATTCACCTCTTCTTCAATCCTCTCTTGGATTACCATTTTAATTCTTATCTCAATTGGGTATTGAATCATAAACAGTTTATACTCTAATCAGCTTAAATTTAGAAAATAGCTTGAAATTTTTTATAATAAATAAGTAGTTGAAAATAATTATTAACTGTAAAAATCTATAAAATAGTTAAGTAATTGTAAATAGTTGAAAAATAGTAATTATTTATAAAACAATTGAAAAACAATAATTAGTTTATAAATCAGTTGTAAAACTGTTAAATAGTTCCAAAAGTAATTGTAAAACAAGCTTAAAATAGTTTTAGGTTTAAAAATAAAAGTTGTATAGTAAATAGTTTGGAAAAATAGATTTATATTAAAACAATTTATTTTGAAAATAGTCCAGAGTCAAACTGTTCAATTCCCCATCAATTCAATTTAAATTTCCACTTCCATTTAAATTGACTCAATTCTAATTTGAATAACTTCAATTTCCCTTGAATTTGATTTCTCCCAATTCAAGTTGAATTAGCCTCAATTCTTTTCCAAATTCAGATCAAATTCCATTTGATTTTAAACATATTCACTTTAATTACAATTTCAAATTATTCAAATTAATTTAGACTAATTTCAAATTGAATCCACTTCAATTTCAAATCATTTGAATTTCTATATGAATTAATCCCAATTCTCATTTGAATTTGAACTCATTCAATCTTCAATTTTATTTCAAATTAATCCAATTCAAATTTTCCATTTGAATTTTATACTTATCCATCTTCAATTCTAGTTAATTCAAACTAAATTCAATTTGAACTAATGAAATCTGAATCTCAACTTTAAACCATCTCGAATTATATAAATTCGAGTTAAATTTTCAAATGTTGATTTAATCCCTTAAATCAAATTAACCTTTATTTTTAAATCAATAATCCAAATCTTTAAATAATTAAATTTTGAGTCCAATTCTCAAAATTCCACTTTAAATTATCTTTACTTAACTTATTTCAAAGTTCAAATAAGAGTTCAAAACAATTTTATCTTAAAAATTTAAATTTATTACCCAATTTTATCTTCCAGTTTATAAACTAGTTCTTAAATAATTTTAATTTACAAATTCAATTATTCAAATTTTCAGTTCAAAGTAATTCCATATCCTTAATTTCAAATTAAAGTTTAATTTTCCTTTTATCTCAATAATGGATATATTACCACACTCCATTTCTTCATTTATTTAAACAAATCCAATTCTTAATTTAAAGGTTATTAATAACAATAAGATAATATTATCCAAATTATTTTCAAACATCCATTTTCAATTTCCAGATCACAAACCCATTTTGAGATCCACACAAACTCCCAATTCAAATTAACCATTCAACTTTCCAAGTTAAATCCCAATTATTATTTTTTATTTTGGAATTTCCAATTCAGGTTGCTTGTTAACTTATTTAACTTTCCCAAAGTTAAATTCAATTCATTCCTTTAGTCAACCTTACTCAAATTTGAATTCCCACTTCAAATTTTAAGCTTCACATTAATAATCTTATATGTTCAAAAACTTATCACCTTGGGTATCACATCTCATTCCCAATTTTAAACTCAACATTAAGAGTTTATTTCAAACTATTTTTGATATTATGTATATTCCTCATATATACATATTATTTCCTTTACACACTAAGTTATCCTTAAATTTTAAACCACCTTTGGTTTTTAATTCAAAACGAATTCCTTATCACTTTGTTTGAAATATGACCCTTTTATTTAAATACATTAAATAATATTATTTATCATTTCTTTATCACTTTGGAACAAATTCCAAATTTTCTGGCTTGGATTTAAAACTTCACAATCTAGATCATCTTCAGTCCCAATTTATAAGTCATACTTCCCTAAGTGTTTTACTTTCCTAAAACATTTCATTTTGCTTGCTCATTAATACACATTTTATTATTAAACACAACAATCATTTATGATAATAACCAAGATTATCATATTAGGAAACCAATTCATTATTATCTTATTCTGGAACTCTTTTCCAAATTCAAGATTTTAATTTTAGTTTGAACCCATTTCAAACTTATTTTTATTTAATTTCAATTTGGTTGTATTACTATTACCACTTAATTTGATTCCAATAGTTTAACAGCCAATTACCTTAATATTCATTTGAAAGAAATATTGCTTTATATATCAAAATATATTCTTATATAAAATCATTTAAAATCTTTATATATGAAAATAACAAGTACTCTCTCATATATATATATACACACACTCAACTCATTCTAGGGTACTATTGACCCGATCCTTATGAGTACATCCACCAGAGCCAAGGTTCACGCTTAACCTTCGCTCTAATACCAAGTGAAACGACCCGGAATTTTCCATCGCGAAAATTCCAGATAGTTAGGGAAAGAAGAAAAGAGGTAGAAGAAGAAACAGAAGACAAGTCACAGAATCTCACATTTCGCAGCAGATCAAAATATAATATCATATAATAACAGTTTACAAAAGAATACTGTATCTGCCAATTACATTTTTACATTCAAGTTACACACATACACAAACACTGGACATATACAAATCACATGTCCCAGATAAACAGAAATAATATCACAGCGGAAACACTCCATACGTTCCTGTCATCTAGCTCGCCTCCTGAGCTCCAGAACGTCCTTACTTGAAAATCTGTAATACTCGGTCTGACCCGAGCATTACAATAAGGTAACACCCGGGTCAGGTTGGAAACCAGCGTGAGTAAACCCATGAAATATGAAATACCAAGCTATATAACTTAAGTGAATTACCAGGGTAACTCGTACCTTTACGAGTTCTTACTTATTATAGTAAATTATTTATCACACACAACAGTTCCCAGGATTTAATGTCCATGCAACTTAACTTATTCATTCCAGCCTGATTAATCTCACATATCCAATTTATAATGAATTTTAAATTATTATTCGAAGTGGTTTCGGGTATTTCTGATACCCGACCCCGGTCTCTTCGAAACCAATGTCATCTTAAATCCAAGTTTTTTAAGTGAAAACAAATCAATTCATATTCAGAGTAACATATTCACATAGCGATTCTATTACAAATAGATAATCCATATCCCAAACATCATATCACATAGCATCTCAATCACATACCAGGAATAATTGCTAAATAAATAACCGCTTGCTTTAGTACTTACATCTTTAAATTAATTAATCAATCTCCAATTATCCACCTTAATTAATCATCTTTGATTAATTATTCTTTAATTACATTAAGTAATTAGCCTTTAATTAATTACATAAATTAATTATCCTTAATCATCCTCATTAATTAATCTTTAATTAATCACATTAATTAATCTTTAATTAATCTCATTAATTAATTATATTATAATTAATTACATTAATTAATTATTCTTAATTAATTACATTAATTAATCAATTATTAATCACTTACCTTTAATTAATTAAACCTTTAATTAATTAATTAATTAATTAATTAATTTCACTAAGTAATTATTCCTTAATTACTCCCATTAATTAACCTCAAATCACTTCCATTAAGTAATTATTCACAAATTACTTTCATTAATTATCCACTAATTACTTTTAAACTAAGTAATCATCCTTTTATTAATCACTTGAACGACTGGAACGAAGCACCACCAACAAATCGAAAAGTCGAAGATCAATGAAAAACTGGAACGAAGCACCACCAACAAATTCTTCTGCCACCGTCGATTTCAACATTTGGAACCCATGGCCTTCCTTTCAGAGCTGCTCCATGCCACCATGTCGCGGTCACGACCATCGCGATCGAATCCGATGAACCATAGAAGCCGAGATCACATCGACAACATACCTGACAAAAGACTACCCTCAAACCCTAGATCGCCCTCGTCCTGACGACTCGATCACCAGAAAATTCACCACTCATTTTTCCAATGATCATCACCCCTAAAGCTACCATCAACCCAAAACTTGTCGAACCTCAACACGCCATTCATCGGGAATTGGTGATATTCCCAAAATCAATCAACTTAGCACAACTCGATTAATACAACATTAAAAATCATGATTTGAATCCTAAAATTCATCATTTGATATCATGAAACTGATTATCGGATTTAAACATGAATTTTAGTTCATTTATTTTCGACTTATTGTTAGCTCATCACTGTATTCCTTTATTT
Source organism: Allium fistulosum (assembly GCA_030737815.1). NCBI lineage: Eukaryota > Viridiplantae > Streptophyta > Magnoliopsida > Asparagales > Amaryllidaceae > Allium > Allium fistulosum. The sequence goes on along the minus strand of CM060908.1, from coordinate 835,027,676 downwards.
TTGAAATATTTACTAAAAGTAAAATCTTAAAACCACTTTTACAATTTATAAAATCCTTTTTCCTTCAGGGATCTTGGTCTGAAACTAATTTGTTTGAAAGATATAAATTTTTATATAAATTTAGAACCAGTTTTATTTAAACAGAGCAGAGATATGAATATACAGGAACTCAACTTACCCAGACATATCCTAAATACAAACATGCATTCACAACCAAATTTATATAAACATATATACATCATCGCAACACAAATCTATCACAAGAATCAAAGTTTAATCACAGATTTTAAAAACTGTTTTTAATTTAGATATTTACTCACATGTCTGTGAAGAAGCAGAGAAGCCTAGTTTTGAATTTGGTTTGAGCTTGAAAACTGATATGGGTTTGGATGCTCTGATCTTACTTAACAGATTCTCGAATCCAGGCAGAAATGAAGAAGGCAAAGTAGAGGTATATAGGCTGCTCTTTGGTGTACACAGCAAGCTTCTTTTGATTTTTATATATTTTTCTTTGGTCAGCCATTTTTCTATGACCTGATATGATTTTGATTAATTGTTTTTGTGTGCTTGCATTAATTTCTATGTCCCCTCTTTTGTCTACATACATACATGTGTATGTTTTCATTTTATTCACATAGACATTTTTACTTTTCCATGTTTACCTTTTATTTGATATATTTAGATATATACGTGCTTAACATCTATGCATAAATTTTTATTTTTATTTTCATTTTCTTCCATAAGCATTGCCTTTACAACATTTATATTTATGCATCTTTCATATATTCTCTTTCTCATAGCATCCATACATATATGCACTTTTCAATACTTATATATTATCACATGCCATAAAAATTATGTATATTTATACATATATTTATGGACATTTTTTCCTTTAATTTATATGGTGGAGTTTATAAATTAATAGAAGAATGAAGATTACAGGGTAAGCCAAGGCTGAGGTATTGTATAGATCTTTATATGTTTACATTTTTTTTAGTTACTATAAATTCCTTTGTCCGATCCATTAATATTCCAATAATTTAAATCAGTTAATTACCCAATTATCAAACGTCAGAATCCGGGTCGTCACAGTAAATATAAAAGGCCAGTAGCCATTCATTTTACGGTGGATCATGAAAGGACACGGAACACCAAAAGGTTCCAAACAGGTACCGATATGGCTAATCATTTCACCGATTTCTTCGTGAACCGGACGCCAAAATGCACAAATGAATATACTGCGGAGATTTGCACGACGAGACAAATAGAATGGTACACAGATATCAGCGATATGATCATCCTATCAAAAGTCGATATTCGCTGCCAAACTGCTGCTAATTCGCCGAAAATAAGATAAATGGGACAATAGCAGTCCAAATTTGGCGAAACAAAATACGACGTTTTACTCAGAAAATGATAAACATTTTTATTATATAAAAATATTCAGATTTTGAAAATATTTTATTTCCATCAAATTTACCGATTTAAATTGAAATTGAAGATTACACAACAGAACTAACTTTCATATTTACCAATGAAATTCTGACATTTGTTATGTTTAAATAGACGCATACCAAATATCAAATTTTCATTGATAAATTTTATAATTTATTTTCATGAAAATTTAGTTAATTACGTTATTAAAATCGTTAAAATTTACGGGTCGTTACACTATCTCGGATTTGGACAAAACTAGTGTCATCGAGACTGGAATATCGAGTGGATATGCATCGATGAGCTTAGTGGCGATCCGATGCATTTCGTGGTCGTGTGAGCTCGAAACACATAATGTTAAATTTATAAGAACTATATAATAAAGAAATTTACTATAAATACACCTTAAATTTAACCTATTTTCATTATGTTCCTCTCTTTTCCTTTATCCTTTTCCAATAAACCAAAAGTGAGCTGCCACTATAAATCGAATTGTTCTTGAAGCTTCGAGCGTCATTAGTCGATGGCGTTGGATCCATTGGGATAGTGTGTGTGTGTGAGATCTTCGTTTTGGTTTGCGTCAATTTGAACCATTTAAATCGATAATAGTCCACACATGTCAGACTTAAATTGTTCAAAACAACAGATTGTTAATTTATATTTGGCAAAACTTAGCATATATAGTAAATAGATCAATCACAGAATCACAGACACAAAGTAATATAACAATAAACAACGGAATAGATAAATAGTAGTTCATGAATCTACTACATAAAACTACAGTCTGAAACAAATAAAACAGAAAATCTCAAGTACATAGAAGTCACTCATACAAAAGCAACTGACAAGTCTGAATATATACAACTGGAAATATCTAGAAATAACTGGAAAAGCTGAATAGATAAAAGCCAGATCTCCAAGCAAAGCTCCAAGCTCCAAAGGTGAGTCTCAAATGCTGTGACACTTAAACTGACCCGAGCATAAAGCAAAACACAAAACACTCGAGTCAGGATTAACATTCTTATGCAAGTAAATCAACTCAAGTAAAATGTCCAAGTGAAATGCAATATAACTTAAAGGATGTTGAAATTTCACCCTTTAAGGATCCATGAAACTATCTACATACATAGTACAATACGCTACATAGATAATGTCTATAGTAAAGTAAAATATTAAAATAGCGTTAAGGCGTTACCCATATCCCCCTTAACACATTTTATATAAATGTCGTAGTCTATACAGTACCGTAATTCCTCCATAAATAGGAGGGCTATCAGAGGGCATTCCATAGTGTAAGGCACAAACCAAACTCGTAGAAGGCGCAATAAGGCATGTGACAAGGCATGCAAGGCAATGCCCAGGGTAGGATACTACTGTTTTGAGGATCCGGACTGGTGGTAATGCATAGCAGCTACTACCGCCTACCTCGAGACACACTCCCATAATCAAAGGTGCACCCAATTAAATCACAAAGTAATAGAATGGTATCAAAGAAGCATGCTCGATCGGAGGTGCGACCTCACTTGGCCCGGCGTGGCTCCTGTTTTAGTCACATCGAGCTGACTCGAGGGAGTCATGGCTGCGTCATACCTTATACAGACGTTCGCCAAACCATCCTACTTCGTTCTGGATTCTGCACAACGTGCATAGTTGTTAAAGTGGTTTTCGGTATCGGCAGAGAGTATGATATTATCCGATCCTGGTCTCTTTAATAACCAAACGCTTATTTCAAACCGTGGTCATTTTTCATTTCAAACAGTTCATACTTTATATCAAAATATCATATTTATTTCAAAATCATATCACTTTCGAAATCATATTCACTTTCAATCATATTCATTTCCAAAATCATTATTCACTATTGAAATCATTATTCATTATAAATCATAACAGTTCCAACCTAAACAGTTGAATATTGAAAGTAGTTTATATATTGGAATAGTTATACATTAAAATAGTTTTTATTAAAAAATAGGTTATAGATTAAAAATAGTTTATATATTAAAAGTAGTTTATATATTAATATATATATATATAATGGTTTATAATTTAAAATAATATATATATTAAATAGTTTATAGATTTAAAAGAGTTTATATCAAAAATAGTTTCAAATTAGAATTGTTTTTTCCAATTTCACAAATCAATTCAAATCAACTTTAGTTCCAAAAATTCAATTTAAATCAATCTCAGTTCAACAATTTCAATTAGAAAGGTTAAAGGGTCGATTCAAATTCTCATTAAAACCATTTTTAATTTGTATCAATTTCGAATCTAGGTTTGAACTACAAATTTAAACCACTTCCAATTCAATAGGTTTCAAAGTTTAAATATTCAAACAATTTACAATAACTCAATTCGATAAATTTCATTTATATTTCAAAATTTTAAATTTAATTTTATTTAAATTTGAAATTATTCACTTAATCATTTTTAATAACATTTAAATAAAATCTCAAATTACAAATTTAAATCAATATTAAATATTCAATTTTAATTTTATTTAAATTTGAAAATATTCATTTAATCACCTTTAGTCAAGATTCAGTTATCAAGTTATAAAAATCATATCTTTAAAATCTCAAGATTAATAAGTTCAAATCAATTCTTATTAAATACAATTCTTAAACAAATATAAATTTCAAATCAATTCCAAATTATCTTTCCAACCTTAATATATTAAAGTTATTGCAAAATCTATTTTTAAAATATTAATATAAATTTTAAATAAATATTTTGAACATATTATTTATATACTAATTAAATTAAAATTTATTAAATTAAATTATATTAAATTATATTAAATTATATTAAATTAAATCTTATTATTAAATCTATTTTAAATCTTATTTTATATATTTGAAAATAATAAAAATATAAGTAAAATCTTAAAATTTACATTTTTACAACTTAACTTATAATTTTAAAATTTCCAAAACATATATTTTTAAAATCTAAATTTTACACATATTAAAATAAAATCTTTATATTATATTTTAAAGAATCAATTTTTATTAAAACCCATATATTTCCTTTCAAAAAATTGGAAATCATTTTCAAAAATAGACCAACGGTGTCCGTATATAATTTTCTATCCTATGGTCAAGTGATACGGCTATTTATCATTTCAATCCGCAATAATTTAATATTTACCGGTATATATCATTTCAACCCGCAATCCCACAATTTCAAAATAATCAATAAAATCGCTTGGGTTTATCATTCCAACCCATAACGATTTTTCCTAATCTATAATATCGTTCGACTATGCATCATTTCAACCCAAAGGGAATTCCTAAACTAACAGGGAACTAGCAGAGTGAGAATAATAAAATAATAATATAAAATGACATACATATCAATAGCAAACATATATCATAAATAATTAAATAAAATATATATACAACATGTTATGAGGTCATATGTCAATTAACATAGGTAAACAATTCAAAATATTAACATATCATATTCAACAATTAAATAACTAACAATTCAAATTTAATAATATATTTCAATCGTCATTTCATGTGAATACAAATTTACTAAACATAAGAACGTTAATCGTGAGTGATCGCTCACCTTTCCAAGCTATGGAAATTTGACAACACAAACAAGCTATGAATTGAATCACGAACTCAATAATCGACCAATCCAAATGACAATCCCAAATCGAAGCAAGGTGGACTCGAGATCGATGAAAACAAAATATATGATTTTTAAAAATCTAAAATTTACTCACATATTTAAAATAAAATCTTTATATTATATTTAAAAACCAATATTCAATTTAAAACACATATTTAAAATAAAAATCTTCATATTATATTTTAAAAATCAATATTCAATTTAAAACAAATATTTAAAACCAAAATATCTATATTTTATATTTTAAAAATAAATATTTAAAATCAATATTCTTTTTTTATAATAAGAAGAAAAGCTGGCAGAGATGTGGAAATAGACACGGACACACATAGGCTCGACTGTTGCTCGGTAGACAGGTGGTGCAAGGGCTGCTCGTGGCATGAACATGGGCAGTCAAACGGTCATAATATTCAGGACAAGCGCCTGCTATGAACTTCTCATTTTTCTTAAGCGAAGTATCAATCAAACCTGGTCCAAACTTGGATAGCTCATTAAATTTCCTTTCATACTCCTAAAATGACATGCTTCCCTACTTAAGATCCATAAAGTTGCGATATAACTGAGATTTTCCAGCTTCAGGCATCCACTAGGTCATGAATAATTCCTTGAACTATGCCTAAGTGATGTTTGCTTCCTCAGTGCGGGTGGTAACAGATTCCCACCAATCTTGAGCAGCATCCTGCAGCTACCAGGTGGACAATTGACGCTTCTGGGCATCAGAAATCTCAAGTTCAGTGAAGATCCTTTCCAAGCTCTTAAGCCACTACCGAGCTTCGATAATGCCTTCGGACCTTGAGAATTCGTACCACCAAGCTGTGTGTATTCTTTGCAAAGCGTAGTGAACTTCACTGCTAGAACCGGTGCAACTGGTGCTACAACATCTGGTACGGGGCCATTTCCTCTTCCCCGACCTCGAGCGTTTCTTATGTTGCTCATCTTGAAGATTCATGGGTGGATTTAAAACATTGAGAAGCACGAAACTTAAGGAAATCCTAATCAAAGCGAATTTTTAACAAGGAAGATGTATTCGAGTTGATAGTAAATTTTGAAAATAGATTGGATTTTTAAAACATTTTATATTTTCAAAATAAGCTCTCTCAAGAATGATTCCACTCATTATAGGGTATTACTAACCCTACTCCTAATTAATTTTACCTCTCAGGCTAAGGTATTCACTAAACCAAAGCTCTGATACCAACTGTGATGACCCGCCTTTTTCGAACAACTTAAGCTGAAAATAAACCATCCTTGTCCAACTTAAACCGTTCAAATTAGACAGATTATCAATTTGGGCTTTTAGAATAAAATCAAACACAGAATAATATAGAATCTCACAACGGAAATAAATAATATACATAGTAGTTCATGAAGCTACTTAAAAAAAATACATCAGAGTTTCAGACTTTAATTATACAATACTAGAGATACATAAGAGTTTACTAATACAAGCCAAAATGAAATAGATAACTAATATTGGATAGAGTGGAGTCTTCGACCAAGTCTTCGGCTCCCAAAATAAGCACTACTCACACACTGCAATACTAAGGCTGACCCGAGCATAAAGTAAAACAATATACTCGAGTCAAGACTAGAAGTTCTCATGTAAGTAGTCCAACTCAAGTGAAAATGTACAAATAACTCAAGAGATGTTACGGGGTTTTCCATCTCTTAAGGATCCGTCAAACTATTTATATATGCAATAGAATACGCTATATATGTAGTGTCTATCAGTAAAGTAAATATTTTTCTTAGCGTTAAGGCTTTACATTAATCCCCTTTAACGCGTTTTTAAGCATTGTCGGACAGTTTGCATATAAAACACTAGTAAACCGTCGGTGGATAGGGATGCGCCGTGATACGGCAACACTAAACCAAAATCGTAGTGGTCTCGTATAGGGATAAAAGTATGGCAAGGCATGTGAGGCAATGCCCAAGGTAGGATACTACCAGTTCGGGTCGTAGGACTGGTGGTAACGCATCATAGCCATGACCTCCCACCGCATCCAACACTCCCATAATCGAAGGGTGATCACCAACAACGACCGAAATAAGGATATTCATACGAAGAAGTGTGTCCGCTCGGGGTAGCTAGCCCGCTTGGCCCTGTCAAGCCGTCCTGTTTTAGTCATTTCAAATTGGCACAAGTGCCAGGCTAATCAATCATCGTTCTCTTTCTTCAAATCCAGCCAACGTATGCCAAATCCAACCACTTCGTTCTGGCTCATCACTCCACGTACACAGTTATTAAAGTGGTTTCGATATCGACTGAGAGTTTGCCCATATCCGGCCCCGGTCTCTTTAATAACCAACGTCATTTTCACACCGATTGGATATTTTATTAAATCAATTAAAAATTCTCTTTTATATTAAATCAAATATTTATTTTAAATTTTAATTAGTATATTTTAATCCAATCAAATCAAATTAACATTCTCTTTTTAATTAAATCAAATCTTCATTTAAAATTTAATTACATATGCAATATTAACACTTCATTAAATTTCAAATAATCAACTTAACGAGTAAAAATCATTAACATTTAACATAACCATTATTAATTTAATTTCATAATCTAAAATAGTTCAATTGATCTTTCATTTTAAAATCTAAATTAACTTAATAGATTTCAAAATTTAATATTAACTTCAACGAAAAATTTAAATTATAAATTCACGTTAAATTTTCAAATTATTTCTTAATTTCAATTTTAAATATTTAAAATCCAAAATAAATTTCAATTGACCAATCGGTGTTTATTATCTAAATTTTCTATCCTAGGCCAAGTGATTTAATTTGGGTATTTATCATTTCAACCCATATCCCGGTTCATATTTAATGTATACATCAACAATATAATAATGATAAAGTATTAGTACATCAATCAACATCCAATATTCAAATTTCCATACTTAAACAATTTCACATGCAATTTGGATCCAAATCAATCATATATCACAGCGTCAAATATCCATGGTTTCCAAACCCAATATCAATCATATTTATCAACCAATTATTTATAAAATCGCAGGATACTTGCATATGAAAATCTAGTCGTGAGCTTAAAATCGCTCACCGTCGCAGCTTTCAACAACCGGATACGGCGATACGGATACACGTGCACACACTAAAGCGGGAAGATGATGGCTGCCTTTGGTGAAACGTTGTCGCGTATGGTTTGATGAAAAGGACTACGCGCGGTCGGGCGATGATGCGGGCTAGGCAGGTTGATGTACGGGTGGAGGAGTTTGGGAACATGCTAGATGGTTGGAGGAAGGCGTGATCCGGCACGGCGAGGTGGTGGATGCGTTCGGCCTGAGCTAGTAGACTTTGATGGAGGGGAGGTCAGTGGGGTCTGGGTTTCAGGTGGTAGGCTGGGTAGTCAGGGCAGCTAGAGTAAAGGAGCAAAGAGGATGCAGGATTGGGCAAGAAGGCGGGCTGGGTTTGCGGGAGGGGAGTTCGGTTGTGGGTCAGTGGTGGCAGGGAGCATGTCAGGGTGCGGAGATTAGTGGCGGGAGAGGTCGAGCTGGGCTAGGTGGGTGGTGCAGGCGGTGGAAGGTTACGGACTGGAGGTGGGATGCAGGACAAGGGTGGAGGACTGGGAGCTGGGTCGAGGTAAGGTGGGGTTCGGGTTTCGGGTGGGGACAGGTGGGGAGGTGGTGGCGAGACAACAGGAAGACTGGGGACTGGGCTGACTTGGTGCACGAGCTAGTGAGGCCGTGGGTGGTGGAAGCGGGTTCGGTAGTAGGTGGAGGGGTGGCAAGAGCTTGGCTGGGTGGCGAAGCTGCTTCGGGCAAGGGGAGGCAGGGGAGGATGCAAGGCGGGGAGGAGGAGATAAGAAATATTAAGGAAGGGAACTTGTACGTGTCTTTATATATATGCAAGTTTATATATTTTCAAACAAATGCTCAGAAGAAAGGAGAATGAGCATATAGAATGGCGAGGAGCAGGAAGGCACGCATTTATATATATAAAAGGGCAGGGAAACATTAATTGCTGCACTTAATAAAGTTGGAGGCGCATGCAAGGAATGTTTGCGACAAGAATGAAAGTTGGCTGAAGGAATGTGTGCAATTATGACCCTAGGGCACGGTCACGGACCATTATTTCAACCATTTAGCCTTTTTCGATGGAAGCCAAATTATGAAAACAATTATACCGTGGAGATCAGCGTGACGAGATGAATCCAATGATGTACTCAAAACCGTGTTACGACATTCGGAGCAAAATTTCATCTGTCGTCGCTGTTACCGCTTCGAAATTGGACGACAATGGCAATTCTAGATAAACAGAGCTACAAAGACTGGAATTGGATGGAATGAACTTTGACGTTTTAATAAAAAAAAATTCTTGATCATTTCTATGTAAAAATATTCATACTTTAAAATTTTATAATTCGCACTAAAAATTTGTGCTGACCGAGTTTCGGACGAATTTTGACGTAAAACAAATTTTATTGGTCTTACTTAAATGGACGCATTTCAATTTTCTAGTTTTCGTTGCCAAATTTTTATTTTTAAAGTAATTTTATTTCCTAATATTCATTAAATTCTAATTTTAAAACGATGAAAAATCCAGGTCGTTACATTTTCCAAGTGATATTTGAAATTAATGTTTTTAAAACTATATTTCAAGTATTTTGGAGTTTATTGAAAGTGAAAGGAGGCATGGATTACAATATCGTTATTGTAATGAATGTTTTTTGAGAATTGAGAAAAGAGTTCATGGATTATTACACTTTTGTTATAATAAATGATTTCGTAAAGTAATTAAAAAAACTTGCTACTTTAACTTAATAAGTGTTGTATTAAATCTTTGGAAGAGTTTTGTTTTAAAGGTGATAATAAGTTGATTTATAAATGAAAAAATCTTTAAAAAGGAAGGTTTTAAAGAAATATCTAAGTGTAATTGTATTAGGGCTTATAGTAAACAATGTTTTAATGACATTTGTTTTGACAGCTCTTTAAAAGAATAATTAAAAAAATGTTTTTTAAAGTGTTTTACAAATATATATGATGTGAAAATAAAGCATAAGTGTGATCAAATGTTTGAAAAGTTTGATTTGTTTATAGAAAATATTTAGTCTTACACTTAACACTAAAAGTTAAAGGAACTCTTGCTATTCTTAAAGTTTCGAATGTATGTCGAGGAAAGGTGGGAAGCACCACTGCCTTTACTTGTCTGGCTTCATTTTTTCCATGAGGTAGTACTAGTTTGAGATTGACAAGTGGTGATAAGTGTAAAAGATTTAATTTCTATAAGTGATATCACTTATATGGAAAGGATTTAGGTGTATGCTTAACACTAAACATTAAAGGAACTCTTGGTATTCTTAAATTAAAGAATGTATCTTGAGACAAGGTGGGAAGTAACACTACCCTTACTTGTCCGGCTACATTATTTTCCTTGGAATGGTGCTAGTTTGGGATCGATGAGTTGTGATGAGTATATGAGATTTTAATTTCCATATACGATCATCTTGTTATCCTCAATAGTTAACTCATTTACTATCAATTCTAGTATCCTTCTTTGTGCTTCGTCAATTCAAGATGATTTCTTGCTCGTTTTGAGCATTGATATCCTTCTTTGTGTTTCATCAAGCTAAGACGATTTGTTGCTAGTTTGGAGCATTGATATCCTTATTTGTGCTTTTATAATCTAAAATGATTTGTTGCTCGTTTTGAGCGTTTGCATGCAATGCCGGATGTAACTAAAACCAAAGAGCGAGTGGGAGCCAAGCTATGTGGGTCACACCCATTAGGTATGTTCACATCTATCTTGAGATATTTTTGTTGCATGCATGTGATGATGTGAAATATTAGGATTCACGTGCTTAGCGAGGGTCTAGCTTGGATGTCCCCGAGAGTGACGCGTGTTCTCTCATGTATATTTTGTCTAAGTGTATGCTTTTGGTGTAGAAAGGCGCACCCTTCTAGTCATGTTGGATGAATTTGTTCTACTTGTTCTAATTCGAACCTTAGAGTTAATCCTTTCTTAATCGCATAGAGAAGTGCCTTGTGTTCTTCTCTATGTTTAATTATTTGTGTCCATTCTTTAAATTTGGATTTTGATCTTGTCCGTGTTCATTCTTTTTTGTTTGGATTTTCGTTTTGGCTTGTTTTCATTCTTTCATGTACGAATGTTGTTCTTGTGAGGTAAAACTCATTTCGTGTTTAGCGACATGGTCACACAAATTATTATATATTCATCATATTTCTTGAGTTTTCTCATGCTGGTTTTCTAGATTGATCTGAGTGTTATTTATTTATAATGCTTGGGTCAGACCGAGTTTTCCAGGTTGTCGTCGACCGGACATGGAGCTCATGGCATAGAGCTAGATGTTCACCTGCCGTAATATTTCTATTTTCCGCTGTATTATTATGTATACCCATAAGCAATTGTAAGGATAGAAAGTTATAACTGTCCAGACTGAAGAGGTTTATTTTAACTCTGATATACCTTATATTTTAGAGTGATAACTTTTACTATCTTTATAATATTATATGTGATCGTTCCGATGTGAAATTCCATTTCCCTCTATTCTTTTTCTTTTTATTTATGCCTAGAAATCTACCTTTCCAGCACTTGGGCGCTCAGAATTCTAATACCGTGGATGTATAAGTGCCGACTTTCGAGGGTCGAAAATGTGGGTTGTTACAACTGCGACCACAAATTTTTGACTTTGAGTTGAATTTCAATTACGTTGATACTAACCTGTTGATTGGATGCAACGAATCCTTTTTGAGTAATGTTTTACTTTAAACAATTGGCATATACTCAAAGGAAGTCATAGCATGTTTGTGATGCAATAAGTTGACTAAAATCAAATCATAACCCCCTCATTTAAGCTACATAGTATTCTCAAGTCTAAAGATTACCGCATATCATCGTATTGATATCCTATGTTTTGACTTCGATATGTTTAACCAGATAGAACTCATGGTGTATCGTTCCATGATCATCTAACGATTACAAGTGCATAATATCTTGGTGCCCCTAACGGTCATGAGTAATTAACCGTCCAATATTTGGGGAGCATTATGTACATTTGTCCCAACAGATGCATCGATATTCCTTTCTCGATGCACCTTGACACTACAAGGGAAAAGGCATTTTCCGACGGTAGAAAACTGTCGGCGGCAGTCGGAGGCCGTCGGAAGCCGTCGAAAAAAGCCATAGGAAAATAAGGTGTCGGCGTGTAGTGTTTCCGACGGCTTCCGATGGATCTCGCCGTTCTTTTTTTCGATGGCTTCCGACGCTTATCAGAATCCGTCGGAAGGTCTGAAAGCTGTCAGAAGCCGTCGGAAAAATTGATCTGAAAGCTGTCGGAAGCTGTCGAAAGCCGTCGGAAATCTGTTGCATTTTTTTTATTTCTGCTGTGATATAGCCTTCCATCCCCATTTCACATACAAACACTATTCTGCAGAATCCAATATATGATATTCCAACCAAATATCAAACTGTGCACAATTTACCAAACAAAAAAAAATACATAAAATTAAGTTAAAACACATAATCATCACCCAACATCCCCAACATCCACAAAATTATACAATAAAATAGCTAAGTGTATAATAACATAGTACATAAATCAACAACTACCTCCACCATCTACCAAATCATACAAAACAGAAGAAAAAAAATTTATCGACCAAAGCAATCAATCAATCTCCTCCAGAACCAGAGCCAGCAGAGGAAGGGAAGCGACCACCATACTGCTGCATGTACTCGGCGATACGCTGGTCTAGCAACTGTGTGGTCTCTATGGCCTGCCGATGGTTCTGCTCCTCCAGCTGCGCCACTCTAGCCCGCAAATCTTCGATCTCTGCTAGATCGAGCTGAGCTCTAGTCTGCCTACCCCGTCTCTGACTGCTGGCCTGTAATAAATATTTAATTTAGCTGTGTTATCTCTGTAAGTGTATGTGCAGGTATGTGAATGATTAGCAGTGTGATAATGTTACTTAATTTAGTTTATGCATGTTTATGTAAGTGTACATGCAGGTATGTGAATGATTAGTAGTGTGATGATGTTATTTAGTTTATTTTATGCATATATAATGTATACATTTGAAAATATATTCTTTTGGCCATTTTTAAATTGTGATTCAACCATTTATTAACAAAAATAATAGTACATTACATTACGAGATATCACTTCTTTTGATCTCTTTAATAGTAAATGTGACAAATTTATGCATGTGTACAGCATATATCAGGCAAACTAAATTAAATAACATGTCTTTTTCGTTATTTTTTTTTGAAATGACATTCAATTAACGAATTAATATATTTTGGTAATGCATAATGCTTTCATAACGAAGTGGCTCAAAACCAATGTACTGAATTTGAAAACTTATATGATACCCAATATATTATTTACTTACCACTTGATTGCCAAATCCGTATCGTCTGCTATGCTCCGACGGATCTATAATAGACTCAAAAATAGCATCCTCCTCATTTATCAACTTATTCCTATTTATCAACTTATGCGAATCTAGAAATAGGATAAAAATTGAATTTTTCGCGAATATAAGAGATTATACCTGAGCTAGAAAGCAAGAGAGGTTGAATACGTAGCCGGGGAGGATGCAAAAATACGAAATTAGTGATTGGAGGCTTGGGGAGTGAATTTGGGAATTTGAAGAAGAGGCTCGGTTGGAGCCTGTAGTTCGCGATTTTCCGACGGCTTCCGACAACCGCCGACGGCCTGTCGGAAGCCGTCGGAAAATGGCCATCGGAAGCCGTCGCCCCCCCTTGCTATTTAACCCTTTTCTAGTAGTGTGACTAGAAATCTTTAAAGTTGATTATTGTTACAGAATTGATTCAATACTCATTATTATAACCGATTCACAGCTATAATCGATATAATAATATACTATGGATTTTCTATTTATATACGTCTAATGCTCGTAGTAATTATTTATATCACATATAATAATCATATATAATAGAAAACAAAATGAAGCATACTTTTGCTTTGAACAAGATTTCTCACAGAGTTAATATTATTTTAAAAATTACATAATTTCCTCTATAACATACCGTTAACTCTCTCAATCGCATCGTGAGATTGAGAGGATGTAAGAATATCTATACATTTCTTATTATTTTTCCTATTATATTGCCTTCCTATTATAATATAAGAAAAAATTAGTCTTTTACTATTCATATTTTTAAGTCTATAAATAACTCTTTATGATTCCAGTTAACAAGTTGTATTCTTTGTTAGCTAACAAAAACTTAGCCTCCATTATTTTATGTTTATCTTTTATTCTTCTTTCAGTTTAGTTTGGTATATGATATTTATTAACATAATGTATATGTTGTTTAGTTTACTACTTTAATTTAGCTAACGTGTACATTTTCATGGGAGATGAATGTTGATTGGATATCAAACTACGCCTTATGCCATCACTTTCTAATTGTGATACGTGTTAACGTCAAAATTGAACGCTAACACCCCGGTGTAAGTAGATATAAAGTGAAAGCACCACCCGTTGGCATGGGAACTAAAAGTAAAAAGAAAATCGCAGAAAAAGTAAAGAGACAGCAGTTTTTATAGTGGTTCGGCTCAAAGTCAAGCCTACGTCCACTTTACATCCTCTATCACTGACTCGATTACAAACTTTACAATCACTCTTCAATTACAACACAATGAGAACAAGCAACTTACAATCGCTTTTTGATTACAACTGATTACAACACGATAAAAACACGTAGATTACAACACCATCAAAACAAGTAGCTAGAACATCGATCTAGACAGGCTCTTTATTTTCATGTTGAATGATTTCCATCTTCTTCCCAAAAGTTCGATGAAGAAAGTGAAGAAGGAGTCGAGGAAATAGCAGAGTGTCGGCGTGTCGAAGTCTGGAAAGTCCGGAAAAGTCCCCTTTCAATAGGGAGTAGGCGGGGTATTTATAGGGAAAACTGGAGTTAGGTCGTAGGTCGTAGGTCGTGGGTCGTAGGTCGTTAGCGACCTAAGGTGTTGCGACTTAGTGGAGCTGTTGGCTTAACTCTGGAGTCTGCTGGGTCGTGTCGTTAGGTCGCTTTGTCTTTAGCTCGTTAGCTTGTTAAGTCGCTAACTCATTAGGTCGCCATGTCTTCATTTAGTTGCTAGGTCGCTGCCGCTCTAACTCGTTAGGTCGTTGCCGCTCTAACTCGTTAGGTCGCTGCCGCTCTAACTCGTTAGGTCGCTGCCGCTCTAACTCGTTAAGTCGTTAGGTCATTAGCTTATTAGGTCGCTCTATCTTTACTCAGCTGCTTTACGCTATAAGTCGTTAAGTCGTATATTCTTTTAGGTCGCTAGAAAGTTAGGTCGCTAGGAAGTTAGGTGGTTATCCCATAGCAATGTTAGTTCATTGAATGCCATAGGTCGTAGGTCGCTGAGGGCTGCAGATGGTTAAGTCGCTCGGATTACTCAGGGTAATTAACTTGTTGTTTTGTTGAGTGCTGAGTCGTGGCTCCTTCTTTAGTAGTTGAGTCGCTTTTCACAAAAGCGGAATAACACTTGCCCCCCAAAACATGCCTTGCGAGAGGAAGGTGTGTTTTGTAATGCTATAAGCCAGATGTTCATATCCTGTTAATGACCTGTGGTACAACCTGCAAAGAGTTTGACAGTTTTATATGATCTCAAATGACGATCGTTCGCGATCGAGCCATTTGAGGTGAAATGCGACCGTTTGCGATCTAGCATTTTTGTATGACCTCAAATGACGACCGTTCGCGATCAAGCCATTTGAGGTGGAATGCGACTGTTCGCGATCTAGCATTTTTGTATGACCTCAAATGACGACCGTTCGCGATCAAGCCATTTGAGGTGGAATGCGACCGTTCGCGATCTAGCATTTTTGTATGACCTCAAATGACGACCGTTCGCGATCGAGCCATAAAGATTAACCTCAAAGTGGACGTAGGCAGTTACGCCGAACCACTATAAATCTGGTGTTCACGTCTTTGCATTCAATTTAGCATATTCTTCCTTGTTTAAATTTACTTTCATATTTTATCTCTCTACACAATCTTTCTCAACGAGGTTAGCGACCAATTTTGGTGCTAACACTTTGGTGCTTTCACTGAGAACTGAATTCTCAAACCTCAAGGATCTGCTTTGAAGCTACTAGATTGAATAAATCCCCCAAAGAAGATCCGATTCATTCGTAGGACGTCCGTTGATTCTACTCAGAGTTCATACCAATAACTCTACAATGGCAAGACCACGTACCAGATCAGCATCTCATAATGCGGACGCCCACGAGACTGCTAGCATATAATAAGCAGGGCCTAGCAATCAGCAAGCAATGCTAGGTACAAGGACTACCGCCCAGGATCAAATGCCGGTTGTCACCAGAATAGAGTTCAACGACTTGATGAGAGAACTCAGGGAAAGCAGGAGACAACTCGGAGAGCAGATGCAAGCCAACGCCAACCTCATGGCACAACTCACTCAACAACAGCATCAGAATGCTGGGGGCAATCTTGCTCCTTATTCTTCATCCGACAGCTCGACTTCGTCTGATGAACCTCCCAGGCATAGACGTCGTAAGACTGAAACTACGCAGGCAGGTGCTGCTGTCCGAACAGCTAGAGACCGTGACCAAGCAAGAGCTGGAAACTTAGGAGCTGGAGTGCAGGTGGAGGCTGGAGGCCCGGATCATCAAGATGCCAATGATGTCGAACCTCAAGATGCACATTTGGCAGATCGCCAGCAGAGGACATCAGCCTGATCAATCACGAAGGACAAACTCCAACCTTCCACCTTCCATACAGACTCCAGACCTAACGGCCATGATCAGACAATTGATGAAAGAGAATCAAGGCTTATCAAACAACGATTGGGAGGTGTCCAGAAGCCATACTCCGTTCACAGACACTGTTCTGCAGGCAACATACCCCAGGAAGTTTAGTATGCCAACTATCCCGGCATATGAAGGGAAGACCGATCACATACAGCATGTCATGAGATACAAATGGATGATGGATTCAGCTAGAGCAAATGATGCAACCAAGTATAGATGCTTTCCAATAACTCTATCTGGGATCGCTACCATGTGGTTCACTCGACTTCCTCCACGGTCCGTATCCAGTTTCGAAGAGTTGGCGAAGAAATTTATAGAACAATTCAGGATACATACTACTCGTCCAAAGGACGTGATGTCTCTATCAAGTGTAATCCAGGCTCTTGGGGAATCATTGAAGGAGTATTTGCAGAGATTCCATGTTGCAGCAACTTAAGTCAGCAATCCCAATGACCATGCAATTCTTATGGCTGTGATGCGAGGCATGGATCCAGATTCAGAGTTTGGAGACTGGCTGGCAGGAAAACCTCCGACTACGCTAGAGCGTTTTTACTCAAAGGCACATCAGTTCATAAGAAGAGAGCAAGCCAGGTGGGTAAGGCGAGATAAGGCACCGGGGCCTGTCCAGGAGTCCGTGAAAAGCAACATTGCTGTGAAGCAGTCCGTAGACAACTCGGGAAAAGTTCAAGTCAATGTCCAGAACAAGCCCGGGCAACCTAAGGAATCCGGAGGAAGAAATCAAGGAAAGAAGAGAGAAGCGGGGAAGTGGAAGCCGAGAATTCCAACCTACAACGAGTATACCCCACTGAATGCGTCTCTTGAGAACATTTACCTATCAACCTACAATACCTTTCAGTACAGAAAGCCACGTCCAAAGGAGTCAATCGAATAACAAAAGCAGACTGGGAATACTGCCGCTTCCATGAGACTTATGGGCACAATACGGAAGAGTGCAGACACCTACACGATGCTATAGAGAAGTTGATCAGGCAGAAAAAGTTACAGGAGTTTGTGAAGAATCCACAGGAAGGAGGACAGGGAACATCCAACCTAGGTCGTGCACCAGCTCCGTGTCATCCTGAGGAGCCTGCCCGGACTGTGGGCAGACTAGTCATAAACACGATCATCGGCGGGCCTCACTCTGCGGATAAGAACTGGCAAGAGATGGAGCGGTATGCTAGTTCCCTGAAGCACGCAGATTTCGAGTGATGTTCCAACGTAGAGGATGGGACCCCTGCTAAACAATTGCGCGTGATGACAGACGATATAGTATTCAGGAGCAGAGATGCTGACCAAGTAGAGGCTCCTACCATCGACCCGATGGTCATATCTGCGAAAATCGGGCTGGCTTATGTGAAGAGAATTTTGATTGATTGTGGAAGTTCTGTCAATATCATCTTCAAGAAGGCTTATGACCAGATGAAGATGGAGACGAAGGATTTGAAACCGTCTAAAGCTCGTATACATGGCTTTAATGGCGCAGCGACAGATGCAGTGGGGTATGTTGAGTTACCAGTTGAACTGGGACAAGGCGAGCGTAGGAGGGTGCGAATCCTACCCTTCGTAGTTTTGGATGTGGATTCTCCGTACAATGTGTTCTTGGGTCGACCGGCCCTGGCTGAGTTTAGGGCAGCTTTAGCCCCGTGGTGCTTGACTTTGAAGTTTCCAACTAACAAAGGAGTAGGTGTTGTTCATGGCGACCAGGCGACTGGTCGTGCCTGTTATGTGGCTGAGCTCCGAGAGGCCCATCGGAGGGAGAAAGGAAAGGTTGCGGACAATCCCGTCCGCATCCATAATACTGACAATTGACAAGTAATGCCCGAGCCCTGGCTCGGGCATAATTCTTGGATCTTCAGAGACATAGATCCGAGAGACGACGATGAGAAATCCAGGGAAGAAAAGGCAGCGCCGACTGAATTAAAAATTGACATTTCAGTCAGCCGAGACGATCTATCGCGAGTACTAAAGATCGGATCACAACTCAGCCCCGCAATGACTGAAGACCTTAGTGATTTCCTCCGAGCGAATCTTGATGTTTTCGCCTGGACACATTCTGATATGTGCGGGATTTCTCCCGCTATTACGAGTCATATGTTGAACATAGACCCGAAGTACGTCCCGGTTAAACAAAAGAGGAGAGGAATGGACCCGGAGAGGTCCGCTGCTCTCAGAGAGGAGGTGGACAAACTCAAAGCCAATGGGTTCGTCCGCGACACCCTCTACCCTGAATGGGTATCAAACCCCGTGCTGGTGAAAAAGGCGAACGAGAAATGGAGAACTTGCGTAGACTATTCCGATTTGAACAAAGCATGCCCCAAGGACAGTTTCCCATTGCCTAGGATTGATCAGTTGGTCGACTCCACTGCAGGACACGAGTTGTTATCATTCATGGATGCATACTTGGGATACAATCAAATCTCGATGCATATTCCGGACCAAGAACACACCAGTTTCATCAGAGACGTTGGGCTATATTGCTATGTAGTAATGCCTTTCGGATTGAAAAATACAGGAGCGACCTATCAGCGTTTGGTGAACCGAATGTTCAAAGACCAGATTAGTAGGACGATGGAAGTCTATGTGGATGACTTGCTCGTGAAGTCACGACAGTCAAACGACCACATTCGAGACTTAGCGGAGATGTTCGATATACTCAAATATTATGGGATGATGATCAACCCTCTGAAGTGTTCCTTCGGCGTTGCGTCGGGGAAGTTTTTGGGATTCATTGTTAATGCTAGGGGAATTGAAGCTAACCCGAAAAATATTCATGCTATTCGAGATGTGCAAGCGCCCAGAACTATAAAACAGGTGCAAAGCTTGAATGGAAAGGTGGCTGCGCTGAGCCGATTTATACCCAGAGCCACGGACAAGTGCATTCCCTTCTTCGATATAATAAAGAAAGGGAGGAGGAATTTCGAATGGACATCCAACTGTGAGGAAGCGTTCCGAGATCTGGTGAGTCATTTGGAGAGTCCTCCAGTGCTGTCAAAACCAGTAGACCACGAGATGCTGTACATATACTTGGCCGTTTCCCCGCATGCTATAAGTGCGGCTTTGGTCCGCAAGGAGGACCGAGTCCAAAAGCCGGTGTATTACATTAGTAAACGTTTAACGGGGGCAGAAAGAAATTACCCTAAAAATTGAGAAATTGGCCTATTGCTTGGTGATTGCATCACGTAAGCTACGTCCATACTTTCAAGCATACTCGATCAGTGTCTATACCGATCAGCCCTTACGATAGGTACTCCAATGACCAGAAACTTCTGGAAGGATGTTAAAATGGAATATCGAGTTGAGTCAGTTCGATATTACTTACCTGTCAAGAAGAGCCATACAAGGGCAAGCACTAGCAGATTTCATCGCTGAGTTTACTGCATCTGACGAACCAGATAATCACAGTGTCATTCCCTCCATTCGATGGAAATTGTACACCGATGGGGCATCAAACGACCGTTGCTCCGGAGCTGGTGTAGTTCTCGTAACTCCAGAAAATCGATCGATTTTGTTACGTTTTGAAGCTCAGTTTCTCGGCTACGAATAATGAAGCAGAATATGAAGCACTGATTGCTGGCTTAAAACTCGTTGGAGAACTCGGTGTTAAATCAGTTGCAATATTTTGTGACTCGCAGCTGGTGGTGTACCAAGTGCGAGGAGACTACCAAGTAAGGGGACAAAAGCTCGCTCCATACCTTGCTCTGGTTCAAGAACTATTGGCGAATTTTGAACATTATGACATTTCGCATGTCCCGCGTGAACAAAACAAGGAAGCCGACTCGTTGGCCAAATTTGCAAGCACTGGCGATGCGCAACAAATGGGATTAGTTCCCGTCGAAACCTTACACACTCCAAGCATAGATGTGATGGAAGTCGATTTTGCGTTGGAAACGGAAATCGAGGAGGAGTCGTGGATGACCCCGTTCAAACGATACCTGCTAAACGGGACTTTGCCCGAAAGAAGAAGCGAAAGGCGGCAGGTCATTTGCAAAGCCGCTCGATATGTAATGCAGGGAGGAGTAATGTATCGGAGAGGGTTCTCGGTCCCTTTACTATGGTGCATTGCCCGTGATGAGACAAAGCGGGTCTTGGAGGAGGTTCATGAAGGAGAATGTGGCGACCATACTAGGGGGCAGACACTAGCAAAAACGATCCTCCGCTATGGATACTATTGGCCAACTGTAAATCGGGACGCTGCAGACTACGCAAGAAAATGTGACAAGTGTCAAAGATATGCGAAAATCCTGAGAGCTCCACCAACAGAACTCACACAAATGGTTAGTCCCTGGCCTTTTGCAATCTGGGGAATCGACATAATCGGCTCTTTGCCTATATCCAAAGGTGGTGCAAAATACGCGATAGTTGCAGTCAAGGTTTCAAATCTTGGATTTTGGCCAATATCTCGGGCAAATATCTCGGCTGTCTCGGGCGATATTTAAAAGACTTATAACTAACCAAGCTGCCAAATCTCGAATTTTGGCTAAGATCTCGGATTTTCATCTCGGCTGATCTCGAGGAGATTTAAAACCTTGGTTGCAGTCGACTATTTCACAAAATGGGCCGAGGCAGAACCTTTAGCCACAATCACCTCTAAGAAGGTCATTAATTTCATTGTACGAAACATTATATGCCACTTTGGTCTCCCTCGAACCATCACTACGGACAACGGAACGCAGTTTGAAAGCAGAGAGCTCAAAGATTTCTGTTTACAGTACGGCGTTGAGAAGAAGTTCGCCGCCGTTGCGCATCCTAAAGCTAACGGACAAGTCGAGGCCATAAACAAAATAATCAAGTCCATACTGAAGAAGCGTTTGGAAAAAGCCGGAGGCAAGTGGGTAGATGAACTCCCAACAGCATTATGGGCTTATAGAACTACCCACAAGTCCGCGACTGGCCACACTCCATTCGCATTGGCATACGGCTCGGAAGCCATTATACCCGTGGAGCTTGAAGTTCCATCGCATCGAGTGACATATTATGATCCTAGGACGAATCAGGATCTCTTGTTGGAATCACTGGACTGCATCGACGAAAAACGTGAAGAGGCTAAACTAAGGGCGGCAACATATAGGCACCAAGTCAAGCGATATTACGACGACAAAGTCCGCCCAAGGATCTTTAATGTGGGTGATCTCGTTTTGAAACGAGTTTTCCCAGTACCATCACGTATGAATCCCAACTGGGAAGGTCCATATGTCGTTGAACGGAAGCTTGGAGAGGGAACTATCAAGCTAGCGACCGTTGATGGCGTGACACTCCCCTGAGCGTGGAACAGTGAACATTTGCGACGTTATTACATTTAGCCTATTTCTTTCCTGTTTTAGGTACAATTGTTTGCTGTATGTTTTTATTCCGCTGATTCTTAGTTTCCTTTTTAGTGTGTAGTTGGACAATTTAGTTTGTTTCATTAATAAAGGCTTGAAGCCATCTGTTTCACGAATTATTAATGTTTCTGTACCTTATAATCTGGTGATGAACCGCTGGAGTTACATTATTCCGTATGATGTACGAACTCGCATAAACGAATTGAATCTCCGAGTCCCCTGAGTGCGGACCGGAGTACTCTAAGTCCCCGGAGCGCGGACTAGAGTATAAACGACTTGAATCTCCGAGTCCCCTGAGCGTGGACCGGAGTACTCTAAGTCCCCGGTGCGCGGACTAGAGTATAAACGACTTGAATCTCTGAGACCCCTGAGTGCGGACCGAAGTACTCTAAGTCCCCGGAGTGCGGACTAGAGTATAAATGACTTGAATATCCGAGTCCCCTGAGCGCGGACCGGAGTACTCTAAGTCCCCGGAGCACGGACTAGAGTATAAACGACTTGAATCTCCGAGACCCCTGAGTACGGACCGGAGTACTCTAAGTCCCCAGAGCGCGGAATGGAGTATAAACGACTCCAATCTCCGAGTCCCCTGAGCGCGGACCAGAGTACTCTAAGTCCCCGGAGTGCGGACTAGAGTATAGACGATTCGAATCTCCGAGTCCCCAGAATGAGGACCGAATTACTCTAAATCCCCGGAGCGCAGATTAGAAAAAATTCTAAGTACCCAAAAATTTGAAATGAGAAATATGCCACTCCAAAGAATGTTCGAACAATGTAAGAATGGATTGGGAAATTACGCAACTCATAAGAACTTGAGTTTCGACCACAGTTATACAAAAAGCTAAAAAAGCAAAAGAATCGTTCAAGTGACAAAGAAACTAAACTTTATTCAATGATCCAAAATGGGGTTACACAACTACTCCTCCAAAACTTGGAGTCAAAAATCTATCTACACAAACTACGGAAACGAAAAAGTAAAAGTAGTTACAAGACCTAAGCAAAATCTCGTTGAACGATTATAGTGGCTATTTCTTCGGCTTCTTCTTCTTGTCTTCCTTTGTTTTCTCAGATGACTCCTCTCCCTCACGCTTCCTCTTGGACTTTTTGCTTGCCAAAGAAGCGGAGTTAGGAGTGGGAGAAGGAACATCCAGAGGTTTGGATTTTCCGGGAAGAATGACTTTTAGAGGCCTATTCAGCGGGTCGGTAAGTTCCAGTATTTGAGGCTCGACCTTGATCTCGACCTTCTTTTTCTTCTCTTCTGCGTGTCGCTCCTTCATGCTCATCTTCGAAGTATGTTCTGAGGCGCCAGTGATCTCGATTTCATCACTCCCTTCAACGGGAGATGAAGTGTCAAACTTATCATAATCTAGCGCCTCGGTCACTTGAGCATCAGGGAGTTACTCCCGCATGAGCGACATCGCTTGTTTTCCCTGCCTCCTCCTTGGCGTCGTCGCTCCTCGGAGTTGGTTCAAGATCAGAGCGGCCTGCATGAAAACATAAAGAACGAACATTAGGACCTATAACCACTAACAGAAAGCCACAGATCTTTGAACTTCTAGAAGAAGAGTTTTATACCGGTTTCTGGTTGGCTATCAGCTGCGCGCAGAGTTTCACCCTCTAGAATAGGGGATAGCACATGAACGCCGAGACAGGGATCTTCCGGATCGTAGCCTGCATGCTGCTCAAATGGGTCAAGTGCTAGCCGACCGGCCGTTTGAGTGGAAGTAGGAGCTGCAGCCTCAGCTCCAGATGGACCAGCTCCATCGTCTTTCTCTTTTGATGGGAGAGCCTTTACCATAGAGAGCCATAGCTGCAGACAAGTCTGATGGCTCGTTCCCCCTGAGAAATTCTTTCACTAGAGCCTCCTCATCGACTTCCTCAATGCCAGACTCAATCTTTCTGATCTTTATTAAAGTCTCCCAGGCCTCAGCTAGAGATTCAAGATAGCCCTCGCCCAAGAAAGTCAAGTCCCGGTGCATGAGGATGCGGGCGCTGTATTCGGCGATCAATGGGTCTAACATACACTTGACCTCTTCTCTACCGGCCTCTGTAGCTGCTTCAAGGCGGGAGTCGATCTCCTCAGAAGCTTTTCTCTTGCCCTCCTCATGAGCTTCTTCTTTCATTATCTCAACCTTAGCAAGCTCATCATCGAGCTTTACTTTTAAGAGTTGTGTAGCAACAATTTCGTTGCAATATCGTTGGGACTCTTCTTGAGCGGCTATTTTCTCTTCTTTCTCCTTAGAGAATAGCTCTTTCAACTCTCTGACTTGCAGGGCGAGCGCGTCCCTTTCTTTCTGGATAGAATCTTTTTCTAAGGCAAGGTCCCCCGCTGCGCTGGACTGCTTCATCAAGTTCCTTTTTATGGGTCACCTCTAGACGAGTGACGGCCTCGGCAGTGTCTTTTGCACTTTTTTCTGCAGCCTCGAGCTTGGACTTATATGAAGCGAGCTCTTCATCTTGATTCTTAATGACATCCTTGTCGAAGATAGCTTCGAGCTTCAAGCGGTCGATTTCTTGCTGACGCTCAACGGATACTCCTGAGACCTTTTCGACTAGATGAACAAACGCGTCATGTTGAACATAGACGTCGTTGTTGCAGGCGATGGCACTCTGCTTGACGTGCCCTGGAATGTGGTGAATAGCTGGGAGCAACTTCAGGCCGTCAAAGCAGATCTTGGGAAATTTAGCTTTAAGATCGACCATCTTCTTTGTTATCGTTGGGTCAGCCGTAGAAATAGGGGGAGGAGGCTTTGAAAGTTCTGTTCTCTTCCGATGTTCCCAAGATTGCCGTGTGCTCGATGAACCGGAATGTTGATCTCGGGAGACATCGGGTCGAGACCCCTTTTGCAAAAGTTTTTCTCTATCTGTCTTAGTTTGAGGAGGGGGATCGCGAGAGTATGAAGACTGGGAATATGTTTTCTTTTGATAAGACGACTCACGGGGACGGTTGTCTCGATCTTCGTAATCGTCTCTGTCCCTGCGTCTACCGGAGCCTGAATCCCGTCCAGAATGGTGAAATATAGAAGAGCCGTGGAGGCAATCGAATCCGTGGGAGCACCCCCTGTCACCTGCATAGAGTAAAAATAACAGTGAGTTAGGAAGAATTGGGGTAATGGCAAAAATTGAAGTGTATGGTGAAGTGCATAGGTGCATGTGTGTCCTAGTGTTCCCCCCGATGGACCAGTTCCTTTATCTTTACTGATTGGAGTGTTATCTCCCTAGACTGGGGCTTGAACTCCCGTGTCGCCTTTAGCGGGCGAATGAAACTTAAGGGCTTCTAGATCGTCGAAACCGTAATTGAGTAGATCGTCGGGAATGGTAAGGTTCGACAGACCCTTTAAAGAACTTTCCATGTGCTGTGAAGAAGCCTCTTTCTCTGGCGGGATGAGCATAACTTTGGAAGTTACGCCAACCTTCTCCTTCCGTATCATATACGTCAATTTCTTTTTCCCCTTCGAAGGGGAAGATGACGTTTCAATATCATGCACTTCGACCAGCGGATCCTGAGTAGGACCCACATTCTCGCCTTGTGTTTCAGGAGCTTCACCCTCTTTATTTTTCCCCCTTCATGTACATCAGGGATATGGCGTGATGATGATTAAGCTAGTTTTTTCCCTTTACCGGATGCGGGCTTGGGAAAGGAGACGCCCTCAGGAAGGCTAATCCGGCGACCTCCTGCTAACAGTCCGAACCTCGATAATGACTCATTTGAAATGAGGGTTCGGATGTTCCGTTCCTCGACAGGAAGAGCTCTAATGGCTTCGACGGTCTCAGAATATCCTCGGCCCTCAGGACGTGGGTTGATACCTGAAAAGATGAAATAAGAAGTTAGAAAAAGCATAGCTCTGATTGAGCGCGAATGTCGACTCAGGGAAAAGACTTACTGCCTTCAACCCATCTCCTCGCGAAACCAAGAGGGCAACGCACATAGAACCATTCCTGTTTGTACATGGCTAATTTGCTACATGCTCCGGACAAGATTTGGCATTGGTGGTGCGGCTCGAGGAACACAAAGGAGGGGCTATCTCTCCGCTTCTTAATCATGTAAATATATCTGATGTCGCCAGGAGTTGGAGGCCTAGAAAAGACGGTCATGAAGAGGAGGTAGGTGCCATAAATCAATGCGTGACCATTTGGGTGCAGCTGCGACGGGGCGATGTCTATGTATTGCAACACGTCCCGAAGAAATAGATTGAATGGAGGCACGCTACCTATCCAGCACATAAACTTATTATAGGCAGTATATCCGACTGGGGGCAGATGAGGACGATCATGCCTCGACGGAACCAACACGTCGGCGAAAGGGATTCCGTGGATGGAGCATATTCGCCGAAGTGCGACTTCATTAATCTTCAAAGCCTGTGAATCGATCGGATTGTCCAAGAGAATCGATACCTCTAGGGCATCAGGAGCTAAATTATGAGCGGGGGAAGTCGACGGATTTGAAGTGTCCGCGACTTCCTGCTTTGAAGACGGCCCGGGCCTATCTGAGACAGTGGTAGAGCTAGATTTTTTAGACATTTCCAATAAATAGTGAATCTGGCAAAACACCTGTGAGAACTATACTTGAAAAATGTTCAACATTAGAGTTAACAACATAAATTTTCCCCCCGTGCGGTGTGTGAACTAGTGCAATCATTTAAACATAAATGCTGAGAAATTATGGATCACAGAGTCGATGGTATAAGTTGAACTTTGAACTATCATCTTCGAAGACCGTCATCGCTGACCGTCTTCGAAAACCAGCCTTGCAATGTTTTTAATTTGGAACTAGGAAGTTACTAGTCCAGAATAATTTGGTATGTCAGTTTGATAGTTATCAGTCAAGATTAGTTTGATATGCCAGTTTGATTAGGTCCATGTCTTTGTTTTTGTCTTGTGTTCAGGCAAAAATTAAAATCTTGTTGTTCGGCCTTAGTATCGACCGGCCAAACTATCGACCGGCCTATCTATCGTTCGGCCTAAATCTTGGTCGGCCAAATTATTGTTCGGCCTAACTATTGTTCGGCTTGGGTATCGTTCGGTCAAAGCGCTGTTCGGTCTAAGTTCTGTTCGGCCGAAGTATCATTCGGCATCTTATCTAGTTCGTACTTCCTCCCTATCCTTCCATTCCACTGCTCGGCGTGTGGTGAATCACGCCGAACCAAATTTACGCCGAGCCCCAACGCTAGGCACTCCTTCCTTAAACAACGCTTTCATTTTTCTTTTCTTCCTCCATCCACACCGAAAAACGAGGACGTATCGTTCGGCGAGTCATACCGGACCATGCTGTTCGGCATTCTAGCCAATTCTTGCTCTTCCTCCATTGTTTCCCTCCAATCTCGGTCGGCACGAGAAAACCATGCCGGACCATAATACATCTCCCAACTACTCCCTCGTATGCTCATCATTGGCCACTCCTACTTTCCTCCACATCATCTGGCCCTAAAAGAACATCCTAATCGCAGTTCGATTCTCTCATCCACGCAACACCTATTGGCAACAATTCTGATTTACGAACTTGAGCCTCTTATTAAAACTTTTAGTCAGGGGAAGGATTTAAATAAGGGGATCAATACCTAGTTAGTAGATCGAGACTTGGGAGAATTATGAAGTTGAGGGCGCGGTTTTAATTAATGCCGAGTGGATGGGGAAGGATTGTAAAGTCTTTGGAGGCTGTTAACATGCGAGTTTTTCAAGTATAAGATAGAAGAAGTGAGTGTAAAAAAGAGAAGAAGATGGAGCAGGCCGGCCTTTATAGGGAAGAAGAAGAAGTCGAAGAGACGATGACCGTTAGAACCGGTCAAAATGAAGTCGTTCGGCATACAAGGAGCGTTCGGCTTCAGCTGTTCTGTTCGGCACTCACATATCGTTCGGCACACACCACCTCACCTGGTAATCACCAGAAGACATCTCCGAAAGGAATAAGCTAAGGATCAAAGTGAAGCACAGAGGATAAATAATTCAAAGCGTACCGCGTTCGGTCATGTGATACACTTGGGGGGCAAGTGTTTCCTGGAGATTTGACCAGGAAACTTAGTACTCGACATCTCTATCGTTCGGCTCAACTGGTTCGGTCGGTGTCTCGCTACGGCCAGCATCCAAGAAGCGCTCGGCATCCAGATGGCGTTCGGCGTCATGATACGCTCGGCATCCCGGAAGTGCTCGGCATTCGGAAGCGCTCGGCATCAAGGGACGTTCGGCATCGAGAGACGTTCGGCATGGTATAACGTTCGGCATGTACGAACGTTCGGCATGGCAGAATTGTCCGTCATAAAATATCATTCGGCCTAACTAATAGTTGGCCTAAGTGTCGTTCGGCCAAGACATGGTTCGGCCTTGACAGCGTTCGGCTAGAGTATCGTCCGGCCTAAGTTCTGCTCGGCATTCAGTCGTTCAACACAAATACACTGGATCGGCCTCCAGTATCGGTCGGCACAAATACTTCCCACTACATTCAGGGTGTTCGGCCTCAATTCTGTTCGACATGAGAAGACCGTTTGGCATTCATGCCTAGTTCGGCATTCAGCGTTCGGCATCTATGGATCGGCATATGGAGACCACTCCATTTGGGCTGAGGTATTCAGCTACCAGGCCCACCAGGGAAGTCCAACCCATCTTTGTCTATAAATTGAGAGGCAGGGGCACAGTGAAGAGGACCTTTTTTCGAGAACACTGGGGAGACTTTGCCGCTTTCAAGACTCATCCTCTTTACTTAGCAATTGTATTCAAGTAGTTGGCAAACGGATTGTATCTGTAATCAATTATCTAGTAAAGCAATAAAGATTAACCGCAAAGTGGACGTAGGCAGTTATGCCGAACCACTATAAATCTGGTGTTCACGTCATTGCATTCAATTTAGCATATTCTTCCTTGTTTAAATTTACTTTCATCATTTATCTCTCTACACAATTTTTCTCAACGAGGTTAGTGACCAATTTTGGTGCTAACAAAGTAAAGCTAAAGATTTAAGAGAAGAGAAGAAATCAACTAATTCAACACTCAAAAATCTCATTAATAATCTCAAAAACTAAGGTGAATAATAACTACATCCCTAATTCTTTTATTTTTCGGCCTTGTGATTAGATCCGAATTTTTTTTGCTATATTATTGCCATGTTTGACGTTTAAAGATATATATATTTATAGTTGGTGAAATTATAAATGTTTATTTGTGCTTTATAATATGTTTAACATGAAAACCCTATTTAATGACATCCGAATACCTTAGAAATTTAAGTGTAGGTCTGGAATAATATTTTATAGATGTGTTTTGATTTTCATAATTTTTCGATTTATTATGGATTTTATATAAATTTTCGAATGAAGAAAATTGTTTATTGGGTTATAAATTATTTTCGGCTAAAATAATTATTGTTTGGGTTTGAGATTTTAATATGTTAGGTAATATATTAAAATAGATTTTCTAGGATTTTCCTAAGTCGTTTGAGGGATATATAAAATTATTTATGGTATGGGACTTAAATGTTATATATATGTATAAAGAAGAAGGGGCATTTTGCAAAATAAAATGATTTATAAATTCTAGTAATTGCGGCAGCACATTTCTGAGAAGTATTTTATTAACCAGTGAAAATTTGACAAACAAAGACAGGTTAGTTGAAGAGTTTCCTTTTTAAGATTAAAAACAAAAATCACTCTTTTTCCATGTTTCAGCACATACGGTTGTATACCTTCTGCTCCAGACCTTTCGTCCCAGTCGAAAGGTTAGCTTTTGATAAGGTCAACGTTCAATGCAAAAGGTATCAAGTAATTGGTACGTAATGAATTGAATATGGCCGAAAGGTTGATGGCCTAAGAGGTTGGAATATAATTGTTTTACAAGTGAAAAGCTTTCACCTGCTTTGCTTTCGAATTTGAGCGTTGGACTTGGTCACTTTCGACTAGGTCAAGTTATTTAAAAGAAAAGACTTTAAACCTTCTGACGAAGTCGATAGATTGTTGATGTTTCTGCCATTACTTTTTTTTGAAACCTTCCGACATAGCCGAAGGGTTTCTACCACTTTTATAAAGGTTTTTGCTTGAACCTTCCGATCTAGTCGAAAGGGTTACCTATTTTTAAACAAGCCATTTCGCCAATGCTTTCGGAAGGAAGCTTTCGACTTTGGTGGTTACCCTTGTTTTGCAAAGTATAACCCATGGCTTTCGAAAGGTTGTTCCAATAAAGACGAATTTTTTTAAAAAGAACGTTTCCAGATTGTTTTAAGTTGAACCCAGTATACCTTCGAAAGGTATATGTTTAAAAGGTTTTAATCATTCGAAGGGTTTATTTCTTGATCTGTTTCGAAAGGTTTATTAGATGTTTTCGAAAGGTTTTTGAGGGAAGGTTTCCAAAAGTTTTTCTAAGGCAATTACTTAAAGGATTTTAAAGAAGGATGTCTAAAGTTTATAGCTTCCGAAAGGTTTGCTTTGAATGAATTCGAAAGGTTTGAGAAATGATTTCGAAAGGTTTAAACATTGATTTTGAAGGAAATAATTTCAAAGTGTGAAAGAGGTTCTTTCAAATGATTAAGTGTTTTCATCAACTAAATTTTGAATAAAGGATATATATATATATATATATATATATATATATATCTGACTTGGTAATATGATTGAGTAAAGTATAAAGATTTTATTCTTTTCCTTGTTTGAAGTTTAATTTAAAGGTTTAAATCATTTTGAAATTGTTTTCAAGGAAAATTATGGGAGGGGATCCTTAAGTATAAATGACTCGGATATTAGAAAACCAAGTAGGACTAGTATGGGGTCGTGCCTATACATTAGCTTATAGCCCTAGCTAATTGTTGTCCGAAATTCCAGTTTGTAGGGCTTGGTCACAGGTAGACAAAAATTTGGAGTACACACCGAAAGGAATACATGTTGTATACAGATATGTTATTGGTTAGCCCGAAAAACCATTAGAATCGGGAAGACCTGGGAGATGATTAAGTTAAGGACAGACCGTCCAGAAGTGAGATATTTAATAGATAGTCTAGGACAAATCGTCCTAATAGGAAATGTTAAACAGATAGATAAGGATAGATAATCCTGAATATGAATATCTAACAGGTGTTTGGTTAATTTTGATTACATTGTCTGGTAGGCTCGAGTCAGCCAAAGGTTAAAAGTTATCCAAACAAAACTTTTGTGGTTGAACAGATAGTTTATTATTACCTGATATTTATGTATGTTTACATAATTTTTATTTTGTAGTATTTAACCATTGTGGATGAAGGAGCATAGTATATGGTTATATGAAAGGATTTGCAAAGTTATGTTTTAAAAAGGATGTTAGTGAGAGGAAACCCGTTCCGCTAAGCGGCGTGGTCTCACTTAACATAATTAAACCGGGATGTATAGTATTATGCATACCAGGCTTTATGTCTGACTCGAAGTTTATGTTTCCCCTTAAACTCTCAGGTGCTCAAAATTGATTTGAGTAGGTTGAGAGGTCAAGGATCTTTTCAGGTTTTAGAAAGTTGACGAATAAGCTACCGAAGGATGCAGGAGGAAACAGATGGCTACTTAGGATTTGCTACTTTTATTTATGTTTTGATGGATTTTCCGCTGTGTTATGATGTATGTATTAGGTCTAATATGACCATATGACTCTGATCAATCGAGGGGGTATCTTCATATACCGCTCTCGGTGTAATTTGTAATAACTATATTTAATCTGTGCTTGGGAAAACGATTTGGGTTATGTGACGTGAATATGGAACAATTTTTATTTGAAAATGTAGTGAAGTAATTTGTAGTTTTGAAATTTGTGTTTTGTTTCATATTCAAGTGCTTCTGATATTATTGATACCATTAACATAGCCATATTTTGTCACCGAAAGCTAATACTATAGATGACTGCAGCATCTGTAGCGCTTTGTTTTGGGCCTCCAGATAGGGGATGTTACATGTTATTTCCTTCTTTGCCTTCTCCTTATCAGAACACTCATTTTTCCAATGACCGGGCTTCTTACAAATATAGCACTTGCCCTTTCTTTCCTTTGACTTTCTTCTCCAACCGGGGTTCCTTGATTTAGAACGCCCATGGTTCTCCTTCTTCACATATCTCTCCTTCTCCAAAAATAAACCGTAACCAATACTAGCACCACTACTTCCATC
Organism: Allium fistulosum; assembly: GCA_030737815.1. Taxonomy (NCBI): domain Eukaryota; kingdom Viridiplantae; phylum Streptophyta; class Magnoliopsida; order Asparagales; family Amaryllidaceae; genus Allium; species Allium fistulosum. The sequence goes on along the minus strand of CM060908.1, from coordinate 834,995,375 downwards.
ACCAAACTCCTTCATTTGATCCCGCAATTTATCGCTAAGACGACTCGTTTTGACATCATCTAGAGTCAAAGTATCCCGGCTATAGATCAAACTATTTGAGAAACCTGTATAATGTTCCGGCAACGAACACAACAATATTATCTCCTTTTTCTCTTCCTCAATCTTCAAATCTACCGCCTTCATCTTCATTAGCAAATCATCAAAGGTACTTAAGTGCACCTTTAGCGAAGTACCTTCCTTCATCTTATAGCTGAAGAACGTTTGCAACAAGATTAAACGATTATTAGTGACTTCTTCATATACAACTCCACTAACTTGTCCCAAATACCCTTAGTGATAGTCTCACCACTAATTTCGAAGATAACATTCTCCCACATAGTAAGTTAAAGTGTAGCGAATGCCCACTCTTCCATTTTCTCTCTCTCAACATCTGATATGTCTACGGGCAACAAATATATGTCAAACACTACCTAATGCACCCGATTCCTTCTTAGAACCGCTTTCATCTTCCATTGCCACTTTTCAAAATCATTATCATCATTCCACTTGTCTATAACCAATTGTGATCCCGAAGTCGCGTACGATCCACGTACATTAGACACTACAGCACTTAGACTAACCATTGAGTGACTACTAGAGTTATTATCTGATTCCGGCATTTCTACGACCACCTATCAACACCAAAGCTCTGTTACCAAATGTTGTGGGAAATACTAACTCGAGACCTCTCATATCAAAACCCCAAAGCACAGTAGAAAATGATATCGTAGTAAGAAGTGTAAAAACCCAATCAATATCTCAATCCAATCCAAAACCAATCACAATCTCCACACAAGCAATAGATAATCAAAGCAATAACGATAAAATAAATCACACCGATTTATAGTGGTTCCACGAACGTCTTGTTAGTATACATCCACTTTGAGAGAGAGCCTTTATTGACACCAATGAGAAGAGTACATGAGATTGGTTACAATGATCAAAATTCTAATAGAATTGATTTGTGGAGAAGAGAATTGAAGAAAACTAGGTTTAGATAAACCCTAATTAATGGACGCTAAAACTCTTGATTAAACCCTTAATCACACCACGTCCCTGAATCCTAAAAATAGCTTATATAGGAGAGTAGAAAACCTAGGCAAAATTCTAGACTTGCCCCTCCGAATATCACAAATCTTCACACCAAAATCCAGGCTGAAAATAGGCTAAAACACGTCACATACGTCAGTCAATTTATGACAGACGTCTGTCATAAGTTTCAAAAAACATCTCCTGAAACCACAGACGTCTGTACTAAGTCTCAGGTTTCAAAACCCTGAAATCACAGACGTCTGTCCTTTATGACAGACATTTGTCGCCTGATGCTGGCCACAACACTCACTTTCTTCACCATATCTTCCTCCTCTGAGCTCCGATTTGCAAACCATTTTCACCGTTATAAAGCTATTTTCGACCTCTTCAATTCTCGATATAGTATCTTCGAAATTCAACAATATCCTCTAAGAAGCTCATGACTTAACAATATATTTTTAATGATATTTCTATTAGGTAGAAAATTCATTTGGTTAGACAATACAATTCTAGCAAGAATAGGTTTCAATCTAGTGGAAATGATTTCAGTGATAATTTTGTAAATGATTGAATAATAAGATACGGATCTATAGCGTGTGACAGTGGTAGGTAGTTCAACTTTAGGGATTATTGCAAGGTTAGTAGAGTTGATACCCCCAAGCAGTGTATTTGTGTTGAAAAAAATGGTGTATAGCTATGAGGAAGGTAGGGCAATGATGGACCCGCGGTGTTTGAAAAAGTGGGCATTGAACTCATCCGGTCCTCCAAAACCTTTTGATTTTAAGCTTAAAAAAACAGTTTTAATTTCGTCATTGATAACCTTAATTACTGGTAGGAGAAAAAGCTTCAGTTGTTGTTATCGAAGGAAGTAGTGTTTCAGTTATAGCGTGGAGCTGCAGGGGGACAGTGCTAGCTTTATTGAAGGAGGATGTGAAATATTGTAGCAATGCTCCTTGAATACCATTCTGATCATAATGGGTATTGCCTTGCATATCAACAATAGAGGAAACGTTTGCCTTGGCATGCTTTATTTTAAATGATATATGGAAGAACTCGAAGTTACGGTCACAAGCGAAATAGAAATCAAATCCCACCTTTTGTTTTATAATTTCAGTCTTATTGCAAAGAGCTTTTTGTAGAAGATCACAAAGATCATGCTCTATGTCTGACAGATTTTTATTATTAGGGTTTGCTAGTATTTTATTTTAATTTGATCAAGCTGAAACCTCAAATCTGAAGATAGTTTACTACCTTTCGTAAAGGCGAGTTTGGTCCATTCTAAGAGTGTTTTTTTGTCTTCTACGGTTTGGCTTGTAATATAAACATAGGATTCCCATGCACTTGCTGTGTCCATCCCTACAGAACTACATCACTGAAAGTAGATTGATTAGTCCAAATATTAAAAATTTTAAAAGGAGTTTGAATTTTCAATGGTTTCTTGAGTAAGAGATGATGATAGGGCTATGGTCAGATAAACAAGGTGGGGGAATTATAAAAGACAAACAAAGCCATTTGTGTAGTGCTTAAATGTTAGCAAAATCATGATTTAGCTTACAAAAAGTTCTCTTGCCTAATTTACTTTTGTTGTTCCATGTAAAATGTGCCCCTGAGTTGTTTATTTCATACAAGGATGCTAAAATATGGATTGACTTAGTGGAGTTATGTCAAATAATGAAAGTTGGTTCCCACCACATTTTTGATTAGCCTGAAACATACAGTTGTAATCACTGAGGCAGAACTATGGCAGATTGGTAGGTTATAGGGTGGAGATGATATCATGTAGTAGTTGTCTATATGTTACCTGGTTGAAAGCATAAACAAAAGTGGTATAAAAAGGAGTGTTGGTGTTGCAATGTATGATTTGTAGGTGTATGAATATGAGTGGTAGGTCATTGGGGGAGACTTTGTATACTTATGGGTACCACGTTATAATTATATGACCATATGAATGGCTGTTTGGATTATCAATATATTGCCCGAAAGTCACTATGTGCTATAGGATCGTGTAATATGGATAAACTACTTGTGCGGAATAAGTAAGTAAATAGTAAAAGCAGTAATGTAAATGACACCAGAGATTTTTATACTGGTTCGAACTCTCATTCTACGTCCAGTCCCAGACTCCTTCTGGAATTCAATCGATCCCCTCGCTTCACCCGGAGGAACATGTATTACACCGCCTGAACAACTGAACAGGACTTTCCCACCTAGACAACCGAATAGGACTTCTACTGCCTGAGGATACTACAACAGGACTTGAAATACAAGTGGAAATGTTTCTGGCTAAATATGCTCTGTAATAGCACTAATAAGTCAATATAAGTACACCCTTCCTATAATCTTCTCCTTTATGGTATATAGTGTAATTTGTGAAGAAAGGAAGTCTAGTTGACCACACAAGATTATGCTTGAGTGTTTGGTGATCAAATAGTTTGATTTGTAAAACTTGAAAGTAAATAGCAAGAATATAGAGTTTAGAAATCAAAATAAGAATTGGTAAAAAATATGAAATGACCCTCCTCTTTCTACCTTAATTTCATAAGGATTTTTTTTTCTTCATCAAAGGGAATTTAAATCAAGTAGAAATCAAAATGCCATACAAGCTATTGACATAGCCACGTATTTCTTTTCTAAATAGGCAAATTAGGCAAAATCAGCAGTTCAGACGTCTAAATTCTTATGACAGGCGTCTAAACTTAATCCCAGACGTCTAACTAATTATGACAGACGGCTCAGAGATCTAAAATTGAAACAGAGAGAAAAAGACATTTTGAACTAAATTCAGACATCTAAATTTTTTGTGACAGACGTCTACATTTAACCTCAGACGTCTAAATTATTATGACTGACGTCTGAGTTTAATCTCAGACGTCTAAATTATTAAGACTGACGTCTAAATTTGATCTCTATGTACATGCATATGCACATTCAATTTATATGTGTCTGGATGTCCACCTACATTCATTTACACTTTTAAGTTTGATTTAAACTTCCTTTGAACTATCAGAGTCATTCTTTTTTCTTTCAAACAATTCAACCAGGATTCAAAACTTATTACCAATATAAATATATCAGTGCATCCCTAGTAATATACACATACATATGAGGATGTACGTGTTTCTCTTGTTTAAATTCATAGTATATATATTTTTAATTGTTAAACAAGAGTATCCTGCTTGATTTGGATTCTAGCAGTTCTGACTAAAGTTAATTCTATATACTTTTGATTATTTGTAACAAGTCAGTAAATCCTATGAATATCTAATTTATATGAACTTAAAAATATCCACAAGAATAATTCCAGGTTTTTATAGCTAAACTCAGATTTTTAACCTTCAAACTTTAGGTTTTAAGTAACTTGAAATTAACTAATACAATATATGTACATATACATATCCATTTCTCAAATACAGGCATATCATTTACAGATTTTCACCACAATACTCAAATATATATTTTCTTGCAAAAATTCAACCAAGTCTTTAGATTAATCCCAAACTTAGTACATCACTAGATTCATTTAGAACAACCAATAAATCCAAACTTTTAAGATCATTACATAACAACCAAAACAGAACTATAAAAACTCCCCAGATTACATGCAAATATTTCATTCTAAGTTCTTATTCAATTCTAATTTAGCATGCTTATATAATCACTTTCATTAGCCACAGCAGCTTTCTATTTGGATCCAGCATTCCCTGAAAGAACATTAGAGGCTGCCCCATTTTAGATGAGACACCCCAGATGCCATAAGCAAACAAGGGTCAGATACAAGATCTGGTATGAGTAAAATCAAAAATTCCATGATATTAAGTAAATGAGTGAGACATAAATATTTTGTACAAGTGGGCATATCTTCTTTGAACAATTTGCCTGACTTGTTTATGATATACTTGTGCATATATGATCAGTATTTAAGACTAATCATGTACACACATTCAACCATGCAAACATATGTTTCAAATAGAAATACTCAGGAACTATCATAGCTCCAGCCCAACCATCTTAGGAATAACTCAAGTTCCTACTTCATCAATTTAAGGTTGCATTTACCAAATTAATTCCTAGCCTCATCTTCCATAAAGGAATCACGGGGACACATTGCAATAAAATAATTCACAATATTGCACAAAGATCTCAGGGCTTAAACAAACCATGTGCCAACTTGCATACTTCAAATATGACAAGCATTCCAGCAGTCTTCTTGGCTCACAATCCTTAGTTTATTTACTAAGTGTTCATGTTTAATCCTATCGTGAGATAGCTAGGTGACTAAATCCCATTATACATGAAACATTACATAGAGTTTACAAGCATAACTCAAGAACAATCTAACATTCATGTCCAGGGAAAATCATATTTTCAAGTATTTTGGCTTAAAGAAAATACAAGAATATTTACAACTGGGAATAAAGACTAGGCATGTGGGTTATTATTTTTTCATAAGCAACCATGTTTGAACTAAATTCAAGATCTAGCTTAAACAAGATTTCTGGCTCATGGATTTTCTATTTGATCAAGGGTTCAGCACTTTTGGATACTTCCATTGCAACCTTGAATCTTTCATTTGAGCCTCAGCACTTACACAAGTGTAATGCAACTCATATACATTTTGGTTTCTATGTTTTCCATGCCATATCTAAACCAGTTACAAGTATTCTCTATTTACTTTCATGATTTCATACTTTTACCTTTCTGGGTGTAACCAAACAGAGCAAAACACTCAAACATCAAAGCAATCAAAACATCCAGAAACACCCATTAAAACATCCATTGAAGCATCCATTAAAACCATAGTAATGGAATCAAAAACATGTAGAAAAATAACATAAATCCGGCTGCCTCATAACAGGACTTAATGCCTTGGGTTTAGTGAGATTACTCACCTGAATATTTCTTCTTATAAATCCAGAAAATCCCTGAGTGTATTTTCTTTTCCTTTAAAATGTTTTCTTCTTTTCCTATTATAAGTAGTTCGGGTAAAACAATTTCTCTGGCCATAACTACTTATTTATAAACATATTTTTACTAGGGTTTTACTCAAGACGAAATTCCATTTCTGTCCTGGCTAGCATCATGCATTGTGTGTTTGCATTTTCTCATTTTTATTCCTAATTACCCCCGGTCATATTACCAATTAAAGGCTGCATTTTCTTTTCTTTACTTTTTCAGAAAATGGCCACTCACCTAGTCATGTTAAAAGTGTGACTACCCTATTTTATATTTTAATTATTCCTGAGAATCCCCTTTGCTATTTTTGCCTACACAAGCATATTGACTTGTATTGCATTTCATGTCATTTTAAT